>CM052802.1:113850540-114136405 GCA_028533885.1 Nasua narica | reverse complement strand
AACTGTGGAAAGAGCTGAGATGCCCTTCAACAGACAAATGGATAAATAAGATATGGTCCATATATACAATGGAATATTATGCCTCCATCAGAAAGGATGAATACCTAACTTTTGTATCAACATGGACGGGACTGGAAGAGATTATGCGGAGTGAAATAAGTCAAGCAGAGAGAGTCAATTATCATATGGTTTCACTTAAGTGTGGAGAATAAGGAAAAACATGGAGGACGTTGGGAGAGGGAAAGGAAGGGTGAATTGGGGGAAATCGGAGGGGGAGACGAAACATGAGAGACTGTGGACTCTGAGCAACAAACTGAGGGTTTTGGAGGGGAGAAAGGTGGGGTTTTGGGTGAGCCTGGTGGTGGGTATTGAGAAGGGCACGTATTGCATGGAGCACTGGGTGTGGTGCATGAACAATCAATCTTGTAACACTGAAAAATTAAAATAAACATATTTGGGGAGAAAAAAAAGAAATGAAGCTAAAAAAAATTTAAAAAAGAGAAAAAGAAAAAGAAAAAAAAAAGAAAATGTGGTCAAACAGGAGCACCTAGGTGACTCCATCCATTAAGCATCTGACTCTTAGTTTCAGCTCCAGTCATGATCTCAGGGTCCTGGGATCAAGCCCAGCATCAGGCTCCACGCTCAGTGGGGATTCTGCTTGAAAATCTCTCTTTCCCTCCCCCTGGGTTCTCTCTCTCTTTGTCTCCCTCTCTTAAAAAAGAAAGAAAGAAAGAAAGAAAGAAAGAAAGAAAGAAAGAAAGAAAGAAAGAAAGAAAGAAAGAAATGTGGTCAAGCAAACATCATGGCTTCTAGCCTATGAATTGCATGTGGTAACACTCAGATTCATGCACCAAACTTTTAGCTGTCCTATTAAACTGGTGTTGAGATCATTTACTCCAAAACAAAGAGTGATAAGTATGCCCTCCATTCTTTGGTATCAGTGCTACAGAGTTTAAATGGGAGTGGTGGCATCCAGAGATAAGTCATGTCTATTTGAAATTGAGCAGTGCTGAGGTTTGCAATGAACTCTCATGACTGAGATTTTTCTTTTTATTTATTTATTATGACTGAGATTTTTCTGATGAAAAATACAGAAAATAATAATAGTGACCATGGCAATTGCCTAGATTGTGTATTAGATTATCTTATCATTGCCATATCATTGTGACAAATTGGTAACCTCTTACCAAGCTGTCAGCACTACAGCCGGTTGGAATTTGGTAACAGGTAAGAGAAATCAGCGTCCTTCACGGGCATTTCTGGGTCTATTCAGACACTCATTTCTCCCCAAGGGTCTTTCTTCTTCCTATAGCTTTTGTGGATCAACAGTATATTCACTGAAGGTTCATGGGAATAAAATACGCAACCTGGTTGGTCCTTGAAAAACCGCTACCGCTAACTTAAAAAATTCAATTTGTGAATATTTACTATTTTTACAAAATAACTTAAATTTCATGAAGACATTCTTTCTTCATTTTAAGAAAACAGATCTGCTTAAAAAGGTGACCCAATCTTTGGCTCAAAATATAATATTGGAGGATTATTTTACTGCCACTGTGGCAGTAAAAAGATCACTGGTTGAGAAGAAGGGGAAAGAAGAGAAAGATGAATAAAGCACAAACGAAGCTATTCTAGTGAAATTCTACATTGAATACACATCGTAACAAGTTTGTCAAAACCCATAGAACTCAATGTCACAAAGAGTGAGCCTTAATGTAAACTATGAACTATAGTTAATAGTAGTGTATCGATTAGATATTGATACATTAATTGTAACAAATGTAACACTATGGAAAGTTGTTAATAATAGGGGAACCATGTGTGGGGTGGTGGGGATGAGGGTGGGGGTACAGGAGGAGGAGTGGGGTGCATATTATGGGATACTGTATATTACCTGCTCAATTATTCTGTGAATCTAAAACTATACCAAAAAATAAAACCTATTAATTATTTTTGAAGAGAAGAAAAAAGGGAATGAAGAACCCAACCGTTGTAGACAAGGAATGCCCTAATCTCTTACTGGAGATCTGAGAGTAAATCCACAGCCCTCAAGTTTTTTGCTTCGAGATGGTATAAGTTACTCTTAAAATTAAAAGGTTTGAAAATATGAGTAAAAAATAACAATTTTTTTGAAGTTTTACAATGCCTATATTCACCTGAACTACATCAGAAAAAGAAAGAGAAAGCCATTACCTATTCATTAAGGTATTTTTTTCATTAAAGTATTTTAGTAAAGATTAGGCATTCTAATTAAAAAAGATTTGCTTGCTTATTATGAAAAATTGAGGGAGGAGAATGTGGAAATAAAAAATGATTTTAAATGTTAAAAAGTATATATACAACATTTGCTGAACAAATCCATAATGACAAGGACAGTAAAGGCAAAGACTCACCAACCCAGTACTGAGAGATTGGGCGGAGAAGCAGAGTACGTGAATAATTGAAGATGACTAACAGCAAAGGGAGCTCCAAGAGCTGCAGGTAGTTCACTGCAGCTGAAACTCTGGTTTCAATTAGGGTTAAGCTGCAGAAGGAGATGGGGAAGGCTTGGAGTTGGGTTTTTCCCTTTGGGAGTGGGAAGCCATTGTGTGGCTTGCAGCCGGGAGCAACAGGATTCAGCGGTGTGCTTCAGGAATGACTGGGGACAGAATAGAACGGGGGAGGGACTCATGGGGAGATGTACCAGAATAACACAGATTAGACTTGATAAGGTCTATGGTGAAGGGTATAGAGGAGGGGAAGACTTTGAGAGATATAAAGGAGGCAGCCCAATAAGACTGAGTGGTGGCTTGGATGGGAGGCGGGAAAGCACTTAAGATGGCTCCCTACGACGTGGAGAACATAGCAGTGAGAAGCAAAGAGGACCAAAGACAGAACTCTGAGAAACACCCACATCTAATGGACAAGCAGAGGAGATGATCCCACCAAGGTGTCTGCAAAGAACTGGAAGGGAAGAGAGGCACCAGGAGGCTGGTGCCATGGAAGGCAAGAGCAAAGAAACGTTATCCTCTGGTGAAGAATGTTACCAAGTATTTCCCTTCAAGATGCTTCCTCATTGCTAGAATATTTTTAAAAGTCTTGAAAGAAGATTGTATGCCATATGTGTTCTACCTCTAAAATGTTAAAAAATGTACATCAGTGAAATCAATCTAATCATAACGGAGTGCCACGCAGGAATTAATTAAAAAATTGTATTCAACTGAACAGCCATAGAGATCAAGAGAAGAAACACTGCTGGCCTCTCTTGGCATGATCTACCACGCCACTGTGGTTTCTGCATTTGTGGATTCCTAAGAGAAAAAGCAGAGCAACATCAATATGCACTGGCCTTGGAGTCAGAAGACCGGAATTTAAATGATTCCTGCCATTTACCAGCTTAGGCCAATCATTTAACCTATCTGAAGTCCAATAAGGGAGACAGCAAATTCTGGAAATTTAATGTTTGGAGTATTTATTTATTTATTTATTTATTTTGACAATCAATTCATTTTCCTCCACTCTTTAGTACTCATTGCGTACTTCCAAATACTAAAAAATCTGATGGTGTTCTGGAGAGTAGCTCATATTTTCTTTTAGCAAAATTCCTGCTTAAAGGCATACCAGGACCCTTGAGATCACAGCAGCTCCCTCTCTGCCCCGTGAAGATTCTGGGATAAATGCCATACAGGGGCCGACGAGCTGAGAATTACTCAACCATACCCCAATTTCAGGGCGAAAATTGGGGTGCAACTTAACATTTTAATTCAATCCGAAATTTTTTTTAAAGAAATTTCTCCAAAAACATCTGTGGGTCTGTCAATTTTTTTTTCATCCTGTAGGTTATCTGATACATAGTGGAAACATAGCAAAGGTTTTCGTCTCCCTGTCTACCCTGGTGTGTTAATATGTCACCGTAGCTGGACAGGGACCCCTTTATTATATTCTAAGCCTGCACCATAAGTAATGGTAGAGCCAAAAGCCCCTCACAGCAACAAATAGGCTACTACACAGCCCCGTGTCCTCTCTGAATTACCACAGCAGGAAAAGACTGGCAGCCTATTTATTACCACAGCCATTTTGAGGAAAAAGAAAGATAATTTGGCTCCTAAAAATGATAGAAACAAAATACATATCCCTTGATACACTAAGCTGGAATTTTGCTTGTCTTTATTTTGGTTTTTTTTAAACAGATTTATTGAAGAGACATCATTTACTTATAGTAAAATTTGCCCTTTCTTATATACAGTTTTATGAATTTTGGCAAATGCCCACAATACTGTGACACAGAATCTAGAAAAGCCAAAAAAATCCCCACCCCCAAAATTCCCCCATGCCCTTGTAGCCAACCTCTCTTCTCCCACCCGTCCCATTTCTTGGCAGTTGATAACATGTTTTCTATCTCTACAGTTTCATCTTATCCAGAATGGCATTTA
This sequence comes from Nasua narica, assembly GCA_028533885.1. Lineage (NCBI taxonomy): Eukaryota > Metazoa > Chordata > Mammalia > Carnivora > Procyonidae > Nasua > Nasua narica. The sequence continues at coordinate 114,131,993 of CM052802.1, read as the reverse complement.
AAGTAGAATCAAAGTGTATGCACAACCTTTTGAGTCTGGCTTCTTTCACTTACCCGAATGCATCTGAAATTCATCCCTATTGGGGCCAATGCAAGCTGTTCCTTTGCATTGCAGTAATGCTCCATTGTATGACGGTGCCAGAGTTGGTCATTTCACTTTTTGATGGTCATTTGGGTTATTTCCAACTTTGGCGATTTGAACAAAGCCACTACAAACATTTATGTAAGGGCTTTGTAAACAAAAGTTTCCTTTCTCTTGAGTACATAAATATCTAGGAGTAGTAGGATCTTTATGCTGCCTACTAAGTGTATGTTTAACTCTAAGAAGCTTCCAAACTATTTTCCAAAGTGGTGTTCCTATCAGCAATGTATGACAGTTACAGCCCCTCTGCCTCCTAGCCAACACTATTATAATGTTTTCTATTTCAGCCATCCAAATAGGTGCTTAAATGTATCTCATTGTGATTTCAAGCTGCATTTCCCTAATGATTATGATGTTGTGCATCTTTTCATGTGCTTTTCATTTATATATGTATTTTAGTAACGTGCTCAAATCTTTTACCTATTTTTTATTGACTGTCTTTTTTATTATTGAGTTTTAGGACTTCTTTTATATTCTAGATACACATTCTTTAACGGATACATATTTTGCAAATATTTTCTCTCACTGTGGCTTGTCTTCATTTTCTCGACAATATTCTTCAAAGAGCAGAAGCTTTTAGTTTTGATGATGTTCTTTTTCCCATTGTTTTCTTTTGTAGATTATGCTTTTGACCATTTCCAATAAATCTTCACCTTACCCGAGATCACAAAAATTTTCATCTAAGCTTTCTTCCAGAAGTTTTATAGTTTCAGATTTTACATGTAGGTCTAGTTACTTTTTTTTTTTTTTTTGAGTTAGTACTTGCTTAAAATACAAGGTATGGCGTTTATTGTTTTGCATGTGGATATTAAATTGTTCCAGCACCATTTATTGGAAAGACGTTCCCTTCTCAACTAACCTGTCTTTACACTTTTGCTCAAAATCTGTGTGCATGAGTCTAATCCTGGACTCTATTCTATTCCATCAATTTCTGTGTCTGTATTTTTACCAATATTACACTGTCTTGATTATTGTGACTTTAACATATCTTAAACTCAAGCAATATGAGTCCTACAACTTTGGCTTTTCCAAAACTGTCTAGTTTGATTTAGTTTCTTTGTCCTTCCATTTTAGAATAAGCTTGTCAATTTCTTTTTAAAAATGTGGCTCGAGGGACGCCGAGTCGCTCAGTCAGTTAAGTGTCTGCCTTCAGCTCAGGTCATGATCCCGGGGTCCTGGGATGGAGCCCCACATCAGGCTCCCTACTCAGTGGGGAGCCTGCTTCTCCCTCTCCCTCTGCCTGCTGCTTCCTCTGCTTGTGCTCTCTCTTTCTCTGTCAAATAAATAAATGAAAATCTTAAAAAAAAAAAAAAGTGTAGCTCGGGGACGCCAGGGTGGCTCAGTCAGTTAAGCCATTGACTCTTGGTTTGGGCTCAGGTTGTGAGATGGAGTCTGGCCTTGGGCTCCACACTCAGCAGAGATTATACTTGGGGATTCTCTCCTTTGCATTCCGCCCCCCCCCCCACCTTGTGCTCATGCAATCTCTCTCTCTCTCAAATAAATAAATAAATCCTTAAAAAGATCTGCTGCTAGGATTTTGATTGGGATTGAGTTGAAACTATACATCAACTTGGGAGCATTGACATTCTAGCAATATAAAATTTTCTAATCCATGAGAATTGTATATATCTCTATTTATTTAGGTCTTCTTTGATTTCTTTCATTGGTATTTTGCAGCTTTCGGCATGTGTATCTTGTACATGTTGCTAGATTTATACTTAAATATTTTGTATTTTAAGGGCTATCATAAATTGTGATTTTTAAATTTTATTTTCCAATTACTCATTGCTGACATATAGAAATACAGTTGAATTTTCTATATTTGTTAGAATTTTATTTTCAATTACAATATTTCCCCTGGTCATTGTATGTATTCTAGGACAGTGTTCCTCAAAGCTGGATAAATGTAAAATTAACTATGAAACTGGAAAAATACAGATTCCAGGAACCTCATCTCCTACAGGTTGTCATTTCACAGTTCTGAGACAACCCTAGGAATTTATTTGAAGTTTTCCTGGAAATTCTGATTTCAGTGAATCTAAATTAATCAATAAGCAAATATGACAAGTAAGAGTTCATTTCGCATACTGACACTACTAACCTACATTCATTGTGCATTTTTAACTGGATTCTTGATGATGGATTCGCAGTGATAACTCTTTTCAGAAACTGACTGTTCCTTTTTAACCAAGGGCATGTATTTGTTGGAAATTTTGTCAGATCACTAACTGGTACGTTAAATTTCAGTCATAAAATGAGTCATTCAACTCATTAAGTTTCAGTCTACCGCCATGCTTGGCCAGATTAGCCCAATATTGCTCACTACTTGAGCAACTATGTATGATTTCTTTGGAGGAGAAAGCAAATAAGGGGACACTGGCTGAAAAAAAAATACAAATTTGGTTAAATTCTAGAGTCGTTTGCCAAAATCAAGCATGGTGATGAAGGCATTATTGAGTGCAAGTGCTACAAAGTTGTATTTAATTAGCTTTGTCCAGAGGCTGGGAGTAGATTTGCCACCAGGACATTGCTGTATCTCTTAGAAGAACCATCTAAGAGCAGAGATTGCAAACTGGACTCTGTCCAAAGGGAATGGAAGAAAGACAAAGAAAGCCACCAGGTTCCTGGCAGTTCTTCTGTCCCTTCTCTTCACCATTTCTTGTTTTTCTCTTGCTTTCTTCCAGAAGGGCAGCTTTTTCTACTTTTTTTTTTTTTCACACAAGGTGGGGAGGGGGCAGAGGGAGAGGGAGAAAGAGAATCTTAAGCAAGATCCACGCCCAGCCTGACAGAGGACTCAGTCTCACGACCCTGAGATCATGATCCAAGACAAAATCAAGAGTCAGTCGTTCAACCGACTGAGCTACCCAGATGCCCCTCTCCTTCCTCTTAATCAAGAATATCCTTAAAAAAGATCCCACCCTCTATATCTACATGATCCAGAAATCACATCAATATCCAACTAATCAAAAAGCTGTCAGTTCAGGTTATGAAATTGACCTAAATTATATTATGTGACCACCTCTTCATATTGACTGATGGGGGCTATGATAAATGATACTCTGAGAAAAAGATTAAGTAAGGCATATAATTCTATTAGCACTGACATCTATGAGTGTCATATGTGGACTATTACAAAAAGTATGAATGATGGCATTGTAGTGATATGAGGTGTTTCTACCATGTCATTCCGTGGTGATGTCATATGTCCCATGTAAGTGTAGACATTTTGAATTGCCTAATAAACTAAAAACAGCATTTGCCAAAGAAAACTCTAATGTTTGTTAAGAAAGAAAGAAAGAAAGAAATAAAGAAAGAAAGAAAGAAATTCTCAACACATAAACTTAAATTTAATCTATTCTTTTAAACATGAGCATTACAGAAACAGAATTGGGGTAATTAAAACTAAATTACTTCTAAATAAACGAGCTAACTACATAACAGGGCCATGAAAAAAAGGCCATTTACTTGGATTTTATACTATTTTTTTCTTCTTCCTCCCTACCTCTCAGATTACAGTGGCTTCCAGATTATACCTCAGAATTTAATCAAGTTGGCCATAAAGCTTGGCATTGCAGAGCCACTTACACCTGAAAGGAAAAGAAAGATTTCTCTATGTTACATAGCAAGTATTCTAGAAACATTAGAACCAGATTATATACATTCTCCAGAAGGAAGTCTTGGGAAAATCCAAGCCAGACTGTTAGAAGTAGAATAAGGTTTTATTATGACATACACTTTGCTTTAGAGAAGAGGAAATTGAGAGCTGCAAGGCTGCAGACCAGAGGCTACCTTCTGTGAAACCATGTTTGTTCACTTAAAAGCTCTGGGTGTCAGAAAAATAACAGCAGTAAGCTTTTAAAAACCAAGCCTGTTATTCTCCCTGAAGAAATGAGCCTGAACAAGGTTCCGTCTGCTAGGTTCCTTCTGCTCTCACCCTTTTGTTGATTCCCACATCTCTCTAGCTATATTCCTCTCCTTTACTAAGTTTCTCTTCCACCATCTGGGTGTCCCAGCCTAGACTTCATATCCACTGCCTTTATTAGAACGCTACTTTAATCTTCAAAGAATTATGTCAATGTTGCTGATATTCTTTTTGTTTTGTTTTATTTTTTTTTTTTTGTTTTTTTTAAGTAGGTTCCAGGGTGGAACCCAATATGGGGCTTGAACTCACAACCCTGAGATCAAGACCTGAGCTGAGATCAAGAGACAGACACTTAACCGACTGAGCCACTCAGGTGCCCCAGTGTTGCTGATATTCTTATAAATGCATCTAGAGTTTACTTACACATGACACCTGACATGAAGATGTATGTAACCAAAAATATTTATATACAAAGACATAGAGAATAGAAGAAACTATTGTTGTATGAGTTTTAATAATTTCATTTGTGGTTTAGTTCTCAGAGTTCATACTGATGAGTGTTATGGACTGAATTGCACCCCTTACCAAGCATTTATGTTGAAGACTTAACCCCAGTGTGACTCTTTGGAGATAGGACCTATAGGGAAGTAATTAAGGTTAAATAAGATCATAAGGGTGGGGCCCTTAGGGACTTCAGAGATCTCTCTCCACATGAAGATAAGCAAGAAGGTGGCCACCTGCAGGTCAACAAGAGAGGACTTACCTGGAAACAAAAATGGCAGCCTCCAGAATTGTGAGAAAACAAATGTCCTTGATTAAGCCCCCAGTCTGTTGTAATTTTGTTATGACAGCCTGAGGAGACTGATAATGAGCAGGCTGTGGGCTGTGTTGAGAATTGTAAAACATTTTCTGAACTCCTATGCAAGGAAAGATAGCGTAACAAAAAATAACATAAGCATATATCTAGAATTTACTATTATGTGTATTTTTAGCAGCTTATTTTCATTTTCCAGTGTCAGCACTTATAAACATTATGAAAAGGTAATATATTTGTTTGTCCTTCTTTCTACCATGAAATTTTTTTTTTAAAGATTTTATTTATTTATTTGAGAGACAGAAAGTGAGAGAGAGCGTGAGAGGAGAGAAGGCCAGAGGCAGAAGCAGACTCCCCGTGGAGCTGGGAGCCCGATGTGGGACTCGATCCCAGAACCCAAGGATCATGACCTGAGCTGAAGGCAGTCGCTCAACCACCTGAGCCACCCAGGCGCCCTACCATGAAATTTTTTGCCAGATTTTTTTTACATAAGCTAGAAAAATTTGAGCATGTTTTGCATTTTTTAAATTTTATATTTATTTGAGATGTACTGTTTACTAAGACTTTTCCATTGGATCACTTCTTGTATTATTTTTTCAATAGTTTCTTTGGGGATTTAATCCCCAAATACCATGACCCATAATCTACTTTTCATAAAATTGAATTACATGCATTTGAAAAATTCTATTCTTCCGTTACATAAAAATTTTAGGCAGTTTAGATTAATTTTCATTTTATCTTGATCCCTTAAGTTTCCCCCAAAATAAGCTTTTTTGTCTATTGTATGAGCCTGTTAGATTAAAGAGATACTACCTGTCTCATCTTTCATTATATCCACACCCCACTCTCAAGCTGTAGGAGGTTCCATAGAGATAATACTTATTTACTGACTCCTGGAAGATAAAAATCTCTAAATGACAGTACATTCCATTTGCAGCAATAAATCCTAAAGTCTTACAGAAAGTTGCCATCAGTTGAATCATTCATCCCTGGGGCATTTGTGTGGGAAAACTTTAAGGGCATTTTACAAGCTGGTAAACTGAATAGCAAGACTGTGAATTTATTTTCAGAGCCATGCTAAAGGATTATATTGAAATACTCCACTCTTAGTCCCTCTTGTACGTTTCCATTTTCCATTATCTTATCATTTAAAACCATCCAAATGTTCTTGATTGATCGAGATTGAGGAAGGAAGACAATGCCCACTAACTTTTCACAGTTCTAATTTAGTGCTAATAGATCTACTTCTAAAGATTTTTGAGTCTATAAATTGTGATTAAAATACGAAAAAAAAGCTCCCAGTTTTGATGCTCAGATTCACGTTAGTACCTGTTATTTTCTACAAGGAATTTAAATGCATCAGAAAATGGGACAAAATATTATTTGAGAAAGATCAGCATTAGTTGAGATCATTAAGAACATGACATTAATTTTCCACTTGTCTTCGTTAAATAATGTTAACAAAATCAGAGAGTATGACCGTGATTGCCTCTGTTTACACAATCTGGCTTGATTATTTTGACTGCATATTATCATGGGCATGAAGCTCATGTCAGGTGAGTCTCAAAAAAAGAAATGCTGGAATCAGAATATTGTTCCAGTGACTGCATTAGGTCCCAGTTCAAATCCAAACTTCTGTGAGAGACAAACAAAATCTTCCATTACCTTTCCTGTTCACACTCCTTCGTGTGTGTGTGTGTGTGTGTGTGTGTGTCTTTTTTTTTCTTATGCCCCCACAGAAACCTGTGCTCCAACCAGGCCTTCCTCTTTCTTGCTCTTTTAAGAATATAGTATTCCTTCCCGATGCTTCCAGAGTCACGTCAGAAGTCTTTGGTATGATTTACCAGGTTCTCCTCAGCCTGGCCCCTGCATGTGCGTCCAGCCTCATCCCTCACTGTGCCTTGCACATACATCTCACTCCAGCCAAACTGAAACACAACAAAGTCTCTCTTCTCCCTTTCTCACTTGGCCTCACGGAACGATTCCCTCTGCCTGGGCTCTTCTTCCTCTGGCTAATTGCTTCCTGGCTGAAGATTCCTCTTAAGCATGAGCAACTCTGGGAAAAGTTTCTTGATACTCTCCTTTCTCCCCCAGTCATGTCACACTGCCCTTCTCTGAGGTCAATGAGCTTATCATGCTCTGTTCTTGCATGACACTCGTCACTCTGTACATGACGATCTGCTAGGGTCTGTTCTACTTTTCATTCTAGAACAGAAACCATGTCTTTTACCTTTGTGGCCCTCCCACCTAGAAAAATGAGTGAAAGAATGAATGTTTATTGAATGAAGACCCAACGTTATGCCTTTGTTCATATTCTTCCCTTTGCCTGGAAACCCCTCCTTCCTTTGGTCCATCCATCCTAATTTTCTCCTCTACCAAAATCCCACTTAAGCCTCCTTCCGCTATAAAGACCTTCCTTTCTCTGCTTATTCTTAGAGTATGTGTTTTGTTATTTTGTTATGTTACTAAAAGAGTATGCTTTTAGTTACTTTGTGAAAGTCTTGCAGACCCAAAGCAGACTAGAAGACGTTTTCAGTTAACGATTGGGTCTGTATTACTTCTGCACAGCCTGACCCTGGGAACAGAGAAATTTCCTGGTATTCATTGATTGATTTACCTGAATGGGGAATAAAACACTCTAGAAGGAGGGTAGAGAGCCAACTCCTTCAAAAAAATAATGATCTGTACAATGCCATGGCATCCTTTTAAAATAAAATAATCCACTTTAATTAAGTGCTATTATCATCATTATTATTTGTATTAGTATTGTTACTTGCCAAATAAAACACATCTATCCTGAAGCCAAGAAAAACAATAAGAGTAGTGACATGCTTTGAGTTTTTTTATTAGTCAGAACACTGGTCTATTACATGCTCAAGTCTTTAATATGCATGAAACAATATTCTCTGATGCAACAGATGATTAAAGAAATATATTAGAGCATTCATTCTGAATGAAAATACATGGACAAGGTAATTCCCAAGGCTCAGAGCAAATACAGAGAGGAATATAAGCTGAAGTAGGTCATTTGTCTCCAGGGAAATTCTCTGGAGATTGCTTTCAGTTTTGGTTTTAAATTTAAGAATTTGTGGCAGAGAGTTGAAAAATGTGGTTTCTGGCTTGTTTACATGCAAGCTCTGCATTGTTTTGTTTTGTTTTTTGGGAGGGAAGAATGATGTGGGGAGAAGGGATGAGAGCCCTTTCTTTTTTCTGCTTTGAAGACCCCTCATTAAGAACATCATCACAGGACCTGTTTGTTGTCAAAGCATCAGGAAACTCCCACTTGCCATTCTGACTACTCACTTGTTAGGAGCCTTGACTAAACCTCTTGACCTTTCTGAACCTCAACTTTTTTTACCTTTCAAATAGGAACGGTAACATCTCTGCTTATCCCACATTGTGGGGGTGGAGTAGTCCTGGGAGGTTAAATAAAATAAAAAATTAGAATTTTTCATTCGAAGGCAAGCTGTTAGGATCCACATATTCCCACAGATTGGGCTGCTCCCAAACTGAATTTACAGACTCCTCTATTAAATCCTGAGACTACCACCAATATATGTTTAATGGGGACTTAAAGCAAAACCTGTTTTGCTTATCCAGAGGCAGAAGAATTACTCTTGGGTCAGCTAGCACACTTGCCTGGGATTTTTCTTTCAACCAATCAATCAACAAGGTATATATTGATTAACTGTTATTCACAGACAAGTAAAATGGACAGTGTGTAGAGTTTTCCCAGTCTCCAGAATCATAATACATACTTGAAGATGTAAGACTTGTATGTGTGTCAAGTTAATTAAAACTCCACCCAGTATAGTTGTGTAGATTGCGGTGTGGGGGATGTGGAATCAGAGGGCTAGAAGAGAGTGCACTTGAAACTTCCTGAAACCAAGAAGCCAGAGTATTAGTCTGCTAGGGCTGCTCTAACAAACACCACAGACTAAGAGGCTTCAACAACAGATATTTATTTCCTCCCAGTTCTGGAGGCTGGGAGTCTAAGATCAAAATGTCGTCAGGTGGGGTTGGTTTCTTCCCATAGGTGGCCATCTTCTCCCTGTGAGCTCATGTGATCTTCCCTCTGTCTGTGTCTGTGTCCTGACCTCCTCTTTTTATAAGGACCAGCTGTCTTGTGTTGGGGCCCGTCCAAAGGACTTCATTTTAACTAGTCACCTCTTTACAGACTCTCTCTCCAAATAGTCATATCCTAAGATACTGACTTTAACACATGAATTTTGGTGGCACACAATTCAGCCCATAACAGGGATAATTCACACCCTTAGAGGGAAGGCATTCCAGGCAGAGGGACAAGTGAGAGGCAGAAAGGGGCATGGATGAGCAGGGACATCATATAACTTAACCAGAATCATATAACTCAAATTAACAGCATGCCTCACAGTCACCAAAATACACTGTTTTATTTAATTTCCACAGTAGTCCTAAGAGACAGAGATTATTCTTTACAAATGAGAAAACAGATTTTAGCGGCTGCCCTCTCACCTCACTCCTCAAACTTAGTGTGCTTGGGGAAACTTATTCAAGAGCAGATTCTGAGTCACTACATTTGGAGAGAGATGAGAATCAGCTCCAATAAGAATCAGTATTTCTAACAAGTTCTTAAGTGGTGTTGGGGCTGCTGGTCTATTACCACACTCTGAGTGGCAAAGGTACGGGGGAGGGGAAAGCAGAATTGGGGAAGGTTATGTTTTAGAAGAATATGGTGAAATTCATTCATCAGTTCTAATAGGTTTTTGGTGGAATATTTTGGGTTTTCTATATATAATATCCTGTCATGTGCAAACAGTGAAAATTTTACTTCTTCCTTGCCAAGTTATATGCTTTTATTTCTTTTCGTTGTCTGATTGCTGAAGCAAGAACTTCCAGTCGTAAGTTAAACAGTGGTGAGAGTGGACACTCCCGTCATGTTCTTGACCTTCAGGGGAAAGCTATCAGTTTTTCCCCATTTAGAATGATGCTAGTTTTTCATAGATGGCCTTTATTATGTTGAGGAATGTGCCTTCTAAACCTATTTTGTTGATATTTTTTTAATCAAGAATGGATGTTGTACTTTGTCAAATGCTTTTCTGCATCTATTGAAATGATCAAATGGTTCTTATCCTTTCTTTTATTAATGTAGGTATCACATTGATTGATTTGCCAATATTGAACAACCCCTGCAATTCAGGAATAAATCCCACTTGATTGTCAATGATTCTTTTTTTAATATATTGCTGGATTCAGTTTGTTAGTATCTCATTGAGAATTTTTACGTCTGTGTTCATTAAAGATATAGCTCTGTAGTTCTCTTTTTTGGTGGAGTCTATATCTGGTTTGGAATCAGGGTAATGCTAGTCTCATAGAATAGAGTTGGAAATTTTCCTCATTTTTCTATTTTTTGGAATAGCTCAATAGGTATTAACTCTTCTTTACATGTTTGGTAGAATTCATCAGATGTGAAGCCATCTGGTCCTGGATTTTGTTTGTTGGGAATTTTTTGGTTACTGATTTAATTTCTTCGCTGGTTATTAGTCTGTTCAAGTTTTCTATTTCTTCCTGTTTCAGTTTTGGTAGTTTATACATTTCTAGGAGTTTATCCATTCCTTCAGGCTGTTCAACTTGTTGGCATATGGTTTTTCATAATATTCTCTTATAATTGTGTTTCTGTGGTGTTGATTGTTATTTCTCCTCTCTCGTTTGTGATTTTACTTGTTTAGGTCTTTATCTTTTCTTTTTTTTTTTTTTTTATCTTTTCTTTTTGATAAGTCCGGCTAGAGGTTTATTAATTTTATTATTTTTTTCAATGAACCAGCTTCCAGTTTCATTGATCTGTTCTACTGTGTTTTTTTGTAGTTTATATGTCATTTTATTTCTGCTCTAATCCTTATTATTTCCTTCCTTCGTTGGCAGGATACAAAATAAACATATGGAAATTTTGCATTTCTACACCAATACTGAAGCAATAAAAAGAGAAATCAAGGAATCAATCTCACTTATGATTGCACCTAAAGGAATAAGATACCTAGGAATAAACCTAACCAAAGAGGTAAAAGACCTGTATTCTAAAAGCTAGAAAACACTGATAGAAGAAATTAAAGATGACACAAAGAAATGGATAGACATTCCATGCTTGGATCATTGTTAAAATGTCTATACTACCCAAAGCAATCTTCACATTTAATGCAATCCTTATCAAAATATCACCAGCATTTTTCACAGAGCTAGAACACAATCCTAAAATGTATATAGAATGGCAAAAGACCCAAAATAGCCAAAGCAACCTTCAAAAAGAAAAGCAAAGCTGGAGGAGGCATAATTCCAGATTTCAAGTTATATTACAAAGCTGTCATAATCAAAACAGTATGGTACTTGCACAAAAATAGACACATAGATCAATGGAAAAGAATGGAAAACCTAGAAATGAACCACAATTATATAGTCAATTAATTTTTGACAAGTCAGGAAAGAATATTCAATGGGAAAAAAGTCTCTTCAACAAATGGTGTTGGGAAAACTGGAAAGCAACACGCAAAAGAATGAAACTGTACCACTTTCTTACACCATACACAAACATAAATTCAAAATAGATAAAGACCTTAGTGTGAGAAAAGAAACCATTAAATCTTAGAAGAGAACACGGGCAGCAACTTCTCTGACATCAGCTGTAGCAGCTTCTTTCTAGATATGTCTCCTGAGGCAAGGGAAACAAAAATAAAAATAAACTATTGTGACTTCATCAAAATGAAAAGCTCCTGCAAAGTGAAGGAAACAATCAACAAAACTAAAAGGCAACCTTTGGAATAGGAGAAGATATTTGCAAATGACATATCTGATAAAGGGTTAGTATCCAAAGTATATAAAGAGCTTATAAAAGTCAAACACCCAAAAAATGAATAACCCAATTTAAAAATAGGCTTACAACACAAACATTTTTCCAAAGATGACATACAGATGGCAAACAAATACATGAAAAGATGATCAACAGGGAAATGCAAATCAAAACTATAATAAGATATCACCTTACACCTGTCAGAATGGCTAAAATCAATAACACAAGAAGCAACAGATGTTGGCTAGGATGTGGGGAAAAAAAGGAACTCTCTTACACTGTTGGTGGGAATGCAAACTGGTGCAGCCACTCTGGAAAACAGTATGGAGGTTCCTCAAAAAGTTAAAAATAGAACTACTCTATGACCTAGCAATTGCACTACTAGATATTTACCTAAAGAATATAAAAATATTAATTCAAAGGATACATGCACCCTGATGTTTAAACGGTATTATCTACAATAGCCAAATTACAGAAAAGCACAAGTGTCCATCAACTGATGAATGGATAAAGAAGAGGTATACTATGGTTTATTACTCAGCCATAAGAAAGAATGAAATCTGGCCTTTGCAATGACATGGATGGGGCTAAAGAGTATGATGCTAAGCAAAAGAAGTCAGTCAGAGAAAGACCAATACCATATGATTTCACTCATATGTGGAATTTAAGAAGTGAAACAAATGAGCAAAAAGAACAAAATAAGAGGGAGAAAAGCAAACCAATAGACTCCTCACTCTAGAGAACAAACTGATGGTTAGCAGAGGGGAGGTGGGTGGCAGGATGGGTGAAATAGGTGATGGGGATGAAGGAGGGCACCAGGTGATGTACAGAAGTGCTGAATCATCATATTGTACACTGAAACTGATATTACACTGTATGTTAAATAACCAAAAAGTTGAATAAAAGCATTTTATTTTAAAATCTAAAAAGATAAAAGAATATGACAGGAACAGATTATGAGTTTGGAGTTGACTCTGTGTATTAAAACTGCTGTCTCTGGGGCACCTGGGTGGCTCAGTGGGTTAAAGCCTCTGCCTTTGGCTCAGGTCATGATCTCAGGGTCCTGGGATCGAGCCCCACATTGGGCTCTCTGCTCAGGAAGGAGCCTGCTTCCCCCTCTCTCTCTGCCTGCCTCTCTCCCTACTTGTGATCTCTCTCTCTCTCTAACAAATAAATAAAATCTTTAAAAAAAAAAAAAAAAGAATCCCAATTAAGAAACTGATTCCAGGGAAAATTGCTTCATAAGATTTTGAGGTGTATTAACAACTCATGGTTAGAATTAACCTGGGAAATGAATGTAGTGGAGATATCCTTGTAAGTAATTGTAAAACTGCTTTATAAATTAATATTTCCCTTAGATAAGCTCCATAAAAAAAGGGGATGGGAGGATTGAGAAGAGGCATTCATGATCAGTTAAATTTGGAAAATGTGAATACTGTAGTCCTTCTCTATAAATCTGCCATGCAAGTGCAAGTGTGTTTATTAAACATTCTGAGAATCCCTTATTGATCAAAAAATACACACTAAAATCCTCGTTAAGCTCTAATGTAACATTTCCTTAATTGCCCACATAATTCTTTTTATGATAAATGCTCCACCAACATCAAGCCCAACTTGTGTTCTAAGAACCTATCTTAGAAAACACAGTTCTAAATTCACTAGCTAACCAGAGACTTCTGTTCCTTATAGTTTGTAAACTCTTAAATAATTCCTCCACTTCATGATTTGGAAGAAAAAGTCACCATTTTGTATAGCTTTTATGAAGAAATGAGATCCAAACTCATGGGTCTCAAACTCCTGAAGCCAGTAATGGATCCTTCTACTGAACTTCCAGTCAGTCAGTCATTTATCATTGAACACCTAGGTTTGGATGGTCACTTCTGTGCAAGGCTCTGTCCTAGGTACTCTGGTAGCATCTACTGAAGTATAGTCTTCATGTTCAAAAACTTTAGAAGGAAGAAGTGAAAACCATATTACATGGCTATAACCAGGAAAACATGAAAGAAAAGAAGATAGATGATGGGGTTTTGAAAAGAAATAGATCACAGCCAGTCAAAAAAGCTCAGAAAAGATGCTATAAGCTGGTGACATTTCAATAGGAAGATTTGACAGATAATCATATGTAGTGATTCCCTTTTATTTGCAGGGTTTTACTTTCCATGGTTTTAGTTACCCCCTGGGCACCTGGGATCTGGAAGCAGATGGTCCTCCTTCTGAACTATTAACACGAGGTCGGTAGTAAGTGAAAACTAAGTGACAATGCATATACCCCTCACCTCATCTCATCATGGAGGCATTTTATCATCTCACATTCTCACAAGAGGAGTATAGTACAATAAACTGTTTGGGGAGAAAGACCACATTCACCTAGCTTTTAGTATAGCATGTGGTTATAATTGTTCTATTTTATTAGTAGTTATTGTCGTTAATCTTTAATCTCCAGTTTCAGGCATCCTCTGGGGGGTTTGGAATGTATTAGCCCCAGATACGAGGGGACTACCATAGCATCATCCAAACCTAGACACTTTTGGAAATAAAAGCGGGGTACCATTGATAATTGCCCTAGGAAAACAGGCATAAGCTATCCATCTAGTTTGGGAGGAAAAAATTAGTCAAAGCCTCCATTTGCAGAGACCTCAGAGGAGGGCAGACAAGAGGGAAAGGTCCCACCAGGCCAGGGCACTGGGCAGGAGGTCTGGCTCCGAGCTACCTCTGGACCTTACCGTGACCTTCTGAGTGTGACGGTATGTCACTGAAAGGGAGTGATGTGCTGATGATTTTACAGTTGTTGTTTTTTTTAAAGATTTTATTTACTTATTTGACAGAGAGGGAGAGATCACAAGTGGGCAGAGAGATAGGCAGAGAGAGAGGGGGAAGCAGGCTCCCCGCTGAGCAGAGAACCCGATGTGGGGCTCAATCCCAGGACCTGAGATCATGACCTGAGCTGAAGGTAGAGGCTTTAATCCACTGAGCCACCCAGGCGCCCCTAATTTACAGTTTAAAGGGATCATTATGACTATGTGTGGGGAGTAGAAAGACCAGAAAGGAAGCAGTTGATTTTGGAAAATGGATTTGAGATAGGAGGGAGAAAGAAAAGGAAAGGAAACGTAAGTGAAGCTGGAGGTGGAGAGGGTTGGAGTTAAGGGTATCTGAACGATCTCACAGAAATGACAGGTAAGGTGACTAGTAGAGAGGATAAAGGTTGCTGTGCATCTGGGAGCTCCAGTGAATGGAAAGGGTAGACCCCTGGGCGCTGGGTGGCTCAGTTGGTTAAGCAGCCCACCCTTGGTTTCAGCTCAAGTCAGGCTCTCATGGTCGTGAGCTCAAACCCCACAGTGGGTTCCACGCTCAGTGTGGAGTGTGCTTGGGTTTCTCTCTCTCTCTGTCTCTGCCGCTCTCCTCTCTTACATGTTCTCTCTCTCTCCCTAAAATCAATTAAACCTTCTAAAAAAGAAGAAGAAAGAAAAAAGGGGGGGATGGGCAGACCAACTTCCAGAGCTCAAAGGAAACTTGTGTGACCCCTTACAGTATAAATTCTTTATTCCTGGACGCAAGCCTCGTTCTTAACCACAGAGGCAGCATCTCTGAATCGATAACTGAAATTCCCTCCTCATTGGAGGAAGCAATAAACCCTAGTTGATGGGTTGTCACCAACTGTTCAAAACTGAAGCCTTCAGGCTGAGTCAGCGGTCCAGTCCATTCTTCTCAAAGTTACAGGCACCAGGCTGTGCTCTGAAGCTACAAAGACAGAAATACTCCTAGGCTATTCCCTCAGGAAGCTTACCATCTAGCCAAAAACTCAGTCCAAGCATTTGTTCAGATCTTCAGTGGTTTACCACAGAGTTCAGTGCACTAAAGATAAAAGCCATCAGCAAAACAGAATAGGAAAGAACAGCCCTTGAAAATCTCCAGATGGCAAAGCTGGGTGGTACATGGACCGCCTAGACTGTATTTTCATTAGGTATGAATGATATTAATGATGACAAGTTAAGTTTGTGGATTTATGGATTTACATTGCAACTCATCACGGCTATTTTTTAAATACACTATTTGCATGAACACTTCTATCTTTGCTCCGGCCGACATCCCCCCTGTAAATTATTTGTCTGTGTGCTCCCTCACTGCGCAGTAGAAAGGTATAACTGAAAATAGCCCTAAAAGGGAATCAGGAATTAAGACTGGCTATAAAGTGCCTCTCAATATCAAAAAAATATGTATCTGAACCAGTTAATTACATAGTTTAAAGAAGCAGAAATCTGTCTACGTATACCCTTTTCCTAAACACACCGACAAGTAAGAAAACTGCAAATATAAAGTTTTACATATGAATTAAGAAGAAAATGAAGAATATTTTCAATGTTAGCTTGTAATGATGACTAATTTCCGGTTAATTAAAGATACACTTCTTCTTTTTCCTCTATAGGTAAACAAATATATTATCTATTTTTTTTTTTTTTAAGAAAGCAGTTTCAGGCACTCTAAAGCTTGGAGAGGGGATACCTTGTTTTGGGTGCACCCATTGTGTATAATAATCTAAACCATGATATGTGAAAGATCCTTCTGGATCTCCCCAGACCAAAATAAAACATTATAAATTAAATGCTGGTAAGATGAGAATATTGCTCTTCACATTTGTCGGTTGAGTTCCTATAGCCAGTAATGTTCAAGTAGTATTTTCTCAGGTCACAAGGTCTAGCTTGTGTTTACATGAGGGTTAAAAATAATACTAGTAATAATACTGATGATGATGGGGGGCCCTGGGTGGCTCAGTGGGTTAAGCGTCTGCCTTCAGCTCAGGTCATGATCTCAGGTCCTAGGATCGAGCCCCGCATCGGGCTCCCTGCTCAGCAGAGTCTGCTTCTCTCGCTCCCTCTGCCCCTCTCCCCACTCCACTCCTGCTCTCTGTCTCTCAAATAAATACATAAAATATTTTAAACAATGATGATGATGGTGCAAATGGTGATAATAATGATTCTAGAAGTGACAAGCACGCAGGCATTTCTTGCTCTGTTTTGAGTCGTCTAAGAGGCAGCCCCTCAATGTTTGTATTTTTGCAGTAAAGATCTATAACCCAGTTTGGTCAGTCGCCTTGCCAGTTACACACACACACACACACACACACACACACACACACGGAGACAAATGAGCTCCCCACACTCCATTCATGTCAGAACTCAACAGCTTGAGTAGCACAAATATTCTGCAGTCACTCATGAAAAGAAATTTTTAATAATAAATATCTAACAATTAATGGGCTGGTAGCTGCAATTGTCTTCAGGGCATACTATCTAATTTCCTTGCAATGTTTCATATCCTTACTTTTCACGCTGCAACAGTCTATCATTAAAACCAAATGCAGGTTTCTATCACTTTTATTTATTTTTCAAATCAACTTATAAATCAGTGCCAGGCCTTGTTACAGATGAGTTCCAATAAATTATCGTCTGTGGACAAATTCTGAATGTTAAACACTTCCTTTCTTTTCCTCCCACCCCAGTCCCTGTCTGTCTCCCTTTCCCGAGTGTTCTTCCTCTCTCTCCCCCACCAGGAGCCGAGCCTCTCCCCGGCCCTCTAGGCCAGCATACCTCGCTGGCTGTGCCCGGGGTGCAAATAAGAGAGAGCCCTTAGTACTTAATTATGTGCTATTTAAATAATGCAAAAAGACATTTATTTTTCAGAGACAAATATCAATATAGGAGACGAGTCATTTTATAGTCCTTGGGAAATTTACCTTTCTGAATTTCAGAAGTGAAAGCATTCTTGTTAGAGCCTTTTTACATCATCTCAGCGGCTTGAGACTGATGACCCAACATCCATTTTTCAGAGATGTCGGTCTGTTTAAGCAGCCCGCCTACCTTTTCCAAACTGTCCTGTCACCTCTATGAAGCCCTTTGGCACCTTGTGACGGGTTCCTGTTAACTCTCTCTGGGAGAGTCGGTGGCACAGTATCTGGGTTTCTGCTCAGACTGATGTAGAGTCTGCAGCACATAGGGGAAACATGAAGATACCCTTCCTATAAAATGAAGGAACAAAGATTCTAACAAAACACAGTCTGTTACAATAACTTGTGACTGTCACGGGTTCACTTAAACTCATACACACATTCACAAAGTGTGTCTGAAACATTCATGTCTTGGGGCACCTGGTGGCTTAGTTGGTTGAGCATCGGACTCTTGATTTCCGCTCAGGTCATGATCTCATGGTCCTGAGATCAAGCCCTGCATAGGGCTCCATGCTTAATGGGGGGTCTGCTTGTCCCTCTCCCTCTGCTCCTACCCTCCCCCCACTTCGCTCATGCTCTCTCTCTTTCTGTCTCTCAAATAAATAAATAAAATCTGAAAGTAAATATTCACGTCTTAGCTGGAAACTAAAAAAAGTGCTTCAAGATCCCTCAAACAGCAAGTTCTTTTTTTTTTTTTAAAGATTATTTATTTATTAGAGAGAGAGAAACTGAGAATGAGAGGAGAGAAGGTCAGAGGGAGAAGCAGACTCCCCATGGAGCTGGGAGCCTGATGCGGGACTCGATCCCGGGACTCCGGGATCATGACCTGAGCCGAAGGCAGTCGCTCAACCAACTGAGCCACCCAGGCGCCCCCAGCAAGTTCTTGTAATGAAAGCCACCGTCACAGTTGGCCTACCTTGTTCCATCATAAGTAAATAGCACAATGCATTTCACTTTAGTGCCTATCTTCGCCATAATTTTAACTACCGATCCATTTTTATAGCAGCTAAACCTATATAGAGGCTACTTAATGTTGTTCATTTGACAACCTAGGGAAAAGTCTCTAAAATGCCCTTTGTAAAATTTCAAGTTCTGGTAGGTTTCTGAAACGGATTTCCAATGTTACGATTTTCAAGTTTTACCAAAGGCTTCCACACAAATCTCTAGTAGCCTAACACAAGGACCATCTGAAAAGCTGAAGTCTGGAGAGTAATCCTGGCAGTTTGGGGATGGGTCCCAAATATAGTCTTGGTGGGCAGCACCGAGAGATATGATGTGAGGGGATGGGGTCTCTCTTCTTGCCTGTGCAACCTCGATATCTTTCATTCCTCATTCTGCTACTGGGTGTCTCCTTGAAGGCAAAGAATGTGTTTATTCCCTTCTGTTTTCCTCACAGCACCTTAGCACTGTGTCTTAGCCCAGTTTGGTGATCAGTCGGAAATAGTGTGTTTGACACACTATTTTTTTACACTCAATAGTGTGTTTGACACCTCACAGGTGAGTGAGGTAAAAAAGTTTGGAGCAGGTACTTTCCTGGGAAAATCTAGTTGGGTTTGAAAGTAAGGTCCTGAGTACCTTGGTGGGAAAGTCAAACAAGCTCTTTTCATCATTTTGACCATAGCTAGCTTCTAATTATAATGTATGCAAAAATAATCATTAAGCACACATCTGCCAGGCATTATGAAGATGAGCAAAACTAAGCCCTTGTCTCCATGTAGATGAGACTCCAAAGTGAGAGATAAGTAAGTAGTTGCAAAGTGACCTTGTGAACACAAGGGAAAGTGAGAAGAAAAAGGAATTTCTCAATCAAGGAAGTAAAACCTAACCTCAATCTTAACAACTGGGGTTCCAATGAGGGTGGGGAAAGAGGGCAAATCAGGGGGAATAGATCACACACACACACATACACACTGTGCTGTAATGTCTATAAGTCTAGCCCCTGTCTACCTGCTGAGACTCACCTGCATATTGACCCGGCTGTTGAACATCTCTACCTGGATGTGCCATGGGAACCTCAAGATTTCTTTCCACCAACCAGAATCCCCTCATCCTATGTACCTTCTTCACTGACTAGAACCAATATCCACCCAGCTGCCCAGGCCAGAAATCAGGAGTCATTCCTAACTCTTCTCTCCCCTCCAACACCAAATGTAGCCTGGATCTGTCTAAGTTCGATTACCTGGATATTTTCCAAATCCTATAGGCCATCATAAACTTTCACCTGGGTTCAACTGCTCGTAATGAATCTCCCTCAATCTATTCTTGACTATTCCCATCTCTGAGTAATTTTCTTATTGAAAAGGAAAAAAAAATCCATTTATATATGGCATTAGGTAAAGTTCTCACCCTTTCACATGGTCCAGAAGGCTTGGGTAACCAGAGTCAGGCTTCCTTCTCCAGTCGTGACCTAGTGAGCCAACCCTACTAATTTTGTTCAGTTCTTTGACTCCATGTGCTCTCCCTTGTTTATAAGCCATTGCATAAATTCTCTTCTCTGCCTGGAACATTTACATTCTCCCTACCCCATCCCCGTTCCAATTTGTGTGGCACCTTGTGGTCTCAGCATGGACCTCACTTCCATCATGAAGCTATCCTTGAATGCCCAGTTCTAATTAGGAGCTCACCTGGGGTTCCTTGGAACCCATATTCCCTATCATAACACTCAACACATAGAATCACTGTTTTCTCAATTGCCCACTAGACTGAGCTACATAAGCTCTGTTTATTGTCAAATTCCCAATGCTTAACATAGTGTTTGGCACACAGCAGGTTCTTCTTTTTTTTTTAAGATTTTATTTATTTATTTATTTATTTACTTACTTACTTACTTATTTAGAAAGGAAGACAGTGCAGGCAGGGGGGAAGGGCAGAGGGAAAGGGAGAGAAAGGATCTCGAGCAGATTCCCCACTCAGTGTGGAGCTCAACACAGGACTCGATCTCACAACCCTGAGATCATGACCAGGATTGAAATCAAGAGTAGGATGCTTAACCAGCTGAGCCACTCAGGCATCCCACATAGAAGATTCTTAATATGTACTATCAATGTGCTACTGGGAGAAAGGGTGGTTTAATATTCTGCCTTAGTCAACTGCAAGTAATTTGAAGTGACTACAAAAAAGCATCTGAAGGAGGGGTAGGGAGAGACCAAACCAGAAGATACTGGCTTTTGGACAGACAACAGGAATGTCTTTGAAATCGTGTAGAGAATCTACTAGAACTTGCAAACATAAAGCTCTACCTTTAGATCGTGCCTGTAACTTTCAGGGAAAAATTAATACAACAATCCTTTGAGACCAAATACACAACTGTTTGAGAACTTGAGAACAAAATAGGACAATAACATAGTTTAAGTGATGTTGTACACACAGTAAGTGCAACAAAGCTCTTGGAAGGGAGATATCGGGGTCAGAATAGTCATGGAAGAAATGTGACTTGTTAGGCTGTGAGTAGGACATTTGGCTTAGGAGTAAAAGCACCCAAAATAATAACAATATGAACATTAAACTGATTGAGAACTATGTGCCAAGCATTATACTATACTCTCTACTACTCACAGCCCATGAAGTATGTATTTTCATTATCTTGACTTTGCAGCTAAAACACTTGAATATTGGAGGTGTCATAAATTGTAGAGCTAGTTCTTAAACCTAGCACTCCCTCTCTGCAAAAGGGAAAAGGCTGGCCACTAGGCTTCAAAGCCTCTGGTATAGAGTGTGGACTTCGCTGACGGATACACCTGAGTTTATATCTCAGCTTCACCATTGCTGTGGGATTTGGGGCATGTTGCTAAACCTCTCTGAGTCCTCAAGGGATAACTTTTCTTATTCCCCTTTAAAATGGATATAATACCTCTTTTTCAGATTGGTCTTGAGGCTTAATTAATGTTTCTAAAGGCTTAGCATAGTGCCTGGCAAATTAGAGGCATATCATGTACATTAGCTATTTCTGGAATTTGACAAGTGGACAGAATTTGACTAGACACTGGGCAGGAAGAACTAAAAGGCTGAGGAACAAAGACAGTAGAAGTATGTCTTTGTGCAGAGAGAGGATGCCTGCCCCCATAGAGCAGATGTCAGAGAAACCTGCAGGTGACCTGGTGGGAGAAGAGCTGACAGCAAAGGAAAGTGAAACCAAGGGGCAGAAGCAGAGGCAGAAACATGACCAGGCTTATGGGAGGGTCTGAAAACCAAGAAAGAAGAGTGCACAAAGAAATCTGACCTACAACGGAAACAAACGTTAGAGAGAGGTCAGTGAAAATGAAGACAGAGAAGAGATACCACATTTAAAAGTAAGGAAGTCAATAGTGAGCTCTCAGAGCAATCTCCAATGGGAGAGGCAGGAGCCAGGTTGTGGGGGTTTCGGAAAGGCGCTGGAGGAACCATTGGACACAGTGATGGGTCATGTTACCAGCATTTAACAGTTGAAGGAAAGATAGAATGTATTTCAGTACACAAACTAATTTTGAGAAAACCAGATGGTTGCTTTGTCATGCCTGATGAGGTAACGGGACCGAGAAGCGCCTTTCCCCGCCTTTGTCCACAGCTGGTGTCCTCAGCTGGTGCTCGTGTGCGGTCCCGGGCAGGGTAGCCGGGGAACTCACATCACCTTCCAGGTGCCACAAAAAGAGCATATGCCTGAGTTTCCCCCTTGCTGTCCTGACCTACTAATTTTAATTGAGTACACTCGCATGATTAATATCCGTATAAAGGCTGAGGGCCCCAAGAATCCAGCTTGTAGTGTCTCTGGGATAAAAAAAGAGGCATACATTAATCCTAGCCCCAGAGATGGAAAGCAACTGTGTTTTATTAACTAACCCACTAGCCCCATCCACAAATAGAACCAGGAGGGAAGAAAATATTTTTTTAAGTTTTACCACCAAAGAGATCTTGTGGGTTAATTTCCCTCAAGTGCACAATTTCCTTAAAAAGACAGAGAAGCCAAAAGTGCCTAAATGCAGTTTAATAAAGGATTCATTTATTGAACTTCCTGCCACACCCAGTCCTCCACAAGGAACCCAGAAATCTCTGAAGGATCTAGGGCTTTGCCACTCAGGGGTTTCTGCCATGTTTGAAATGGGTTGTCAAAGCAGACACCGCCAAAGCTGCTTGGCAGGTCCACCTACGTCCAGCACACCTGTGGAGCTATGCTCCCAGCGACGCTGGTCTGAGGTGATGGTCGCCATGCTTAGAGTTGCACCTTTCTTTATGCAACAATCTACATTCATCTACCTCATTGAAAATACGTTTTTTTCCATACTTTTGCCATTTGGTAGTTAAGTGAATAAATTCATCTGGCTCTGAGTTTGCAAAACCAGTATTGGGAAATTGACATGTAATTAACCTGGCACATTGGGGTTGAGGGCTATGAAACTGGAATTAAACCTACATGCTGGTCTCTGTGACTTAAACACTCAGTGCCTCAGTCCTACTTTGCTAAGATGGAGGTACCCTAAGTGGGCAAATTATCAGGAGCGACTGACATGCTCTAAAATAGGCAAGGTTCAGTGGTAGGAAAGAAAGTTATCTACCCAGAAATGACTCTCGAGCATTCTGCTATATTGTTTAAGTTGCATGCTAAAAGATCTGACATCCAACTTCTAATGTGTTGCCTTTATTCAAGATGACAAAACAAAACAAAACTTCTAAATCCCTCCAGCTCACTCTCCCAAGAGTTCCCTTATTATTACTCATTATGAATCTCGCATTTTTAACTTACTAAATTCAGTTTTAAAGAACTAAATGCTCTTTTTCATATTTAGAAATGATTTACTATAAATACGGTGCATTTTCAGTCTTCTAATCAGTCATTCTTTCTTCCCTGGGCACAGGACTCTCAGCCTTGTTGTCTAGAACGTGAGGCAGGCATATTCTCTCACCTTAATTACCCACATTCCAGGATTGTAGGATGAGTGATTAAGCTGATGGCATCGTCCATGACTTTCTCTTAATATGAGATCAGGAAACCAAATATAGGAACCAAACCTTTTCCCACTAGATGCTTGCTCCGTCTCAGGAGACTTTTGAAGAACATTTACAATCCAATGACTATGCTCTGCAGTTCAGGCCTGCACCGAAGGAATGTTGAAGATCTATCTCTTTATTTTACTCTGTGCACATGATCATCTACATCTTACACTTTCCAACATCTGTGCATTTACCCATGCTGTTACCCCTTGCTGGAATTACCTGCCCTTGAAAACCCTCATCTATTGAAATTCTCCCCCTATGTCAAAACTCAACTCTCACGCTACCTTTTCCAAGAAGCCTTTTCTGACCCCAACAAGGTCTGTCTTCTGTCTTCTGAAATCTGAAATTGTTTTCTATGACTGCCATCTCTCACCCATTGCATGATTACCTATGAACAGAACTTTCCTGCAACTGTGAGCCTCTTCGGGTCAGAGACTGTCTGAAAAATCTTTGTATCCACTTTTGTGCCTACTATTTTGCAAGATACAGCATAAGTTCTTGATAAATACTTCTTAAGTAGATGAGTGAAACTATACAGAGCCCCTTTTTTGTCTAGCCCTGTGCTAAGTTCTATAGTATTTTCTCCTCTTTTGCTCTGTCTGTCCCCGTAGATTTGTTCTAACTCTCTGGAATCAGACCTCAACACTCAGCCGTGAGAGCAAAGCAACCGTTATTCATAAATCTTTCCAATGGTAGATGGTTAACCAAACTAAGATGTGTAGAAAACCTTTTCCCCCATATGATAAAATATCTTAAAGATTATTATTTCATGTTACCCTTAATATCTTTATGAGCTAGCGACTTTTAAAATTATACATGACCTCCATCTAAAAGAGATTTGAAATGCAAGAATGATTGATTCATAAAGAACCCAGAGATGTTACAGAAATATGAAAAGTGTGAATATATAACTCCCAAAGTTCTTCCAATCTAAGATTCAGTAACCTTTTTAGGTGCTTGAACCACACTTACCATAATCTGACATTCTTAAAAGTCAGATATAACCCACAGTTGAGAAAATTGATAAAAACATATTCAACATTGGATTCAGCAACAGAATATTTTTGTAGATGGCATGAATAAATACATATAAAATAAAGGTTAAATTAATGAAAAGGGCCTCAACAACTTAATTGTCTATAGATCATAGGTAATACCTGGTATACATATTATATATTGCTATATTACCTTCAAAAATGGAAATGAAGATTATAAATCACTGTAAAATTAAAATAGCTCTGTAATTTTAGAATTTGCTATGTATATCAGGGCCACTCTAGACAGATTTTTTACAATAAAATCTTATTATTTCAATTTTCTGTCTATAGAGGGAAAACAAATAAACAAACATTCATGGATGCCATCACACACCTCAGCAGGAACAATGAACTTCTCAGCTATCTCCCTCTCCCCCTAAAAAGCAATTTAATGCACCACTGGAGGTTGCCTATTAATTGGACTAGAAATAAAGTAGCTTGTGAGGGTTGGCGGGGGAAAATGCAGTGTGTGTGTGTGTGTGTGTGTGTGTGTGTGTTTGTGTGTGTGTATACATGTATATAAGTATATATGTATATAATATTTCACCCACAAAGTAAACAAGCAACACTAGTATGTCATTATCTAATTACAGGGCTGTTTCATAAACTATAAATGCTAACATGGGAGAGGTAAATCATAGCAATTTAATTAATAAAAGAGTTTAGACACTTAAACCCATATGTGCACCCCTGGGGGCACCACATCAATAATAGAAGCTTGCAGGCATATTTTAGAAATTTTATGCAATCATTTGCAGAT
Organism: Nasua narica; assembly: GCA_028533885.1. NCBI lineage: Eukaryota > Metazoa > Chordata > Mammalia > Carnivora > Procyonidae > Nasua > Nasua narica. The sequence continues at coordinate 114,106,870 of CM052802.1, read as the reverse complement.
CTTGTAGTCAATAATTGTTACAAACTGCATTAACTCTTCTCTTGCCATACCCGAGGAGTGAATTTTCATTTGTTAAATGTTCTTTTCTTTCTGGATGGTCTCTTAGAATTGCTAGGAATGGAGGACCACATGGTCTTTCCCTGAATTAGTGGGGCTGGGTAAGGTGAGACAACCCTCTTCTAACTAAGAGCAAAATGTGGGAGGTCAGAATCCTGGGAAGGCAAGAACAGGATTCTCCCTCTTTCCTTCCTCTGATGGAGAAATGTAGATGATAATAAATTTCAGAAAATGGAAATTCAACATTTGAATTTGTATTTTTTTATATCTAGACCTTTCTCTTTTAACCTTTTAAAATTATGTCTGTAGATTTCTCATATATTGCTGGTAGGAATGCAAAATGGTGCAGTCACTTTGGAAGACAGCTTAGCAGCTTCTTAAAAAGTTAAATATAAATTTACCATACGACCAGCAATTTCACTCCTAGGAATTTCCTGTTTCCTAGAAGAAATGGAAACATATGTCCACCAAAAAACTTGTACACGAATGTTTATAGTGACGTTATTCATAATAGACAAAAAGTGGATACAACCCAAAAAGCCATCATTTAGATGAATGGATAAGCAAAATGTGTGTATCCATATAGCGGAATATGGTTCATCAATACAAAAAAAAAAATACTGATACATGCTCTAGTATGATCAGAAACAAGGTAACTGTAAGAAGCCAGACACAGAAGACCACATATTGCATGACTCCATTCATCTAGAAAATGCCAAGTCATTGAGAAAGAGAGGGGAGTAGTAATATTTGGAGCTGGGAAGAGGAATTGACGTTAAGTGTAACTGAGCATGAAGAATCTTATTAGGGTGATGCAAATGTTCTAAAACTGGGTTGTGGTGATGATTGCACAACTCAGTAAATTTCCTGAAAGTCATTTAATTGTACACTTAAAATGGGTGACTTTTATAATAAGTAACTATTCTTCAATAAAATCATTTTTTAAAAGATTTTATTTATTTATTTATTTGACAGAGAGAGATCACAAGTAGGCAGAGAGAGAGAGGGGAGAGCAGAGAGCCCAATGCGGGGCTCGATCCCTGGACCCTGAGATCATGACCTGAGCCGAAGGCAGAGGCTTTAACCCACCGAGCCACCCAGGTGCCCCAATAAAATCATTTTTTTAAATGTGCCCATAGTTTCATCGATGTTCCTAATAATTCCTGCAAAATGAAAAGGAGTTCATATGGAACTTTACTCATATAAGATAATTAGTGAATTGTGGAGGGTTTTGTCACGGGGGTGCATGGGTGACTCCGTTGGCTAAGCAACTGCCTTCAGCTCAGGTCATGATCCTGGAGTCCCAGGATCGAGTCCCGCATGGAGTCCTGCATCTGGCTCCCTGCTCGGCGGGGAGTCTGCTTCTCCCTCTGACCTCTATCCTCTCATGCTTTCTCTCTCTCAAATAGATTAAAACAAACAAACAAAAAAACAAAACAAAACACTAAGCCTAAACAAATTCAGTCTTTTAGTAACTGTGGTTACCCTTGGTACAATTTCCTTGTACTCAGTAACCAAAAGATCATTCTTTGTACTTTGGCAGTGCTCATCAAAGAGATAATAATAGCGGGTGCTAGGTGGCTCAGTTGGTTGAGCAACTGCCTTAGACTCAGTTCGTGATCCTTGAGTTCTGGGATCGAGTCCCACATCGGGCTCCCAGCTCCACGAGGAGTCTGCTTCTTCCTCTGACCTTCTCTCCTCTCATGCTCTCTCTCACGTTCTCTGTCTCTCAGATAAATAAATAAAGTCTTTTAAAAAAAAGAGAGATAATAATAGCTATTATTATTGGGAATTTACAAAGTGCCATGCACACTCTAAAGTGTTAACTTCTTTTTTTTTTTTGAGTGAGCAATGGAATTTATTTTTTCTTTTTTTTAATTGTGTTATGTTAGTCATCGTACATATATAATTAGTTTTTGATGGAGTGTTCCAAGATTCATTGTTTGCGTATAACACCCCGTGCTCCATGCAATACATGCCCTCCTTAATAGTCATCACCAGGCTCACCCATCCCCCCACCCCCTGCCCTCTAACACCCTCAGTTTGTTTCTCGAGGTCCACCTTTTCGACTTCATCAAGATAAAAAGCTTCTGCACAGCAAAGGAAACAGTCAATGAAACAAACAGGCAACCCACGGAATGGAAGAAGATATTCTCAAATGACACTACAGACAAAGGGCTGATATCTAAGGTGTTAACTTCTCAATCCACATAATAATCCTTATACTACACTGAAATATCCCCATTTGTACGTGAGTCACTTGAGGCGAAGAAAAACGGGATCATTTTTCCCAGTTTTGCCATAAGCAACAGAATTGGGATTTGAACACAAACAACTCACTGGCTCCAGGCTGCACTCTGACCTGCCACCACCCCCGGCCCCTGCCTAGGGGCTGAGTTCTCCCTTCTGGAATCTGAGACTGGCCAACTGTTTTCGCTTTTTTTTTTTTTTTTCGCTTTTTAAAAGATTTTATTTACTTATTTGACAGAGAGAGAGATCACAAGTAGGCAGAGAGGCAGACAGAGAGAGAGAGGGGGGAGCAGGCTCCCCGCTGAGCAGAGAGCCCGATGCTGGGCTTGATCCCAGGACCCTGAGATCGTGACCTGAGCCCAAGGCAGAGGCTTTAACCCACTGAGCCACCCAGGCTCCCCAAGAGACTGGCCAACTGTTTATGAGCAGCTTATAGGAAACAAATGCAAACTGAGCGAGTCTTGTTCAAGAGACAGCCTGGAAGTACACAGGTAAATCATCAATGTTGGCTCCCCTGGGGGATCACTCTGCGGGCGACTACACGTTTTCTTCATAAGCCTCTGCATCGTTTGACCTGTTACAATTAGTACATATTATGTTTGTAATTAGAAAGAGAAACTAGAAACACATTTCCCCCAAGAAAAGAAGTAAGCAAAACAAAACAAACAAAAAAAACAAAGTAAAAAAAACAGTCACTGGCATACATCAGTTCTTCTGCATATGGCTGCTTCCAAATTTACCCAGTTTACATTCTTCAGCAAGAAAATTCGAACAATAGTTTTAACCTTGTGACCTGTCATGATCAGAGGTCATCAGACCTAAAGGAAAGCAGGCTGTGAATGAAAGGACTGAATTTTACCGGAAATGGGAGATGCCGTCTGTGGTAGGAGCCCTGTGTTCCCTTAGCCTGTGGCTGCTCTCCGGTGCTGGGCAGACTCATGAAGACCTACACGGCTGGCCATTGGGGATGTCTTTAAATGGGGGAGGGTCTTCTGAAAATTCTCGAAGATCTATGTTTTTGTGTGTTTCAGGAAAGTCCCAATTTACCAACAGATTACGAGTGTATTTTGAATATTGATTTATCATTGCAATGGAACATATTTTAATCCAAGAGTAGTACAATAGAATGGCAGTTAGGTTGTCCACAGAGGCTGTATAGACCGACACAGAGAAGAAACATATTGACCATAAAAAAATGGTGGAGAAAGTGCTATTGCAATATCAGTAACTAAAAACTTAAAACAAAAAATTTTTTGTCTTAAAAATTTTTAAAGAATTATTTAAATTTACTTAAATAATTTAAATTTAAATAATTTGAATTATTTAAATTTTTAAAAGAAATATTTTAAAAATTAGATTAAAGGTTTAAAATGTATTATCATGACCTGCACCTGTTCATGCACCTGCACATGCTCTTGTTATTAAGGTATCATCAGAATGTTCCCTCTGTTCCATCAGTTCATCCCTTCCTAACCTCACTTGACTCCTATTATACTGTGGAACATATAGTGAATCATTTCAGCATGTCTTCATCACATCTCCAAAGACCTCGCCCCCTCATCCTCCTGCTCCCTCCTATACAACTTAATAAATAGACGTTGACTGGTTGACTTCCCACCCTGCCATTACCTGTTGGTGGAGAAAGTAATACAATTGTCTTAACTGAGTCCATTAAAACATGCTGAAGTCTTATGTCAGCTGAGCTTGCTCCAAAATCCTCCCATTCAAGTCAAGATGACATATGCTAACTGTCCAACAGGAGTGTAACACTTTGTCACTCAACCCTGCCCACCTTTAAAAAATATCAGTCCTGGGCGCCTGGGTGGCTCAGTTGGTTGGGCAACTGCCTTTGGCTCAGGTCATGATCCCGGAGTCCCGGGATCGAGTCCCACATCGGGCTCCCAGCTCCATGGGGAGTCCGCTTCTCACTCTGACCTTCTCCCTTCTCATGCTCTCTCTCATTCTCTCTCTTTCCTAATAAAAATAAATAAATAAACAAAATCTTTAAAAAAAATATATCAGTCCTGAGCCCCATTCCAGGCCAATTATTCATATCTTAAGGTTTGGACCAGGTCATCTGCATATGTAAAAGCGCCCCAGGGGATTTCCCTGTGTAGCTGGCATCCCATTTCCATCTTTCCGGCCAAGAAGCAATGCCCTTGACTCTTCCAGCAGCTGTCATCACTGTTACATATTTTCTACTTAAAAATGTAAAAAGCACCGTTGTTAGTTTGTGCACCAGACACAACCAAACAGCCGCCGTAGTTGGCCAAGCTCTATTTTAGCGTCACTGATGATCTCAGAATTGACAAACCCACAGGTTTGCTTTGCTTTGCTTTTCATATTTTCTACACTTGGATCCTTCGGCAGCCCTTGACCCTCCTGTCCCTGTTAAGCTTGAACTTCCATGTCATTAAAGCAGGTTGGTTATTCCACCTGGGCCGTTCCTGCCCTGCCCCGTGCGCCAGTTCCCGTGCGCGTGTGTGGGTGTGTGTACATGTGTGCCTATGTGTGTGTGCGTATGTGTGCGTGTGTGTCCCATGGTGTCAGTGAAGCTGGAGATGCACTTTTTTTTTTTAACCAAGTTGTAGCTCCACCCTAGGCCCTGATGATGCTGGCCCCATCTGCTCCTCAGATAGACTGCCCTCATCAAGCTGTGCAGCCCCCGCAAAACAGGAAGAACAGTTCTGTCTCCCTCTGTCTCCTCCCCGCACCCCCCCCCCCCCGTCTCCCCCTGTAGTATGCACTGCAACCTAAGGCTGCCTGACCCGTCGTTTACTGTGCTGCCTAATTGAAACCCAAGGCCATAGCTCGATAGTCATAACTGATGAGAACAGCAGTGGCATCATTTCTGTAGTACCCCACGCTGCAAGAGTTTATATTCTTATCAAGGTCAGTTGAATGAGCAAACCTTGTTTCCTAAGGTGGAAAACTGACATAGACTTTGTACTGAGAATATCTGTCAGTTGCTCAATATATTCAAATCTATATTCAAATGCCATCTCGGACTCAGACACATAGTGGTAGGGACAGCTGTGCAGAGGAAAGTACTCTTTCCAGCTGGGAACTGAGCCTTGGAAAGGACTCTAGCCTGGTTTTGAAAGTACTAAGCATTCTAATGAAGTTGACTTGATTTACATTTTAACAATATCACACAAATGTACTACATGGCACTTTTCCAATAACCACTTCGACATCATTCATTTTGACACCTCCCATTGTTATGAAAAGCAGGACAAATAAAGCAGCATTCTGTGATAGGGTGCATGGGGGGAGCTGGATTTCATTTGATTTTTAAATCAGATAGCCCAAGCACACCCTTTTCATATGCAAGGTTCTCATGACTGAAATTCCATGACTTACCTTCCCATCCGTGTGACCCTGAGTCCTGAGCTCTTCCTGCCCTCCTGCCATCCAGGACAGCTGTACAATAATTAACACTCGGTATCTGACTGATCCATTCTGGGCACGAAGTCTATCATACTTCCTCTCTACCTCAGCAGCAGTCAGTCCTGCTTAAATGTGTGGCTTCAGGATAGTTACTTTCTTCTAATGCAATGACCTGGTCAAGGCTTCTTACTTCTTCTCCGTGTCTCGATCAGAAAACAAAAAACCAATTCTATTTCCCTACTGATGAAACCCAGAGCAGTTTAAATGTACCCCCTAGAGGGTTTGATCAGAAATTTTTACAAGGTTTGATGTCCCTAAAGAAGCAGCCCTCCTAACACAGATGGTATTGGTGATAAACTGTACTGATTCAGAGATCCCCTATTTCCTTTCTCTTCTCTCTCTGGTCTTAGAGGAAGAAGGTGGTATTACTCAGTATGCTTCAGGATATATTCGTTTGGATGTTCCCAAGGTTTCATATGTCAACAGCCAAACCCAATACCCCCGTGCACACCTAGGACAAAAGAGTCTGTCTCCTCAGGGGTACGAGCACCCTCATGGACAACTGAGGACTGACTTGACTCTCCCTTTGGCTCATCCTTTTCCTTCACAGAGTCTGTACCGTGACTCCTTGTTGATTGCTGGAACATAATCTCAGGTTAGAGGGAACCAAAGACAGGTCACCTGGTCAACCTTCATGCACTGCATCAATCCCCTTCACATTATCATTGGTTAGTGGTTATTCAGCTTCTGCTTTTGGAATTTCCAACAATGAGAAAGTCGTTGCCATGTGAGACATCATTCATACTTTTTGATAGCACCATCTTTCCTTCCCAACTTCATAGGGAACAAAAAGCAAAGGAAAAGGAGATTTTTCTTCTAGTTATACTTCTTGTGAAAAATAACAACAAAAAACACAGTAGCATAAAAATGAGTGTTTTTTAATTAAATGAACATTGGGGTGAACTCAATGAGGAATCTAGTCAGATGCAACACAGGTATCTGACTTTTAGCAAGTTTATTTTTTATATTAAAAAACAAATACAAAAATTATGTTGCCTGTTTATCTCATTTATTCATTCATTCTTTCCACAAATATTTAATAAATACATAATATGTGCCAGGCTACTCTTTAACACTGAAGACACAAGAGTAAACAAAATAGACAAAATCCTTACAGTCCTGAAGCTAGCATTCTATTTGGGGGATTCAGAAAAAAAAAAAAAAAGCCTGTAAATTACACAGTATGGTAGGTGATACGGGCTACGGAAGCAGAGAAGGAGCACAAGAAATAGGAAATTAATGTTTAAGCAAATATTTGAAGAAGAAGGGGTAAGCAATAAAGATATCTGGAGGAAGTGTGCTTCAGGCAAGGGGAAGAGCAAGTACAAAGGCCCTGAGGTTGGAAGGTACCTGTCACAATCCAGGAATGATAAGGAAGCCAGTGTGGCAGAAGCAAAGAGAATGAGGGTAAAAGCAGAAGGAGATGACATAAGGGGGATTTCAGCTTTAAAGGGTTTTAAGCAGAGAAGTGATATGATATGACTTATGTCTTAAAAGGATCACTCTGATGTATTGAGAACAGATGGAAAGAGTCAGGATAGAATTAGGGAAATCAGTTAGGAGGATTTTGCAAAAACCCAGGTAAGATATAACAGTGGCACACATTTGGGTAGTAACAATGAAGGTAGCTGTACTCTGGATATGTTTTGTATGTAGAGCCAATCGACTTTGCCAATAGATTGGATGTGGGGTTACCTATTAATTACCTATTGCTTCATAACAAGCCAAAACTAAGTGGATTAAAACAACAAACGTCTCACAGATTTTGTGGGTCAGTAATTTCATACGGTTCAGTTGTGTAATTCGGGCTCGGATTCTCTCATCAGGTTGCAGTGAGAATGTTGTACGGGGTAGTATCATTTGAAGGTCTGCCTGGGGCTAAATGATCTGCTGCTAAGAAGGTTCATTCACATCAAGCTGTTGGTAGGATGCTTCAATTCTTTGCCACATGGACCTCTCCTAAGCTAGTCGAGTGTTTTTATGACATGACCACTAACTTACCCATTGTTATGAATTGAATGTTTGTGTCCACCTCCCAAAATCTATACGTTGAAGCCCCACCCCATGTGAGAACAGAAAAGTCAACTAGAGTCTACAAGCCAGGAAGAGAGCTTTCACAGAAACCAACCCTGCTGGACTTTGATCTGGGACCTCAGCCTCCGGAACTGTGAGAAATAAAATTTCTATTACTTAAGCCATCCCGCATATGGTATTTTGCTATGGTAGTCCAAACAGACTAATATACACTGAGTGAGAAAAGAGAGAGAAAAAAGAGGAAGCCACAGTGTCTTTTATGACCTAATCTTCAAAGGTTCTCATCTTCCCTTACATTTTATTTTATTTATTATGGTCATGACAGTGAGTCCAACTCGCACTCAAGGGGAAGGAAATTTGGCTCTACCATTTGGAGAGAGGAGTATCAGATTTAGTAGGCATATTTTAAAACCACCCATATAGGGTACGAAAGAAACAGAAGCAACAAGCATTATGCCACGATTTCTGGAAAAAATAACTAGAAGGATGGAATTAGGATATATGGAAATGTGGGCAACAGTAAGTGAATAGGAAGATCAGGAGATTAGTTTTTGATGTAATAAATTTGAGTCGCCTAAACACATCCAAATGGAAATGTCAAGTAGATTGTTGAATATGTGAATCTGGAGTCAGATGCATAGTCTGTGCTAGAAATATAAATTTCAGAATCTTCAACATATAGATAGCTTTTGAGGCCATGAAACTTAGTGAAGAGGAGAGATCTAAAGACTCTGGAATACATTACGGGAAAGAGACATGAGTAGAAACAAGAGAAGGAGTTGTCTGTGGGTTAAGAAGAACACCCAGGGGAGTGATGTTTGGGAAGCTGAGTGAAGAAAGTGTTTCAAGGGATAGAGAGTGATCCACTTTCTCAAATGCTGCAGATGGTGTACTGAAGACTGAAGATTGACCACTGGATTTAGAAATGTGGAGGTCACTGGCAACCTCGATAAGAACAGGTTTAGTAGGGCATTAAGAGGATGACCTAATCGTATTACACTTAAGGCATAATGGGAAGAAAGGAATTATTGACATGATTTAAGCCATCTGGTAAATGTCTCTGTCTTCACTCTACTGAGATTTCTTTATGGAGTCACCGGTGATCTCCTAATTGACAAACCCAGGGGCTTTTTTTGAGTGTTTTACACACCTTGATCTTTTAGCAGCCCTGGACAGCATCGCTCACCCTTTTCCTTTTAATCCCTGACTTAATCTACAGATCCTCTAAACTGTCTTGGTTTTCACACCTCTATCCTATTCCTTCTCTATCCCATTCACAAGTGGTGTTGTGTGTGTATATGTGTGATCTGTGTTTGTAGTATGGTATGTGTTCTGTGCTTGTGCCCGTGTGCCTGTGTGTGTATCTAGTCCCTTTTGCTTCCTGAGCAGCATCTGTGACTTCGCTGTCAGTCAAGCTTGAGATCTAGTCACTTTCATCACCCAGTCACAGCTCACCACTGGCGCCTGCGAGCCCCTTTCTTGCAGAGTTGTAATGGGAAGCAGAGAAGTGGGCTCCTACCTGGCGGGAAAAGTGGGGTCAAGGCAAAGTTCCTTCCAGGTGGGAGAAATACTGCATGCTTGAGAGGATTAGCGCAGTGGAGAAAACTATGATTTAGGGGAAAGGGAAGGAAAACTGAGATTACTCCCCACTTGGTGAGCATGTGCCCTGTGTTAGACATTATGTGAAATGCTTCAGTTATATTGGCCCATTTTATTCTACCTGAAGTCCTATAAAGTAAAGCATTGTTATACTCATGGTACAGATAATGATCCCAAGGCTTGACAGATTAGGTATCATGCCCAAGGTCACCCAGAAAACAGACAGTAGGGCTGATGATCATTTCTGCCTGACTTCACATACTCTCCACAGTACCTAGCACATAGAATATAATGAGCATCCATTTTTGCTTCTTCTGTCTTTCCGTCTTAGGTAGTGGTTTGAGTGAGGTGCATAGAATAAAAAATGCTCAATAAACTGGAATTTTCTTAAATGAAGAGGAAAGTCTATGAAAAAAAAGATTATAAATATTGCACTGTTTTTGATGAAGTCCTTGAAGGGTACCCTGCTATTCAAAAGTTCTTCCCAAATTATATCTTCCTTTTATGAAATTAAAATAATTGAGGCTATTATCATTTAATTTTGCTAATTTAAATTAGAGTCTTTAATGTATAACTTCATACTCAACAGCCGTGCAATTCAATCTGGAGAGTAAAATTTCGAACATTTGTACAGCAAGTGATTATTTGCCTGGAATCATTGGGCATTAGGGAATCTGGTTGGCTGAATAATATGAATGAAATTTTCTACCATCTGAAGATTACCAATTTTCAAAGAGAATAAATTCAAAAACTATCCTGAGCACCAAAACTCACCCCAAGACCTTGATTTGCTGCCTATCAATGAAGTATTTCATGGCTTTTTCAGTGCCTCAGGGCTGTGGTTATGAAAATAAATTATCATCATGTATTTCTGTGAAAAAAAAAGTCCTACTATTTCAGCTTCCTGGTCTTCTGCATTCTAAATCAATAGAATTCTGAATCAATGTCAGAAGAAAGTTTTGTTAGTCAGCCAGGACTGAACAGGAGGCCCCCTGGGTGGCTCAGGTGGTTAAGCATCTGCCTTCAGTGCAGGTCATGATCTCAGGGTCCTGGGATGGAGCCCCGCATTGGGCTCTCTGCTCAGCAGGGAGCCTGCTTCTCCCTCTACCCTTCCCTTCATTCATTCTCTCCCACTCCATTCAAATAAATTATTAAATTAAATTAAATTAAATTAAATAAAAAACAGGGACAGGAAACCAAAGGAGTCTGGGAGTACAGTTTCAAGGAATAAGCAAGTGGGCCCAAAAGAGCTGCAGTCTTTTTCAGGAAGAGCACTTCTGCCTAGGACGCAGCCTCGGCCATCCTAAGCAGCAGAGTTGCTCAGAGTTCTGGGGGCTGGAAGTCCAGCATTAGGGTGCCAGCGTGGTCAGGCTCCAGTGAAAGCCCTCTTCTGGGGTGTGGACCGTGAACTTCTCACAGTGTCCTCACAGGATGGAAAGTGGCAAGAGAGCTTTCTCTGATAAGGGCACTAATCCCATTCATGAAGGCTCTGTGCTCATGACCTAATCACCTCCCAGTGACCCCATTTTCTCTTATCAACACCTTGGCGGGTTTTTGGTTTCAACATATGACTCTTGGAGGGGCACAAGCATGCTATCTAGAGCAGCATGTTCTCTGTAGTTCCTGTAACCTTACAAAAATAACAATCACTTCTGTGGCACCTCATATGAGCCCAGTGTTCTGGTATAAATTCTGTGTCTACAGCTGAGCATTTTCACCATAATGTGGTTGCTAAGTGCCATCATTAGAACAGTCCTGATATATTCAGTAATAATTACCATTCTATCGAAACTTTTCCTGATGAGTCTCAGCCAAAGGTAGCTTTACCGGGAAAATCTGAACCAAATTAGTTGACATGCTTTTGAGTTATATATGAAAGTGAAAGGGGAAAAAAAAACCCTATAGCTTCCTTTATTAAAAAAAAAGTGTCCAAAATAATTTGTTTCTTTTCAGCTATGATATTATAAGGTAGCTGCACACTTGACCACATTTAATTTTTCTTTTACTTAGCTTTGTAACTTCACTCTGAAATATATTTGAAATATATGCTAAGCTGTTCAATAAAGCTAATTTTTAATGATATTCAAGAGATTTTTCCTTCAGTTCCCCAGTTGATGTCAATGCTCCTCAATGAGGAAGGAAAAATCAATTCAATTATCAAAGCACGGTTAATTGCTTTCAAGATTAGGGTGATTTAAAGAGCAGCAAAGTATTTTATCTGTACTCAGCAGTTTTGGCTAAAGATATTCTTCTAAGCACATGAGGAAAAAAAGTTTAAAATTTTGTCCAGTCCCTTATTCCATTCTTCCCAGCTTTCTTCCACCGAGCCAATGATAGAACAAACAACAGGAATTCTTTAGAGGAACCACAACACAAGGATATTGTCTTAAACTGGTATCATCTGTTTCTTCCCTCACAAGGCTGATAGTTTTATGCCTTTCTCCTTTGCATTCCAACCATTTGAACAAGCAAAACAGTTTCTTGAACACACATAGAATAGAGAAAAATAAGTCTTTGATGCAAAGTATTGTCCCACCTCATAAATTCACTGATGGCTAAAATTATTTTACCAGTGTCATTTGAATTTAGTTCAATTTTTGCAGCTCGGCTCATGTTGAAAGAGCCTTCTAGAAGTCATAAATGTGAAGATAAGTGAGATACGGGTCCTGCTCTTAGGAAGCTTATAATCTAGAGGAGAGGATAGGCAAAAATACAAATCATTTCCTTTCCAGAGGTAAAATGCAGTCAAGGCTCAGGGAAGGCTCCCCCAGAGAGATTCCCTGGAGAGTTGCTGCCTGGTGGCCCGCTCTGAAGGGTGAAGGTTGGCGGAAATAACTAAAGGAGAGGAACCCATAGATAACCAGCACTAACGTGCTGTTCTAAAAATCTTTCACATGTATGCATATACATTAATGCATACGTGTCTATAAATTAAGGATATAGAATATATGTATTCTTAACAAATGATATTTGGAAGAGAGAGAGCAGCCTCAATGAAAAGTTGCTTTCACAAACCCAATGAAAGGTAGAAGTGAACCTTGGGTGGGCCCTACTATGGGAAAAGGAAGGGGAAGGGTCCAGGAAAGGGGGACAAGCAAGGAGCATCTGAAATTCACATGTGTAGAAAGGGTCAAAAAGAAGAAAATTCATATTCGGATGCATAATGTTTAATTGGGACTTATTAGGTTCTTCACTGTGTGATGTGAATCTACTCCTCTCTCTCTGTTAAATTTCTTGAGTAAATTCTGCATTGCTCATTCACTCATGCTTTCGTGCCAGTGAAGTTTTGGGAACACTGTTTTAAAAAAGGACAAGATACTATTAGATGTCTGGAAAACATGAAAAGAAATACATGTTGATTTATCTCATTTGAGGAAGAATGCATGATTAGGGAAGTCATGTATTTTTTCCTTTATGGAATGAGTACAACACTTTTTGTAAAACTCATAGTTGGATCCATTTATAGAAATTAGGAATTTTTTTAAGTACCCTTTAGTTCCCCATCTCATGAACATCCAGTTTCTGATGATATAATCTGAAATTTTGGACCTAAATGATTTTTAATACAGCATATTATATATCTTGTATTTCAAGGACTATTTTTATATTTAAATTAAATTTTGTAAAAATACAAATATTAAAATATTATGTTTAACTGTGTTTTTCTAGTTTTGCTATTTAGTTTTCATTTATAAAATAGAAAAAATATATGTATATATGTACATGTGGATATATATATAGCTTCTTTTTTTTAAGTTGCTATGAAAATTTATTTTTTAACATCTTAATTTTATTTTATTTTTTTCAGTGTTCCAAGATTCATTGTTTACACATCACACCCAGTGCTCCATGCAATATGTGCCCCCCTTAATACACACCACCAGATGAACTAGATAAAGAAAATATGGTATATATAGTTTCTTATCTATAACTTTTTACTTTGACTGTATCTCTATTAATTAGACAACATTATGTATCTCTGAGTAAGCTTCTTGCAGATCTAGTAAATGAACAGTAATAATCCATATTTACTTAACACTTCTCACGTGCTAGAAATTTGTTCTTCATCTGTCTTAAACCAATTAGTCTATACAACAACCCTATGAGTAAGTTATTACTATTATCCACCTCATATAGATAAGAAAGCTATGACACAGAGAAGTTAAATAATTCATCCGAAATCCCAAAACTAGCAAATGACAAAGCTGGGATCTCAACCCTGGTATTATGATGCCAAAGTCCACATGCTTAATCATTGAACTATGCTATGTAATAGAACTTAAGAATTCTTCCATACCTGTGAAGACATTTACTGTTATCATCACTTTTAAACAGTAAGAATAGGTTTAATGCAGATGAAAACTGAAAACTTTTCTCTGAATTCGTCAACTAGGAAGTCATCAAATGACACAGCTATTTTCAGAAAAGCCACAGAGGTAGACACCAGATTAGAGTGGGTTGAAGAAGAGAGAAAACTAACCACAGTGTGCTTTAGGTTCAAGGAAGTATGTTTAGATATAAAAATCTATCTATCTACCTATCATCTATCTATCATCTATCTCTATCCACCCATCTATCCATCCATCCACTCACTCTTATATCTACTTATCTGTCCATCTGATTATGTATGTATGGAAGCATGTATATAGGTGAGCGTGTGAGTATGTGACATACAGATGGCACCTTTCCTATAGAAAGATTGAAACGAGAAAGCTATAGATATGTAAAGAGAGAGAACCCAGCATGTTTATAGGCTGAAAGCACCATGAGAAAAAGAAATGTAAATAACTGAGGAGCTACAAAATCAGGAAGCAGTGGAATCCAGAGTGTAAATGGAGAAGGTAGCTTTGAGTAGAAAGGGATCCTCCTCCTCTGAGCCTGGAGACAAGTGGCACAGGGGGGGTACAGGTGTGGTCTACATCTGGGGAGGACCAGAAGCTCAAGTAGCTCCTTTCTGGGGCCAAGGATGTCAAAAGTGAGAGGTGTAGGGGTTGAGTGGGAGCTTGAGGGGAATGGTGAACACTGAGAAGATGTTCTGATGAGAATGGGGATGCTATGACATGGAATAAGAGAAAGATGAGCCAGTTGTGTAGCAGACTTAGTTGAGATGGGAGACCAGGTATTTGGATGGAATTTTTATCAGTGGAGATCTGCACTTCTGTCATCATTCTGATATTTATTAAATATTAACATGTGTGAGGCTTGAAACTAAATTCTCTGTAGGCAATAATACACTGAACAACTCCATGAGGTAGGAGTTGTTACCTCCATTGTAGAGATTCAGGAAACTGAAGCATAGGGAGCCTTAAATACACATACCTATGTCCAAAGCTCTTAAGTAAAAAAAGTAAAACATGTGACTTAGTCTTCTTCATAATACCTGAAAGAGACTGAAATCAAAACTCCTCAAATTCAAAATAAATTAGTTTATGGATCTAGCGAAAGAAACTGTGTTAGGAAACATCAGTTGAAAACAGCACAACATGATGTGCTATGATGGGAACCTCACATGTCTTTTCTAGCAAGAGCTTCAGGCTGAACTTAAGTCTAGGCGATTGAGTCCCACGTGATAACAAATTTTTATGGAATTGTTTACACAAGGACCACATAGGCATATTTCCCAAGACCTCGCAACCTGACCTCAACATACCTTCAGTGCCTCATTGACTCTACCATTCTGCTTATCACTGTATTTTAGCCAAAACATTGGGGAACACCAACATCTAAGGGTCCAATTTAAAAAGATAAGTCAATGTCATATTTAGAACTGAATTTGATCATTCATTTGGGCCATTTGGCCATCTGAACTAGATAATTTGGTGATTGTCTAATCTTATTGTTGCTTCCATATTACCCATGCCACATTTTTATTACAACATCTATCATATTCTCTTGCAATTGTTGGTTTGCCTATAGTTTCCCCAACTCATGGAGGTTAGAGAGAATACCTTATGATTATATCTGTGGGATCTATAAGAATACCTGCTAAGTAGTAGTAGATGATTTGTATATGTTTAAAGAATGAACAAATATATAAGGAAAGAAAGAACAAGCTAACTCTAGGTTTTATCTGAACCAAATGTGGTTGTACAGGCAGATGACTATCAAAATAAAGCATGACTACCCTAAGTTAGCTGGATACTTTAAAATGCAGGATAGTGTATAAAGTAGCTTTAAGTTTAATATTGATAGTTACCAAGTAGAGGCTCTGATAGACTTGCAATAATGATGAGTTAGTTCTTTATCCCAACTTTTGAAGTTTTTCGAGATTTGAGCTCAAACTATCTTTCTTAAGATATTTCTCTATATTTCCTTAAAATACTCAGCACTCCAAACAATAGCTTTCACTGATCTGGGTTTAAAACCCTATGTTGTCCATATGCTTCTCACTACCTGGATCGACCTTCTTTTCTCTCTTTGAAAATAAAATCTTCCCAAGGTCCAAGCTCAACTCCTACCTCCCTCTTGAAGCTTTATAACATTGTTGTGGTTGAAAGAAATTCATTTTTCTGTACACACCTAACCCTTAAACTTTTTCACTTATTGCATTTGGAAATCTCATTGTGACATGGCCAAAGCATGTATCAGTATTTGAATTTGGGCTCAATCATTAGAGGATCTTGTGACCTTAGAAAAATTGCTTAGACTCTCTGAGCCTCATAATCTTCATCTGCAAAATGGAGAATAATACCTATCTCCCATTGTTGCTATAAACACTACAATATCAAATATCAGTAAAATGTTCTTCTTCCTTCTTGTAATTATTTGTGTTTTGGTAAATTTCCAGCCTACCAGAGTGAAGTTCTTTGAAGGCAGAAGTATTCTTGGATGAATCTTTACAATACTCCAGACACACAATACTCAATAAAAATGAACCTGAATATGAAATATGTCTCCTTTTGATGTAAATAGACACTGTGAAGCTAGTTAGAAACAGTTCTTTTTTCCTTAGTTATGTTAGTTATTTTCTCCTATCATTTTTATCCCAATTTATTTTTTCATCCTAGTTTACTTTTTATCAAAGTCTCTCTTTAAAAAAAAAAAGCTAGACTGTGTTCAGTTAGTCATTAACTCTGTATAAACAGTGATTTTATCTACAAGGTGCTTATTATGTATATCTTCCAATGCCAGTGCAATTAATTGCCAGGTTCCTTTATTATAAATATAGAAATTAACTCTGCCTATCTTTAGCAATAAAAAGATATATATAAATATATATAAACACATACACACACACACACACGTATATGTATATATAGATATATATATGAATGGTTCCTAACAGTTTTCAGAATTAGAGGAAAACTGAAAAATCGGGACAGGAATCTCAGCATTCAAAAAACATGGATCACTCACTTCTCCAAGGGCATTGCCATTGGATGATGATCTCTAGAAAAGATATATCTCTGATTTATATCAGAGGAGCAAGGATCATCAATGACAGCACTTTCTGAGCCAAACACTGGGAAAGCAAAAGGGCAGGAATTAAATGTTACCTACAAAATTTAAAACAGAAAACAACTCACCATTATACCATGCTCTGCTTTTATGAATTTTTTTCTGAACTCCAACTATCTTTTTCAATTATCATCTCCCTACTTATAAGAATAATAACATAGGGAATCATAGATTACAAATAGATCATAAATATTTGTTGTGACTAATGAACAATGGATTTCATTAAATATTATTAAATTAAGGAAAAGATATCCTAAAGCTCAAAACCATTCCATATAAGTTACTAAGCAGAAATGGTCATGCACAATTAACTTTATAAATACATTATTGTTTTTCTACAATTTGGCAATTGGATTTTTATTGGTTATTATCTGTGGCACAAAGGTTTTGAGGCCAGGTCTATTTACAGATAAGCAAATACTAATATGGAATATTTCCTGGAAGCCTCGTTTATTCATTCCTTCAACAAGTGTTTATTGTGAGTGCTAGGCTGGAGCTGGGGATTCAAAGGTGAGCAAAGGGGACACAAGATCTGTTTTCATAAAGCTTACAGATAACAATGAAGAGAAAACTTGCTCGTGATCACACAGGTAACATACAGCTATAGAGAAGGACAAATTTTCCTTAGAGAAGGAAAGTTAAAATTCCTATAATACAAATGAGTGGAAAGTCTATTTTATATTGAGTAATGGAACAAGGCTTTTCTGAATAAGTGGGAGATTATAATTTTGACCATGGAGATGAAGATAGCGATTCAAGATACCTTTTAGGATATAGAGTCTACAGGATTTCATACAAATTGACTGAGAAACAACAATTCTCAGGTTTCTGGCATGAGACACTGGATAAATTTGGATGTTGTCATTTATAGGCATTAATTGAAGTTAAGGGCCAAGATAAGATTGCTGAAAAAGGAAGTGTGGAATAAGACAAAGTGGGGACTCGGGACTCAACACAGGGAAATTCCAACTGTCGTCAGAGAAAAAACAGAGAAAAAACAACTCAAAACAGAGACTGAGAAAGAGTGGACAGAAGATGGACAGAAGAATGCGGGATATGTAAGATACAAAAATGAAAAACATCATCAAAGATGTATCTAAAATATACTATGGAAATTTAGAGAGAGATGATGTCCATCATGGAACTGGCTGGTTCTCATCTAGGAGGGCAGTTGCATTCTAAAACAATTATTTCTCTTTCTAGACTTTGCTGGATAGAAACCCACTCTGCTGAAATCTACACTTGCAATAACTTGCTTTTTCCTAACAGACTGACGAGACTAAAATCTTGGAAAGCCAGAGTATGAGAAGGGATCAGAAATCTCTCCTTCTAACTCTTTTAATTGCATGATTATAGAAACCAAATTGACTTAAGAGGCAACTGGCAAAGTTACCTATTTTTGCAAAATGGTGTCTCTCTGCACTCAGCCTGGACAATTCCTCTTTTTGCCCCTTTTGGGTGGAGAACACAATGTCCCATTATGCCATCTTAAAATTCAATGGCTTTCAAAGGTTGTGGAACCAGTGAAAAGGGAAGATGGTTTCTGTTGTGGACATCACAGTAAAGATGATGTATGAGCTAATATTTGAACCATAGATAGGCTAGGACATGCACACATGGGAAGGAGAGAACAAAAGGCAAAAAGCGCCACGTGCAAACATGTATGTGGGAGGATGATTGTCGTGAAGAATGAGTTACTCAAAGTGGCTGGACATCAATGGTCTGAATGAGAGAAGAAAAAGTTGCTCAGAGCCTATCCACAAACAACATTGGCCACTAGGAAGCAAGCAGTAGGGATGAGCATACTCTTTGGGGGAGAACTGTGTTTCTTAAATACATCTGTATTTTTCCTCTCTTTGTTGTTGCCTCTTGATATGGAGAGGGAGAAACAGTTTCCCGGGCAAAATGTTATTTGGGAATAATCGTTCCTGGTCAAAAGCAGCTAGTGACAAGAGAGGGGAGAGAACACCAGCAAAGCACCAAAGTGCTGGTAGCAGGGGAAGATACAACACATTAAAAAAAAATGTCACTGGCCAAATCCCTTGCTAATGACTGCAAGTCTAAGTCATTTCTCATATCTGACAATTTGGTACCTATGACCTCTGGACTCAGAATTTAAAGAAATGAAACTCTTCTTTCATAGAACATTTGCTTTTACTTCACTCATCAAAACAGTTGTCTGTCTTTTGTTACCAGTCTACCTTCCATTCCTTCCCCAAGTCCTCAGGGAGTATTTTTCTTTGAGTAAAGAATTGACATGGTTAAAAGATTATAAAAAGATTACCAAGTTGTAGACCTTGGGATGGATTGAAGGAAGGATAACTAGAAATAGGGGGATCAATTAAAAGGCTGTAACAGGAGACCTGATGAGATAAAACCAAGTTATGGTACAACAGATGTGAGACAAAATGAGAAATATGGTGGAACTGGAAACGAAGCACATTGCTGGCTGATTGGATATAATAGCAAGAAAGAACGATGAGTAGGGTGACCAACTCTGGTTTGTCAGCTTCTCTAAGTTTCAGCACTAATAGTCCTGTGCCTGGAAGATCTTTCAATCCTGAACAAACCAAGATGGTTGGTCATCCTTAGGAGGCAGCAATGGTCCTGAGATTTCAGTTCTGGGTAGCTCGGAGAATTATTGTGGCTTTAACAAAAATAGAATATGCATGAAGAAGGAGTGCTGGAGGAGAAAGACGACCAGTTAGGGCTTTGACTGTATTGAGTCTGAGGTTCCTGTGGGGCAGTTGGCTGTGAGACTCACTCTCACAACAGACCAGATCTGAGTTTGAGTGACAGTTGGCGAGTCCAATCACTGAAGTTCGATGTTTAGTAAACTTCCCAAGGGAGAGAGTGTAGGGAGAAAAATAATAAGAAAACAATTGGTCCTTGAATGACCCCATGTAGGAGATGAAGGAAAGAATAGGAATCCAAGAAGGAGACCAGAAAGGGAAGAACAGTGGAGCGGAAAGTAGGGCTGAAGGAAAAGGAGAATAAACGAGTGTGCCGTCATCGATTTTTCAATATTCCAAGATTTTAAAATATAATACAAAAAAACAAATTGTAAAGTAAGGAAAGAACTTTGGATTTGGTAACTAAGATGTGATTGATGTCCTCAGTGGAGAAATCTTAGTGATAGGAAGAGCTGAAGCTACACATCAAGAGATACCAGAGTAAATGGGCAGGAAACAGGGGGGCATGAATACAACTCTCAAGGAGTTTGGCAACAGACAAAAGGAGAATGATAAGCTAGTAGTTTACTCTTTTAACATAACTCTCAAAACACTAATGGACAACAGCTTTATGAGGGGAAGCGTGATATAAAGTAAGACATGTATGCCAGTAACTCGTTATGGGACTTCCAACAAGTCACCTGTCCCATGCCAAAACCACCTTCCTTCCCGTCTATGAAACAGATAGCTTGTCACAGATGATTTCTAAGGCGCCATCCAGCTCCTTTGGACCTCTTTTCTAGGATCCGAGGCTGTGAATCAAATTACCATTTTTCTATTTTGTGCTGCAAAATTGTAGTGTTGGAACTCCACATGATTCTTCCCAATTATCTAAAGCAGTATCATCCAATAAAACTTACCATGATGATGGAAATATTCTATATCTGTACCATCCAAAACAGTAACCACTAGCCACATGTGGCTACTGAGCAATTGAAATATGTCTAGTGCAACTGATGAAATGAATTTTGAATTTTACTTAATTTTAATTAATTTAAATTTAGAGTCACATATGGGGAGAGGCTACTCTGTCGGATGGTGCAGCTCTAAATGATTGTAATGAAATTCTCGAAAAGTTTCAAACCCAAATTAATTTAGAATAATCATCTACCATGTGCCATATTTGGTTGGTAGTAAGACTTGGAAACAGGCAAGCTCTTGAGTGTATTAGCTGCCAAAATGTTTTACCAAACAAAAGCAGGATGAAAGAAAGCATGTTCACTGATGCTACGATGATTGTTCTAGCAAAGAGTGAGTTTTGTTGCCGAAGCAAAAAATGCTCCTGAAATGGTTAGTCCCATTTTCTCCTCTTACCAAAAGTACCTCCAAAAGTGTGAGGCAAGCCAACTGGGTGGGGGAGGGGCTTCCAAGGAAAGGGATCGCTATATCCTACATGCCAGTGTGGACCCAGTTTAGTCCTAATTGCTTAACTGATTACAGTGGAATAAAAGCTACTGAAGTCTAGAAAAAGAGAAGCTTCTTATCCAAATAGCACGATTGAAAAGGAAGAGTCGTCCTTCTAGAAGTTTCTCCTCTGATCACTCCTTTTCGCTCTGTTAATAAAAATTGTGTATCCAATTTCAGAAAAAATCAGCCTTCCTTCCTCATAGCCAGTCAAGGTATTAATTAGCTAAGAAACCCTGTCGCAGTTTTTCTAACTATAGATGTGAAAGTACAAAACAGTGTTTCATTAAGCATGTGCCATCATTTTTCATCTGAAGGTGAGTGGATCCCTTTCTCAAGGCCCACCAGTTGGCGGGCTTTCAGAGGATAAGCACAAGGCTGAAACTTGGGTGAGGAATACAGCCATTGATTATTTAAATGCTTGGAGAACACTTTTGTCAACAGCCACAAACCCTTGCCACTCCTTGTCATACTAAAGGTGGCCTTTGTCGTAAGCAATCAAAACAGATGACTCTGAACTAATATTGTCAGTATGAAGAAAAATTAAAAAACAGTAAATGCATGCCATAAAACAATACAAAAATTTACCTAGTGATCTTGTCCTGATCATTGCACTTTACTAGCTACAAAGCCACGCTAAGGTATCTAAGTTCTCCAGATCTCCGATGGTTCATTGATAAAATGAATACATTGCTAGCTTTGTTTCCCACCCTGCATTGTCGTGAAACTCAAATAAATAATAATTGTCAAAGCATATGAACAATCACAGTGTACCTTATAACTGTGAATGTGATTCTAAACTAACAGAAATAATTACAATGGTTATTATTACAATGGGTTCTGGGATCCCCAGCTCTGCATTTTTATTGAAATAAGAAGCTTCTCATGTATATTACATTAATGGTTCTCTGAAGAATCATTCACATGGCAGAAGTGAATCCCTAGTTTGGAGGCTCCTCAGTGGGTTAAATACAGAATTATCACATGACCCAGCATTTCCACTCAAAAGAATGAAAAACAAGTGTTTAATTTTTGTTTTTTTGTGGGTTTTTTTAAAGATTTTATTTATTTATTTGGCAGAGAGAGAGAGAGATCACAAGTAGGCAGAGAGGCAGGCAGAGAGAGGGAGAAGCAGGCTCCCTGCTGAACAGAGAGCCTGATGTGGGGCTCGATCCCAGGACCCTGACACTATGACCCGAGCTAAAGGCAGAGGCTTTAACCCACCAAGCCACTCAGGCACCCCGAAAAACAAGTGCTTAAATAAAAACTTGCACAAGCGTGTTCATAGCATCGCTATTCACCATAGCCAAAAGGTGGAAAGCAAATTGTGGTATATAAATACAATGGAATATTACTTAGCCATAAAAAGGAACAAAGTTCTTATACATGTACCAACATGGATGAACCCTGAAAGCATGATGCTCAGTGACAGAAACCAGACATAAAGGCCACATGTTGTATGATACCATGTAAGTGAAATGTCCAGAATAGGCAAAGCCAAACAGACAGAAAGTAGACTGTGGTTGCCAGGGGCTGGGGAGAGGTGGGTAGTGAGAAGTGACTGCTAATGGGGATGGGGTTCCCTACTGGGGTGATGAAAATGTCTGGAAGCAGGCAGTGGTGAAGTTTGTATAACACTGTAAATGTACTAAATGCCACTGAATTGTACTGAATGTACTAACTGTCACCAAATAAATAATTGTATTTAAATACAATGAATCGTATTTAAGATAGTTAAAATGGTACTTTGATGAATTGTGTAATTAAATTTTAAAAATTGCTATTTAAAAAAGTGAGACCACTGGTTTGAAAACTGGTTCAACTTGGAAAAATAAGATTCTCCTGTTGGTTAAGTAATTTCACAGCCTACTAATCTGATGATTCAGTAATGGACTCAAAGCACCATCTAGAACCGTAACCAATGTCTGAGAAGGGGACAATGAATTATCTAGACCAGCAGTTCTCAGACCTGATGTCAGAACATAAGGCATTCAACCAGTTGGATGAGAAAGGAAGAACAGCATGCTGTAGGTTGGAATTGGGTATAAGCTACAGTCCTTTTGACCCAGGAGAGAGTCCCCCACTCTCCAACTATAACTATCTTGGAGGGAGCATTCCTCACGGAAGAGGGTTTTGGAATCACTGATCTAGTGACAAAATAGCTGTGATCCAGATGATTCCAGACAGTTACAGAAAAACATCCCCACGGTTTTCTTAGAGCAGAGCCCCCCACAACACCATCAATACAAGGAGTAGTGAGGCCAATCACTTTTCCCCAAGCCTGTTCAAAGATACATCGACAGATTTAAGAACTCTTCCATCCCATTTATGGGGAAATTTCATAGCTGGCAGGCCATAGAGCTTTCACAATGCCTAGCAATGTTTTCAATGGTCTGCTAAATACCAAATTAAGAGTACTTCACAGGGAAGATACCGGAGGAGAAGAGACCAGAGCCCCAAAGACAATTCAGGGAAAATGGAAGAAGGAAACTAAGGGAAGGGGAAAAAGATGTTGGAAGCACCAAAAGGATGGCTCAAAATTTTTGCTGTGTTTTTGCTGGAGAAAATTTTTAACACAGACAGGACTAGTTTCGGTGTGCAAAATTTTCTCCCCTGAGCTACAACTTGCAGAGGTACTGTAAATATATTTGGAAATGTTTTCCACCTCTTGAGTAGGAAACTAAAGGATCTTTCCAAGAAGTCAGTCAACACTTTCATTCTTGAGTAAGGCTAAATTTGGACAATTTTCAAGTACATGTTAAAATTCAGAAGTACACTTTACTCCCTATTCTGGCTTCGGATTTTTGAGATTCAAAGATTCCCCCGAAACTTCGTTAGGTACTTTGTGGAAGTTATTAGACATCCTAGACCTTTAGTCAAAACAGAAATACGCAAAGGATCTGAGAGAGATGAGAATTGGTTGTGTAATCCTCTTAAACTTAAAATGCTCCAATGCAACATTTTCAACTGAATACCATATACACAATAGGTATTTAAAACATGGATTTGGGTGGGAGATGATTTATATTAAAGTTTTCCTTTTTTAAAGCCTTAATTTCTTCATTCATACAGAAACAAGATTCACTGAAAACCTCAAGCAGACCTATAGACTTAAATCTTCGGTCAGGGAAGGGAGACATCTACTGGTAGATAAAATTAAAAGATGTATTTATAGACAGATACAGCTATAAATGTATATACAATACTGTAATATATACAAATTATTGTATATATGTCATGTTTGTATGTAATAGTGTATTTATGTGGGCATACATATGAATACACACACACCCTAATCACATAAAACAAGTACGTGACCAAAGGCATTGTATAGGTACTTAAAAGGACACAGTTAAAATCTACTTTCTTAATACAGAGACCATGACCTAAAGCCGTAAGCTACAAAAGAATGACACGGGCAAGCACAGCTGGTTAATGTGACATAGAAAATACAAGTCAGAAACCGCCGTCAAGGGGTGCCTGGGTGGCTCAGTGGGTTAAGCCTCTGCCTTCAGCTCAGGTCATGATCCCAGGATCCTGGGATCGAGCCCCGCATCGGGCTGTCTGCTTGGCAGGAAGCCTACTTCCCCTTCTCTCTGCATGCCTCTCTGCCTACTTGTGATCTCTCTCTGTCAAATAAATAAATAAAATCTTTAAAAAAACAAACAAACAAAAAAAACAAAAAAAAAAACCTCCGTCAATGAAGAAGGTAATTATACAATCATTTGTCCCCTAAAAAAATTCAGTATTGTTTCAACTTAGTAAACTCTGACTTCTAATATGATTTACTTTATTCCAACAGAGTAATTACACTAGATCAGTCATTTTTTTTGTTTGCCTCTGCCATTATTTGGTGGCATTTATAAGTCCCATTTTGGTCTCCATCTTTTTAGAGATCATCTTGAATTTTGGTTTGTTTAGTTGAAAACCAACAATGCTCAAAAGTGTCGTTTTTCTAAGGAGGTGTCAAAGAATTTTTTTGTGCCTGCATAATCCAGGGTCATTATCATCTGCTAGATGATCAGGGAAGCAGGAACGAGACTCCTTTATCAACATGCCAAGCCTCATACCTTCTTGTTATTTCTCTCTCTTTTCTAAAATGGGAGGAAAAAAAAAAAAATCCTTTCCCCAACCAGCAGTAATCTCTCCAAAGGTCTTTTAATTTCAAAAGTCATAAGTGTTAATTAGCTATTATTAAGTGCCCTCTGTATAAATTAACATGATTGATGAAAAAATTAAGGCTAATGAAAAATGTAGCAATGCATGTATTTTTAAGAGACTATATTAAAAGATGGGGGTCCCTCTGGACAGAAACTAAGGCCCTCTGTTCTGTATCCTGCCTTTATTATTATCTCTTGCTATCTTTCTTTCCATCACTTTTTTTTTTTTTTTTTTTTTTTTTGGTATCAGGGAAAAAAAGGCTGAATGTTTAATTCAGTTGTCTTACAATTTTAGTTTTTAAACTTGGGGCACTCAACTGCACACCTTATTTAATATTGTCCCGGGAGGTAAAAATGCCCCTCATTTTTAACCCTCCAAACGGAAGTAAAATGTCCTCTTCGTTTAAAAAAGATCAAATTCTTCTGGTCTCCAGAGTAGATGAGAGGCAGCCCTGCAGGGCACCCACACTGTGGAGCTGGGGCCCCATTTCCAGAGCTGATGAGCCACCACCTGCCCGCCTTTCACTTCTTGCCTCACTCTGTGGAGTATCTGGGACATAGTTCAAAATTAACAAAAGTTTTCCACAAAAATTAAAATGGAACCTACAAACCTATACCTTCGATTGAAAGTTAAATAATGTGAATTCTGTACTGAAGATTCCTGGGGTTTAGGGATTTTTTTTTTTTTTTAACTAAAATACGTAGGATTATCGCAATGAGAACAACTCTATATTTGAAGATTTGGGGCATCTCAGACCACCTGTGATTTAATTCAAAGCAGATACCCGTGAGAATTTTTAAGAATAAAAGGTACTCAAAAGTCATGAAATAAAATTACCAAAAAAAAAAAAAAAAAAAGCAGGGATAAGTATTTGGTCATTTAAAACTCTGAACAGAGATTTCTTTTCATACAAGGCATGAAATAGATTTTCATGTTTTCCGACAGATAATTGAATTGGTAAGGAAGGCCATGGTGTATACTCACAATTTTTTTTTTAAATTGCACTTTTATCCAGAATCAAATCTTACCCTGAGAAGATATAAATCTTTCTATTTTGTCTTTAATAAAAAATGGAAAAGCAACTATTTTATTTTCATTTCATAAACATGGCAGCATGGTGCAAATTTGCCAGCCTTTTTAAAAGGTGTCAGAATAATTTGGACCTCCAAATCCCCTAAACTTTTTCTAAACCTCCAAAATATCTTCACGCTGTGTTATCACAGGTTGGCAATAGGCAAGCGAGATTGCCCGTCTGCTCCTGTTAATGGTTTCAGCAGTCGTGCTTTCCCGTTCTTTGTCGACTGCTCTCCCTGCCTCCCAAATCAATCTCTCTTTTGTAAATACTTAAACCAGCGATGATGAACACTCAAAATGCCCTACACTACCTCACGACTCATCTCTGGGACAATGTTTACTTTGATGGGTTGCCCATCAGAAAGGCATCTTTTCGCTCCATTCCACTGCATTTTTATGTTCTCCCGGAGTGCTGTGTTTTCTGCAGATGGTCACTCCTTTCTCAAAGGTGTCCTCACGGGCGTCGGGGGTGACTGCTCTATTTGCCGTGGAGGGGGCTGTGTTAATTAGCTCACTGCCTTTTCAGCGAGAGAAGGCTCTGCAGCTGAGAACAGCAGACCATTCGTGAGATCCATTAATGTATGGCTTGTAGGAACGAAAGAAAAGAGAGCTGAGTCAGGGGGAGACAGAGCTGGGTCCAAAATCATGTTCACAATCATGAACGGGTCTAGTCACATCTGAAGATACAAAGGCACTCAGTGCTAGAAAGATTTTGAGGGGTGCCTGGGTGGCTCAGTGGTTTAAAGCCTCTGCCTTCAGCTCAGATCACGATCTCAGGGTCCTGGGATCGAGTCCTACGTCGGGCTCTCTGCTCAGTGGGGAGCCTGCATCCCCCTCTCTCTCTGCCTACTTGTGATCTCTCTCTCCCTCTGTCAAATAAATAAATAAAATCTTTAAAAAAGAAAAAAGAAAAAGAGATTTTGATGCTTGGTGCCAGCCTCTTCTTCCAAATAAGGAAGCAAGAGGAGCCCTTATTTAAATGGGGAAGCTGTGGGGGTGCTGGATTGATCAGTTGGTTAAGCGTCTGCCTTCGGCTCAGGTCATGATCCTGGGGTCCGGGGATCAAGACCCACATGGGGAAAAAAAATCCCTACTCAGTGAGGAGTGTTCTTTCCCTCTGCCCCTCCTCTGCTCATGTTCTCCCTCTCTCTCTTTTTCTCTTTCCCAAATAAATAAGTAAACTTTTTTAAAAACTAAATAATAAAAAAAAACTAAATAGGGAAGCTGTAAAAAATGAATTTAATGCGATTGGAGAAAAGGTCACTTAGGGCTACTTCTGGTTTTACAGGACTTATAATGTCGGTAGACATTATGCAGTTATGCATATTGCAATTAGGCCTTATTGGAAAAACAAATAGAGCAAGAGCAGTGTAGAATGCACCAAATGTGTTCCTCACCCACACAAATCCCTTGCAAAATGGAAGCACCAAAAAAGTCCCTTATGGAAACATGTAGTCAGGACATGATTCTCTTTTCAGAAAGAATAGATTGGCTACATTGTAACTTGGCGTTTGAATCTGAAAAAAATGCTTCTTGGTGCTCTCAAGTGTTTTCCTTAACATCTCACCCCAAAGGGAATCATAATTAAGTGATCAATGATGTCGCTCCATTGCTATTATGGAAAAGTGAAAGAAAATCTTCCCAAGCAGAAAGATGTATTTATGGCAAATGTCTACTAAGTATAATTTTAAATGAAGCCTAGGGAAAAAAAAAAAAACAAAAAAAACAAAAAACCCCAACCCTCAGTTTTGTTTTCGAAATATTAGATTCTGGTGAATTACCATGGAGAAAAAACATGTCCTAGGTATCTGAGCTCAGTAAGAAGTATCTGTTTCTTACCATTGTTGGCTAGGGCCCAGATGCAAAGAAGAAATAATGCTTTCTTCTAAATTTCATATTGTTAGACTGCTCTCTACCTAATTAAGCAGGTATTTAGATTTAGCACTCCTTGGTGAGTTCACTAAGGGAGGTAATCGTTTTAAAAAAGCAAAAATCACTTAATGTGCCTTTCTGTTTTCCCTTCTAAGACACATGCACTTTCTCTCTGCTCAGCCCAAGGTAACCATCTGTTGGAGGGGGGGTGTCAGGTAACCCTGCTAAGGATTGCCATAGAACAATGGATCTCCTCCCGTGGCCCCCAGACAAGAAGCGTCAGCATCACTGGAACCCACTAGAAATGAACATTCTCCGGCGCCTCCCCAGCCCTACAGAATCAGAAACTGCCGGGGTGAATTCCAGCACTAATTGTGTTTTAATCAGCTCTCTGGGGGGATTCCGCTATGCATTCAAGTTTCACTACTGCTGCAAAAGAATCAAAGAAGAAATTGGAGTAAACAGAATCATTATTTCATTTCTGACATGAAATCTAGAATTTAATAGTAGGACAGTGGTCTTTTTTTTTTTTTAAGACTCTATTTATTTATTTTAGAGAGAGAGAGAGAGAGCACATAAGCAGAGGGGAAGGGCAGAGGAGAGAGAGAATCCTAAGCAGGCTCCGTGATGAGTGCAGAATCTGACATGGGACTCGATCTTAACGACCCTGAGATCATGGCCTGAGCAGAAACCCAGAGCCAGCGCCCTACAGAATGTGCCTGCCACACAGGCACTCAGACAATGGCCTTAAAAGGCTGACATTATTGAGGACAAAAAGATTTTCTAGATCTCTTTAGCTCTCATTTAACATGTTGAGGGTTAAACCCAGTGAGCAGATTATAGATTAGGGAAACAAGAGAAAAATCCCTTCCATTGTCACCTGGGGGAGAGATGGGGGGAAAAGAAAGTCAGACAAAAGAAAGAAGAGATTTGCTCTGGTGGCCCCATCCCCAAGGGTCTCTCGCTTTATGGAGCACCACTCATGCACCATAGTGAGAAAGGTAGAAGCATGGAAAAGGTCTAGTTTGCATTTCTGAGCTGCCCTCGGTCTCCATAGGGTAATGACACTGGACTGAGAGCCAAAGGGCCTTCCATGAGGTTCACTGTGGCGGAGAACAAAGTGAGTTCAAAGCTGAGCGTGCAGGGTGGCTGGCTGGAGACACAGCAGACACTTGGAAGGTTCTGCATCCGTAGGGCCAGGGGCAGGGGGCAGGCGGAGTCCATGGAGAAGGTTCCAGTCCCCAGTCCTAACCTCAGACCATGTTCTGAGGGATAGAGCATATCACAAACACACACATACACACCCAGGCGATAAGTCAATTAAATAAGGACTAAAGAATAAGATATTCAGAATTAAGTTACATTAAAATAATTACAAAGAATAAAATATACAACAAAGTAAATATTATCTTATTTTTATGGAATATAAGAAATCATTTAATTCCGCCAATGACACATTCCCAGGGCCACAAAAGCTGTGTGCCTACATGGACAGCTCTGTGGGATAAAAGTAGATGGCTTCGTTGCTTAGGGTCTGGGGCTCGGTACTGTCGCACAGCGGGACTCCTAACCCCAAACATCCGCTCTCAGGAACGACATCATTCAGATCCCAAGGAGGCAGCTCACATGCTTTACCCTATGCCTTCAAAACAAGATGACTGCTTCCCAATGCTGTGATGGTTCAAGGCGGTCCTGAAACTGTGCCCCATAGCGTTAAGGAGGTTGAAATTAGCAGAAAGTCTGAAGCCTGCTTTTCGGAGAACTGTTTCCCTCTGATCAGCTATTGTGTCTTTTCAGACCTCACTAAGAAACTCACTAGTTGTTTGTCACTAATTGACAGCGTTCCAGCCTATGAACAAGCAAGGTCCTCCATTCCTAACCCAAGATAACGAGCCCAAGATCCCACCCAAGTTATACCAGCTCTCAGCGCATGCTCATAGCCCCTTCCTCTTGCCCTAAGATAACCTCCTGCCAACAGGGGCTGTATTTTGCCGTGTTCTGTTGTTAAATCTCCACCCCAAAGTAAACATGGGAATACACACTATATACAAGTTTGCTCCATGTTCATGCTCTATCTTGCCTCATGAATAATCATAAGTTCCCCCACCCTTTTCATTGATATGTATGTAATCTCAACCCCTGTGGTTATAAAACACTGGTTCTTTCCCTCTTCTGAGATGCAGATTTGACACTTGTCCTCCTGTCTCCTCATTCGGCTGCCTCTGGAATAAACTCTTTCCTTGATGCAAACCTGGTTTCTCAATGATTGACTTCCTTACGCGTTGGGCTTACGGACGTGGTTTCAGTTCTAGTCCCACGGCTGACGGACAGAAGAGCTTCAGAACAGGAAGATGTCGAGCAGAGGAAGCATTCAGTGTATCAAGTGCTCTCAGCAAGATTAGGACAGACAGAATTCCTGTGTAATGAAGTGTCATTCCCAAAAGTGCTAGAAAATTCCCATTTTCTTGCTTCTCCTCTTGCTCCAATTCGTGATCCTGGAGCACTCAGGAACGAGCTCAGTATCCACGACAGGTGGATCTGATGAGTGGGGGGGCAGGCCTTCAACCGTGTCACGGGAACAATCACAGATTGTATACAACTTTTTCCAGATATGCCCAAGGAGGAGAAATCTTCATGAAACGCCTGTTAATTCTGATTTTCCAACCACCTACTAAAGTACACACAATGTTAAGCAAAACAGCGCAAGATACTCAAGAGAAGATGCTCGAATAAAGAGTAAATTGTGACCTGTGGGAAAATGAAATTAATTTCAAATCTGCACTATCCACAGTATGGGGATTGAACTATTGCTTCCTATACATTTAACAAAGAATGTTAGCAAAGAAAAAAATAAAATTCTAACTTCATTTACTCTACCTTTAAAAGGATTAAGATAATTTTTTTAAATTTTAGAAAAATATGGCATGCCTGATTCGAAAGAAACTGCATATGAAATGTGCAAAAAAAAGGTGACATTCCATTAAAAATAAGAAAATTAGAATAACAAAACAAAACCATTATTTCATTTTGAAGGAGATATGTACAGAAACAGTCTCCAAAATTTAGAGTCCATTTTCTGGTCATTTTAGATCAAGGTACAGTCTGTATGAAAGAGAGAGGTGAACATGTTGCGTATAGTTATTTTGACTTCAAAAAACATATTCAAGAACTAAAAATTCAAAAGAAGAAAAACTGAAACTGTATGCATCTATAGAGATGATATTGATCGTTAGTAACATAAGTAGTGATGTTTATAAGAGAAAACCTAATAACTTGCATAATTTTTCTTTAGTAACAATTTTATTATGTATAACTCTATTATAATGTTTACACATCTATAAAATTCATGGACTCACTTCAAATAAAATATTGTTTTTTAAAGCATTTTTTTTTTAATTTTTAAAAAAATTTTTTAAATTTTTTAAACATTTTAAAAAAATTTTTAAAGATTTTATTTATTTATTTGACAGAGAGATCACAAGTAGGCAGAGAGGCAGGCATCGGGGGAGGGGTGGGGGGGGAAGCAGGCTCCCTGCTGAGCAGAGAGCCAGATGCAGGGCTTGATCCTAGGACCCTGAGATCATGACCTGAGCTGAAGGCAGAGGCTTTAACCCACTGAGCCACCCAGGTGCCCCTGTTTTAAAACTTTTAATGAGATTCTGGTTACTACTCTCCTCAGCTGAGCCAGAGTTCTCCAAATTAAGACAAAGTAAAAATGTATAAATACTA
Organism: Nasua narica; assembly: GCA_028533885.1. Lineage (NCBI taxonomy): Eukaryota > Metazoa > Chordata > Mammalia > Carnivora > Procyonidae > Nasua > Nasua narica. The sequence continues at coordinate 114,075,050 of CM052802.1, read as the reverse complement.
TACTGATTCAGGAAATGTTGTCTCATTTGGCATTACTATTAATGGAACCAAGTCATGAAAATCTTGATCACAAGAACATTACTAATGATTCTACTGAAATGAAATCAGAAAAATTAACTTATGAAATAAATAGGTATGAATATATCGAATTACAGATTTATTTTACTATTCACCCAACTATCACCAATCCATCAACAGAACACTCAGACATGTACGATAATAAGTTTTTCTACAATATTTTGCCAATTTTCAACCATATGAAAGCCATAGCTTTAAATATATTTTTCAGTGTTGTCATTACAAAAGTATACCCATCAAGGTAAAAAAATAGAACATATATAAGAGTGTCTTGGCTTGATTTATATTTATATATATTAAATTCATACATCCTGGTAGTCTTCCTTAGGCCCTACAAATGTTAGAAGTGAGCTAGACAGGCCCTGAACAAGCTTGGGAAATAAGAGACCATGGGATTGCCAGCCTTTGATGTTACTTGTAGATACCCCAGAGTGATCAGGGATGGGGGCACACAAAACATACCCCAGAAGACTCCAGCTCAAACACACCAGGAACCAATAGAGGCTGAGCAACCCCTTACTCCAAAGCCAACCAGTCACGGGAGCTTCTACCCCAAATCTATTTTTTTTTTAAGATTTTATTTATTTATTTGAGAGACAGAGAACGTGAGAGAGAGCATCAGAGGAGAGAAGCTTAGAGGAAGAAGCCGACTTCCCGTGGAGCTGGAAGCCCGATGTGGGACTCGATCCCAGAACTCGAAGATCATGACCTGAGCCGAAGGCAGTTGCTCAACCAACCGAGCCACCCAGGTGCCCCTCTACCCCAAATCTAATACCCACACACACCATCTTGGAAAACAGCAGAGCGGACCCTAAGAGACAGAAAATTGATCCTAAAGAGTCTGAATTAAACCTTAAAAAAAAATTTGTTACAATGATTGAGGCGAAGGGTTAAATTGGATTGTACGGAATGTGTTTTCAACACCAAGTGTTGAGAAGGAATTTTGGGTTAATAGTTGAGAAATTAAGGGTTGATAAAATCCTTTTGCACATCCAAATAATAGAGGAAAGCAGTCCTTCCGCTTGTATAACAACAGGTAGCAGGTAACAGGCAATGAATATGGATAGGAAATGCAGGTCTAGCGGGGCAGGAAAAAGAACACAAACATAGACACAATTATCAGTTTCTGTCTTCAGACTTCACTGGACAACTTCCCTTACTTTCAAGCAAGTGCCCAGACACATATGCCCTTGACCAGACATCTGCGCTGGTCTATAACCTGATGAATGGCCGATGGCCCTTGAGTCAGAAAGGATGATTCTCTAATTTCTCGCCACCTTCTTAGGCACCTTCACCAACAAAACATTAGCCAAAGCAGCTAATTTATTGAGTTTTTAACTTGCATTTTGTTCTTACTACCATAGGTTTCTTTTCATCTCTCAGGTGACCAGTGTAAACAGAGGAACAAAGGACCCCTGGCTATGCGTCCCACAATGCTTAAGCAACCCCTCCTAAATTTGTGCCCAGCAAGGGAGAATCCCACTAGGGAATCCATCCGTTGAGCCGCATGAAGTGGAACTTGGCTAATTGGATAAAGATATAAGTCCTACAAGACTTCTTGCATCTTACTGTTTGGGACTAAAACATGTTACACTATCTCTTAAAAGCTGAAAACCTTTTCAGTCCAACAGGAAGTGAGGTGAGCTACCACTGGATAGAAGAAGTGGGTGGAAAATTCTGAATCGCAACAGTAAGTGGTCCCATTCTCTCCCAACTCAAAATCGTCCATTTGCAAAACAGACGCTTTTGAAATGCAGTGTTGAATGGAACTTTAAGCCTAATTTGCTCATTCAGAGGGCTTTCCTTATAATAAACAAATGTGTTGACACAATATCACTCCCATCTTTTTGTTTCTTTTCTTCCCTTTGCAGCATGGAAATGTTTAGAAACCTATTTGGACTAACAAGCAAACAACGAAAAGCAGTCATCTTCACTTTTAGCACTAAAAACTTAAACCCTGAACTTTAAACACAAAAGAAATCAAAGTGAATAAAAACAGACCATGTAGTCAGGCTGATTAATAAACAGATTGGTACAAAATGAGGTGGAAATTACATGAATCAAATCCCCAAGATAACCTCGTGGAGAGTCTTTCCGTTATAAAGTGTGCCCTTAAAACAACAACATATGTGATCATTAAAATACCTTCTCCTTATGAAAACAGCATCCAAATGAGGTTCAGCATTTGCTTTTGAAAAAAAACAACAACGCTAAATGATGGTGTGGGAAGAGCTTGGAACTTTGATGTAGTTTCTTCCAGACTTTTTTTTTTTTTAGAAAGAACTCTTTTAGCCAATTATAACTCTACAGAGGAGCTAGGTTTGGGGAAGAAAATTTAGAACTAAGAGATCTGGGGATTCTATTGTACTAATGGTACGTATTAAAATTGTGAAGTGTGGAGAATCTTAAGAGATCCTAATTAAGCTTTTGCAAATTACAATTTCTCCAGGAAGGGGCAAACAATTGATGTGATTTTATAAAGCGCTTTAAAAAAAAAACCTGTGAGTAAATAAAAAACAGGACTGCATCTGGAAAATGGAACAATGGAAGAAGAACAAAAATAGGAAAATGCTGTCAAGAAAATCGGTTAAAGCTGCCCAAGAGATGTCAGTGGCTGAAAGGAAGATTGGGTCTGCAACAAAGGGAATAACTATATGGAAATAGAGAGGGAGAAACATGATAGTCTATTAATGTTTACAACAACAAGCCTTGTTTTTATCATGGAAGTATTATTATTTTTCTCGAGCCATTCTTAATTTTCACAGATTTTTCTAAGAACACTATTATTAACCTAAGATGCTGAATGCCACTGGATTATACGAGAGAAATATCAGCTGTTGCAGTCTAACTGAAATAAAAAAAATTTTAAAGATGAACTAGTAACAACTCCCTTGCTGCATCAATTTATGACTTAGACCCCAGAATACATAAACAGAACCCCGTGGATCACACTGAACCTCCCATCAATGGAGGCTTAGCTCGTTTAGAAGTTCACCTCTTTGGGGTACCTGGGTGGCTCAGTCAGTTAAGCCTCCGGCTCTTGATTTGGGCTCAGGTCATGATCTTAGAGTCGAGGGACTGAGCCCTGCCTTGGGCTCTGTGCTGAGCATGGAGTCTCCTTAGGATTCTCTCTCTCCACCTCCCCCTCCTTTCTCCCCTCCTCTCTCATTCTAAAAAAAAAAAAAAAAGCATCAGCAGCTCACCTTCTCCACAGCCCCACACAGTGAACAGGGTCACATGCAGGAGAGACAGTATGTGCCACCTACATGTTCAGATTTCAAGAATGCAATTACTTGGCTCACGAAATGTCAGCATTCCAGCTTCATTCCTCAGTTTCAGACTCTGAGCAGGTGACGTCTAAACTATTATCTGTCAGTTACACTTCCATGTGAATGAGTTTATCGCATCTTCTGTTAAGAGCAGGGTTTCGACAGGGAAGAGACAACTAGAAGGCCACTAAAGGGGACCAGGCAGAAGACATTTGAAAATGACCAAAACAGGGGCACCTGGGCGGCACAGTCAGTTGAGCATCCAACTCTTGATTTCCGCTCAGGTCCTGATTGCAGGGTGTTCAGATCCAGCCTCGAATGGGCTCTGCACTCAGTGTGGAGTCTGCCTAAGACTCTTTCTCCCTCTCCCTCTGCCCCTCCCCACCGCTCACACATGTGCTTTCTCTCGCTCTCTAAAAATAAATAAATATATATATTTTTAAGTGGCAAAAACAACCTCTTTCAATTTTGTGGGACTCATAAACGAATTCCATGACTTCCTAAATCTTTCTCCAGGAGGAACTAGAAATACTTTGCTAGGAAAGACATGGAAAATAGCCACTTTCAAAGCTGTGGCCTCCTGATTGGAGTTAAATATACCTCAAGCCCTCTCCCAAGAATAAATTTTGCAAGAAAGTTACTAGTGAATGAATGACAACTGAGGGTGTTAGAAACACAGGCACAATGGATACAGCAAGAAGAGCAGGAGATTAAAAGGTCTCTCTGGGGGCGCCTGGGTGGCTCAGTGGGTTAAAGCCCCTGCCTTGGGCTCAGGTCATGATCTCAGGGTCCTAGGATCGAGCCCCGCATTGGGCTCTCTGCTCAGCAGGGAGCCTGCTTCCCCCTCTCTCTTCTGCCTGCCTCTCTGCCTACTCATGAGCTCTTTCTCTCTGTCAAATAAATAAATAAAATCTTAAAAAAAAAAAAAACCTCTCTCTGTGGGGTCCCTGGGTGGCTCCCTGGGTGACTCAGTTGGCTAAGCATCTGCCTTCAGCTCAGGTCGTGATCACAGGGTCCCGGAATCAAGCCCCACTTGAGGCTCCCTGCTCAGTGGCGAGTCTGCTTCTCCCTCTGCCCCTCACCCCACTCATGCTCTTTCTCTCACTCTCTCCCAAAATAAATAAATAAATAAATCTTAAAAAAGAAAAAAAAAAGCTCTCTCTAAACCCAAATGGTTTAACATCCACTAAGGAAGAACAGTAAATATATTGACCTCGAAATATACATGGAGAGAGAATGTAAAAGAAGTCTGTTCTTTTTTTTTTTAAGATTTTGTTTATTTATTTATTTGACAGAGACAGACAGTGAGAGAGGGTATACAAACAGGGGGGGTGGGGGAGGTAGAAGCAGGCTTCCCGCAGAGCAGGGAGCCTGATGCAGGGCTCGATCCCAGGACCCCGGGATCATGAGCTGAGCCAAAGGCAGGCACTTAATGACTGAGCCACCCAGGTGCCCCAAGAAGTATGTTCTGACAATGCCTTGTGGGAGTTGACACTACAGAATTCAATAGGAGTGGCACAGAAAAATGAACCTGGCTGAACTCTTCATTAAGAGCCCCCACTTTGGTGAGAGAATAACCACATGCTTGGCTATTCCAAGAGATACAAGAGATGCCAAAAGCTGAAGTTACTTATAAAAGCAAGAACAATCCTAATGAAGAAGAGAAAGCATATATGTGGTGAGCTATGGGGGTAGGAGGTAGGGAGACCATTCAAAGAAGCTGGTATTTGGGCAGGGAGCTTCCCCACAAGTTTTGGTTTTTAAAATCTGTACACAGTTCAGAGAGAAACACACACACACACACACACACACACACAGATGACATTGAGATAGGAGATAAAAATCTAACTTCACTCATAACTTAAAATATGCACATAAACCATACCACTACCAACTATCTGATTGGCAAAAGTCAAAAAAATGTGATAAATTGTGTGGGCCTTATAAGATGCAGGGATATCTGGCATATCCATCACCATTTTGGCAGACATATAAATTGGAATATAATCTCTATGGGAGGCAACTTCCAAACATGTGTAATATATTTATGATATATATGATGTTTTTTAATTACCCCGATTATTCTGAAATCATTGTATATTCCCATGGATTTGTGAGAAACAACATAAATCTTATGTACCCTTTACCCGGTTCCCCTCAATAGCAACATCTTGCAAAATCATGGCCTGACATTACAACTAGGATATTGGCAGGTATACTGGTGAGATATAGACCACTTCCATCATCACTTGGATCTCTTTTATACCCACACCAATGTCCCTCTGTTCCCTTAACGCTCTCCTTAATTCCTCAACCCCTCCTAACTCCTTAACTCTTACAACCACCAATTTGTTCTCCATTTTTTTAAAGATCTTTTTTTAATCTTATTTTATTTGTTTGACAGAGATAGAGAGCACAAGTAGGCAGAGAAGCAGGGCAGAGGCAGAGGGAGAAGCAGGCTCTCCGCCGAGCAGAGAGCCCAACACGGGCTCGATCCCAGGACCCTGGGATCATGACCTGAGCCAAAAGCAGACGCTCAATGACTGAGCCACCCAGGCGCCCCTGTTCTCTGTTTTTATAATTTTGTCATTTTATATAGATGGAACCAGACAGGATATAGCTTTTGGGGACTGACTTTTTTAACTCAGCCTAATTCTCTGGAGATTCGTTCAAAAATTGTACTATCAATAGTTCATGCATTTTTTTTTCATAGCTGAGTAGTATTCCATGGCATGGATATATTGAAGTTTGTTTACCCATTCACTCATTGAAAGACATTTGGGGGGGTGCTTTCAGTTTGGGGGTATTATAAATAAAGCTGCTGCACACAACTATGTTCAGGTTTTTGTGTGAGGGTAAGTTTTCATTTCTCTGAGGAAAATGCCAAGAATAGCAGTCTTTCAGTCACACATCTTTAGATTTTTAAGAAACCACTGAACTGTGTGAGACCCACTTTCCCCACACCCTCACCAGCATTTGGCATTATTTTTTATTTTAGCCATTCTGATAGATGTCACTGATACCTCATTGTGATTTTAATTTCATTTCCATAATGGCTAAAGATGTCAAACATTGTTTCACATACTATTTGTGTCCCTATATTTTCTTTGGTGAAATATCTCTTCATGTCTTTTGCTTAGTTTCTAATTAGATTTTGTCTGTTACTGTTAAGTTTCAAGAATTTCCTCATGTATTCTAGATGCTTGGTCTTTGTCGAATATGGAGCTTACAAGCCTCAATGAGTCTGTAATCACTGATCATGGATCACCATAACCAATAAAATAATGGTGAAAAACTATCAAGTTTCGTGAGAAGTACCAAAATGATTCACTGATACTCTTTTTTTTTTAAAGATTTTATTTATTTTTTTGAGAGACAGAGAAAGTGAGAGAGAGCATGAGAAGACAGAAGGTTAGAGGAAGAAGCAGACTCCCCTTGGAGCCGGGAGCCCGATGTGGGACTCGATCCCGGAACTCAGGGATCATGACCTGAGCCGAAGGCAGTTGCTCAGCCAACTGAGCCACCCAGGTGCCCCAAGATTTTACTGATTCATTTGACAGACAGAGAGAGAGCGAGCGCACAAGCAGGGGCAGCGGCAGGCAGAGGGAGAAGCAGGATTCCTGCCGAGCAGGGAACCTGACATGGGGCTCGATCCCAGGACCCCGGGATCATGACCTGAGCCGAAGGTGGCCGCTTAACGACTGAGCCACACAGGCGGCCCTGATACTCTTAAGTGAGGAAATGCTGTTGGGAATATGGTACCAATAGACTTACCCAACACAGGGCGGCCACAAACCTTCAATTTCTAAGAAACACAGTATCTGTGAAGTACAGTAAAGCAAAGTTCAATGAAGTGAGGCCTGCCTGTAACTTTCTTTTGTGCCTTTGTTAAAAATCAGCTGGATGTATTTGGGGGGATCTATTTCTGGGTTTTTTTTCTGTTCCATTGATCTACTGTCTATTTTGCCAATGACACAGAGCCCCTACAACTATACCTAATAGTTGTCTTAAAATTGGGTAGTCTGATTTCTCCTGTTTAACTTTAAAAAAAAAGTTATTCCAGATATTCTAGTTCCTTTGTCTTTTCACCTAAATCTTAGAATAACCTTCTCCATATCTATAAAAAAAAGATCCTGCTGTGATTTTGATAAGAATTAATGGTAAGCCCATATATCAAGTTGGGAGAATTGACATCTTTATTACATTGAGTATTCATGTCCACAAACATGTCATTTCTCACCATTTATTTAGATCTTCTTTGATTTCTCTCATCAACATTTTATAGTTTTCACAATACACATATTGAACATGAGAACTTACACCTAAGAATTTCTTGCTATTGTTGTTTTGAGTGATTATAAATGATACTGTATTTTTAATTTGGTGTCCATATGTTCATTGCTAATATATGGAAATTCAATAGATTTTTGTATGTTTATCTTATATCCTGTAATCTTACTTTACCAAATTGGTATTTTTGGAGTTTCTGTGAATGTTCTTTAGGATTTTTACATACAAAATCATATCACCTGCAAATAAAGACAGTTTTATTTCTTCCTTAATAATTCTTATGCCCTTTATTTTCTTTTCTTGCCTTAATTCATTGGCTAGAATTTCTGCTACTCCATTTGAATAAGAGTGATGAGCTCAATCCTCCTTGCCTTATTTTCATATATAGAATATAATGTTATCTGTAAGATTCTTACAAAGTGCTAGAGCACTTTATCAAGTTGAAGAAGTTTCTCACTATTTGTAGTATTCTGAGATTTTTATCATGAATAGGTGTTGAATTCTGTCAGATGATTTTTCTTTATTAGCTCGTATGATCATTGGATTTTTCTTCTTTAGCTTACTAATATAATGGATTGATTGATTGATTTTCAGATACTGAACTGAGATTGCATCCCTGGAGTAAACCTCACTTGGTCATGGTATATAATTATTTATGTATATTGCTGAATTTTATAAGCTAATGTTTAGCTTATACATATTATAAGAGTATTTCCCTCCATATTCATGGTCTGTAGCCTTCCTGTCCTCTCTGTGTCTGGTTTGCATATCAGGGTAACATTAGCTTCACAAAATGAATTGGGAAGTGTTCCCTCCTCTTCTATTTTCTTTAAGATGTTGTGTAGAGTTGGTATTAATTCTTCTCTAAACATTTGGGAAAATTCTCCAGCAAAACTACCCAGGCCCAAGGAATTTTTAGTTATTAATTCAGTTTCCTTAATAGTTACAGTACTATTTAAGTTACCTATTTCATTTTGGGTGAATTGTAGTATTTTTTGTTTTTCAAGGAATTGGTCTAATTTATCTAAATTCTCAAATGTATGGGAGCGCCTGGGTAGCTCAGTTGGTTAAGCATCTGACTCTTAATTTCAGCTCAGGTCAGGATCTCAGGTTCTTGATATCGAGCCCTGGGTTGGGTTCTGGCTCAGCAGGGAGTCTGCTTGAGATCCTCTCCCTCTCCCTCTTCCCCTCTGTGTTCAATAAATAAATAAAATCTTTTCAAAAAAAAAATTCTCAACTGTATGTGTATAGTTTTTCATAATATTCCCTTTTTATTATTTCCTTTCTTCTGTGTGCTTTGGGCTTTAGTTTTTTTTTCTTGGTTCTTAAGATGTGAGCTTAGACTATTGATGTGAGACTTTTCCACATTTTTTGTGTGAGCATTGGTTTTATAACTTTTCCTCTCAGTACTGCTTTAGCTACATCTCGCAAGTTGTTTCTTTTATTTTAAAGATTTTATTTATTTATTTGACAGAGAGAGATCACAAGTAGGCAGAGAGGCAGGCAGAGAGAGAGGGGGAAGCGGGCTCCCTGCTGAGCAGAGAGCCCGATGCGGGGTCCTGGGATCGACCCTGAGATCATGACCTGAGCTGAAGGCAGAGGCTTTAACCCACTAAGCCACCCAGGTGCCCCAAAAGGAAACTGAACTATTAGAAAAATCATATGGCAAAGGCAAGTCTTGGAGTGTTTCTATTGCTACTTTGGCTTGAGAATGAAGAAAACCAGTAGGTCTCAAGTCTTACTATAATCTACATTGAAGAACTACAGAGCAAAATGAATAATATTCTCCTTCCCTTTCAATACAAATGTACAAATAGGTAAGGGATCCATCTCTGAGCCATTCACTCAGCTGAGACCTTGACTTTGAGAAAAGAGGAAGAATTTATAAACTGCAAGAGTGCATATTCATATTAAGATTTACCAATATCTCCTTAGATCAATTTTCTATTTATGTAACAGAAGATGCTGCCATTCAGAAGAAACATTTTTTCCCTTTTTCAATTTCTTACATGTGTGAGCAAGACTTTTATTGCTTCATAAATATCAAAAGCAGGGACAGAAATCTTCTCGTTTCAACTGAAAATGAAATCCATGTGTGTTTATCTCAAGCACAACCCAGAATTGAGTATTTGCACAGCAAAGAAAAAATGAGAAAAAGAAAGCAAAAGGAAGGAAGGAAAGAAGGGAGAAAGAAAGGAAGGAAGGAAGAAAGAAACTTTCACATTAGAGATAAGCTTTATTCTGTATTTCTAGTTTCAAAATTAAAACTTTATGCACTTGTAAGCTAAAAGTAATCAACACAGGCACATAATAATTTGTGATGTCTAAGACCTATGTTTGAGCCTGAAAATGTTATTTGTTTAAAAAAATGTTTCTCCAGGGGCACTTGGGTGGCTCAGTCAGTTAAGCATCTGACTCTTGATCTCAGCTCAGGTCTTCATCTTATGGTTGTGAGTTCAAACCTCACATTGGACTTCATGCACTTTAAAAAGATAAAAAAAAAAAAAGGATGTTTTCTAAATCAAATATGCATCTTAGACCATTTTTTAAATTCATAATGCTGCTTTGGCTTATGGTTTTAGAGACTTTACATTTCAACATAATCAGTAAATTTTCACATTGGAAATAACATTACTTAAAATCAATTTACAGTCTAAATTACAACCTAAATTAAGTCTACCAAGACTACCACTGAAAAAATAATTTCCATTTTGGTTGAACATAGTTATTTAGTAGAAATTTATTCTCTTTTGCCTTTATAAAAAGGAAAAATTAACTACCTTTTTATCTAAGAAAGATGAACAAAAAATGACATTTTTGGTTTTAAGTAGATCAAAGACTACTCTTGTCCATAGTATATACCATAACCACACCTCACTATCATCTACAGAGTAGAAATTTTTGACAAGACCCTTGAATTTACTTGGATACGGTAAAAACATCAAAATAAATTATTTTTAAGGCAACTCTGAAGTTTCCTTTACCTGTATTACTGATTGGCATCAGAGTTGATATCCTTTGTGGAAAGGGGAACCACACAGAAGAGAAGACTAGTAAGTTAGCCAAAATAAACAGATCCATATTAAAAGACCATTGTTAGAAGAGATGGACAATTATGACTCAATAATTACATATACAACTTATAGACCGTGGTAACAATTCCATGAATTGGAAATAAATCTTTTTGTTTGCTTTTTAATTCTTGAAGCAGGAAGTCTTGGAAACCCTAAGGCACAGGCTAAGAAGAATGTAAGTATAATGGAAGAAAGATAAGTGTACCATGTAGAAAATGACCTTTTCTTGCCAGCACTTGCATCCATAAACTCTAATTAACAAAGGGCACATGTTGTGATAAGCATTGGGTGTTATACACAACTAATGATTGTTGAAAACTACATCAAAAACTAATGATGTACTATATGTTGGCTAATTGAATATAATAATAAAAAATAAAAATAAAATAAAAACACAGTAGTGAATGGTAAGGGTTAGTTATATGTTGGTGTGTTTGCAGATATAATCATCTCTAAATACAGGGGTTCTTTGAGATCTGGAAATTGTTTTAAGGCATTTTTAAGGGTAAAGATTGAGAAAAGATGCTTTAGTCAATTTGAGTAAGAGCGGGTTCGTTACAGCATATTAAGGGCCTACAGAGTTAGGGGGAGAGTTGACAAAGCATATTAAAGAGGTTGAACTTTCGGGGCGCCCGGGTGGCTCAGTGGGTTAAAGCCTCTGCCTTCGGCTCAGGTCATGATCTCAGGGTCCTGGGATGGAGCCCCGCATGGGGCTCTCTGCTCAGCAGGGAGCCTGCTTCCCCCTCTCTCTGCCTGCCTCTCTGCCTACTTGTGCTCTCTCTCTCTCCCTCTGTCAAATAAATAAATAAAATCTTAAAAAAAAAAAAAAAAGAGGTTGGACTTCCAGGAACAACTTGTGTCCAGCAAGGGAGTTGCTGCCTTTTCCGTGATTAGGTTGCCAGTTCCCAGACTACAGCACCAACATAAGGAGGAAGCTGGAACTGCTAAGGGTTCCAGAACCTCGTCTCACCTGCTGCAATCGATACCACCAAAAAGACACTGATTTCCTGGCTCTCAAAACCCTCAGAGCTGGTGACTGCAGACTGTGTCCTCCAAGACTGCAGAGTAAACAGTCTCATGATTGTATCTGCAAGGAAAAAACAACATGACAAGCAGCTCGACCTCTTCTATGTTTTGTGTAAGTGCTCCTTATCATCAAAACCTAACTCTTCTTTGGAACGTGACTGCAAAGGCATTTAAGAAATATACTTATTTTTATTTTTTTAGCCCCTTCAGTATACGTGGGATCATTAACAAACGAGTGGAATGGATGTCAGGAGCAAATCGTGTATCCAACACAGTGGATAGCATTCATCCTACCCTAATGAAGTAAGTTTGGAGCAATGTGTGATTTTATCCAGTTTAACTTAATTTCCAGTCCTGAAACTATGACCTAACACTGAAACCAGGATAATCTTTAGCCATTTGGTCTGCAAATCATCCCTTCACATTCATTAATTCAGATAATTCAACTGAAATCTCATGTGCATGTTTTTTTAATTATGTATATGAGGAATGAATAAATGTCTTTGGAATATGCCCACCATACTATGGTAACTTAAACTGTTGTACTTGGACCTAACAGAACATTTTCATTTATTCAGCAAATATTTCCTGAACACCTATTCTGTAGCTGATACACTGTAGACCATCCTTAGTTTTCTATTTCTCATTTGTGTGGATCCCGAACTCAAAATTCAATATGTTTCCAACTATAACTTTGATTGGACATATGTTGGTTGGTACTTATTTGCAGAGTGGAAGTCAGAAAAATTCTGAAAATTCACTTTACTCCCTTAAAAACCCATTTAAGTTCCGTTGTGATCAGCTCCAACAGAACAAGCTAATGGTAATTAGCTATAATACTATGCTCCAGATCAAAGAGCTCTTTCAAGTCCCTCAAGGTTCCATTATCTTCCTACAAAATAGCAAATTTCCAAACACCCTTTCTCATTACTTCTCATATTCAGTAGAAGCTGGCCTTGTGACTCTCATTACCACGCATTAACTGGTAGTCTTCCATTTTTTTTGCCAACAGTCCCAAATATTTCATAGTTTGATGAATTCCTCACCACCCCCATCAATTTACATAAGCCAACAAAGATCACAAATGTAAGAGAGAAAACCAAAGAACATCAGCAAGACATCTTGATAAAGGACAAACCAAGAATAAATTAAGAAGTCCCTGTCAATAGAAATTTAAAGCACAAAATTTTATTTTCTTTTTAATCTGTTGCTATAAAGTGTCAGCCATCTTCAGAAACAGAGTGAATATGACAGTTTTGTGTTGGCTCACATTTCCCATTACAGACTCCTCTCATGGCTGTCCTGAAGCAAAAATAAATTTCCCTTTTTAGCTTTTGATGATAAAAATCTCATCTGAAGCCTCATAAATGATCCTTTATTATCTATATTAATAATGAATAAATGTCTTTTGAATACCCCTGATCTTTTGCATTAATATCACCAGATGTATTATAGATAACCTTTTGATTTAACAGCACAAACTCTGAAACAATATTAAACACTAAAGGACTGATCTTATGGAGTCACTGAGGTCAGGATTATAAACATTTTTTTCAGTTCTATGTGTCCATTAGGTGACACTAACACCTATCAGTATTTATTTTTTGAATGTTTGTGTGTGAGTTGTGTGTGTGTGTGTGTGAGAGAGAGAGAGAGAAAGAGAGAGAGAGCCTTAGAAACCAATATCATAAATTTTTATTTTCTTCAGCCTTTTATTTTTCACACATTCCATGTTCCTTCTCCAATTTTTTCTAGTGTGAGCTAAAGATCTCAATGAAGACAGAATTTAAAGCACTTCTGTGACTTTCTGTTTCATTTCTAGCCTCCTTTTTAAAATAAAATTAATCTCTTATGAGTGCATTGGAAAAGCTTGGAAAAGCTCCAGTTGGAAAGATTCTGTTTTGCATCACAAAAAAATCCTGAATGAGAAACGGCTAGTCCTTCTTCAGGTTTTTTTATTCAACGTTACTGAATACTCTTCTGTGACTAAATGCTTCCTTCCCTCCATCCCAGCCTTGTACAAATGAAGGAACGTCAGAAGCTAAGATGGAATGGGTTGCCAGGTCACAGAGCTAATCAAGGCAGAGACATAACAATAAGGGTGTGTGAGATGAACATGATTTATGACTGTTTATGTTGACGTTGATCACCTGATCGAAGTGGTATTTATCAGGTTTCTCCTCTCTGCTGTAAAATTATTCTTCGTTTTCCCTTTTCCATTCTGAACTTCTTGGGAGGAAGTCACTATGTGAAACCCATACCTAAGGAGTAGGCAGTTATGTTCCAACTCCTTGAGGAGAGAGTAATTATATAAATATAAATTATTTGGAATTATTCTGTGTGAGAGATTCGTCTATTTGCTCGTAACATCCCAATTTCTCGTGGAATGAAAACTTCTACTCCTCTCTTTCAAACACTTCAAGTTTGGGTTAAGCGGATGGCGGTCAGGGTAGCAACCCCCTGTGCCACTGAAATCAGACTGTGTGGGAAGCTGGCCATCCTGTTCCTAAAAATGGTTCTACAGTCCAGTCATTGGGTAAATAGCTAGGGAGAGTGCTGTGCAAGGGTTTGTTTATGAAATTAGAGTCATAGTTGATTGTAAGTCACGTAAAATATTTTTGGAAGAAGAATAAGGCAAAATCAATGTAATACATGAAGCTGGCCAAATCACACCAGCAATCCTGCGATGCTAAGCTCAGTTCTGGACCAGACATTATGGGAGAAATAGGAAAAACTATTATGGCCAGAGAAATGACCAGTGCCAAGGAGTTAGAATACCATGCCATAGAAATGCAAATTCCATCTGTATAGCTTTTTTTTTTTTTTAACCAAGTGTAATCATCCACACTCTGTCCTTTAATCCTTTCCAAAATTGCAAACCCCCAGTTTGGTATTCCCCATCCCCACTTTTCTGCTTTGCTTTGTTCATGGTGTTGTCGCCAACCAACATTCCTTATAGTTCACTTATTTCCTGTTCCTTGCCCCCATAAAATCTAAGCTTCAAGAGGGTACAGGGGTTTAATCTGTCTTGTTCATTGTTGTATTTCCTGCCTAGTGGACACTCAATAAATATCTATCGAGTAAATTCATTCTAAAACTATCCCCATGGGATTGGCATTTTTTAAATCTTATGATAAATGGGTTCTCAAAGTAAGGAGACATGTCCACTTTCAGACAACTGGTAAATAAAAGAGGTAGGGCTGTTATTTCACAGGTCTGCTTCCTCGGTACAGATGAAGGTGTGTTAAGAAAACTCAGGAATTTTATCCTAAAAATAAAGACATTGTGTGAAGGACAATAGTAGTCTTTAAATACTTACAGCGCTGTCATCTTCAAAAGGGCCTATATCCCCTCAGGAAGACTCCAGAGGGCCTCACTGGAAATAACAAATGGAGAATAAATGGAGGAAAGTTTTCATTCCACATTAGGAAAATCGCTGAAACCGTGAGAGCTCACTGTCTGCCACCCACCTGGAATAACCTGCCTAAGCAGAAGCTGTTGAGGAAGAGTCTCCATGTTTACTTCAAGAGAACATAATAGAAGAACTTTATGTATCAGACAGATCATTTGTGGGGACAACTTTTAAAGACTTTCCCAACTCTAGAGTGTATTATTCTTGCTGTGCAGGGTTTCCTGAACCAAAGATGGCAAAGTATGAGTTGAAATAGCTGACAACCCAATTTTACACTGAATAAAACATCTGTGATACCAGATAATCCACGATGAAGATTCTGAGTGCCTACTCCGTACAAAAGAAGAAAAGCAGGAACGTGACACAGACCTGCCCAGGCTGTAACTTGAGAGAATGTTCTGATACCAAAAAAAAATCTCAAAATCTGGTAATGATACTTGACATCCCTTCTTCTGTTACTCTCTGTACTTTAAGCTCATGTTATATAGAAAGCACTTAGCATTCATAAGTTGCATTTTTTGGTGCGAATTTCCTTTCCCTGGATTCTCTAGAATTAACTTATCCACAATTCATTCTCTACTTCAGACTTTCCACAAAACTCAACTTTTGATTAAGTTTCTTCTGTTTCCCACCAAACCTAATGCCTGAAAACTATCTTAGGGAGGGAAGAAAATCATAATTTGAACCTCAGTTTTGACATCAGTCCCCTTATTTTATTTGCTACCGTTGAAGGAGAAAAAAAATAAAAAAACAATGTTGGTATTTTTCATGAAATACCAATAGACCAAAAAGTAATATAGAAAAAAATTAGTTTAAAAATGATGCTTCTTTAACTAAGAATATCCGGGAGGAAAAATACACAAAAATGGGCTATAGAATTTATTTATGTGATATTCTGTAACATGAGCTCTACTAAAACACTAATATTTAATAGAATTTTTTTATTTTTAAAAAGATTTTATTTATTTATTTGACAAAGAGAACGAGAGAACACAAACAGGAGGACCAACAGAGCGAGAGGGAGAAGCAGGCTCCCCACTAAGCAGAGAGCCCGATGTAGGGCTCAATCCCAGGACTCTGGGATCATGATCTGAGCTGAATGAAGGCAGACACTTAACCAACTGAGCCACCCAGGTACCCTGAATTTTTTATTTTTTATGAGACCCTTCTAAATTAATGACTTTTAAATTGTCTGGTTGAAAGCATATGGTATCCATCATTTCCTATTACAGATACCCCTCTTGAACTGAATAGTTTAAGAGTTTAAATGGGAGATCTTTTAAACTAAAATTTCATACTGAGTGATGGAATAATATATACTTATAGCCAGGGTCTTCTGTGCCAACAAGTCAACTATGTGCTAAGGAGAGAGAAATGGGGAAAACAAAGCAAAACAAAACAAAACAAAAACACAAGCCCTGCCCTCAAGGAGCTCATAGTTACAATGGGGAGACAGAAACAGTGGTTAATTTCAATAAAATGTCCTGAGTGCTATGAGATTAAGTGTAGATCTATTGCCATTAATTCCGGAGCTGGCTCAGGTGAGATTGGAGGATTAGTCAGAGTTCTGCAGGTGAATATGGTTTGGAAATGACATCCTAGGAAAACAAGAGAAGAAGACATAGGACAGAAATTGGGAATTACATAACTGGTTTAGGTACTTGCACACAGTACAGGTAGCACGGTCTTACCTTGGACCTGAGATGATGTCAACCAAGGTGGATGGTGCAGATTTTTGAGAGCCTATGAGTAAATAACCCACCGTAAGGGAAAAGTTGATGAGCCCCAGAAATATGGTTCATCTTAAGACAGGGCACTGGCTCATCTTCAGAGGGATAGGAAGGATTCTGAGAGGGACACACCCACTCAGATTTTCCACTGACCAGCCCATGCAGTCATGTTTGAGATATAGGAAGCATGGAAACAATTGAAAAGTATTGAAAGCCAAAAGGAACATTTCTCCACATGTCTGAGGGGTCACTGGGTACCAGAGGCACCACTGGTGACCATAGGGGTGACAGACACAGTCAGAGCACCGGGGCCTTAGAAGCAACAGGATTAATGTCATGGATTAAGAATCAAGGCCACGTTGACA
This sequence comes from Nasua narica, assembly GCA_028533885.1. NCBI lineage: Eukaryota > Metazoa > Chordata > Mammalia > Carnivora > Procyonidae > Nasua > Nasua narica. The sequence continues at coordinate 114,057,806 of CM052802.1, read as the reverse complement.
GAACTTCAACTTTAGGGGCCAGTATCATCTCATATAAACACAGGACTTTAGAATACGGGGAAGGAAACCCAAATTTTCTTTGCAAATCCAAAGACGTCCCTGTGACAGGAAATCAGCTCTCAGAGCACACATGAGACTCCCCTGGGGCACTCCCAGAGCCATCTGGGAGGAGCTTGGTCCTTTGGAGCTTCTGGAGAGAAGGTCACCCAATTTGCAAAATGTCTTTCAAGCCTTAAAATGCATGAGGTCTGGATTGGTACCAGAAAAACTGGAGAATGGAATATTTGTGGATATTTGTAAAATTTTATCAGCATGATATCCATTCCCGCTTCCTAATAGCATCTCAATGTCTTTTTGAGAAATTCCTTCTTCCCCATTGTGTGGTGTCTCTGTGTGATAATAACTTCAGATGCTTACCTCTCACTATTGGTTGGGCAAATCCTTCCTCTTGAACACTTCGTACTGGGGATAGTTAGGCAGTAAATACTTCTTCTATGATGTTGAATCTATAGAAAGAAACACAAGGCAAAAATAATGGAAGCTCGAGTTCCTGTTATCAGCCCAGCTCTGTGATTCCAGTTTGCCAACCCTGCGGAGTTGCCCTTGCCCTTTCTTTGTCATTCCTATTTCTTCAGCTCTCCCACTACTATCATGACCTCCTGACATCTTCAATATAGGACCTTTGCTTAAAGTCCCCAGGATCCAGTTAGTGCCCCTAAAAACCCTATTTGATATAGTCTTATATACCATGTTTGTCCTTGAAGTTGCTTTTTTTTTATCTGTAGATGGTAGAAGACAGAGATAGATTCTCCTTGAAACATAAACCCTGTCTGAGTAAACCTTCTGTACAACAGGCTGGTAGACAATGGAAAACCACTTCACTTTGACCAAATGAAGTCCCAGCTCCTTCAACTGGTGAGGCATCTCAGGTAGGCTTTGTCGCTAAGCAAGATGGGCAGGTGGGGAAGATAAAAAGCCAAGACTGCACAGAAATGTGCGTTTTCCAGTAGAAGGTAACCAAGAGCATTGATAAACTGAAGAAACCACTAGCATGTGGAGGTCCAATGAGGCCGGATCTATAGTTTTATTTCTAATTCTATAGTGATTAATACCAAAACATCGAAGTAGCAATTTAGCACAAAGCAGGTCCAAATCCAGCCGGGAAGCTGCACAGGTGTGGAAGTAATGAGTCCACAGGTGGTAAGGCCCAGCTTGCAAGGAATGGGGTGAGAAGCCCAGAGGCAGAGACTGTTAAGAACTATACAGGATCCCAGGGCCCACCTTCAGTGTGCTCGGATTCATTTCTAGGGGGCAACTGTAACAGCAGGCACAGTGACTGGTCAGATTATGGAGCAGGGAGCAAGTACAAGTTCAGTTTGATGAACATGAGGCTGATAAAGCAGGGAGTCTTGTGGGAGCTGGTGTGGCACCAGTGATGAGACAGGCTCTGGAGCTCTGGGCATTGGCCTCTCTATATGAAGTAGAGAACTGTTGGAGAACAGAAGCCAAAGGCATGTTAGATTCTGCCAGTGAGGCTGGGCTTCTGGATTCTAACTACAAGAAACATGATGTACATCCAAACCCAAATGGATGAGGAAGGCTTTCACATATTCCCATCAGGTTGGCTCTGATCAGAGATACCACCTGGAGGCCAGGAGTGGAATAACTTTGAGAAAGTGGGGATGAACGGAGTAACAAAGCCAAAGGTGGCATCCAGGGTTTTCACGGATTGCATTTGACCTACCACTACAACCTTATTTCTTTCTACTCCCATCTCCTTTCTCATCCTTTGACCAGACTGGACTATTACTATTTTCCAGGCATCCTCATATTTCCTAACGCCTCTTTCATTTTCTCAAATTCGATGTCTTCATGAATCCTTGAGTAGAAATTGAATTCTTTCTACTCTGAATCGTCACATAATCTTGTCTGTGTCTCTGTTTTTCACTTACGATTCTGCCTCATAATAAAGTTATTTTGTGAATGCCAAGTTGACAGCTGACCTAAAACTTACTAGGAACAGTGACAACACAGCTGTATCTTGGCACATGAGCACATCCTTCCCATCAATGTGGATTGTTTGTCCTGTAGGGTCTTAAGAGACCCATAGGTGACTTTGGACCTGGGCACACTGTGAAGGCAAAGTGCATATGAATCAGTTCAGCATTTATTCTATTGCTGTTGCTTTAATCCATGTTTCTGGCATGTTTTCTTCGATTAGGGAATGGAGGGAGATCCTCGGACTTTTTGACACTTGGCACTTCTTCCTGACCAGTATGCTGCATGACTGTTCCTTCTAATAGGTATTGTTGGGTTTGCTTTTCTGTCTCCTGCAGTTCCCTCTCTTTCCCCACATTAACCTGCATTTTCTGGGTAATGGCGCAGTCACCAGCAGCATTAAAGCTCTCCAGTCCGTCTGCCTCGATCCGCTCTTCCTGCCATGCTCCCAGTGGGACTTCGCAGGAATTAGCCAAGTAGGAGCTCAGAGGTGAGGCTGTTTCCACACACACAGACAAAAAAGAGAACTTGTTCAATTAGACAGATGAGGCCCTCAGTCTTTATATTTAATAAAAGACCACAATTAAATGGGTCACAATCGTAGCTTGCTTACCAGAAATGCCCAAACCTGTTGGGCTACCGAGGAATTCTTATGTCTACACATGAAGCCATTAGTATAAACTCACTTGGTTAACACTTTGCTTATCCCACATGCCTACATTATAGAGACACCTCAAATTAAAAAAATTTTGAAAAAGATTACTGACTTCATATTCTTAGGGAAAATACAGAGCACCATTTTCATGCACTCAGACATTAAACACCTGAAATAGAAATATTTGTACATAGGCACATGGCTATGTATTACCATAAATATATTTTATGATTATAATATATTTATTATATTATATATATATGTGTGTGTGTTATTATGTTTATTACAGAAAATAGCTAGCTATTTGGTTACAAGAGTGGCCATAGACAGAGGGGAGATGGTCTTGCCATGTTGAGTAATGAGGCACTTGCTAAATAATTTTGAATACGAAGCATCCTAGCCTTTGAGAGTCAAAAGAACTCCAGACTCTCAATTTTATATAATAAAAACCAGAGACACAGAATAATTATGGGTCACCCAGCAAACAACAGAGCTGACACTTCAGCTAGAGTCTTAAAGAGTTAAGCTAGGTATAATTTTTTACATGCAACCCATTAAAACAGTACTCAAAGGCAGAAGCAGTAGAATCTCTACTGGAATTATACGAGTTACAACTCACTGGTTAGGTTACTTGCTCACAGTAACCTAAAACCAGATGGCTGGTTTTCAGGTTTAAAAAAAAAAAAAATTCGCCTCTTACAGAGATTTCATAATTTTCATTTGCCGGATGGTTGGGCAAAGAGAAAAACCACACACAGATGTGCTTCTTCAGAATAAGCAGCCCGGATGTAATGGAAAGAATTGTTGAAAAGAGGAGACCCAGTTTCTCTATACTACATTAGCCTATTTAGGTGTCTATATCTGCTACTCGACCATAAGCTCCATGAGAGCAAGGCTGTGGTCCGCTGTGCTTGCTGCCCCTTGCACGGCACATTGTAAGACCCAATAAATGTTGGTTAAATGAACTAAGTTTTGTACTTGAGATGAAAATCTGGGGGTGAAGATAGAGATGGCTCTAAGCGAGCTGTATATGAGATAAATGGAAAAGAGGAAGTTCTGAAAGTTACCCATCACAGTAATTAATCCAGAGATGTGAGGTGAGCACTTAAAGAATAAAGAAGTAGATCAAGAGCTGTGCATAGCAGAGAAATGATCAGTTAGGCTCAAAAAAAAAAAAAAAACTGGGGGGAGCTCTATGTGGTTCCTCTTCATAGAGTTGAAGCTACACAAGGCAAAGGTTGGCCCTAATAATCATCACAAAGTTTGGTCCTAAAACTTAGTTCTTTTTTTTGTTTAAGATTTTATTTATTTATTTGACAGAGAAAGAGAGAGAGAGATCACAAGTAGGCAGAGAGAGAGGGGGAAGCAGGCTCCCTGCCAAGCAGAGACCTTGATGCGGGGCTCGATCCCAGGACCCTAAGATCATGACCTGAGCTGAAGGCAGAGGCTTTAACCCACTGAGCCACCCAGGCGCCCCTAAAACTAAGTTCTATTTGGCAGAGTATTAGCAAGAGCATCTGCAACCAATATGGTCCAGTGTATAAATGGTCTTCAAGGATAAGTCCCAGGTGTTGAGCATAAGATAGAAGCATGAATCTAAAAAATAAGAAGCAAGCCCTTAGCCAAAAGGAAAAATGAACTTCCATCCATACCTCGTACCATATACAAAAGATCATAAACCTACATGTAAAACCTAAAAATATAAAACTTCTAGAAGAAAATATAGGATAAAATATTTGTGACTGTAAGTTAGGCATGACACCAAATGCATATAATCCATAAAAGGACAAATGATATATTGGAGTTCATTAAAAGTAAAAATGTCTACTCATCAAAAGATACTGCTTACAGAAAGAAAAGGCAAACCACAGCTTGGATGAAAATCTTTGCAAAGCATATATCTGATAAAAGGTTTATATCTAGAATATATAAAGAACTCTCAAAACTCAACAAAAAGGAAACAACTCATTTTAAAAATGGGCAAAGTTTGAACAGACACTTCAGTCAAGAAAATATATAACTGGCAAATGAGCACATGAAAAGATGCTCACATCATTAGTTATTAGGGACATACAAATTGAAACCACAATGAAATCCTACTATACACCTATTAAAATGGCTAAAATTAGAAAGACGGACCATAGGAAGTATTGGTGAGAATATGGAGGCAGCACTGGAGTTCTTATCCACTCCTGGCAGACACATAAAATGATATAACCACTTTAGAAAACAGTTTGACCATTTCTTTAGAAAGTTAGACTTATCATATGATCCAGCCATTCCAATCCTAGGCATTATCCCAGGAGAAAATGAAATACACATCTATACAAAGATTTATATAAGGATAGTCATAGAAAATTATTTCTAAGAGCCCAAACTGGAAACAACCCAAGTTTCCATCAACAAGAGAAGTGATCAGACAAATTGCTGTGTGCTCACACAATACCCTACTACATAGCAATAAAAACAAATGCACTCTTGGTAAAAGCACCAGTATGAATGAATCACAAAATAATTACGTCAAGAAGCCAGACAAAACAGAAGACATTCTGTATGACTCCATGTATATAAAACTCTGAAAAATGCAAACCAATTTAGAGGGCCAGAAGGTACATCAGTAGTTTTGTGGATTGGGTTTATGGGAAGAAGGGGGGACGAATGACCAAAGGGTGCGAGGTAGATGTATATGTGTCAAAACTCATTGAATTTCAACACTTTCAATATGTGTGGCTTACTACCGTGTTGACTATATCTCAATAAAGCTGTTATTAAAAAAAAAAAAAAACCCTAGGACCAGATGCCCAGAGCCCAAGACCTGAAAAAAGGTCACAAAATATAAGACAAAAATGTTGAGATGGAGGGTTCAGAATGAGGGTGTTAGCAATGGTATTTACTGTGGGCTCAGTCCCTGGAAGGGCAGCCTGGCCTGCTAGCCAGGTCGGGGCAGACAGAAAAGACGGATGGACAGAAATAGAATAGCCTAGACTGGCACCAAGCTTGAGGACCAGGCATCAGGGGAGCATGGAGGAAAGTTAGAAAGGAACACCAAATTCACATAAGCACATATTTCATTTTATTATATTTATATATTTATTATATTAGCATTTATATGTAGACTAAAATAAAGTTAAGGTCATGCAAAGTACCAAAAAATATGCTCCAAAGAATGAGAGAGCCACACAGTAAATTAATTTTCAACGATGTGCACGTCAAGTGGTGGATTGATTTCAGCATGAAATGTAGTGTTACCGAAATCCTGTGGGTTGAATTTGGACAGAGAAAACCAAGTTGCTCTGAATTCTTACTTGAGTTATCTAAGAGAGAAAAGACAAGCCAACAAAGAAACAAGAAATATTTCGAAGAGGCAACAATCTGCATACAAGAGTGAGAGAGAGGAAGGGAAAGGCAATCAAGGAGAAAACACATTTAGGCCACTTAAATAAATCTCAGAAAGATGAGAGAAAAGAAGCCAAAAAATTTGACAGGGAACAAGCTGTTGATCAGTTTGGCAAGTGCAATTTCTACAGAGAGGTGAGAACAAAATAAATATAATCTAGGTGACTATTCTAGCTAGTGGGCACTAAAGAAGCACTAGTGAAGAGACAGGATGATCACCAAGTTTCCCCTCTCTGGCCCTTCTTTCAAGAATATTGATTGACCCTGTGGACCTAAAAGAGACCCAGTCCTGGGTCTCCTAACACTAACAGCCTAGGGAGAGAAATAAGTAAATGACTGGACAAATCATCATAGAAACTGGTGACTGCTATAAAGGAATGCCACCTGGTGTTAGCCACCAATTTGGGAGTTTCCCAGGTCTGATCTGAAACCAGCACCCATTCTCAAAGGACAAGGAGAGACCAAAAAAAGAGGTAGATTCTCCAGATCGGTGGGTGGCAGGGTTTAATAAACAAGAAAACTTACCTACAAGATTTGTCTTGGGCAGCTGAAGATGAATAAATCTCCACACTCACCAACCAAAGTCTTAAAAGTTTATACAGAGGCTTTTACTAGGTTCAGTCACATATCCAGATGATCCTAACCCCACATCACTATCTCAAGGCAGTACCCTTGGGGGCTGAACTTCTGGAAATGGGAAAGGCAAGTGCAGTGCACATTCCGAGGACAGGGGAAGAGTGATGGGCTTCTGATTGTTGGGGCCCAACTCACAGGTCCACCTACAGTCACTTCTCTCAATGCCCTTCCCAGCACTTGTCCCCTCTTGACCTGGTCTTACAATCTCACATGACCCCCTCTTCCACACCCTGAGATAATAGCAAGGGGGGTTATTAGCATAGACGTGGGTCCTATGTTGGGATCTGGCCAAAATGGAGGCAGATGCCACAGCAACAGTACTGGAACGTGTGAGAAAAAACACAGACTAAGACAATGATTCCCAAAATCACTGACACCTTTTTCCACCCAAAGCCCCATGATCGGAACCATTGATTTATTAACTCCCCTAGGTAACAGGTCAGGATCATTCAAGGTGTTCGCCTGTGTCCTCATGTGACTTAATAAAGATGATGCATTTGCAGGCTCATCAGGTATAAACAGGTAGCATTCGGTTTAGATTATGGCACAGATGCCTCCTTGCAGGACAATAAGATGCGCAGGCCATTCTATTTCAGAGGACAGCTTTCCTCATTAGAAACATTTTAGCGTTCAGCAAAGCTAAGCTTGTTGGCTATCATTCAAGGCTTACTGGGTGATTTAGTGAGGGCTTGTGTGTGCGCTAGGACACCCTCCAGGCCAATGGAAGGAAGGGAGACAGCCGCCAAATGACCCTACCAGTGGAAGACAGAACATGCGCACCTGGCCCTGAGGAGAAGGAGGTTGGCTATTTCAAGAACTAACCTGGTTGTATATACCAGACATGTCGTCTGGAAGAGACAGCACTGTCAGGTGTAAGAAGATGGACTGGGGGTGAGATACACCAGACCAAGACCCTTTTCCAATGGCTTGTGTTTCATTCCAAATCCCGGATGTTTCAACAGTTCCAGCTTGCAGCAGAACAAGATCCCAGAAGAGACTGAGTAGTTCCCCCTCACCCAGGGGTGTGAAGTAACTCACCCATCCAGGCAGGATATCCCACTGCAAATTCCGATAGGTAATTCCCTCCCAGTTGGTGATGGGCTTGGTGTTCTTGGGAGCAAAGAACACTGCTCCACAGTGAGAGCTGGGACAATGGCTGTTTCCTGGGACTTCCATACCCTTACAGTATTAGGTGCCCCACCAAGGGTTCCCAGTCTGGTATATGGGACTCCAGGCCCTACTGGTTGATCAGTAAAATGTACTAAAGCCTGGAACATTACAGTAGTTCACCCAGCCAAGGTGGTTTAACCTGTTAGTAATTTAATTTGCTGTTTTAATAGTCCACTTTTTTTTTTTTTCCGACCAACTCTGCTACTCACGGGTTGTAGGGGAGATAGAACCTTTATTCAGTGTCAAGTTCTTTTGCCCAATTTCACACATCATGACCTTTAAAATGTGTCCCCCTCCCCATCACTGTCTAATCTATGAGGGCATCTATACAAGGTACTCAGCTTCTCTAATTCCCTAATGGTGGCAGCCTGGTTTGCACAATGACAGAGGAAAACAGGTTAGGCCAGACCCCGTGTCTACACAAACCAGGACCTATTTAGAACCCTCACCTGAAGGGTCCAATACAATCAATTTGCCAATAACTCACTGGTTGGGAACTCTAATGGACGGCCCCAGACTCCTTTGGCAGTTACCTTGGATATTATTTATAATACATAGGACATGCTATTGTTGCTTAAACAAGTTCCTGTACTTCAAGAGCAATCTGGCATCCTTGGCAACCCTCCATCCCATCTGGGCTAAATGGTAGCTACTCTTTCTGTGCACCCAATCTGCTGTTTCTACTGAAGGATCAGTTCCTCAGGCTTATTCCTGAGTGAGGGCATCAGCTTCTGGAATGCCAGGGGGTGTCAGTTGCCTTATAAGCCAGAACAAGGAAAACAATGACTACCTCAAGTTCTTGCAGGTAGACCCAAATGTCTTTTCATATATCCTGATCCTTCAAGGATCCATAAGGGCTTATTGATGACCATCCACCCCTCAGCTTGCTGTCATCTGGATTACCTTCCAGATTTGGGGCCAAAATCTTGGAGCCACTCTCTCCTTCTATTGTCTCTGCCACAGTGCTGGACCTACACCTTTTGAGTCCCAGACACATTTAACTCAAATAGTAGCCTTGATTAGGAGATGTCCAGAGCTCTAATCTGTTTCATTAGTATTTTTGCCTTTTCAAAGGCATCTTGCTGCTTTGATCACCAGTCCCACACATGCCCTGGTAAAGACCAAGCAATATAAGGGACAGAGGTTCTGTGCCAAGTGGGGAAGAAAAGGCTTCCCAAATCCCAAAATCCTTATAAAGCCTTCCACATTCTTAGTGGTTGCATTAATAAGGCTTGCACACTATCAATCACAGCTTCTGGGACAATGAGCATCTTACCCCACCAGACAATTACTGAAACCTTACAGTGGTGACTGGGCCTTGAATTTTCTGTGGATTCACTGTCCATCCTCTCCCTCACAGATGTTCCAGCAAACCCTGCAGAGTGTCCTTCAACAGAGGCAAGTATTCACATGTTAACATTATATCATCAATGTATTGGACCCTCTTTACTGGTATGGGGAACAATAGGGACAGGTCATGGACTACCATCCTATGACATATGGTGAGGCTGTATCCTTGAGGTATCCTTGAGGAAACACTTGAAAGTTTTGTTGTCTTTGTTGTCTCTCCAACATGAAGACAAATTGATCTTCTGACTTGGTGGCAGTGATATACTGAAAAAAAATCTTCTGCTAAAGCCAGAACAGCATAAGACACTCCTAGGACCATGGCCAAGGCATCTAAGATGGCAGCAATGTTGGGCACAGCTGCATGGGTGGGGCACTACCTTGTTCAATTCTCAGTAGTCCACTTTCTTCCACTATTGGCCATCTAGTTTTATGCCCACCCATACTGATAGTTTAAATGAGTAGGCACCTACCCAGTACAGTTCTTGGATAGTTTCTCCTATCTACTTATGACCCCAAGCCATTTATATGGTTTGACAATTACCACTTTTCACTGGGGTGGCAAGCTTGCAGATTCCCTGTTGGTGCTTCCTCTCAACACTGGTTTGATTACCCCAACCCAGAGGCAGAATTCACCAATAAGAGGTTTGTAGGGTCTGACACTGTAGGATATCAGTGCCCAATATGTTCTTTGGTATTGAAGAGTTAAAAGCCTTATATTCTTGGAGTTGGTGGGGAGAATTTGTACTGTCACAAAACCTTCCTGAACATGATCGTTTGCTCTCCATAACCATCAATGGGGCTGAGGAGGCTAGGAAACTTGCGAGGGTCACCATGTATTAGAGTACATTCAGCTGCAGTATCCACCAAAGCCAGCACCCTCTGTTTATTTCTGGAGGACCAATCAATAGTGAGCTTGATCTTGGGCCTCTCATCACCTCCACTGGCCCACTATGGCCTGCATCCTGTCTCAGGGCATAAAAGGCACCCACTAACAGGCCTGTATCCCTGAGGTCTCTGCTGGAGCAGATGGCGTATCAGGGATGGTAGGGGCACATGAGGCAGGTATGAACTGTTGTTCAAGTTTTAAGACTTTCTGCAGGCTGACCAACATAATGTTAGTTTTTCAGTCTATCTCTTCAGGTGGGGTCCCTGTATCAATGAAGTCAAACCACGTTTGCTTTTCTGGGTTACTTTTCTGGATATTTTACAGCCAACTGGAATAATCTTTTGACTTTCTGAGCTCTTTCTCTGTCTCAGGTCTCTTGCATAACTCATACCTATTCTTGGGATTTGTCAGCTGTCTGCGGATCAGCAATGGATTGCCCACCATCTAAACATTCTGTCTCACAATTGGGCTTAGCATAGCATCCCATACCAGATGCTGGAGTAGATTGGAGAACCTTAGTTTTCATTCTTGCAGTGAATGTGGCCTAATCAAGGTCTTCAAAGACAGTTGCACAGCTTGCCTGTCTCATTCCCACTTCCCTATGAATTTGTTGTACTTCCTCTATAGATTTCCAGGGCTCCACATTCCCAGGGATGTCACCTTCATTGCTATAAGACTCTTGGAAAGATAGAATAGTCCAATGTATGAGGGAGTGAGTATTTTGAACCACCCAAGTCCCATGCAGGTGCTGCCAGAGGCAGGGTGTGTGGTGATGTTGCTCATCATCTCTGCCTCCTGGTAAGAGAAAAGCCATTGCTTCCTAGTAAGAGAAAAACAATCACCTCCTGAATCCCATAGCCACACTAACCTAGCCTGGGTACTCTCCAAATCAAAACCACAATAAGATATCACTTCACACCTGTCAGAATGGCTGAGATCAAAAACACAAGAAAAAACCAGTGTTGGTGAGGATGTGGAGAAAAAGTCACCCTCATGCATTGTTGGTAAGAATGCAAACTGGTGTAGCCACTGTGGAAACCAGTATAGTGGTTCCTCAAAAAATTAAAAATAAAATTACCCTATGATCTAGTAATTCCACTACTGGGTATTTACCCCAAAAATATGTAAAGACTATTTTGAAAAGATATATGCACCTCTATGTTTATTGCAGCATTATTTATAATAGCCAAAATATGGAAAGAATGAATAAAGAAGATGTGGTATCTATAGACAATGAGTTATTCATTGCCTATAGATACCACATCTATGGTATTATGAGTAATAACTCATCCATAATAACTCATTTATTATGAGTAATAACTCATCCATTAAAAGAATGAAATCCTGCCATTTGCAATGACGTGGATGCAGCTAGAAAGTATAATGCTAAGTGAAATAAATCAGAGAAAGACAAATACCATATGATTTCACTCATATGTGGAATTTAAGAAAAAAAAGGGAAAAACCAAAACATAGACTCTTAACTATAGAGAACAAACTGATGATTACCAGAGAGGAGGTGAGTGGGTAGGAGGACAGGTGAAATAGGTGATGAGGATTAAAGAGTGCACTGATCATGACGAGCACTGAGTAATGTATAGAATTACTGAATTACTATATTGTACACCTGAAACTAATATAACACACCTTGTTAACTATACTGGAATTAAAATTGTAAAACAAAATACAAAAAAACAAAACCCTCAGCAATGAGAAAACAATTATTTTAAAACAGGCCAAAGACCCTAATAGCTCACCAAAAAAGGTATACAGATGGCAAATAGCATATGAAAAGATGCTCAACACTATATGTCAGTAGGGAATTTCAAATTCAAACAACAAGATACCATTACACATCTAATAGAATGGCCAAAATCACAAGCCCTGATGAGGATGCAAAGCAACAGGAATCCTCATTCATTGCTCCTGGGAATGAAAAATAGTGCAGCCACTTAGGAAGACAATCTGGCAATTTCTTACAAAATTAAACATACTCTTACATACGATCCAGCAATCATGCTCCTTGGTATTTACTCAGAGTTGCTGAAAACTCATGTCTACACAAGAACCTAAACAGGAATACTTAGAGAAGTTTTATTCATAATTGCCTAAACTTGGAAGCAACCAAGATGTCTTTCAATAGGTGAACGTACAAATAAACTGCGGTACATGCAGGCAATGAAATATTTGGGCCCGCTAAAAAGAAATGAGCTACCAAGCCATGAACAGACATAGAGGAAACTTAAAATGCATATTACTAAGTGAAAGGAGCCAGTCTGAAAAGGCTACATGTCGTATGAATCCAACTGTATGACATTCTGGAAAAGACAAGATTGTGGACCAATGGCTGCCCTTCTTAGTGGGGAGGGAGGGATAGAAAGATCAAGAACAGATTTTTGGAACAGTGAAACTTTTCTGATACTGTAATGATATATCCATGTTATTATAAATTACCAAAACACATGGAATGTGCAACACTAAGAGTGAACCCAAATTTATACTATGGAATTGGGGGGGGGGGGCACCTGGGTAGCTCAGTCAGTTAAGTGCTTCACTCTTGGTTTCAGCTCAGGTCATGATCTCAGGGTCGTGATATTGAGTCCCACATGGGCTCCATATTCAGCTCAGAGTCTGCTTGAGATTCTCTCTCCCTGTCCCTCTGTCCCTACCGCTCATGCTCTCTCTCTCTCTTTCTTTCTCTCTCTCTCTCTCTCTCAATCTCTCTAAGATAAATAAGTAAATCTTTAAAAGAATAAATTATGGGCTTTGGGATTATGATGTGTCATTGTAAATTCATTGCTTATTACAAATGTGCCATCCTGCTGGGAGATGTCAATAAAGAGAATGTGATCGATAAAGATGTAGGGTAGATTCACATGTAAGAGAGTAGGAATTTGGTGAAATGTTTCTATGTGGATATGCAAGAATTCCTTTCATGATAGTGTATTATAGATAGGCTCTCCGGCCTTCAATATTTAAGAGGGGAGAAAAAAACCTCCCACAATGAGAATGAAAACACCAATAACTTCTCTAGGATCATGGGAATGAAGTTCCAAACTAACTATAATCTAAATTACTATTCTGACTACAGATTTAGTCTTTTCCAGGTAGTAAGTGAGGCAAATGTGCTGACCTTGAGAGTATTATTTTGTAAAATAGGACATTTATGGCTTCAGTAATTGGAAGTTATCGAGGGCTTGTGAAAAGGAGATAAAAGTGTTTAAGTGGTTGAAGTGGAGCATAAAGAGTGGTGTGCACACGTGTGTATGTGTGCGTTTCAACAAATAAATCTAGCCTTTTCTGGCAAAAAGAAAAAAAGTATTTTAATTATCAGACATTACAGAACTATCATTTTTATACCTGCCATTTAAAAACATAGGAGTCAAATTCCCTTGATGGCCTGTGAGATGCTGGGAGTGAGGGCTTACACTTCCAGATCATAAGAGGACCATCTGATGCATTGTCACACTCTTTGGGCAGGCCGACTTTCTCCAAGGCTCACTCACTCTTACCCATACACATTCTCATGCCCATATAATCCAAAGATTAGCCACCTTTCTGCATAAATGAGTAGAAGCTATTTAATAAATCTCTTACTTCCTTTTTCCCAGTCCCCAATCACCTACTATAATTATTTCTTAATGGGCCAACTTTCCACTTTACCATCTGCCTGCTGAATATATATTTGAGGAAATCCATTTGTTCACTGAATTATTTTCATCCTCTTGGATTACAGCATTTCTTCTTCCTCTAATTGCCCTAGTAAATGCTTCTGGTCTTTATGTCACTTCTGATGTGTTTCCTATTCCTGGACTGTGGACTCATGTCTCATTAGGGTAATTTTTTCAGATTTTGAAAGACCATGCAAGAATTTATGATCAATGTAAGAAAATACAATACACTGCCTTAAAAGGGAATAGGTCTATTCCCTTTTAGGGAATAAATTATCTAAAGGGAATAAATTCTCTAAAAGGGGATAGATTGAGCCCTTTCCCGTAGATGTCTTTTTTTCCCTGAAAATAGAGTTTCTAAATCCTGAGTAAACCTGGAATAAATAATAAAATTGCTAAAAAATGGCAATTCCGAGGCCCCATCCACAGAACCCATAATATACATCCGTAGAGAAATCTGCTTTTTAACAAGCATTCCAAGAGATTCTGATATAGGTGTTTATGGGCCACTCAGAGAAATTCTTCATAATAAATGCAATGGTTGGCTTGCATCGCAGGAATCCACAAGTTTCTACTTCCGAAAATTAGAAGTGAAAGTTAAAAAAGCTTCAAGATTGGTATACTCTATAGTTCCACAATATCTTCAAGGAGCTAGGTTTCTTCCATCTTTCAACCATGCCATGTGTGACCTGATGGCCTGAGTTGGCCCCCTCATAGTTGCCAGATGACTGCACAATGCCAGATATCACACCTCATATCCAGAAACCACATCTCCAGAAGTCATGTTTCCCCTAGCTTCTTCTAAAAAGAATCCTTTTCCGGATCCACACTCGCACATTTCGCTGGCCTGAGCTGGGTCCCACATCTATCCCTAAGCCAACATATGGCATGAGAAATCGTCAGGAGCTGGTCAGACTGGTCAGGAGCTGAGTCACATGATGGGAGCAGTGAACGAGTAAATCAAATAGAGGAAAAGAAAGTTAGAAAGGCCTTGAGGTGGTAGCCCTCAATGTTCATGTGATATCCTAGTTATTTTTCACAATGTAATTTTCATATAATTCCTCCAGAGGAGATCAATGTGGTTTCAATGATAGTAGAATCACTATCAAGATACAAGAACAGCAAGAAAAGACCACCTAACCTTCGGATTCAGGTATGACCATTCTCCAAAGGGCTCTTCCTGCTCCTGCTAAATCCTAGGAGGCCCTCCGGAGTGAAAATCAGCTGCAGAGGATGCTCAAGACACAGTGTTGAGTATGCAAGTTCACCTGGTAAAAAGGTGCAGTCTGCGTGTTAAATGTAATCCCCAGAACTCCTTTCTTGTGGTACAATCTCCAAGCAGAGAAGAAAAAACGAAAAAGGAAAAAGTTGACTGCCAGTCAAAAAGTTGACTGACTTCTCACTGAAACAAACAGAAAAGCAGGAATAACAAGCACACCCACAATGTCTCAGGAAAGACAACAAACATTTTAGCTGATTGTTTGTTTTTAAGAAAATGGAGGAAATGCAAGCAGACCCCATGGATGGCCTCGTGGACCACACCCCTCACCCACCCACACTCTGAAGAACAGCCCAACACTGCAGTTGAAGAGGACAGACGGGCTCCCAGGGATGGGTCATCCGCCGGTGAGGTCTTTGGTGTGACGGGTTCCATCAATAACTCAGAGCATCCGCTGACACTAGAGGAATCAAGTAGAATCAAGTAGAGTAGGTCCAGGCACAGTGGTCGTGGTCTTCTTGCCCACCATTCTGCATTACAGGTGGCCATCTTTTTGGCCCATCCATCAAGGTCAGCTTCTGTGCTCCCTTCCTCAGCATTTTAAGATGGATCCATGAGTGGGAGTATGCAGGGTCCAGAGAGCCCTGGAGAGCACCCCTGCCTGAGGTTGTGGAGCAGGGCCTGACCCTGACTTTGGTCCCCAGCCCACAAACCCCTGTCTTGGGCCCAGCTGCACCCAATGCCCCATGGCCTTGTTTCTTGAAATCACTGACAATGAGGAACTGATATTTTACATTTTGTAATAAGCACATGTAAATTCAAAAAGAAAAAGAAGCAGAAATTTTACTGCCCTTTGAATGTTCAAACTAGCCTGTGAAAAAGAAATTTAATAACCAAATTCCTTTTCTCTTGGGACTCACAAATGGAACTTTTGGTATCATAAACATAAAGATGAACACCATACTCTGTTTAAAATAAATCAAATGGCCTCCCTCTCCTTCTGCCCCTCCCCTCTCCACCACCCCACGCATGCTCTCTCTCTTCCTCTCTCAAATAAAGAAATCTTAAAAAAAAAAAAAAGAAAGAAAATGCGGCACCTGGGTGTCCAAGTCAGTTAAGCATCCGGCTTCCAATTTCAGCTCAGGTCATGATCTTAGGGTCCTGGGACTGAGCCCCACCCCAGGCTCTGCCCTTGGCAGGGCATCTGCGTGAGGATCTCTCTCCCTCTCCTTCTGCCCCTCCCCCCACCTCAAAAATAAATAAATAAATTTTTTTTTAAGATTTTATTTATTTATTTGACAGACAGAGATCACAGTAGGCAGAGAGGCAGGCAAAGAGAGAGGGAGAAGCAGGCTCCCCGCTGAGCAGAGAGCCCGATCCCAGGACCCTGAGAACATGACCTGAGCCGAAGGCAGAGGCTTTAACCCACTGAGCCACCCAGGCACCCCAGTAAATAAATATTTTTAAAAAATAAACCAAATGGCAAATTAAATAATTTCACACAAAATTCATAAATGATCACCCAGGCTAATTGAAATACAGACTGACTTCATTTTATTGCACTTCACAGATAATTGCGTTTTCTGTTTTTACAAATCGGAGGTTTGCGGCAGCCCTACTTCACACAAGTCTTAGGCACCATTATTCCAACAGCTTTTTCTCATTCCATGTCTCTGTGTCACATTTGGGTAATTCTTGCAATTGTTAGGAGTTAGTCTGACGATCAGATGGACAGGGCCAGGGTCCCCAGCAGGAAAACAGGGAGCTGGGACAGCTAAGACAAAACCATGTCAGCACCCTGTTTTGCAGCTTAGACAAGACTGTACTAGCATCCTGTCTAGCAGCTTCTGCAGAAGTGACTTTTGCAAAAGATCCTAAGATACAATTTTGTCACTGTCACAAGTTAAGACATAAGTCTCCAGATGTCAGCCCAAAAGACCATCGGCATGAAAACATTAATACCTGATAGGTACACAGATGCATGACCAAAGCCCTGACTGGCACAACTCAGCACATCCTGGTTGCTTAAAATAGCTCTCCAAAAGAGTTAGATTTAGGGGCGCCTGGGTGGCTCAGTCTGTTAAGTGTCTGCCTTCGGCTCAGGTCATGATCCCGGGGTCCTAAGATCGAGCCCCACATTGGGATCCCTGCTCATCAGGGAGCCTGCTTCTCCCTCTCCCTTTGCCCCTCCTCCCTGTTCATGCTGTCTCTCTCTAATAAATAAAATTTTAAAAAATGTTTTTAGTTTTTGAAAATTGAGACTGAAGAGCATACATGGGACTCTAAAACAGACACGTGACTTGAAATAATGCTGAAAGACATCAGTGGATCATTTTCAAAACTTGTATAGATATTATGTGGGCAATTATGATCAATGGAACATATTTCGAAAGACTCAGAGACCAACAAAAGTACTACTCCTCTGATAAGGGAAATAATGTGTTTCAGAAAACATAGACCTGGTAATTTTAATGTTATTCAATTCCATTTCATTAAATTCAGTAAGCAATTCTAGTAAAAACACTGTCTAACCGATTACTGGTCTCTAGTTAGTGATCATATATGAAAATAAACATATTGTTAAAAACAGGTATGAACCACAGCACAAATGAACCGTGGAAGACACAATGCTAAAATAAAATAAGCCAGTCACAAAAGGACAGATACTGTATTCGTCATAGACAAAAAGTAGAATGGTGGTTATTACAGCCTGGGTAGAGGGAGGAAGGGAGAGTTAATATTTCATGGCAATAGAGTTTCAGTCTGGGAAGATAAAAAAAAGTTCTAGAGAGCATGGTGGTGTTGTACAACATTGGGAATATACCCACAATAAGCCTTATAAATTGAAGAAAATTTAAATAAACACAAAGAACCTAGATATACCTTCTGAAAAAAAGTAGCAACAAATATTTTCTTACCATAGTTTGACTCATATGGACATTGTCTGTAAAACGCCCCATTAACTGGTTTCTAGTCAAATGAGGAAACACACACACACACACACACACACCAGAAAGAAGAGGAACAAGGGAGAAGGAGGGTGGGGTTTCTAGGGAGAGATTGATTCATTCAATCAATGCAAATAAATTTCCCTGAAACTAATAAAATCTATACAGTCATTTCAGCATGAGAAGGGAAGTTGAGAGTACATCCATTTAGATACAAAATCATGACTCACACTACACGGTCCTTTCTAAAGACCACAAGTAAGCCCAAATGTTTTCAAAATTACATTTTCCACATCACCTGAGCTGATATACCCGAGTAATGTGAACTATTATAAATTTGACTTTCAAAGGGGGTGTTTCAACCTGTATTTTCCAGTGTGGAAAATTAAGCCAATCCTTCTGAATTGATTAACTGCAGAAAACAAATGCACGGGGGTTGGGGAGGAAAGATGTATTTTCTCACTCTCTCTAGGCTACTCTTCGGGGGAATGTATTTTTGATATTCTCTTGGGAAGCAAGGATGCTTGTCATTTAAAAAATCAAACATCACATTTAGTTACATATGACAGTTGCCAGACTGTAACCCAATTTTAATTGGGGCATCAGTACAGTTCCTCTGTGGTTTTTCTAAAGGTGGGTGTGTGCAGCTTCTTATTTGTTTTGTATTTGTTAGTTGGAGTGACAAGGCCATGAACCGTGTGGTGCCCCGCACAAGGGATGGCATAAAGTGGCCATGTAACAAATATTGTTGAATAAAAGGAAGGGGAGGAAGATTTAGAACAAGGTCAGGGAAAGAATCACCGCTTTGTTTATATTGTTACTGAGCCCCCCGAGATATTCATCCCAGAGCCATCCAATGGCTGTCTAGGATAAGGGGCAATGGAAATCTTATTTTTATCTGTCAACATTTTAAACAAATGCCTGCAAACAGTGTTTCAAGGAATAAAGGAAACAAACAAATGCCCTTATGAGAGTTAAAAATGGGGATTATTTCCCTAGAAGCAAGACTGTTTAATGTGCTTTTAATAGGAGCAGAGAGTAAATGGCCCCTGGTACCCCCTGGCCCTCTCTTCTGCAGACTCCAGCCTGCCTACCACACAGACCTGAAGCGTCCAGAAACAGTCCTATAAATGTGAACTGGGAAGACTTACCCTTGGGCTGCCTCTTCCTTCCCCCACCCATCACCCTTTCCAATTCTTCCACCAGCCATGGACTCTCTTTTAATCACCTCCAAAGAGGTTTTGGGCAAGAGGCATTTGAGGCAGAGGAGGGGACAAGGCGACAATCATTCTTACACAAAGGCAGAGAAGGAAGCCTAGCAGAGAGGACAGAACACAGAACTCATCTGTAATGTGGGACCCGCCGTCCCCAGATGTTACCAAAGCATCAGGATCTCTCCCTGCAAGAAAAATTGGATTAGTCACCGTCTTGTCTCCTAATGGACACACTCTGTGATCTTTAGAGCTTCATTTACTGGGTTAATAGTGCTTTGCCTGAGTTCCTTTGCTATGGAAGGAGGAAAAAAAAAAAACCTGTAAGAAGAAATATTCTGGGTGCCGTCCGCAGCCACTGACACGAGTAATATCGTATTCATCACAGACAGACCTCGTATCTCATTACTCCTGAGGAGTTGCCCCGGAGGCATCTGAGCTTGGCCAGGCCAGGCCTCTCATGTGGAACCGTTCAGGTATATTGTGAAATGATTTAATGCGATAATAATGTCCACTTTGCGAGATAGATTATGTTTTTCATAGTGGCTGATGGTTAATGAATGATACATTAGCAAACATCACTAAAACATTATTGGGAAATGCAGATGAAGGAATGGAGTTCTTTTCCCTGCTTCTTCTACTTGCCTTTCTCCCCAGGCGGTCCTATCCATGCCCTGCCCCCGCTTCAATGCATAAAGATGGAAAGCAAAAGAATTTCCAAGAATCGGAAAAACTTAATTTATTTAAAAGAAAAAAAAAAAAATCCCAGCCGTGTGTCCCTGCCTCTCGGCCTCTCCTTACGGAAGGAGGGATGAATACTAAAAACATTCAAACATGAGCTGAAATATCTCTTCTTAAATCAAATGAGAATCAATGAAAGTGCGAACCTGAACAAATACATTATATGTTGACCCAGTTTATTAGATGAAGCCGTTTACCCTGATTTGATTTATCTGGCAATACACAGCTCAGCTGTGAAATGAGATAAGCCGAGCCCATTCACCTTATTTACTGTATTATCACAGCTCTTGCTAGCACTGCCATGGTTAAGGGTCTGTCAGCATTTCCATTACAAACCCCTCTTCGCAGCTGCAGAGATTCACTCCCAGCTGCTCTGTGGCATGGCAGACCCTCAACCCAGGAGCACAGGCTCTGAAAAGATGGATGTCATTCCATTTCATTATTCACTGTCTCTGTTGCTGAGTAACCTGGAGAAATGTGAATGCCCCCCACATCCATGAGGCTTGTGCTCACCTTCCCGAGAAGGCAGGCACATTCCCCTTTATACTTTATTTTGATTCTTCCCTCGCTGACCTTTCCTAGATAGATATTTCCAAAATGTTCTCTTTTTATTTCCATTCATTTTAGAATGCAAAAGGATTCACATTTTCCAAGCTCCTTCTCCATCCTCCTCAGGTCTTCATCCACGAGGCGAGGAGGGTCTGGGATCATAGAAGACAGAGACGTGCACCGCAGGAATTATGGGTAGACCTGTGCAGGAGGCCAGAGGACTGACCCTTGATTTTGAGTTCTTTGATAAACATCTACACTCCAGATGCCCAGATTCAATGAAATTATACACAGAGAGAAAGAAGGCAGGATAGAAGGAGGCTTCTATTATTAAAGTTTTGTTTAAGAGGCAATGAAAAAGGATTCTTGTCTTTTGGTCTCATTCCTGTTTCTGAGGCACAGAGCACACAACTCCAGGAAGCACAAGTGGGTAACAATCTTCTGTGATCCTTCTTGACACATCTCCAGACTTTGGAGTATGACACAGTAAGGCACAGAAGAAAGGCAGGCAGTAAGTCCCAGGGAACTTGTGTCCAGCACGAAAGCCATCCCCTCCTTCCCTAGTGAGATCCCCACTGGTCTCAGGTCTGAATGGGAGCATAACCATTGCGTGCAGAGAATGCCTGACCGTGAAACCTCAGGAAACTCCAGGTAACATGGAGGGCTGGCCCTGTGCTTTGTCCCTGCTCTCTCTCTAAATGCCACTAGAACAGGAGAAATGGACTAGAACAGGAACAAACCCATCAGGACAAAGAAAACAGGAGAGGATGCATCATAAGATGAGCAATTTTAACCAACTTTTTGGAAGCTGGAAAGAGAGTGGAAGGCTAGAGGTGCCTGGGTGGCTCAGTGGGTTAAAGCCTCTGCCTCCGGCTCAGGTCATGATCTTGGGGTCCTGGGATCGAGCCCCGCATCAGGCTTGCTGCTCAGCAGGGAGCCTGCTTCCCCCCTCACTCTGCCTGCCTCTCTGCCTACTTGTGATCTCTCTCTCTCTGTCAAATAAGTAAATAAAATCTTTTAAAGAAAAAAAAAAAGAGAGAGAGTAGAAGGCTGGTAACTGACTTAGCAGAACAGAAGAAACTGCGTTGCAACTAGTACACTAATGCTTCTCCACAACAGGGCAGGAGATAACAGATTTAGTGTCTGAATAGATTCACCCAGAGAGGCTCCAGATGCTGCTCATGGTGGAGGGTGGGCGATACCATCCTACAAAAGAAAGATAATGGAGGGTGGACGGAGTGAGTAATGGGTCCCTCATCTCCTTGCCTCGCTCTGCTCCCAAAATGCTAGTGGCCATGCATGTATGTGCTCTCAATGCAGGAATTTTGTCTTTGTTAGTTGTTGTTGTTTTTCTTTTAGATTGGATGGAAAATAATAGGGATTGAGTGAAGCCAATAAAGAAATGAGGCAAAGTATTAAATCAACAAAAGTAAAAAACCATGCAAGAAAAAAAAACCCACAGTATAAGTGGGCTCAGCAATGAACAATATCTACAAAGTTCATGATCATGAATGATGTAACAAATGGTGATTATAACCGTGTTGGGGAAATAGGGAGAGTGAGGTATGAAAGGCAATGTGAGGAAGCTAAGTCTTCATCTACGTAAACAGGGCAGAAGTGGGTGGGTCTAAAATTGGTAGATGAATAAAGAAAAATGTAAGCATATTTGGAAATGTGGAAATAAGACCCAGAGAAACAGCAAAGAGATTTAAATGTGGTTAATTGCTCAGGAATCAGGAATATGGGAGAGTAACCTGGAGGTAACCAGGTAGGTAAACCTGGTTTTAACCAGGTAGGTAAAAGTTAAAGGTGGGATAAGGATATTTCTGTCATGACTACTGGAATTAATTATAAACTTTTTAGTATTCATAAGCTCATTAAAATAATACCAAAAAGAGTAAAAATGTAGCCAAAACAGAAAAGAATTCCTTAGATGGGTAGGCTCTGGCTTTCTACTTTATATCTGGATTTATCTATGACCTTGAGGATGACCTGGCTATGGGAAATGGGAAGGGGAAGAAACAGGGAAATGCCAATCATCTCCACATATCCCTCCCCATCTCTGCGATACCCACACAACCCTTGTTTCATCTCTAGAATACTTGGGACCTCTTCCCATCATATATGACGTCTCCTCAATATACTCTTTCCTCTCCCTTTCTTCTCCCTCTTCCCCACTGTTCCTTCAGCTCTCCACTCATATTATGTTCTTTTGGGAACCCTATTGTCAACTCTCATGCCACCTTGAACAACTCTTCTGAAGCCAACTCGCAGTGCTTTGATCCCTTGATCCATGGCAAATACTGAGGGCTCCTTGTGCTAGAAGCAGCAGGTTGTCTATAATTTTTCTCTTTCCTTGGAATTCTAATGACCAATGTGGTAGCTACCCATAGAAAGCACACCAAAAGGTGCTGAATGCAGAAAGGAAGGAAGGAAGGAAGGAAGGAAGGAAGGAAGGAAGGAAGGAAGGAAGGAAGGAAAGGAAGGAAACACAAAATAAGGAATAAATGAGGCTGATGTTCTTTTAATAGAGAGTCTTGATATTCCCAAACTTGTGTAAATCCAGAAAGACCTTTCCTAGGGAAGTTTATGCCTCTCCAGCCATGAAGATCACATTCATTAGTACTTACGTGAAAAGAGAATCTATTTTTTTGCCTCTGTAGTTAAGAAATTTCCCTTATGAACCCTTTTACACTATTGGTAAAAATGTAAACTGGTACATCCATTATGGAAAAAAGTATGGAGTTTCCACAAAATCTTAAAAAATAGTACTAGCATATGATCCAGCAAACCTATTTCTGGCTATATCCAAAGGAAATTAAACCACTACCCCAAAGAGATATCTGCACTGTCATGGTTTTTTCTGCATTATTCAAGATAGCAGAGATATGAAAACAACATAAGTGTTCATTAGCAGATGAATAATTAAAAAATGTGTTGTATATGGAATACTGTTCAGCTTCAAAAAAAAAAGGGGAAATCTTGCCATTTGTGACAACATGGATGGACCTGGACCACATTGTGCTAAGTAAAATAAACAAGACATAAAAAGATAAATACTATACTATGTCACTTATATGAGTCTAAAAAATCCTAACTCAAAGAAGCAGAGAATATAATTGTGGTTACCACGGATTGAGAAGGTGGGAGGAATGAGGAGATGCTGGTCAAAGGGTATAAACTTTCAGTTGTAAGATGAATAAATTCTGGAAACCTAATGTACAGCATGGTTACCGTGATGGTTAGTTTTATATGTCAACTCAACAGGCCTAAGGGAGGCCCAAATAGCTGGTCAAACATTATTTCTAGGCATGCCCATCTGGGTGTTTCTGGAAGAGATCTGCATTTTTTTTTTTTAATTTTATTCTTTCAGTGTTCCAAGATTCATTGTTCATGCACCACACCCAGTGCTCCATGCAATACATGCCCTCTTCAATACCCACCACCAGGCTTACCCAACCCTCCACCCCTCTCCCCTCCAAAACCCTCAGTTTGTTTCTCAGAGTCCACAGTCTCTCACGTTTCATCTCCCCCTCCAATTTCCCCCAATTCACCCTTCCTTTCCTTCTCCCAATGTCCTCCCTGTTTTTCCTTATGCTCCACAAGTAAGTGAAACCATATGATAGAGCTACCCTATGACCTTGCAATTGCACTACTGGGTATTTACCCCAAAGAGATTTTCATTTGATTCAGTAGACTAAGTGAAGAGATTCACCCTCCCAATGGGCGTAGGCATCACCCAATCTTTTGGAGGACCAAATGGAACAAAAAGGTAAAGGAAGGGTAAATTCATTCTGTCTTCTTGTGATGGGATATCCATCTCCTTCTGTCCTTGGCCACCAGAGATTCAGTTTCTTGGGTGTTTGGACTTATATAGCAGCCCTCTGACTCTCAGGCCTTTGATGTGGTGATGGTAGTTACACCATCAGCTACCTTGATCCAGAGGCCTTCAGACCGGGCTGAATTATACCACCTGCTTTTCTGACTCTCCAGCTTTCAGACAATAGATGGTGGGACTTAGCCTTCTTAACTGTGTAAAAGACAATTCTTATAATAAATCTCCCCTCATATATAATCTCTATATATATCCTATTGGTTCTGTTTCTCTTAAGAACCCTAACTTACACATTACCATATTTAATAGTAATGTACTGTTACATAAAATTTGCTAAGAGAATAGAGCTCAAGTGTTCTCACCACAAAAGTAAATAAATAAATAAACAAACAAATCAATAAAATGGTAACTATGTGAGGTGATGTGTGTGTTAATTGGCTTTATTGTGGTAATCACTTGACAATGTATGAGTATACCAAAACATCACATTGCACACTTTAAATGTACACAATTTTTATTTGTCAATCAAATCATACCTCAGGTAAGGTGGAAAAAATGCTCCTTAAATATTCAATATCCTTTCTCAGTGATAAACCATCAATATCATAACTCAAGACATGGGAAAGAAGTAGCAAAGAAACTGGTATTCCGATCTATTTTAAAGGTGAGCTCAATAATATGTAGCAGATGTATTTTTGTATGTCCTGAGGTTGTACCTGACAATAATTCCCAAAGTATTCATGAGAACAAGTCACTGATTTGGGGACAGCTGATTTCTTTAGGACCTTATGGGATTCAGAGGTTAATTTCACTCAGTGTTCAGATACCAATGGAAGAATTTACCAGATTTCCAACAACATGCCCAAATCCAACCGACTTCCTTTTCCTCTGGTGTAGAAGGTAGCATTTGGTTTTGATCATTCTTGTTCCCAAACCATAAAGTTTGACACCTTGGTATTTTAAACCACACCACTGTTTTCAGCTCAGACCTAGGAATTGTTTTGAAGCCTCTGACTAAACCAGGAGAGCTGGCTGTGGTGCCGAGAGTTTTTCATATGTCTAGAGATAGCTCCAGAAGACCATGCTGTCTCAGTGCAGACAGCCCATTAAATTGTATCAAAGCCATTTAGACATACTTCATTCAAATTTACTTCCATATTGTTAGGCCATACAAGGAAGGAATTGTGGGAAAACCTCTGGCTATATACATGTACACCTGTCACGACAATACTCAAGTCTACTCTTGGGATGAAATCTGGACTCAAACAGCTGTTAGGCATTCCCTGAATTTAAGACTCAACCATGTGAAGATCTAAGATGCTGATAAAGGATAATGTTTGTCTTCTAGGAGACATTTGGATTCCAACACTGTACCTAACTAACATCCAATAACATTCTATTATTCAAATTTCCTCAAGTATCCTCTTTATTTCCCCCCCAAATATGTTTATTTTTTTCAGTGTTACAAGATTAATTGTTCATGCACCACACCCAGTGCTCCATGCAGTACATGTCCTCCTCAATACCCACCACCAGGCTCACCCACCCCCCCACCCCCTCCCCTCCAAAACCCTCAGTTTGTTGCTCAGAGACCATAGTCTCTCATGGTTCATCGCCCCCTCTGATTTCCCCCAATTCACCCTTCCCTTCCTTCTCATAATGTCCTCCATGTTTTTCCTTATGTTCCACACGTAAGTGGGACTATAAGATAATTGACTCTCTCTGCTTGACTTATTTCACTCCGCATGATCTCTTCCAGTCCCATCCATGTTGATACAAAAGTTGGGTATTCATCCTTTTTGATGGAGGCATCATACTCCATTGTATATATGGACCATATCTTCTTTATCTATTCATCTGTTGCAGGGCATTTTGGTTCTTTCCACAGTTTCAAGTATCCTCTTTAAAAAATACATTCTCCTAACACCAAAGCTGTTTCTACATGGGGGTTTCTCCCCCTTCGATTTACAAATGGTGCAAGTTTATTTCTCACATCTGTTCTGCATACAAGGATCTGCTACAATAGTATTTGTACGCTTGGAAATTCAGTTTGGATTGTTTACACTCACTGCCCACAGGGCTGTAACATAAATTCATCTGGGAGATACTTTATAACTGTTGTGAAAGCAACGCAATGCTAGAGAAAGGACCCCAGAGCCCTAGCTACTACCCATTATTGTCACACCAAATTCTCTAACCAGGACAGCAATTTTTCTTTATATTACAGAAACATCACTTGCTCCATGTTAGATTACCTCTATCCACCACCAAGCACTGTTGTAGCACAGGAGAAACAGGATAGAGCCCTTCACATCAAGGTTATTTCCCAAAGTCCAAAAGTTTTGGTATATTTTGAGGAAGCATGAAGTATTTCGAAATGGCAACAACATGAATTTTGAAGCCAGACACATCTGAATTTCAGACCTGTCTCTGAACTTGAACACCCTTCTGAATCATGAGGATAATGTTATCTACTTCCTAGATTTGAGGTAGTAAATTCAATGAGGTATTTATCATCTTTTCCTAAATAAAAGACACAAATGAACATTAAGGTGCATCCCAATTTCAGCAGAAAAATATTTTAGGGACAAGAAAAATAGTTTCACAATACGTGTACTGGAGTTGATTTTAATGTGATTTTGGAAAGGGAGGTCATGACTTGCTAATTTCAATAGGTTTATGTCATATACTGAAATCCAGTTGGAAACCAGATCATTCTTTTTTCTGACCCCCATGTTTTTATCACTTCTTCCAAATGCATTTTCCCCAATTGCCAGTGTTCTGTCCACTATTGGTTTCCCTTTCTTCCTTAGGAATGGAAGTCTTCATTTCTTAGTGAGGCACATTTTCTCCCAGATTAAGGATTCTATCCCTTACAGTTCTTTTGCTGAACACAAAAGGGGTGATGTGAGTAACAGCTTCTGGGAAGCTCCTTAAAGTAGAGCTGGTTCATGGCCTTTGATGCTTTTGTTCTCCCTTATCCTTTCTGGTAGAGGAAATGCAGCTACATTGTCTGGAGTTCAGGAAAGCTTCCTGTATCAGGCAACATTACACCAAGGACAGTGGATCAATGAGAGTGAGCAAGCTGGATACTTGGCAATTAAGGAGCTATTAGACCAGAATGTACCATCTACCCCAAGGCTCCTTCTACGGAGAGAAGAGATAAACAACTATCCTGAATAAGACACCATCGCTTTGGGTTTTCTGACAAATGCAACTGAACCAAATACTACTCTTGACACATGTTTTTTCCTGTTTTCTTCTGGGGGCAGTGTTTGCTGCATCTAGTAGCTTTCAAACATATTCCTTCTTTCCCATTTTCTTGGTTGGTGGCAAGTCCGCTCTGCAGCCCAATTTGCTAGGTTTATTTATAAAGTCTATAATATAAGAAGTTTGAACTTTAGCAATGCCTTGGCTGCTTCTAAATCTTCAATTCTAGTAATAAAATTGATTCTAAAATATTATAACTTGATTCTAAAATATAATAACTTGAAATCCACCTTCTTTTTGACAAAATTTCTCTCATTATGTTGTGTCATATGATGTTCAGCAGCCCTCAGTAATGTGGGTCAGTAGCCACGGGAGAATTTTGAGATACAGACCTTGAAAGGAATACTGGAGGAAATACATCTTGTAAGCCCAAAGAAAAACTATAAAACTATAAACAAAGGGCCAAGTACAGTGCCTGGCATATAGCCGGCTCTAATAAAGAGAAGTGAATGAAGATTACAACTACCCAGGACGCTGGAAACCCTTCCCACCACAAAGTGACTTAGGACTCAGCTAAGAGTCCTGAATGTGCCACTATCATTCCCATATGAGAAAAGTACTCTCACAAGTTTATACCTGCAAAATAACCCTTTACCCCCAGAGATCTCAGTTGTCATATGAGGAGTTTCAACTTTATTATTGCTCTCATTGTTATGATTTCTTAAAAGCCTCAAGAGAGGTGCAGATTGTAACAATTTTCATGGGCTTCTATACACACCTGAACATCCTTTTGGAAGGCTGGAAGGCAACCCCAGCCCTGGGGAGAGCAACTGATTTGTTCCCATGATCCGACATACAGGTCCCTTACTGGGCTGACTGAATTATTCCCTACTGTAACAAAAAATAGGAAACTATCTTCTAAGGAAGCTTAACACATCAGCCTATGCACATTGTACAAAGCTGATGCAAGGACGCCATCTCTGATCCATCTCAACTCCAGATGCTCAGACACAAGAACACCTGTCAAGCCAGCCAGTTGTGTGAAATCAGCAGGCTTCTCTGATGCTGACAAAAAGGGCATAAGAAATGTGTAGGGAATCCATGTCTCCGTGCACTTATACCAGGTGTCCATCCCCAGAAATCTTCTCTCAGTGGCAAGAAAGAGCAAGTCCATCCCAGAGTCTTGGCAGGATCATTTATTTAGGTAGGTAACTTTTCTCAGCCTCAGTTTCCTGTTATCAGAAATAATAAACTGAGAGTTGGGACATCATGAGGTTCAAAAGAAATAATGTGTGGGAAAGTGCCTGAAGTGCTCTGAACAGTTAGCCACACAACAGCTTAGGTAGGAAGTAGAGGTGACACTAGTATTTTCTAAGAAGGTGCAGTACATTCTCTATAGTTCTTTCCAGTCAATATGCTCAGACCACAGAAGAGAGAAATCTAAGCTCCCTTTTGGAAATCAGTTTTTCAATGAAGATTTGTACATTTTGCCATGGCACCTTCTACATGACCAGTCCCAGTGGCTGACACAATGTCCATGTGCTAGCAAATTTTGCAGAAAAATTAAAAATAAATGACTGAAGGGATGTTATATGAAAGCCCAGCTCATTTTCTCAGCCTCTTTTAGGATCACAAATCAATGTGACCTTGGATTCCACAAGGAATCACTCTGTTTCGTATGTTGGACTGATAAATCGTTGGATCTACCCCAGAATGAGGACTTTGAGAGTCACCAGATTGAATAAACATAGAAAACATGATGCTGTTGATCCATAAGCAGCAGAACATGGGTCTTCAAGATATTCTTTCCTGAATTAAACAAACAGCCATGAAGTCTTTGATATTCCTCCCTTGGAGAGGTAGGTCTCTGCCTTAGCTTTACCCAAGCCTTAAGAACTGGAAGCTTCTATTCCTCTCTCTTGGAAGACTCTTTGGAGCCAGCATGTCGGTTCTGTGAGCAGTTTCCAGACTGGAAGGGCCATAGCAGACACTCTGTTCAATAGTGTCCCCTCAGTCCTATCTTCCAGCCACCCCTGCTGTTAGTTTCTTATGGATGCTGTACCTAAAGTGGTCGCTTAAAGCAACACGCATTTATTTTCTTATAGTTCTGGAGTCAGAAGCCCAAAATCAGTTTCACGGGGCCAAAATAAGATGTCAGTGGGGTCTCACTCCCTCCAGAGGCTCTAGAGGAGAATCTGTTTCCTTGTCTTTCCCCACTTCTAGAACCACATCCAGGGAATTCCTTTATTCTTGGCCCCCTCTCTCCAGCTAAAAATCCAGCAATGGTGTGGCTTGCTTCAATTGTCATAAGACCTTCTTCTGTAGTCAAATCTCCATCCCTCATATTAGGACACTTCTCATTACAGGTAGAGCCCACCTGGATAACTCAGGATAATCTCCCCATGTTGAGATTTTTAACTGAATCACACCTGCAAAGTGCCTTTTCCATACAAGGTACCATTCACAGGTCCCAGGGATGAGGACCCAGATATCACTGGGGGTCCACCACACCACCAACGCACCTGACCCATGAGTGAAGCTGTCTCAGATTCTCCAGACCAGCCCAGCTGACAAGGGAACACATCACCAAGTGACCATGGTTGATGCCCAGGGGGACAGCGGAACCATCCAACTGAACCCTGCTATAATTCCTGACCCACAAAATCATGAGGTATAAGAAAATTGTGGTTGTTTTAAGTTTTAGGATAATCTTTCACCTACCAACAGGCAAACTGGAGCAAGTACCAATGGATTTGGGTTGACGGATTTCATGCTCCTCCCTTAGGTGTGTATTGTGCCAGAAGCACATATCTTTGAGATAGCTGTCAGGGTCAAGAACATTTTGAGGATCACTGCACCTTCCTCTATCATCACCGTTTGAGATGAGGGTAATAAAGAGAAATCGTGCATCTATTCTATTAGAGGAATTAGTATCCAGCAGATGAAAAGCACTCAAGAGCATCTTCCCCCAGTGCTTCTCTAGACTCTCTTTCCGCCTTCTTTTCCCCATTTTTCTCCCCTGAGTCTAAAGTAGGGGGACATGCTCTGAGACTAGGAGTCATGGTCCTGAAGAAAAGCACTTCTGTTTCCGTTTTTCCTCATTTTAATCTCTGCCCTCATGAGCAGTAACAAGCTCGCTACACACCTGTCGGAGAGCCTCCACCACGCAGCTGTTCTTCGCTCCCCGCTCCGGTGGGTCCCTCTTCTTCTGACCTGGAGAAGCCTGTTAGGGTGTTTTTAATATTCTAGGAGATGAGTTGTCCTAATAGCCTTTGCTCTTACTCTGTCTCAGTGGGAACAAGACATGCTTTCTAATTTTCTTGTTTGGAAGACTGAAATCCTTGATGCTGGCTCTTAAGCATGCTATGCTAATAAATACTGCTCAGCCGTTCAAAGCATTGGAGAGTCTGCTAAAACTTACAAAAGACTTTATAGCTATAACGAATTACCGAGTTTGTTTACTCAAGCTGTGACGTGGGCATTCTGTTCCTTGTAGGCCACTTCATGTCTTCAGGGGCGCAGATCACACATTTACTTAGAGAGATACGCATGTCCCCAGGATTGTGGAGGAAGAAGGAACACAGAAACATAAATGTGATGTCATTACAGCCTAACCCCAGCCACCCTAGAAGTCCTTGTGTCTGCAGCACTTTATCCTGGAGCTCAATGCTAATCCCCTGTCCTCTTCAGATTTGTAGCTAACAGAGTTTCAAGTAATCTCCAACCAGAGTATTTGCACTTCAATAATTTCTTAAAAACTCTCAAGAAATGAATATAATTTACTAGTGAATCTGGTGGAGAGGAGGGGGTATTTAGGAGATAGGCATAAAAAAAACAATATGAATGAATGAATGAATGAATGAACAAATGAATACTCCCAAACTCAGCAGGCCCACCTTATACCTTATCATACCAAATGTCTAGAGTCTTGAATCCACCACTGACTTGCAAAGTGAAATGTTGGAATCAGACCCCCAAGATCATTTTGAATAGTGACTTTCAGCCATCTTTTTTCCCTTCCCTAATAACGTTTGTTGAGGTCATAAAGATATTGAGAGTGAAGGGTGATTCCCCTTTGACCCATATTAAGCACCACTCGATTCTGTTTAATGTGAAATTTTTGAGCATGTTCCGTATGCCAGTCAAAGTGTTAGATCGGAGGGTACAGGGTGAACAAGGTTGGGATGACCAACCATACTGGTTTACCCAGTGCTGAGAACATGGCAATTGGACTTGTAAAACCAGCTAAGTCCCAAAGCAACCCGGGAGGGTGTCACCCCTTTGCCATTCTAGAGCTACGGGTAGAAACTGGAAAACAGACAGTGAACCCAGAATTACAACTGGTGGACATGCTGTGAACAGGGAAGTTTGATGATTAGAGAAGTATTTCCCAGAAGATACACAGAAGTCAATATTAATAGAATCTGTGGAAGTTAGCTAAGAAAGCAAGAGAAAAACATTTTCAGGGAACCCAGGAGAATGTGTGAAGGCCTCGATGCTGGAGAAAGCATAGGTGCAAGATCTAGGGCACATCCCTTGTGACAGAAGTCTAGAAAAGGAAGGAGAGATCCTGTCATGGAGAAGATGCGAAAAGGCCAGATTGGGAAAAGCCTTGCACACGATATTCTGAATTCTAGATCATACCCCAAGGGCTCTGGGAAGTCATCGAAAGGCTCTAAGAAAACCTGTAAATAATGTTATCCTGCGGTCAGGTTTCACTAAAGCCCTCTACCGCTCTTTCTTTGTGAGGGGGCCCATTACACTCTGTGCTGGATCTCCATCAATGCTCCTTTCAGGCTCAGTGCAGTAAGCTGCCCATGGCATCAACAAAGCTGGATATGCATGGAAAGGACCCAATTTTAAATAACTAGTGATGGGTAAATCTGAACTCCCTGTATAGACATTTAGAGCTTCTTGAAAGCACCCTGGAATACATACAGCTTTACCCTCAGTCATAGAGGAATGCCCCAAATCTTGCCCTGGTGGAACTTATTGTAACTCAGGCTCCCAATCACCCTCCAGCTACGTTTACTCTGCCTTCTGGAACCATCTATAGTGGATGAGTTTCTTCTGTCCTCATCCTTCCTGAAAGTGTTAATTTAATGGAAGCCTGGCTTTTCCTAGGTCACTGTTCTGGGAAGTGTGGTCCCAGGACCAGGGCATTGGCATCTCTTAGGAGCTCCTTAGAGAAACAAACCCTGGGGCCCCTCCCAGATCTACTAAATCAGAGTCTCTGGTGGTGGAGTCCAGCACCCTTGTTCTCATATGCCCTCCAGGCAATTCCAACACTTGCTTCTGTTTGAGAACCATGCCTTAGGCAAAGCACTCGCTCCACAGTTAACTCATGGCGGACTCCCATCTTTCCTCAGCCCGCAGACCACGAGAAGTGGCAACTACTCCAAATCTGGACTGCTCTCCACTTGTGCACTTTCTGAGCCTTTCCCTCACAGGCAGTGAGCTCTAGCTCACTGGCCTTACTCACCTTTCTTGGACTGCTGGTCTCCTTTGCTCACCTGCCTTCACTTCGCCAAGATCCTGCATTTGAACCTGGTCCTACAGACAGCCACAATCTCCTCCACCTCTTAACTCCTGCTTCTATCTGCCTTTCCCTTTTCCAATTTCAAGTTAATGTAATTAATTTTCTCTTCTTTGTTTCAAGATCACTAGGCTTTATTGCAGAAATCCATAAAACCAGCATTTAATCACAGGTGGGACCCCCAAACCCAAAGCATCCCAGCCTCTCTTTTTCCTTCCTTCCTTTTTTCTTACCATCCTTCCAGCTGCCCTTTCTTCCTCCCTTCCTTCCATCTGCTCTTCCTTTCTTCTTTCCCTTCTTTCCCCTTCCCCTCTTTCCTCCCTCCCTTTTTCCTTCCTTACTTCCCTTTTTCCCTCCCTTCCTTCCTTTTCCATCTTGGTTGGCTTCCTCTTTAAATCTTCCCATCAGCTCTTCATTCTCAAGCCCCCAAACCATTTTATAAAAGCCTAGCAGAATCCTTCCAATAACCATGAGTGCTCCAGCTATCTTTTTCACCACAAAATGACTGCCTCAGGATCACCCGGAAAGTTTGCAAAAGATGCAGGTTCCCAATCTAAAACAGTATTAAGTCCTGACTTTTAAATATTTGAAGACAATTTATTATCATATCCTCCAAAACTCTTCTCTACCAAGTCAATTAGTTCAGATGTTTTTCTCATATACTAGATATCTCATGCTGTCATACTCCTTCTTCTCACTAGTTTCTGATTTTTCATCTTCCCTTTCAAAATGTAATTACAATGTTATTATTTCAATTTTCCTTTGGCTCTCCCTGTATAAAATGTTACCCTGGGTAAAGGGCATTATTTTTCTAGATTCTATGCCATTTTGGAAATGTTCCAACTCCTCATTACATATGATAACCAAATATGGCCAATCACTTATAGCTGCTTGGAGAACTTTAGGAAAATATATACATCCAGGGGCCTTACCCCCACTGACTCTGAATTTTAAGGAAGTGGGACAGGAGGCTGGGACTTTTTAAAGTTCTTCAGGAAATTCTGTTCTTCATCCAGCTTCAATTATACCACTGGCTAGACCTTCTGAAAAACTTTTGGCATTGAACTCTGGAAACTACCTGTCTCAAATAATTATTCTCTCAAGGATAACAAAGGAGGAAAAGGTGCTAAATAAAAGTATGAATTTTGTTTGATATATAACCTAAAACTGAAAACAGAGTATTTCTTTTTGCTTTCTCGCCCCAGATTATAGGGTTTTTTCAAACCCTGCAGTATTTTTGATATATGATTTCAAATAGAAATATAATTAGACAAACATGAATTTATCAAGATACCATCTAATTTAAATGGCCACACAGAAAATTAGTGAAAATCACTTTGGGTCTTGACAAAAAACTTTGGTTTGAAATTATTTTTTTAAATATATCTATGGGATTTTCCATGGGAAGCTATTTCTTAAAACCTATCCATTACATAGACCCATTTCTTCCTGTTCCTTCTGGCAAGTATGATTATAAATCCTGGAAATAGCAGAAGTGAGTAAAGGAGAACTTTGGGAGTAGTGAGATGAAAACCTCCTGCTTTGAGACCCAAGGCCCAGAAAAACAACATGGAGCAGGGTGCCTGGTATCCCCCCCAACAACAGAAGAAGGTGACCAAGGCCCATCATTTCCCAAGACAACCTAGTAAAAGGAGGCAGCCCAGGTAGGCTCATTCCTTTCCTGGAATGAGCAGACATGCCCTCCAATCACAGGAGGAAAACTGGTACTGTCTGCAAGGAGATTAAGCTGCCAGGAGAGATGTTCACCTTCTAGACGGGGATGGAGAATCCTCTCCCCAGCAGACATGCCCACAGTGGAGAGACCCCTCGACACCTGCAGAGACTCCCTCCTCCACCAAGGTGGGCAATAGAGAGGAGGTTACCTGAGGAAACCCCTCCAGCCCCTCAGGCAGCACCAGCAAGGACTAGCGAGAGGTCCCCATGGCACAAGATAAACCAAGTAAACAAAAGAACACCACAAAGACTCAGAAAACCTGTACCAAATTAGGCCAGGACTGGGACCTAACCTAAGCAGGATGACTGCCTGCTAAAGTAAAAGATTTCAATGAGACCCATGATTCCTTAACATAATAGCCAGGATGTCCGGGAGACAATAGAAAATTATGTGTTAAACCAAGAAAATCACAACTTGAAAGAGAAAAGATAACCAACCAAACTGACGCCAGATGAATCCATTGTTGGGATATTCTCACAAGAGTTATAAATCAACTGTCATAAAAACACTTCAACAATAAATTAGAGGTTTTCTTAAAGTGAATTAAAGAATTAGAATATCTCGATTAAGAAATAGAAGTTATTTTTTAGAGAAATGGAAATCATAGACCTAAAAACAGAATAATGAAATAAAAATCAATCTATCCATAAAGAAATCCAAGAAAATTTTTAAAAAATTGGAAAGATTATTTATTTTGTAGCTCTAGCCCTGGGCATAGTTTATAGGTAGTATCAGAAGTCCAATAAGATTTGTTGGATGGATAAAACACATAACATTGCAACTCCTAGTTTTCCAGAATTCTAGGGTCCAGAAACGTGTACTTTTCAACAGGTGGCACAAGTAAGGATAAGGGAAATCTTGGAAAAGATGATAGCTAATCTTATGTGTCAACCTGACTGGTCCTCAGTGCCCAGATTAAACACTATTTTGGGGTATATCTGATCCTGATTCATGGGTGGGCAACATACAGTTCTTTGAGGGCCTCAACAGAACAAAGAGTGAGCAAAGGAGTTCATCTGATTTTTTCATCAGTGCTGAACTGAACATCTCTTCTCATCTTCTCTTACCCTTGAACCGGTATTTACACCATTGGCTTCCCTGGTTCTCAGGTCTTCAGACTTGAACTGAATACAACCACCTGTTTTTCTGGGTCTCCAGCTTACACATGGCAGATAGTGGGACTTTTCAGCCTCCAAAATCACATAACTAATTCTTCATAATAAATAAATGTATCTATGTCAATATAAATTTATATGTATATATCCTATTGCTTCTGTTTCTCTAGAAAACACTGACCAATATAGAAGAAAGAGTAATTTCAAAAAATACCAATAAACTGAAATTCACTCCACAAGCTTTTCAAAGAATCTGAATCTCATCAATGGTCATTGTGTTTTGGGATGTCTGTTAAAACGACAGAAGCCCAGGCCTTACCCCCAAAGATTCTGATCCAATGTGTCAATCTTGAGCCCTGCATTTATAAGTTCAACAAGAGTCCAGATGATATTGAAGCAGCCCGTCTGTGGCTTGATTCAAGAGAACCAAACTTCGGAGACTATCGCTCTTGGGTTAAAGGACCCAATTTGTGGCCCTTTGAATGAGGTTAGCTCTGTGAGTCCTAAAAGCCTTAGCAACTCTCCCTGGAGCCATGAAATAAAAAATTAGCATCTTGAAAAGTCTATAGCATATACTTTTCTCCTTCTTTTCCAAAGAGTTACGATCATCCATTCTCCTACCAGCCCAACAAGGTAGACTAGAACTGTATTAAAAGATAATTGTTGTGCTCTCTAAATCATGTCTCCAAAACTGGGTGCTGCTCGAACAGAGCCTGATAATAGTTACTTACCTGCAGGTATTTCCAAGTGGTTGGAACATCATATTTCACAACACCTAAAAGAAATTATTTGCCATAGTTCTCCAGCAATATCCTCCTCCAAATTTAATCATAAACCCCACATTTCAAAAACTTAGCACTAAAGAATTTATGACTAACCACTGAAAATATTGGCAAAGTATTAATTTGACAAAAGTAGTTGTTCATGCAAGCAACTTTGGGCATAATGGAGTTCTTGGACTGGGCCTTGACTTCATTCTAAATGATTGCTTAGCTTTTTGGAAGGCCTTGCCTTGGGTCCATCTAAACCTCAAGACCATAGACACAGGGAGTTCTTGATTAATACAACCCATTTTCATTTTTCATTAATCAGTTTTAGTAACAACGGTAAGTAAAGAAGTGCTACAGAACCATCTTATGGACCCAAAATAGAGTCTGTCAGATCCTCTCAGGTTCCCATTTCTCACTTTAGAAATTTCCATTTCCTTTCCCCAAAAATGTGGGGGAGGGAGGGCCGTAGTTGACAAGCCCCTTTCCGGGACCACACGGTGTCGGATAGAGGGACGGTCCAAAATAGCATGTTCCCGGACCTGATCAGGCTTGTTTTGTCTAGCAAATGAATTATGTAAACCTTATCCACCAGAAACTGTTTCAAGTCAATTAATTGTTGTAATTACTTAAGATTTCTTTTTAATGAATATGGCTCTCCAGGGACTCAATGATATCCTGTCATCTGTAGGGCCTGATAAATGAAATGTGATTTGTGGCTCACTGCAAACTGAACCCTTGTACTTGAGCAATGTCTGCTTCCCGCGTGCTTGTTAAATGGAAGAAATGCCCTTGATGGAGGCAGGGACATTGATTAGAAACAGTTCCCAGTTAGCTCAAAAGTGAGGGGCTGAATGACTGCTCTCACCCTTCTCCTATCCTTCTTCCTTCTGTCCCTTTGGAAGGGAATTAACCAAGCCCATGACCTCCTGAAGCTGCACATTATAATCATTACCAGTCTCACCATTCCATCTCTTGTCTCCATTAGGTTCAATAAATTGAGGTCTCAAAGAGCTATTTGGGGATGATATTTGGAAGCTAATAAAGAAAGTACGAGATTATTTTTCCAGGCTCTGCTCTCTCTCCACTATTATTTCTCTCATCTTTAAAGATTCATCTCTCCAAGAGTTGATAAAGTGGGGTGTTTTCTGTCTTAAATGGACACCCTGTTTCCGAGTGATCAGAAACTATATACAGCTACAGATAAGAGAATCTAAAATGGCACAACAAAATACTGGAAACTAGTTCTAGTTTTCTGGAAAGTGGGCACCATCTATACTTGCATACAAGACTTCTATAATAAAGAACAATTTTTAAATATATCTATTGTCTTCAGTGGATTTATTTCTGCCCAGCAAATCACTTAGTCTACCTTAATAAAATAATGTCTTTCTGGGACATTTCTACTTGGTAACCATAATAACCATAGAGCAGTTTCAAGCCAAAATTTCCAGAGAAGATTAAAATAAGTGAATATTAGGGACTCCACAAAACTCATAAAACAGCATTGTTATCTTCATTGTCTTAACTCAAACATTTGATACACAGTTGAAAACAATCATCAGAAGTACTGCGAGTAAAATATGTTTGTTGTGAAATCCATCATTTTTACTGAAATTTACAATTTTAATGGATTATGCAACCCCGTTACAATGAGTATCTGTAATAAAACACATGAACCAGAGTTCTGGAAAGGAATCAGTTACTA
This sequence comes from Nasua narica, assembly GCA_028533885.1. Taxonomy (NCBI): domain Eukaryota; kingdom Metazoa; phylum Chordata; class Mammalia; order Carnivora; family Procyonidae; genus Nasua; species Nasua narica. Next base: position 114,019,470 of record CM052802.1, on the reverse strand, counting down.
CTCCAAAATATTCAAGTAATGTTTGTGGATTCAAAGTGAATTAGGGTTGCACTTCCTTTATTTCAGACTGTTACCATTATAAACTCATTAGTTCTCAACCAAATTTAGATAGAAAAGATAATGTAATAGACCAACACTGATTTGTGACTACAAACCTTTTGATTGTTGCATATCTTTCAATGGCTTAAAAATCATAACTCAAGGAAAACCCAAGAATATCAAAGACATTGGAAGATCAGAGATTTTATTAAAGCATTGATTCAATCAATAAATAATTATTGAGTGGATGATAAAGAATTAAGCACTCTCCTAGACCCTTTAGTTACAATGGTAAATGACCACACTGAGACACTCACTCATTGCATGTTTACCATATGCTACAAACTGTCTAAGTGCTTTGCAAACAAGACACAATCCTCAACCTCAAGAATGCATTGAGTCTTAAAACTACCCTTTGTTTAAATGAAGGTTATACAAGACAGAAAGCTAGATCATAATATCTAACTTCTATTTACTGCCTCTGCAATGTCAGCACCCGTGTTTGTATTCATCTGTTCTAGTCCAGATGAAGCAGTTGATTATCAAGTACTTATCCCTATACTAATGTAGTTCCCTGGTGGTGAAGAGCTTTCTAAGTGCAGGTCTTGATGTCCACATTGAACAACTGTGACTTTTGGCAAGTTATAGAAATATTTTTATCTCTGTTTCCTCCATTTCAAAATGCAAATAATGACCATAATCATGGTGATGGTAATGGTACTTGCCTCTTAAAATTTGTGTGAAGAACTAAATGATTTACTGAATCATGAGCACCTTGTGTCTGGGACACATTGAATGACCAGTAAATTCCTTATTTTTGTGAGGTTATTATTATCATTGTCATCTGACTTATTACTGATGAAAAATAAAGGCCCAGAGAAATTAAGTAACATTCCCAGTATTATGTAACTAGAAATAGAGAACTAAAATTCAGAACAGCTTTCTTTCCCCAAACTGATGACTATTTCTTAAACTGCTGTGTAAAATGCTGTCGCATATCAAGAGAAGGTTATACCTATCCATTCTCCTCTTCCTCAGCATCATCAGTAATGGCAGGAATCAGGTCTGGAAATTCTAGGTGATGTAACTCTACTAGGAACACTGGATTTAACAATTTTAGTTAGATGAAATCTTCTAGTGCATGAGTTCATGGAACAGTAGAGAAGTAGTACAGAACAAATTCTAAACCTTTGAAAGCCCCTAGAAAGTATTATTACTGTGTTGATTTTATGATAAAATTGATGTTCAGATTGATTAAATCACTTGCCTAGAGTCACCCAGAAAGTGGTTAAATTGGGATCCTTTATTTCCCCAAATCTTGTGACCCAGAAATACTGAGAAGGGGCAATGAGCTGGCACTGTTCCAACCCCACACCCCCATCTCCAACTGAAGGCACCTATAATTAAATATCTGATAGATCAAGCTCCTCTCATTTCATTTATTTACAATTTTTTTTCTAGGAATTCTATCCCATTTATTATTCTGAAACGTCATACATTTCAGAATGATCCTGTCAAACACACAAAGTTAATCTTGTTGGAATTTTTGTATTACCTTAAACCCATCAATTAATTTGAGAAAAATTTACATATATTTTTTAAATAGTCTTTCCAACTGGCTATTATGTCTTTAATTTCTCAAATCTTATTGTCTTCAATATAGACTTCTTAATTATCTTTAGGTAAATCTTAAACATTTCTGGTTCCAAATTCTCTAAGTAGTTATTAAGGATATTTTGCGACCGTAAACAACCCATTTTCCATTATATTTTCTAATTGGCAATTAATGATATCTAAGAAGCATTGACTTTTCAAGTTCTTATTTTAACCAGTAAGTCAGATTTATAGTTGTCCCATCCACATATATTCTTCCCATTTTCTTGGTCACATGGCTATCCAGATTTCCCAACCCTCCTTGCAGCTGTGTGTAGTCAAGCAACTGTGTTTCCCCAGTGGGATGTAAATGGAAGTTATATGCACAACTTCAAAGCCATCTCCAAAAAAAAAATCTTTGTATTTTTTTCCTGGAACACAGACTTAAGATAAATCATCTTTAGTCAAGAAGCAGTGAACAACTGTAAAGCAAGAATTAGCAGACTATGGCCTGTAGACCAGATGTACCTGTGCCCTGATCTTTGTATGGCCCATGAGCTAAGGATGGTTTTAAAATTTTAGGTGGTTGAAAAAAAAAAAAGACAAAATTAAAGGAAGTAAGAAAAGGAGAGAAGGGAGGGGAGGAAGGAAGGTAAGAAGGAGAGAGAGAGAAAGAAAGAAAAAGAAAAGTTAAAAAAGATGAAAATGTGTCAGTCTGTATGTGCATTCCAAACCTAGCATGGTTACTTTCTGGCCCATTACAGAAAATATTTGCCAATCCCTGTTCTAGCAGACTGACTCTTGGACAACTTGGAGCAGAGCAGTTCTGCCACTCTTGACCACGGATCTCTGGACTGTTGTAAAAGATAAAAAGAAATTTCTATCTCATTTAATCCATTATGTTTGAGGTCTCTCTGTTACAAGAGCCATTAATCTCATTCATCGATTAACATATATTAGTGTTAACAGTTTTTCCAATTGACCTCTTACAATTTCTAGAAAGACAACCATGTCATTTACAAATAATTGAGGTGGTTTTTTTTTTTTTCCCCTCAGTAACTAACAGATTCCTTCATGTATATTTTTTGGTCTTATTTTTAATAGCTGTTTCAGGACCACATAAATTGATAGTGGCAATATCATATATCCATGTTTTGTTCTTCATTTTAATGGTAATGCCTCTCGCTCTTTACTGCTTAGTAAACTATTGCCTTTTGATTGTAGATATTCGTCATTACCTTAAGAATACTCAGAAAAAAAATTGTTCAGTGGTTTTTCTCATTTTTGATATATCTTTTTCAAGTTTTGGCATCAAGTTTGCAACATTTTTATAAAAGAAACTGGTAAGTTTCCCATCTGTGCTTAGAAATGGCTGTGTAGTGTAGGAATGAACTATGATTTGGAAGGTTAAAGAAAATTATATCAAGGGATGCCTGGGTGGCTCAGTGGGTTAAAGCCTCTGCCTTTGGCTCAGGTCATGATCTCAGGGTCTTGGGATCCAGGCCCGTGTCAGGCTCTCTGCTCAGCGGGGAGCCTGCTTTCCCCTCTCTTTCTCTGCCTATTTGTGATCTCTCTCTCTCAGTGTCAAATAAATAAATAAAATCTTTAAAGAAAGAAAGAAAGAAAGAAAGAAATTTATACCAAAATAATCCAGCCCCAGAGCATTTTTAAAGTAATTCTTCAAAAACATTTTTAATTTCTTCCATGATTATATTCAACCATCTATTTCTTGAGTTAATTATAACCATTCACCTTTTCCATAAAATCATTCATTTTGCCAAGGTTTTCAAATTACTAGCATAATATGCACACGTTCTTTCCATTTTATGTCCTCAATATCTGATGTAATAATCTTTCATTTTGCTTCTTTGTTTTCTCTCATTTTTGTTTTGTTGTTTTTTAAAGACTTTATTTATTCATTTGACAGAGAGAGAGCACAAGCAGGGGGAGCAGCAGAGGGAGAGGGTGAGGGAGAGAGAGAAGCAGGCTCTCCACTGAGCAGAGAGCCTGACTCAGGGCTTGATCCCCGGACCCTGAGATCATGACCTGAGCAGAAGGCAGACGCTTAACCAACTGAACCACCCAGGTGGCCCTGTTGTTGTAATTGTTTACCAGAATTACCAGACATTTGCTGGTTTTTAATCATTTCCAAAGAACATGCTCTCGGAGTAATGAACTAATTTTACTTTTAATTTGCTTTCTAACATTTATTTTGCATGTGTATTTATTTGTATAATTTTTTTTAAGATTTTATTTATTTATTTGACAGAAATAGATCACAAGTAGGCAGAGAGGCAGGCAGAGAGAGAGGGGGAAAGCAGGCTCCCCACTGAGGAGAGAACCCAATGTGGGGCTCGATCCCAGGACCCCAAGACCATGACCCGAGCAGAAGGCAGAGGCCCCAACCCACTGAGCCACCTGGGTGGCCCAATTTGTATAATTTTCTTATCTTTACTTTTTTATCTTTACCTTTACCTTTTGTTAGTTTCTAAGATTTTTAATAGATCACTTACTTCTTAAATTGTTTCTCTCTTAATAATATAAATTTATAGTGCTACAAAATTTATTCAAGGTATATTAGTCACATAATATAAACTGTTGATATGTACTGATCCTTTTTATATTATTTTAAGATAATGTGTGCTGTAGTTTGGATCTCTCTGAAAGCAGACTCTGAACAAGTGCTTGGGTATAGGAATGATGAGATGTGATATGGTTCTGAGATGTGATTCTTGCAAGCATAAATGAGGAAGTGAGCCTAGTCAAATTGGGAAGGAGAATAAAAAACAATAGAGGGCAGGTTAATAAGTGGTTTTATGCTACAGGCAACTGGAGCTCCACCTCTGAAAAAAATGTTTTTAGCATGTCTTGAAAATGTTCCATTGAGGAAAGAGGAAGCTGGGGTAAGTATCCACAGAAACCCTTGGAGTATTAAATCCTCAGAAATTCCAGGTTACCGTGTCTGGGAACTCAGCACACTGGAGAAATCTTTCAAGTAAAAAAATATAAAGTGGTCATGGTTCAAGACAGGAAACAATCACTGTTCATGAATACTGTTCACCTTGGCTGCAAGCGACCCTCAGCAAAGGCTGAGGAGTTAGGAATGAGCATCAACAGCATCTACCATGAAACATACTAACAGATCTGCTTTCATTTTTATTTAGGAATTTTTTTCCCAAGTGTTTTGTTGTGTCTTCATTTTTTAAATGTGTATTCCTATGCTTTTAAATGTTAATACAAATACTCATTACACATTAAAATATTATTCTCAGTTGTAATATGTAAGATTTTCTTTAAATGAAAGAAAGTATTACATATTAATCTTTAGGAAATTTTAAATTTTAGAACATAATAGTTTTTTAGTATAACTATTTTATAGATTCTTCCATTCATTCAATAAGTATCTATTCAAGTTTGTTATTGTTCAAATAATTTAATATTTTTATATTCTTATCTTTAATTTTCTTATTTTGACACAATTTTAGACTTGAAGTAAAATTGAAGGAATACCACAGAGAACTTCTCTATAAACTTCATCCAAATGCATGGGTATATTTCTAAGCTCCCTTCTATTCTGTTGACTTATTTGTCTATACTTTTATGAGCATCATGCTATCTTGATAATCATAACTTTACATTGTCTTTTTTGTTTATTTATTTTAGAAAGAGAGAGAGAGAGTGCTTGAGGGAGGGGCAGAGGAAGACAGAGAGAAAGAATCTAAAGCAGACTTCCTGCTGAACACAGAGCCCTATTCAGGGCTCAATCCCATGACTCTGAGTCATGACCTGAGTTGAAATCAAGAGTCAGTCACTTAACTGCCTGAACCACCCAGGAGCCCCTATGTTAAGTCTTAAAGTCAGAAAGCATAAGTCTTCTAATTTGTTGTCTTTTGAAAAATTACTTTGGCTTTGGTTCCTCTGATTTTCATAGAAATTTCAACATAAGTATTTAAAGCTGCATATTTCCCTCTAAGCCTACTTTAGTTGTATCTAACAAATTTTGATTTGTTGTATTTTTGTTATTATTCAGGTCAAAGTATTTTCTCATTTCCCTTATAATTTTGTCTTTGATCTTTGGATTATTTAGAAGCAGGTTAATTAATTTCCAGCTTATTTGGTGTTTTCATAGATGCCTTGCTGTTTTTCAATTTTAATGTAATTAAAATATATTTTTAATGTAATTTCATTCTATGATCAAAGCATGTACTCTGTCCTGTTTCAATCCTTGTAAATTTATTGAGATTTGTACCTCCATGGCATATGCTGACCTGGCTTCTACACTGATGAATATATCATGTACTCTTGAGAATAATACATATTCTGCATTGGTTGGGTATAGTATTCTATATCAATTAGGTCAAGATGGTTGATAGTGCTGTTCTGATTGATTTTTTTTCATTTATTTGTTCTATTAATTTCTAAGAAAGGTATGTTAAAACCTTAAGCTAGAATTATAGAATTGACTATCTCTCCCTTTATTTCTATCAATTTTTAATTAATATATTTTAAAACTCTGTTATTAGGCTTACACACATTTATGGTTGTTTATCACTTCTTAAAAAAACAGAATCTTTTATCATAAAATGTCTTTATCACTGATAATAATCTTTGTCTTGAATTGTTTTATCTGTTATTAATTTCACTCAACTCTTCCTATGGTTACTATTTGCATGTATATATTTTTCTGTCCATTTCTGTCTATGTCTTCATATTTAGAGCACATTTTCTGTAGACCTTCTTTAGTTGGGTTTTGATTATTTCCCAGGCTGATCATCTCTGCCTTTTAATTAAAGTCTCTAGTCCATTAATATTTAGTGTATTTGTTGATATGATTGGAATTAGGTCTACCATTTTATTATTTATTTTGTTTGTCCTCTTTGCTTTTGTCCCCCTATTCCTCTTGCCTTGTTATGGAGTTTTGGAATATTTTTCAAATTCCACTTTATCTATTGACTTCTTGGATTTACTGCTTTGCATTACTTTTTAGTGCATGATATAGGGATTACAATATATATCCTTGATTTTTCTCAATCTTTTTACAATTGACATTGTACTGTTTTCCATTTTCTATGCTATAGTTGGCATATATATTATATCTACATACAATATACACCCCACAAAAAAATGTTATAATAATTGCTTAAATAGACCTACATAGTTTAAAAGAAAATAAGAGAAAAAATTCATATTTATTTACCCAGATATTCACCATCTCTAATGCTTTCCATTTCTTCCTGAAAATATGAGTTTCCATCTGGTATTATTTCCTTTCAGTCAGAAGAACTTCATTAGCATTTCTAGTGCAGGTCTGCTGCTGACAAATTCCCTTGATTGTTTTTCATTTGAAAATGTTTTTCCTTTGCCTTCATTTAAAAAGATATTTTCACTGTATATAGAATTTGGGGTTGACAGTTTTTGCTTTTCTTCCAGCACTTTAAAGAAGTTATTCCATTCCCTCTGGCCTCCAGAGTTTCTGATGAAAAATCAGTGATTATCCAGAATGTTGTTCCCTTGTATGTGAAGTGTCATTTTTCTTTGGCTGGTTTAGATATTTTCATTTTATATTGTGCTGACTGCACATACTTTTTCTGCCAATTCTCCCTCTCTTTTCCTTCTGGGACTCAAATGACATGTCTACTAGACGTTTTTATATTTTCCACAGTTTCATGTGGTTCCATTCGTTTCTGTATAAATTGTTATCTCTTTGTCCAACAAATTGGATAATTTCTGTTGCTCAATCTTCAAAATCATGAGCTCTTTTTTTCTGTCATATCCACTATGTTGTTAAGCACATCCAATAATTCTAAAATTTTAGACATTGCACTTTTCAGTTATAGAATTTCCATTTGGTTCTCTTTTTAATAGTTTGTAATTCTCTGCTGAGATTTCCTACATTTTCATTCATTTTGATCATATTTCCCTCTATACATTTGAGTATAAATATAATAGCTGTTTTGAAATCTTTGTCTACTAATGTCAACATCTGGATCATTTTGAGATCACTCTCCATTGATTCCTCTTTTGCTTGAGTATGAATGACATTTTCATTTTTCTTTATGTATCTGGTAGGAATGTCATATTATAGAAACTATAGATTCTGTTCATTTCTCTAAAATGTATTTTCTTTTAAATGGATAGTTTACTCAGCTGAATTCAGATACTGAACTCTGAAACCTCTGTCTGGTTCTTTAGGCTTTAATTGGGCTGCTCAAAGTCTACCTTTTAGATGTGTTGTTTGAGGGTAATCTAGAGATGAACAGAGTTTTTACTCTCATTTCAGGGCTCCTCTCTTCTCTAATTCTATCCTTTCAGAGATTTCTTGCCTCAATTTCTGGATGCTGTGAATCTGGAATCCTTTCCTATGGATCTTCAAACCAGAAAGATGATGAGTTCCTATCCATACTTTAGCAACCCCACATGGCACCAACTGGGACTTACACCAAGCTAAAGCCTAAAAATGTGAGACAAACTCAGTTTCTTTCCCTTGGCCTGCTTTTAATGTTTCTCTAGTATCTGCCTGCTTTTATTTGGTCTCCAGTGTCTTCAATATATAGATAGATAGATAGACATTCCCAAGATTATACTCATTATTTATGGAAGAACTGATCTGATAGAAGCTACTCTACCATTACCCAATTAATCATTTTTGAGCATTTGTGTGTGTATAATTTTTATAAATTGGGGATATTATGCAACTCATTAGTCACAATGAAAGTGGGCATTTTGCAAACTTAAGACAAAGATCCAAGTAATATGAAAATATATAGCCCAAAGAAAAGTGCATCCTTTCACATGAATATTAGGCAAGATGAGCAACAAAGACAGCCCTTACAAACATACGCTATTTTTAATAATGTTGCAATTACTTAGAATGCAGTGATATTTATGGGATTATGAAAGTCTTTCGAATTTGAACAATGTATATGAATAAAATAATTTAATCACTTTTGCTTGAAACTGCACTTTGCCTGTGGGCGTCTTGTAACCACCAGGGACTATAAGAAGTCTGCAAAGGACACGGAGACACTCACCCATCTATCTGTATAATAGATGTACCTTTTTAAGTTTTCTTCTTCCTATCACACTCTGTTTTTCCCCTTTATAATTCCACAGTTCCTATTTACTCACATCTCAGGTAGACAGGTATTCTAACCTTTGTTCTCAAAAAATAAAATGAATCCTAAGTGTTACTTTTGAGGTGATTTATATTAATATTTAGTATAAATATTTCCATTTCCTTTCCCTCAGGTATATAGCAAATGTCATCAACTACTGCTGCCTCTTCCTTTAGAATAATGCCTGTATTCTTCTTCACTCCCAAAACAAGACTAACAGATGCTAGACATGTAGTATGTGCTCAGTAAATGCCCTGGTGAATAAAGGAATCTCATCCATCATTATGTTTTGTAAATTTATTTTCTTGGGCCACAACTTCAGCCATTAGACTCCTTTGTTAAGAAGTAAAATTGTCTTATTTAAACATTCTACTTCGCCTTGAGTCTAAATCTCAAAAGCCAAATTAAGTTTTCTTAACTCTTATCCTAGTAAATATTTAAGTCCCAAATACAGTTGATAAACTAAAAACAAAGAAGGCTCAGGACTTCCCCAGCAGGCATTAAATGTTCCTCTCTCTCTTCTGCCCCAGTTCCTGGATCACTTACTATCAGTCAAGAAAGGCTAACCAGCTTCCCAGGCAACTGGGCAGATAAGCAGATAGTAGGAATGCTCTGCAAAGAATTCAGAGGTGAAAGATATCTGAGATCTGCTCCAACCTGGAGTCACTTGTGTTTTGAACCCCTCATCTGGGAGAGTCCATTCTATTACATACAACCATAGTGTAGGAAGTAGTCACTTCCCAGAAATCCATTCTTCAGTGTCAGCTGCTGAATTCTTTGCAGTGAGTGGAGGTTCCTTTTTTCTCATCTGCCTATGGGGCCCCGTACCCTGACATATCTCCTCCAGTAACCAGGACCAATAATCTGACTCTTATTTATTTACATTCCACTTTGATGCATACATTTCCTTTTTTATATGATTCACTTTTCTCTAGCTAACATCTCATCTCACAAATAATAATTAATGGTTTTAGATTACCTTCTTCTATGCCATCATTTTAAGTCACTTATAATCTTGAATTATAGATAGATTACATAGATGATTGATAGATAGACATCTATTTATTTAACTAAAGAAATATTTTTTAACTGTTCACCTCATACTCACCAGTCTGTGCTCATATACAATGTTTCTGCAGCACTCGATGCAGGACATTGAATTGGTATAAAGAATTGTGAGAAATAAAGCTTCTTGACAGATGGGGGCTCCCACATCTGACGGTCATCCCCTAAACCATCTCTACAACATGCATTAAAGTCAAATTTCTTTGCTCACCCTGTGCTCCAGGGATTCTAATTTCATACAGCTCTCCAAACCACATTTTTCCTAATTGCTTCAAATGCCCACACCACTTCTCACCTCTCCTGCCCTCTAGAAGCTTAAATTCACAACTCCTTACATGACAGATTTCTCTTTTTCAAGTATTCTGAGATCCTTTGCCTCTTCTTTCAAACACTTTCCCTGCAGTCTCTTTTTTCATTGTCTACTCTGTCCCTATTGTCTCTCAGAATGCTCTTAATTTTGCTTTTCTATCCTTTTTTGAGTCTGTCCCCCATATGTATGGAGACAATAACAAAATAACCAGCCAATTCAGGCAACCTTGAGAAAAAGCACACAAGCAATGTAGGGCAATGACAGATAAAAGAGGCAAAATTGGACTTTCCCTTTCCAGCCGATTATTTGTAGATGTAAATCCTCATTCTCTATTCACATCTGAGGTCTTTGTGTATTTGTGCTGAGGTCTCACGGCCATGTCTGTTAAATTTGGGTAGCGCCATATTTTAGTATAACGATCATTGTAAAAGAGATTGTTAATACCCCTCCCCCCAAAATCTGTCAGAGATATTTGTAGGCGTCATTGCGCCACCGACTCAAGCTGTTCATATAGAGTGGGAGTCATCAGAATCAAGAGGAAAACTGGGAAAAGAAATAAGAACCATCTTCCCAAAGTGCAGGAGCACGTGAAAACTTGTCTAGGCTAATCATCAGGAGTGTAAAATTTTTATTTCTCAGTTAATAAGCACCACCTGTGTTTATAAAAAGTCTCTGATGACTTGTTTTGTCTCTCGCAAGGAATATAAAATGTTCTTAGAATGGATTCCACAGAGAATACAGATATTATTAATACACTTGAAAATCCTCCCATATGACCGATGTAACCGTCATTATCCTCTTTCTGCTCCCCACTACACACTTTCTTCTTTAATTTTTTTCCTTGAAATGATATAATATAAAAAAATCGTTGACTGCATATAAATCAATTGCCTGTGACATGTTTCAGGGAAAAGGAAAACATCAAGATTGCCAATAACAGGCACTCAGTCTCATAAAACTTGTAATCAACTTCCAAGCCAAGGCGTAAACTGTAATATATTGCTACAAACGTATAACAATAATAAACTATTGGAATTGCACCTTCACAGTCTCTGTCGTTAATAACAAATAAGCATGAAAAAATTTTGACAGTCATTCACTTTAATGGGTGTCTTGCTTGTTTATCAGATGTGTCATTTGGCATTATGGAATACACCCTTATCCTTGGACGGGTACCAGGAAAGGGGGTGTCTCAGCATTGGATACTAGCTACAGACAATGAGAACTCCATTCATAGGAAAATTCTAAGACTAAGGTATTTTTTTTTTCCTCAGTTCAAAGATGGTACCAAGTCTTTCCTTGGCCCTATGCGAATATAAAAAAGCAAGTCTTCAATGTGATTATGTTTTATTATTTGGTCTTTCTCGGATAGCTATTGCTGCATAAAACCACGTCGGAAGTAGTGGCTTAAAACTATAGCAATCACTTATTTTGCTTATAAGTCTGGGGGCTAGCTGGGCTCAGCTAAGCAGTTCTCATATGAGGTCTTCCATCAGTTGCAATCAATCTCTGACAGGAGCTGAGATCTGACCAAGGTCATGACGAAAGTCTTTGATGCATGTTTAGTGCCCGGGGTTAGGGAGCTCCAAACAGCTGGGTGCTGAAGCAGTGGTTAAACCTCCACCCTCTCTCCCTCCCACTCTCTCCTGCTCTTTCTTCTCCAGGTTGTCCCTGCACAAGTCGGTCCCAGGGTAACCGGTCTTCACAGTGGTGACTGAAGCCTCGTGCTCTGAGTCAGAGAGTGTAGACACCATGCCACATTTCCTGACCCCAGAAATCCCACTCTTGCTGTGCTCTGCTCACTGGGAGCATCACACAGGCACAGGTCCCGTGGGAGGGGAGGAATCGTGGACTCCGCCTTTGGGTGAGGAGTTGGCAAGGTTCTGAGAGGTTCCCACCTGGGATGGGAGATAATGTTGTAGCTATTTGTGAAAAAACTACAGTCCCAGCCACATAGACTTATACATTCCAATGCATACATGTTCATACCCGATAAATAGAATTCTTGATTGATAATGCAGTGATAGTGTAATATTTTCTAAACTGTATTCCAAAAGCTCCCATTGGTGTTCCGTAGCTAGATAGCTTTGTAAATGACCATGTTCAACTAATAAAACCAAAAGAATTAGTGGAGGGTTTCTTAGCACTTTTAATCCACTGAGAGGTAGAAAGAATCCCGTGAACTTTGTCACTCAAAAAATATGACTCGTGGGGGCGCCTGGGTGGCTCAGTTGGTTGGGCGACTGCCTTCAGCTCAGGTCATGATCCCGGAGTCCCGGGATCGAGTCCCATATCGGGCTCCCAGCTCTGCGGGAAGTCTGCTTCTCCCTCTGACCTTCTCCCCTCTCATTCTCTCTCTCTCTCAAATAAATAAATAAAATCTTTAAAATATATATATATATATATATATGATTCATGGACCAGCAAGATCCCATCACCTGGGCGCTGGTTAGAAATGCAGAATCTCATACTGCATGCAAGCCCACTGAGTCAGCATCTGCATTTTAACGAGATCCCCTGGTGAGCTATGCACAGAAACTCTGAGAAGCATTGTCTTCTGTGTAGTATGAAGTATCTTGAATAAAGTTAACCAAATAGTCCAGTTTCCACCATGAGTACTTCCTGAGGTTACTAGGAATTCACTGGGGTGTTGCCATCATAGGTCAGGCCCAGCTCTCTTCGACCTCTCCCAAGAGAACCTGCTCGTTCTACAAGACCCCAAGTCCCTGATCTCAGGCTGGAGAGTGGCAAAAAAAAGATCCTTGCCTCCACCCCTGCACTATTGTCCTGACTCTCCCTTCTCCCCTCCCTGCAATGTCCTAGAGCTTGAAACGGTGAGTTTTCTCTTAGCTTCCTTTCCCATCTGGTTAACATTTCCCCTGCATCATAATCTAAGCCATGTCTTTGCTTCGTTCTCTGCTATACCTCAGTGCCCACAACACTGGTGGGCATAGAAGAGGGATCGAAATCCACAGATAAATGAACGAACGATGGCAGAAAGGGAGCTGAGGAAGAAGCCAGCTTATGAATTATGGGAACACAAGTCAGGAGTAGCCACCGCTCTGTTCTCTTTTACATGTAACTGTGCTATGCACCCAGAGATCCTGGAGCTTCCTGAAGACAAGCCTGGGTCTTGTGCAGACAGGAGTTACCTACGGCAGCCAGTGCAGTAGGGGACCAGTGGTCATTTGTCACCATGTAGGCAAAGTTGGGTAAACTCTGGCGGCCTTCTTTACATCTCTATGTATGCCCTTCCTTCCCCTCCCCTTCTTGGCCCACAGCAGTCACTCCTTGGTGCGTTGTGAAGAAGGAGGAGGAGAAAGAGAAACAGGAAGAGGAAGGAAAGGAGGAGGGAGGAGGCCGGGGAGAAGGAAGAGGTCAGGGGCTTGCGGAACGTGGGGCTGATCAAGAAAAAAGATACGACCGCAGGAGGCACAGGGTTGCACGTGGAGAAGCCCTTCACGGCATGGGGTGGTCACCACTCAGAAGGACAGCAAGGGACCTTCCGCAGAAGGGGCTTACACGTCTAGGGGATGGCACTCGGCAGCCTGGTGGGGAGTCTCCAGGACCAAGAGCTCACGAAGGGCATAGCAGCTTGGAATCTCGCAACTGCCAGCCTTACTTTATCAATAGGTAACAACAACTGGATGACGTTGCACCAGGTCTCTACACGGCTAAACATTAATTTGTGCAGGCTATTCTTTTAAATAATTGGTATGTAAAATTTTGAGTCTGGCACGGGCGAACTTTTGAGCTAAGAGTGAAGTAATAAGCATCATAGGAGACAATGCACAGAGGTCATCAACGGCTCCTTCGTGTGCCAGGGGAGGAACGGAGAAAACACAGAAGAGGCTAAGGACTTTTTCTTAGAAGCCGGGATTAACTAATCCCACATTTAGTAACCACATGTGGCCCGACCTAGACTACCCTGCAGCGGCCTTTTAAGAATCGCTGGACTCCCATCAAACGTCAAGAGACCCAAATTGCTCTCGCTTTGAAATTCTTAGGAAATAGTAGTGACATATCAAATCCTATCACAATACCTTACACTGGTTGAGAAGATCTGATTATTCTGCTTGTGCTTTATCCTAGACTATAAAATCTGAAATGTCAACCAGAATTTCTCTTGCTTAGGAAAATAGTATATACGTGGAAATGTGGCTGGGTTTTGATGACACTATTGGCTGGATTTCGGTTATGCTTTTTTTTTTTCAATAAGGAAATCACATTAGTGGAGTTTGTGTTTTATTTAAAAAAAAAAAAAGACAGTATCATTAGTCGAGCTCTCAGACGGCATAAACCTTCCCACAACACGCTCAGTCACCAGGAACCATATAGATTGGAAAAAGAAACACATTACTGCACACCCATGAAAGGCGTCTTTGTAAAAGCATTGGTGGGGGGGGGGAGGGAAACGCATCTAGATCAATCAGCCTCAAACACAGGATGAGATATTATCAAAACAGATTTCACTCACGCTAACAGCAATCAGCTCTCAAGTTCAACTGTTGCCTAAATATGTTGAACTTCCTATTAAAAGGTAAATTCTTGGCAGCATTTGGGGGGGAGGGGAGGTGGCAGGTATGGAAAATAATATGTTAGAATGTTCACATCTCCTTCCAAGGAACAAAAGGAAGGGCGTTGCATAGCCAAGTAACTAGTGCACTTGGAGAAACATAAAGCCTTTCATGTTGGAAGAAAAATAAACCAATTTTTATACTCGAGACTACAATAGCTGTTTCCGTTTTCAACCTGGTGGTTTGTTTAAACTGTAGGGACCATTAGAGGTCTCCTGCAAAGCAGACTGATGTGGATTTCGGTTTTGCTCTTATGATCCATAATAGCTGTGCCACAAGAAACAGCAATTTCCTACCTACATCAAGTTCGGTTAAGTGAGGAGATGAAATAAGGGGACCTACACTAACATGGGAATTATATAAAGGAGTTGTTTGGACAGAAACCACTCCTAAGTTAAGCTTCCTATTTTTCAATGCATGAGGGTTAAATATAATAACCAGTTGGTTTATAGATGGGAGACAACTTGAGCCAAGGTGACCTGTTAGTGTCTCTGCTCAGAAACAATATTTAGGGGCGCCTGGGTGGCTCAGATGGTTAAACATCTGCCTTGGACTCAGGTCATGACCTCAAGGTCCTGGGATTGAGCCCTGCTGAGCAGGCAGTCTGCTTCTCCCTCTCCCTCTGCCTCTCTCCCTGCTTGTGTTCTCGCTCTCTCAAATGAATACATAAAATCTTAAAAAAAAAAAAAAGGAATACATGTTTGTTACATAATTGACTCTGATAACAATTAATCCTACCTAGTAACTCACAGAATCTATTGGTAGGGAGTGGACAATGTAGATTTTATGCTTCGTTTTGGGAAAACAAGTCACAATTTGGAAAGCAAAATGAAGAATGTCAAGGCTAGTGTCTAACGCACGACAGGACCATCAATCCATTCCTAGACGGGACCTTCACCTACCTAGTCATCCAAGATGCAGCTGAGCCACCCTGTCCCCAAAATCCCTCCAGATGCTCCATAGAGATACAGATTGGGAGAATTTTTCTTTTCTTTTCCTTTTTATATTTTATTTATTTATTTGACAGAGAGAGAGAGAGATCACAAGTAGGCAAAGAGGCAGGCAGAGAGAGAGGGGGAAGCAGGCTCCCCACTGAGCAGAGAGCCCAATGCAGGGCTCAATCCCAGGACCCTGAGATCATGACCCGAGCCAAAAGCAGATACTTTAACCCACTGAGCCACTCAGGCGCCCCAGGAGAATTTCTTCAAGGTGAGACTTTAGATCCCAAAGCTTATATACATAAAAGACCTTGCAGACGCTTCTTTATATCAAAAGTCAGAAATCTTTTCTTAGCAATGTCCCCAGAAGAAAAATAATTGTATCACTAAAGGCTCAGGGAATTTCTGATTTTACATAAATACATACACCTACCCAAGCATACTTAACCCATTGAAAAACAACACCATCATTCAATAGTCAGGTGAAACCTTCTCCGAAAAGCACGGCTCAGGAGGAAGACATAAGTCGAAGACGGTGGGCAGCGCCTCTGGATTCCCCATGCCAGGTTCCCACTCGTCCCTCCAGCCATCTCTGGGTGTAAATCTCCGAGCAGAGGGAAGTTTGTTACGCAGGTGCATTCCCTATACCTGCCGCAGTGTGAGGCCAGTCTGGTTCTGGCCCCGAGGAGAAGTTCTCTTTCCTTGCAGCAAGATAATGTTTTAAAAAGCTGACTTTTAAACCTCTTACTGAATTTTTTAATGGATTAAATTCATCATGTCACCAGCTGCTGTGCAGCTAATAGAGCCATAAAACACTGTATTAAAGGATTACCCATGCAAAATTTCCTCTTGCGCTAATGTGAATTTTAATACTTTTAACATTTAGTTGAGATGGGAATGTCCAAGAACAGCTTGTTCAATAGGTTGTTCTATAAAATTAAGTTCCTCGTCTCATCAGAAATGCCAAGACTCCATTAAGTTAAAATTTTACAGAGAGGCTAAGATGATTCACTGTGTAGCCTTTGTGAGGAGGGAGACAACATCTGCTTCTACATTAATGTTCTAACAAAAAGAAGGAAAGAAAGAAAGAAAAGGAGAGAAAAGGCAAAACAGGCGTGAATCCCCTAAGTTCATGGAGACTGGCCTAAACAGAGGAAAATGCTAACTTCGGATTTGTGGAAGGTCAACTTACACAACCCCAAAATGCTGCTAATGACGTATGTCCTGAATGTCATTTATCAGAAGTTCACAAAGTCTTAAACTATACAAAGTGGCAAAGATGCAAAATCACACGTATGTCAAATTTTGCAGAACAAAAATGGGATTATGTGTATCATCTAGATGAGGGAAGAAAGAACAGAGGGAACGTGTCACTGGTGGAGGACTGGCGAATCATGGGGAAGGAATCTAGAAATTATGTATTTCCCCTGCTTCGTCTTATGGGTGGTCGGTGTTGAGACCCCGAGAATTCCCAGATTGTTCGAGATCACACTGGCTAATCGATGCAGAGTGGAGAATAAAGCCGGAGTCTCCTGTTGCCTAGACAAGGAACCGCATTCTATCTTCCCTATCTATATGTACGCATCGATCTTGTATATACGAAATGATTTTCGTGTAAACAACAATAATCCATAAGTAAACAGTGATAAGATCACCCTTCTTCTTGGGAAAGCTTTATACATGAGGTAACAAAGCTTTACCACCTCCGCCCTGGATATTTAACTTGGAATTTTATATCTTTAGTTACATCTCCTTAGGCTGTTTGCATGAGTGACCCTCCAAACCTGATTGTCACTGTTACCTGTCTGTCTCAAACGTCATGGCATTGCATTACTTCCTAAAGAAATTGTATCTTCAATGAGGTCGCTAAAAACAACATGGACGTTGTCTTTAATGCTCTTCAGTAATTGTCTAAATTTAATCATCGACAGAGGCTCCAAAATCTCATCGCAATTCAAGCGGACATTAGGACGCCTTCAGCGCCTGATTCGGAAAAAAAAAAAAAAAAAAAAAAACCCGAGATGATCAGTTTCAATGGCAATTCTCCAAAGCCAGTGTTCTTTACCCCGGCTGAATTTTGTCCACAGCTCCCTATTTTGTACTCTGTATGTATTACTGTTCTGAGAGCCTGTCATTTCTTATCAGAATGAGAAAGGCTAAAGAGATAATATTTCAATAACATACTGGCCTGATCATAAAATAACTCAATGGAAATGTGTAACTGCCTCAGGGAGCCCGGCAGGGTACTCAGCGTCAGATGATTTCTATTCTGGTTTTTTTTTTTTTTTTTTTATGGCTACATTTTCTGTTATATCAGACATCCCCTCAAGTCTTAGTTATGCTTTTATTCAAAAGGGAGAAGCATAGTATAAAGACCTACAAAACTTATTATGATATATTACTCTAAAGAAATAAAAGTAGCTGCCACCGTAGCATATTGATAAGGACAGGCCTGCCACATTAATTGACCTTTTTTCATCTTACCCACCAGGGCTGAAGCCTGAGTTTCTCGGTTGCTAGGCAACAGGGGTCACAGTTTTCAGGTCTGAAATGCACAACCTAGTCAAAAACGAAGATGATAGGATCTTCAGAGAGAGCAGACCCTTGGCAGTAGCAAGAATTTCGATGGGTGGGAGTTTTTGAATTTGACTTATTTTATTTTATTTTATTTTATTATCATGCTGAAGGGCTGAAATGGAGAAACTTCAACTTGTCAAAAGATGGTGGGAACAGATTTTTCAGTTCTGGTGATTAGAATCTAGGGCTGGAACCACAGGAAGAGAATGGAGTCCCGGCTTCTCTTTGATAAACACGCTGACACAGGGCTGGGAATTTTAGCTGCTGGTTCAATGATCAAACTCTCCCTCAAAACACACGCCTTACACCCACAGCCACGTCCAAACCGCAGAGCGATCTCGGGAGACGGATTCGATTGGGTTGGGGGCGGGGGCGGGGGGGGGGGCTCGTGTGGGGGTGGGGCGGTGTTCTGCTTCCATTTCTTAACATTTTTCGCCAACCTGACTACGTCCCACCATGCTTAATGAGAGCGCTGCAGGCACACAGCTCCTAAAGGTCAGCTCCAAGAAAGCTCCCTCCCCACCCCTTTCTCTCCCACCAAGTCAACACTTCCTTTAAACTTTCATAAAGGCCATGAGAGAGAACCTATTTCTCCACCGGAAAGAAACGCTCCATCTCGACGTAATTGCCTCCAACGCTAGGTTCCACTGGTACGTATTTGAACTTGAGTGATCGGACCCTAATAACATTTCAATGAGGGCAACTTTTTTTCACGAGACATGTGGTTGATGGAAGCCAGTGTCAGGAAAAAGCAAGAGAAGGATTTTGAACTTTCTATCCCGTCATTTATTTGAAGATCTTACCCTGGGCAACGATCGCTCTCTTCCTTTTACTTCACTTCCATACCCATTCTGTAAGCCTAGTAGTATCTCCTGGAAGAGGCCTCGTAATGAACTCCTGGAGTTTTATTTTGCTCAACGTGATGTTTTGGGGAAGGGAAGAATAAAAACGTGTGTGTGTGTGTGTGTGTGTGTGTCTGTTGGGAGAAGAGTAACTAATTATAAACTCAAGGTGAATGATTTGGAATCCAGAATTTAAAGGCAGATAGCAGGGTTTGCTGGTTTCTTTCACTCTGGGCCATATCTGAATTCTTGTAGATCCCACCTGATTTCAACCGTGGCCAGAAGACAGACGCCCTGACTCATATCAATAGCAATGAGATAGCCAGTAGGCAGGTCACGTGCCTGGAGACTGAGGCTGTCACATAACTCTAATGATTTCTTTGGCCCTTCGGGGTGAAAAATTTACTTCATACTTTTTTTGTCTAATATTTGCCATTTTCCTTTCCCTGAAGATAGCTGTCATTTTTAGATATGTCTGCTGCCTTTTCCAAGTTGTCAGCCCTGAAAGAACCTAACGTGACGTGGTTGGAAAAAAAATGTGGGCACCCCCTTCAACTGAGTTAGAATGCAGACATATGCCAAGCAGAGTGGGGGAGATTCTTCTCAGCTCTTGCTCGGTGGCCTCTTCCGAGCTCTTCTGCACCCAATTCTTTCTGATTCACAGCCCCTGCTTCCTGTTACATCTTGGCTGTAGCTTCCAGAAACTCACAGGTCGGAAGGCAGGAGTGAGAAAAACAAGCCTTCTCCCGAGTGGCCTCCTACAATCAAGGACAATCTCAGTTGGCATATTCAGAGCAAGTGTAGACGATGATCCAGAAGCTATCTGGAAAAGGTTTGGCTTGTCTACAATAAGGACAAAATGGGCAGTAAGAGTTTAGAAACTTCCAGCACAATCGAAAGAGCTGATGTTATGCCGGTTGAATCTAATAAAAATATTTGAACCTCTGCTTTGTCGGTCCTTGTCAAATAAACTTTTAGAAAATATATTGTATTTTACAAATTATGGGTCCACAATAAATTGGGGGGGGGGGAAACTGGTGCTTAGGAAGTCATGTCCTAAATTTGACATCCTTACACTCAACTTGAAATGGTTCTGGTACAACTGTGACAAGTCAAAACTCTGGGCAAGTTCTTTCCAATGGCAGAGACAGGAACCCAGTAGGACCCTGTTGACCAAAGTCTGTTTCTTTTTGCATGATGTTTGCAGTTGGTGACTTTGAGCTAAGCATTCCTTCTCTGAGTATCTAAGCGGCCAGTGTAGACTCACTGATACCCATATGGAGTCACAGATAAACTAATCTCTGCTGAGTAGAGTAGGCAGATTTTCAAGCTCTTGTGTTAAGAAGAAAGAGGTGGGGGTTTTTTGTTATTTGTTTTTTGTGGGTTTTTTTTTTTTATTATTGTGTTGAGACAGGGTCTTAGAAGAGAATCTAAGAATCTTGGTTCTGAAACAGCTTTTAATGAAACTGTGCCCTTGAATTGCTCTGACCTCCACATCTCTGCTGCTCTCCATGGGGCCCCTCTCTCCATGGTCCTCCCTCACCCCACACTCAACAGGGAGTCATCCTGACCTGCTCTAAAACTTTCTTGTTCTGATCCAGCTGATGAGAAATTTTGTCAGAGGACGGATGAGTTTGCCCCCATAGGACAGTAATTCTCAAATCCATTCTCCACTTTCCCCTGTTCAGTGTCACAAGGATGGTGGTTTCCAGAATCCCTTGTCCTCTTGGCTCTCCTTAGATTTGTTCAATGAAAGGCAAGGAGGAGATGCTGGCAGAGGAATGCAGTGTACTTCTAGATGCTACTCCCAGTATGCAGACTACTCACCCTGTTCGGTTCTCTGCAGGACCACAGACAATGCCTCCAAGGGACAGCTTATCATGACCCAGTCAAAAGAGCCCAGGGAAGCAACAGAGTTGGCATTCCTCAACCCGACTTCAAGCACCAGAGAAAGAGGCAGGTGTGCAGCCTGGAAAGGGAGTTAATGATATTTCTGAAGAGTAGAATGATAAGAGGAAGAGATCATAAACATGTATGGGTCTGCTGTCATCTCATCAAAGGAGAGAGGATCCCATCAGACTCAGGAGCAGCCCCAAAGTGCAGACCAAGACCATGAAGATGGCCTTGTGAGGAAACCATTAAAGAGACACAAAGAGAACTGAGGCTTCTAGAGAGCCACAGTCAAAGGGCCTATCAACAATAAAGAGCAAATATTGAAAAATAAAAATCTAAAAGGATTAGACAAGTTATATGTGACTTTTCTTTGAATTATTCCTAAAAAGGGGTACTTCCTCCAACCCTTACTAAAAGCCACATCTAACATTTGGATTTCTACAATAACCTTCTTCAGAGTGTCCCTACCTCTGCTGTCCTTGTCCCAGCCCCTTCCCCTCAATGGAGCTAAAGTCCCCTTTCCAACATGATATTCAAAGGGGATTCCAGGGATTTCCTTCCTTCTTGCTCTACTTCCACAGGCATCTCTAGCAGCAGCTGCATCTGTCCAGGATTCCAGCTCCAACAGGGAGGTCTCCACTGTGGTTCTAGAACCAGCCAAAGGAGCCAGCTTCTGGAGTCTGATAACACCACCTTTCCCCATGTCCTTCCAGCCCTTCCTCCTGTTGGTAACCTCTGAGTGCCCCATTGACTTGTCCTCCTTGGTTCTTCTAGCCCTCCTGTAGCCAATCTCTTATGTTAAATTCCCTCTATTTCATATGCCCGAAGCGATAGTTATTCTCTTGACTTGACATATGTGCTTGATATTCTTAAGGGTAAGTCTATATGGGCAACTATGTAACTACTATCCAGGTGTAGCTTGGGCATCAAGATCTCTGATGGAGAATATAGCACACATATGTTAATAATGACTACAAGTTTCTCACTGGACTAGAAGCTACTGGGGCATCAGGATCTTGTCTTATTCATCACTGTATCCCAAGATCTAATACAGGGCCAACACCTAATTCACACACAATGATTATCACTTGAATATATTTAGATGAAGGGTAAGGAATATTTTACCTAAATACATTTTTAAAAGCAGAAAGAATTAACACCTTCATTTTATACCGTGCAAAAGTAAGATTGAAGGGCTTCATTTCACGTTGAAACCACGGGAATCTCTGGTCACACTGTTTTATCGACCAATGATGGGCTCATCCTTTTAGTGATGCAGTGAGCCCAAAGGAACTTAATTTTCCAATTAAAAATAAGTCAATCAGATTTGCCTTCAAAAAGCAAGAGAAATTGCCTCCGCAGAACTCCTTTCTGAAACACAAATTTCGCCAGTTAAATTCTACCTGGCAGAGTGTACTTACTTGTAGGAGGTAAATTATCACATCATAAAACTGTCTGGTAGGATTCTAGCTGTTTGAGGTGTTAAATACCTATGTCGCCTTCAAAGAAAACTACTTTTGACATTTACTTCTTAGAAGAAAGGCAAGAACTAACAGGGCTGGCCTGAGGCAAAATTGGGAAGTCTTCAAGATTGTTCTTGGTTGACCTCCCCCCCTTCCTAACTTCACAGATTCCCACACCTCTCTCCAGCCCTCCCTCCTGCTGCCTCCCCATCTCTAAGGGTGCGGTGTGTGTGTTTAAAATCTTCACTTCGCTAAGCTACAAGGGATTGATAAAAGCTTAGAAATCTGTCCCTCTCTGGAATAGGAGTATTTTTACAGTAATCAATGAGATTAGTGTTTCAGAAATTCTAGCAACTATCAAATCACCTGGAAAACTATTCCAAAACGGATTTCTTGATCCTAATTGAGATTCTCATTAGGGAGTTATGGATGGAGCCCAGGCACGGGCATCTTTAGCAAGTTCCCAAGTGATGCTGATGCTGCCACATGGGGGTCACTCTGAGAACTAAGTCAGTGGAAGATGCCCACTTGTTGCCTGGGACAGGTTCAGATCCTTCTGAATGTATGAGGTCTGCCCATTTCCCCATTTCTCAAACACATCTGAGCATCAAAATTTAACAAATAAATAAATACTCAAATGTGTTTGAAAATACAAATTCCCCCAAATTTATCCTCAAGATTCTAACTCAGTAGGGTGCTGGTGGTACTTCAAAATGTGTATTTCTTTCTTTCTTTTTTTTTTTTTTTAAAGGCTCTTCATTTGGCCCTGAAGTTCAGGCCTTTGGAAATACCTCTCTTGGGAAGTCAGTGTTACAGGGAAAAGAAAAAAAAAAAAAAAAAAACAGATCTGAGTGCGATCCCAGTCTCACTTACCACCAGTGGAACTTTTGATATATTATTGAAACTCTATAAATCTTCAGCAGCCTTAAATTTACCTCTTGTCCATCCCCTGCCCTGTCTACTTGAAAAGCAATGCCTAACCCCGGATGCTATGAGAACGAAAGGAAGAGGGAAAGATAATGCACCTGTTAATGAAAAAAGTTTAAACTGGGGGCCTCCAACCAAACTTTCAGGAGACAGGAGGGAATATACCCGTGTTACTCTTTCTTATTTGCGGGGAAAAAAAAGCCACTTTGCCAACCAATGGACAATGGCCTCCTTACAAAGTGGTGGCTGCCTGAGTAATCAGTAGACACCATTGTGTGGGTTCTTTAACTAGAGCTTCTAACAAGAGACTTTACTCATGTAATTATCTCCCCCATTCCTGGCTATTTTTTTAAATTGGGGGGGAAACCTATCATCAAAAAACTTAGAAAAAGGAATGGAGTCATCCTTGTAAGCTCGTCAGATCGATTAACAGAGTTTGCCTCTTGCCAAAGAAAATGACATATGACTTAGAAGTTTACTTGATTTGTTCGATTAATAGTTACCAGAGTGTTAGGCGCAAGGTCTGTGAAGATGAATAAGACCAAGTCCTTCGAAACATTCGTGGTCAATGAGCGTGAACAGTCAGGTCCGCAAAGGAAAATGTTGCAGGTGCCTGGACAGAAGCATAAAGAGGGTTCGATGCCTCGTTCGGGTGTGCGCAGTTAAATCCCATAGAACACAATGCTAGGTATGTTTCAGAAGTCACTGGCAGTTTACTAAAGGATAAATTAAATAATGTATGCTGGATGTAGAAACCAGTGAAGACAGTGCCCTCTGATGGGATGCCTGGATGGCTTAGTTGGCTCAGGTCACAATCTCAGGGTCCTGGGATGAGTCCAGCATCTGGCTCCCTGCTCAGTGGAAAGTCTGCTTCTCCCTCTCCCTCTACCCTCCCCCTCCCCCACTCTCTGTCTCTCTCAAAAAAATAAAATCTTAAAAAATAATAAAAAAAATAAATAAAAGACAGTGCTCTCTGAACTTCAGCATGACTGCAGATTACCTAGAAAGCTCAATTAAAACCACATTGCTGGGGCCCATGGGTGGCTCAGTGGGTTAAAACCTCTGCCTTCGGCTCAGGTCATGATCTCAGGGTCCTGGGATCAAGCCCTGCATCGGGCTCTCTGCTCAGCCGGGAGCCTGCTTCCCTCCCCTCTCTGCCTGCTTGTAATCTCTCTGTCAAATAAATAAATAAATAAAATCTTTTTAAAAAGAAAAGGAAAGGAAAAGGAAAAAAAGAAAAGAAAAGAAAAAGAAAAAGACACTTAGGATTTCTACACCATCCAGAACATCTGTTATTAAAAAAAAAAAAAAAAAAAACGCGTTGCTGAGTCCCAGCCCAGACCGAGAACGTCTAGGAAAGGCCCAGAGAATGTATTTTCCTAGAGAGTTCTCAGGTGATGCCCACACTGCCGGTCCTTCAGAGAATGTTGACAAGATGCCAGCCAAATGTACTGAAGTAGGTTGCCATACAGTGACCAGAACTGGCAGGCAGAGCTACCTGGTTGGAAAATGGATGACCCGCGGGGCAAGCATCCAGCTGAGCTAGGTGCTGGAGCTCAGCTAGGTGCTGAAGACAACATGAAGACCGGAGGCAGCAGAGCCTAACAGAGAAACGTGCGCTTTCACACTCACAGCCCCGAGTTCAGAGTTCCCTCCGCCGCAGCCTGGCAGGATGAGTTGAAGCAGCTTACCCCGTCTCCCGGGCCACGTCTTCGTCTATGAGATGAGCAACACAAAGCCAAACTAAAAGAAAGACAATGCACACTAGGGAACTTGGCTCTGGGACCAGCCTGCAGTTGGCCAGAAATGGCATCAGGAAGTGGCCCCATGGCTGCTCTCTCGCTGCACTCGGTCTCAGTCAAGGTCAAGACTGATACCAACAAAATTTCGTGCAAGGATGATTATAGTAAAGGCTATCGGTGTGGTTGAAAAATAAAATTCGGTGGAGAAACAGGTTATTCATAATGACCACCTCACAAGGATCCTTTCGGGATTAAATGAAATAAAGCACCTATAGACCCCAACACGTCCTTCTTATTTATATTAATAGGCACTCAGCAAATTATCCATTTCTTTCCCCCTCCCTTCTCTTGATTCTAACTGAGAAGATTTCTGGGAGAGTCTCATGAAGTGGATGGGGCTTAAGCAAAACTTAAATTCTCTTAAATTATGTTGCTTGTGTGCCTTTTCCCTATGTTGGCCAGACCACCCAGATACCATCCCACTTGCTTCCAGACCCAGCAAATTTCAACTTCCCAGATCGCAAAACATTGTTATTTCCCTACTAATCAATCCACTACCGCAAAATCACGAAATCACTCCCGTGTCTGTGTGACGGAAGGGAAGAGGGAAACCCACCGAAGTGTGACATTGGGGATCAGAAACTTAAGAACATTTTTTTTTAATTCTATCAGAAAGATCACGAGAACTGCTTTGGTCAGAAATCCACTGCACCTGTAAAGGCTTTTCTGAACTTTTTACCTCTTGGTGATGCTTTTGATCTGCAATGCACACGATCTCATTAAAAGCATATTATTTAGTTTAAACTTCGAACACTGACCATTTTTTCCCCAGTAGCCTGGGGCTCAGGGCAATGAAATGCGGTTCATGCAAGCTTTATGTCAATGGCAGCGAGTCATAAAGTATCTGCCGGGATATTGTTGCAAAGGTATGCTGGAGAAAGGGGTGGATTCTGGTTCGCATGCTTTAGAGAGCTTTGCAAGGTAAGGTCAGTACCCGCCTGCCTATGAACTCAGGAAGGCTCAGCCCGGGCTGGCTGACACACGGGGCAGTAAATCTTAGTGGAAACACCAGACACCTGCTTTTCAGATTGGGATGACTTTCCTAGGTCCACTTAAATGAACTATCTTGTTTCTCAATCTTCATACCATCTTTGGAGAAAAAGTACAGTCTGAATTATGGAACCTGAAACCCGCCCTTGATTTGTGGTGCAGTTTTCCTTAGCCCACTGAAGGTGATGGGAGCCTTACCAAGCAAAGCCAGCAATTGTCACCGTGAATGGAATGCATATACAGAATCACTCCCAGGGTTTATAATTCTATCTGATGGAGTTTACTGCATATGATTCCTTCTGTACTCCCGTGTTGTGTGTAGAACATAAACAGAAGACAAAGTCTGCAGGGCACAGAGCTGCATGACCCCCAAGAAACACTTTTAGCAAGGAAACCTAGAAGCCGGGTAATTGTTCATTTCCGGGGGTGCTGTTTTTCCCAGGTAATCTTGCCTTCTCTCTGGATGCAAGTCATCCCCTTTCTGCTTCAAAAATGGGATTAACTGCAGGAGTATTTAAAATAATTCCTTTTACGATGCAGCCCAAAGTCAAGAATTG
Organism: Nasua narica; assembly: GCA_028533885.1. Lineage (NCBI taxonomy): Eukaryota > Metazoa > Chordata > Mammalia > Carnivora > Procyonidae > Nasua > Nasua narica. Next base: position 113,992,782 of record CM052802.1, on the reverse strand, counting down.
AGAGGACCTGATACAGCCAAATGTCCAGGGGTCTGAGGTTTGGAGTAATGTGTGGGCCGGCAAAGTGAAAGACACAGACAGACTCCTTCGATCTTTCTTCCCTATCATCCCGCTGACTTCACACGTCCTGCGGCTTCATCAGATTCCAGTTAGAGGCAGCGAGACGTAGAGAAGCCAAAATGGGAAGGGCTGGCATCTGCTTCCTTCCGGAGTCCCTCCCACAGACTTCTTCTTGTCTCATTGGCCAGAATTAGGACACATGGCACCTTCCAGCTGCCACGGAAGCTTGGAAGTAGGATGGCAAGATGACTAAAATTGCTTGGACCAATCACGATCCATCCCCAGGAGGTAGACACATTGCAGCCCAAACGAAATCGGGATTCCATTAGCAAGAAAGAAAGGGGGAGGACTGGTGTTAGGTAACAAGCAGTGTGAGCCCACACTCTCCATTTGGGGGCAATTAACACTTTTTAATGAAATCATACATCAGACAGGACAAAATGACTCATCAGGGATACGCAGAATCTTCTAGAAATCTTTATCTTAAGGATTAGGGTTTATTGGGTTTGTGAATGACTCAAGATATGAGCTTACTATCAGTCAGGCCAACAGTCCCCCTGTAACCCTCACAAAGGAGACCAAGGCCAGGCTTCTTCTCTGAGTCCCAAGGCAAGGTGCTGCTGGGAAGTGGGTGCTCTGCCAAGCTCCCCATAAAAGCAAAGAGGTCCTTGTAGCTTTTCATCAGGACTATTTTCTTTCCCTTCCCTTTGTTCCTGACCATCACATTCCCTCCATTCCCAACTTCCCAGAAAGTCCCAGTATGAAATGCCCATTGGCTCTCGTAAAGAAAACTCCAGAACCATCTTTGAGGAAGAGTGACCTGGTCCCTTTTGGCAGAACCGTTGGCAACCTTCGCAACTCCTGAGCTTTGATAAACTGATGGGTAAAATTATTTACGTCTAAGAAGCCATGTGGAAGGAAGGTGCAGAACCACTGGGCCAACCCCAGGGCACTCCCTCTAATAAGTTACCTAAAATAAATCCAGGATACCCTCATTGCTAAGGCTTTCGTGATAGTCCACCAATAAAGACCCCGAGCTCAACGCCTTGCCCAGTGTAGCACCATCGCTCAGAGCCACAGGAGCCCTGAAAAAACTTCACAGGATATTAAGTACAATTAGCAGAACAAATATCAACCCCACCAGCCCAGCAAAGAAGTAATCACTCAGCCTTCATTCCAGCACCCATTAAGACTTGAACCATTTCTCAAACCAGTGATCTTTTTAAGTGATCATTATCATGAACGCCTTCCTAAATTAGGGAATCCTCATTAAGGGGTACCATAATGATATTAAACTTCAGCTTTTACAAAGAAGTGGAGGTAATAAAGCTTCCCGAGAAGTGACTGCTTATATTTTTGATCCAAACCATAAAAGTAGCTAAGCACTTCCTAATGCTTTGATAAGCGAGGCTTTTTTTAAATATGCCTTTAAGAAGCATTTCCTAGAATGACAGACAAGTCAGAGCTGGAAGGGACCTTTGAAAGCATATAGTTCTGCTCCCTCATCTAACAAATGAGAAGACTGAGGCCCTGACACAGCAAATGATTTGTGCAATGGCTTACAGCTAGTTAGTTGCAGACGGAGCCTAACATATGCAAATGTTGTCAGAAATAAACCTCCTTGAGACAGAAGCCTGAAAGCATGCGCACTTTTCGGCTTCCGCTCTCTCTGCAAGTGCCAGACAGAATCTGCTCAGTTCAAGTAATGAACTTGACCCTGACAAAGGTACTTCCGGAAAGACTCATTAGATTTAGCAAATAAAAACGAGGACAACCACACAAACTTGCTTTTCAAAGAACAATGAATAACTTTTTTAGGGTCAGAGTGCAATCCTAAAAAGAATAGTTGCTTTAGTCTGAAAATGATATTGAACTGCGCGTCTTAATCTATCAAGCGCCGGAGAAGAAATAATGAGAAGGGCTAAACCTATGACATCCTATTTGGGATGGATTCGGGCTGCCGTAACAAAGTACCACAGGCTGGGCAACTTTAAGCAACAGATATTTTTTGCCCCCCATTTCTGGAGGCTGGAAGTCTGAGCTCGGGGTGTGGGCAGGGCTGGCTTCTCCTGTGGGCTCTGTTCCAGCCCCCTCCCCTGGATTCTGGGGGTTTTCTGGTAATTTTTGGCATTTCTTGGCTTGTAGATATAGCATCCCAATTTCTGCCTTCATGTTCCCCTGGTGTTTTCCCTCCGTGCACGTCTGCACCCAAATTCTCCCGTTCTATAAGGACAGCAGTCCTATCGGACCAAGCCAACCCTAATGATCTCATCTTAACTTGAATTCTATGTGTACTGACCCTATCTCCAAACAAGGTCACATTCTGAAATAGTGGCTTCACCGTGTTCATTTGGGGAGACACTATCCAACCCATATTACATCTTAACGAGAACTACACACAGCGTGTAACAGTTTTAAGTGCAATAATCTATCAAGGGTACACAAGAGAGTTCTGATGCCTGACAGGACGTCACAGTATCCTCCTCGCTCAGGGTGCTCAGCGCAAGGGAAAGCTCTTCTTCACCTGATTTGATGGGAAATATTTCAAAACTAACCTAGATGCTCATCTTGCTCTTTGTGTTCTCTGAATGGATTCTTCTTGCTACTCATTACCAAGCAGGGAACTGCCCTTGACTTTGCTTTTAGGCACTGTCCTTGGGGATCAGGACTCCGCTTGATTTTGATTCCCTCCACAGGCTGTTGTTTGCTTTGCTTACCAAGAAAGATAAATACAGAAGGCTGCTACCTTCTGTCTCCCCCGGTCTAAGCCTTCATCCTGTACCTGTGTGCCCTCCAGTGGCCCAGTGACATCAGACCCCATCAGCCTGGTGAAGAGGCGGGCAGAGCGAGGGGTCCACAAAAAGCCCTGTGTTCGAGATGACTCTCCTCCTGCTTAAAGTCTGAGCCGCAAGTAGGTAATGGTAATTACCGTTCAGTTACTTTACGTCCCAAGTTACTTTGTGCTCCATATTGAGGCCCAGATATGTCGAATGATTTGCTCAAGGTCTTATAGGTAGATAATTAGTTGCAGAACTAGCTTAATATATAGGAAATCCAGTCAGAAATAAAGCTCTTCTGGGCACCTCAGTGGCTCAATCCAGTAAGCCTCTGCCTTCAGCTCAGGTCATGAAACTGGAGTCCGGAGAGAGAGCCCTTCGTTGGCTCTCTGCTCAGTGGGGAGACTGCTTCTCCCTCTGACCCTCGCCCTCTCATGCTCTCTCTCTCCCTCTCTTTCTCTCTCACAAGTAAATATTTAAAAATCTAAAAATAAATAAATAAATAAAAATTTAAAAAGATATAAACCTCTTTTGGAAGAGCAAGACTCCAAGCTAAATGTTCTTTCCTCTCCACCGTGCTGGCTGCTACTCTTTCCTGAAAAGTCAACAAAAAATGCAGGGCTTATGTGACTATGACCTACCACCCAGTGAAGAATGTTCTCTAATCAGTAAGGCCTTTGGGCACTGACTTCCATATCCCTAAATGAATTGCAACATTTCCTTCAAAGATTGCACCAAAAACTGGGGGTGCCACTCACTAGCAGTGTTTCATCATCTGGCTCTGTACCAAAAAAAAAAAGATGAAAGTAAGGACTTATTATAACATAATGTGACATTGTGCCCTTGATATGACATTTCACTAATGCCATTATGTTAGAAATGGAGACAGATTCACAAGATATTGTCTCTTTGACTGAAGATGATGGAGTGACCTCAGAATAAAGGACATCTAAGTTGCAAAACCAGCAATGAATCATATTTTCTGTTTCATGTTCTTACACAAAAGAGAATCATTATTCACAATATTTTTAAACAATCAGATTAATGCAGTTTTCTCTTTACCTAGCAATGTCTTCTTGCTTCATCTTCTATTTAAATAGAATGTCAATGCACACTGTAACTTATAACCTATTTAAAACTTTTCATAGCCTCAAGGCTCATAAGTGTTAGAACAGGTTAAATAAGAGTGTTATTGTTTTTAGTCAAAGCCTGTCCAAAGCTACAGCGGGGAAAAAAAAAATACAATTTAACCTTCAGAAAAAAGTCTAAAAGTTCTCAACAGAACAAAATTAGGGTTTCCTTGGCAGTAAGAAAATATGTAATTTCAAGTTCAATTTCATAAGCCAAACCTTAGAACATTCCATCATGAGGCTGATTTAGCTACACTGTCTAAAATTCTTTGGGCTCTTATTTTAAAGGCTGTCGTTGAAAAAAGACAAAAGACCAAAAGATATATCCAGGACTGTGATAGGTAAGTAAATTACCTTTTCCGAAATTTTTCTTCAGCGATCCTGATTAGAATTGCTCCAAACACTCATCAATGAAACTTGAGCCACGGTTTCAGATATACGAAACATAATACAAAGTAGGATAAAAATCTTAAAATCCAATACCTAGCTCAAATAGATCTGGGGAGCTTGAGTTGTGTAACGGATCAGCTGTATGCATACAATGCCCATTACCATAGTCTAGAATATAAAAATGTATCAGACTCAAGAAAGGTGAGGTTAACTATGGGGAGTATTATTTTGTGATTATTGTGGATTGTACTCTACCAAACAGACAAGATGTACCCTGAAAAGGTTGAGTGTTGAGCATCTGATGATACATCAAGCAACAGAAATCAATGTTTATTTGAAAAGTGAACTGGTAGTCCACAGAGATGAAATAATTTCTAATATCTTAATATACAATTACTTACCATTATGTAGCTGGGGATGCATAATTTTTCTATACAGTCCCCAGTGGTATCCAAATTTAATTTAATTAAATACCTTTATTGGTAGAACTCAAATGGTAAACGGCCATAGGTAGGCATAATTCGAAAAACACAGTCGAGGCAATTACTTATTTTAATTTTAAAACTTATTTTTGTTCTTTAAACAGAATAATAGTACTTGATAAGTATTCTTTAGAGTAAAAAAAATAAATAAATAAACGTGCCTAAGGAGGAAAGAATTGGTAGTTAAGGAAATGTTGGTATGCTTTAAATAACGTTAAAATGGAAGTAAAAAAAAAAAAACCACCACCACCATGGGACTCTACCATGCCAATCCATATTCAACCAGCAGGTGGCACACTAGGGCCTTCTTTCCACCATTCAACAGCAGAAAGAAAATACCATTGAAAGAATCCCTTAGTTTTTTGTTTGCTGTTTTCTAACCTGAATACCCACCAAAAACCAACCTAGCATCATAAAAATATGAATCTACAAGTGGTTCTTTCTCAGCTTTATGATTTTTATTACTATCAGTGGAAGTTATTTTGCTTTGCTTTCCCATTAAACTTTGACCCAATAAGATATAAACATACTGATGAGCAGAAATACCAATAAAAATAAGTTCATTGATGACTCCACACAGAAACAGAAACAACTGGAGAAATGATTTTGCTTTTCAGGATGCTCACGCATGGATCACTGGTATTTAATATTCTAAACTTGCTCTTCATATTTGCAAAGCCTATAGCTATAGGTTTATAAGTGCTACTCATAACAGTGAGTATGATCAAATGAAAGAAATAGATTCCAAGTAGAATTCTGAACATTGAAAAGATTTCGGTACATTTTTCCAACATTTTTTAAACGACTTTATTGCCAAAACAATTAATCAAAATCATCCCAATATTTAAAATATTTCAACAGAATCCCCCATCTAAACTAATTCAAATTTATGGATCATCATAATGCCTTGGAAATAGTCTTTCCTAAAAGTAACTGTCTTTCATTTTAATTTGCTGAAAAAGATGCCCTCTCCTTTTTTTTACTATGGTAGAACAAACATATTTTGGACATACTCCAGTTGACTATGAACTAGCAAACAGTGCAATACCTGGGTGGCTCAGTCCGTTGAGTGGCTACCTTTGGCTCAAGTCATGATCCCAGGGTCCTGGGATCAAGTCCCGCATCGGGCCCCTCATGCAGTGGGGAGCCTGCTTCTTTTACCTCTTCTACCTCTTCTGCCTCTTCTACCTGCCACTCTGCCTGTTTGTGCTCTCTCTCTCTCTCTGACAAATAAATAAATGAAATTTAAAAAAAAAAAAAAGATCTAGCAAGCAGTAAGTTAAATAGCACGTTACCGGTCACTTTTAACCGCCACTGACCAAACAAGCTGCATGAGTGGGAATTTTGTTTTCTTCAGTTCTAAAATGATCACGAAATAGAATGAGATGCCACTAACCAGCTGTGCCACCGTGAGCAAATTACTTAGTCTTTCTACCTTCTTTTCTTCAAATGAAAAATAAAGTAGAATATTTCTAAAGCTCCATTTTCCATTTCCCTTATAAAACTGCGATTTTTATCTATATTCGAATCTAATTATAAAGCATAAGAAATCATTGCAAAGTAATTGAGAAAAAGAGGAGAAGCTGGGAAAAACTCGTCATACAATGACCAGCGCTAAGACAAGAGTGTGCAGACCGCCTCCCAGCTTCTCCAGCTTCTCCGATGAGTGCAAACAGGAGCCCAAAATGTACAAGGGATAAGGAAATGCTTTGGTTTATGATTCATTTACTTACTCTGGTCTAATTGGTATTTAGCCACCTGAGAACAGATTTGTTAGGCTCTTGCTCTAGCTGTCTTGCCCAGAATTTTCAGTAGCACAGATCTGCTTAATAGATGCCAATTCCTGGAACCCACAACTTAAGCATCCCACAAGAAAGACAGGCAGGGCTTTAGATATATGGGTTATGCCCATTGTAGACAATCCTGTAAGCATTAAACCCCTTTTCTTATAACATGTTCCTAAATCACTCCCATAACTTAGAGCCACATTATATCTTTATATTTCATTTACAAAAGCCAAAAAAAAAAAAATCCCTGAATTCCTCGCATGTAAGAATGATTCTGTACATACACATGCTATATTCAAAATCTACACTGAGCAAACAACAGATCTGTATTTTTACTCATGGGCATATTCCTACCTCTCCCATAATAAACTGATTACCACATGGATTTACAAATGTGTCCAAGAAACACATTTAATGAGCTAACCATAAGAAGGTATGTTTGTCTTTTTAGCATACAAAGGCTTCTTTCTCTCTTTATTGTGCATTTCTGATGGTATTTTAAAGAAGACTTTCACGAGAGATAGGTCCTTAATTAAGACTTTAAAATGAGGGCAATAAATATATTTTATTGGTTATAATACCTTTTTCTTTATTAGAAGGATAACAGACTGCTGGTTAACTGGTCATGAAATATTAATTAAAAAGAAAAATATATGATGGGAGCAGTCTCAGTTGGTGCTAACTCATTTTTTTCACCAGGAATTTTTTTCTGCATAAAGTTTCTGCATATGGACTCAGTCATGTCACCCAAAGGGAAAGGCCAACTGGTCTGACAGCTCTTGCAGAGGAGTTCACCCGCCCACAGCAAGTTCTGCAGCCTCTCTGCACCCCCGCTCAGAACCTCGAGAAATTCTCGTCTGGACGTTAGTCGGAAAACATGCTCGGGACAAAGCATTCACAGCAGAGCCCCCCACAAACGTGAGTATGAACACAGCGGTCGCGCATAAAACAATCTGTCCCCACCAAGCAAGGTGAGGCAAGGAGAATCTTTCTGTCCCAGACACTTATCATGGCTCACGAGCACCTTCCATAACTTGCGGTTAAATCCCGCATTTCTCCCCAGGGTCCACCCACTCCCCTTTACCTCCACCTGCCCCCCTCAACCTGGCTAAGGGGATGATTATAACAAACCGATGGTGGCCTGAGGGGATGGGGTTCGGGGATGGGAGGGGCGGGGAGCGGGGATGGGTAATATAGGTAAAGGAGAGTGGGAGACACTGGCTTCCAGTTACAGAATAAATAAAAGGCACAGCACAGGGAATATAGGCAATGGTATGATGGCATTGCGGGGCACGGACGGCAGCGACACGTGTGGGGAGTGTAGCATAATGTGGAGACCAGTGGAATCACCATGCCGTATACCTGAAACTAAGGCAACATTGTGTGTCAACTATAGTCAAATACTTTCTCTTTTTAATTTAAGAGACAAAGCAGATGTTTTAGGATAAATGCAAATAGCTTAGGGGAAAGTAATCCTCCAACACCGCCTGAGATATTTAAAATGGAATTAAGATAAATTTCTTTGGGCAATTCTGGTGTGCCCTGGTCCCGTGTTGCTGGAGGGAATTCAATTCTGGGGGAATATACCCAGCCTCCCCACTGCAGGGGATCAGCGGAGGTGTGTGTGCTGGTGGTCCCCCTTAGAGGAAGGATTTAGAGAGGCCTCTGCAGCAATCTCCATGGCAACCAGAAGTCCCCAACTTAGTCTCAAACTTCCTCATGAATAGGATTCACCAAGGGCTATCTTGCTAGAAGGCAGCTTCTGATGCTGCAGGTCTGGAGCGGGTAGCGGCTGGTGGTCCTCAGACATCACTAGGTCCTCAGACATCACTAGCGAGCACCTTCTCACCAGGAAGCTTCGAGCTGAGTAGCCTTTGTCCTGTAAACGGAAAAGAGAGCAAAGCTTAACAAAATCCTTTTTTAAGATTTTTTTTTATGCAAACAGATTCTTGGTACCTTTTGAAAATCTCCTTTATATTACAGTTGTTATAATATCATTTGCATAATAACTATAGTTTTTTTAAAACTTAAAAAAAATGTAAACAACTTCTAAAATAATTGACAATCCCCAGGTGCCGTTTCCCTTTCAAAGTGCACTTGAAAAGCGCTAGAAGGTTTATCTTCCCCCTGATTAACAATTTATCTTACTTTTAAAACTGTAACATAATAACACTGGCTTTTTCTCCTTTGGTGTACAGCTCTATGAGTTTTAACACACATACAGGTTTGTGTCAACACTACCACAATCAGGACGTAGAAAACAGTTCCCACCCCTCACCCTCCAAAAAAAAAGGATTTATAAGGTTTTGGTTTCCAAATTTCCATAGCTTTCTCTCTTTCCCTCCCTCTGCTCCCAGATTTGCAGACAACATTATAAAAGTTGTTTTTTTAAATAAAAATGACATGAAATTATGTACTGTTTGAGAAATTTTCCAGAAAATTCACATATTCCTTGAAGCAACAGGAGACACCAGAGGGTTGAAACTCTGAGGTTCAGAACCACTGGGATAAAATTACGGAAGGCATTGAATTCGGACTGGAGCAAACACATCTTCCTGGTCTGAGCTCCCAGAAGGGTCCCATTTGGGGTTTCCTTTCTGTAGGCCCACAGATCCTCCAGAGAATGGGAGACTCTCCTCAATGTTACCTTTTATCGTACCGTCAGAGTCAATCCAGAAGAGGGTGCTGGCTGCCTCCCCCGCAGCCACCCAGAAATGCCGATCCTCAAGGCAGGAGAGTAAATCACCCCACTGTATGGGGAGAGCCCCCAAAATAGGTCACTGGCAGAAGGCAGAAATGAGTTAGGTAATTTATTGTTTCAGCTTGTAGGTCAATGGAAACCGTTGAATCTGTACCCCAAAAAAAGTTTCAAATCATGGAAAAGATCTCAGATTCTTCAATGATTCATATTAACAACTATAGGTAAGAGAATAAACCTTCAGGAGATGACAGAAGGGCTTTAATTTGGGGGCTATTTCCAGCCCCTGTATACTTTTAACTCCATTCATGCCCCAAAACGAAAGGTCTTATAATACCGCCTTTGATTTATGGAAGGAAAAAAAGATGATATTACTGAAAAGACCCATTACTCCTGTGCCTCCTCATGTAGTTCAATGTTAAGTACTCTACAAAACTGAATCCTTGGTGGAATGCAATTCTGTAATTCAATCGAGAGATCTTGCTAATGTCCCAGTCTGCAAGAACATAGCTTAAGGGTTTTAGGTTTAGCAGGAAACCTTGCAAACCAGAGACGGAATTACAGCCTGCCTCTTCAATCAGGGATAAGGGAGGGTTGTTGGCAATGTAATATTAAATAATTATCAAGATTTTTAACAGGAAGGACAAGAATTATAAGGTTAGGATAGTCCCAAACAAGGATGGGGGCTTAGAAGTTAAAGGATGAAGACAAGACAAGACACTGGATAGTCAAAGCATCGATAATTGTTGAAGTTGGATGATTACTAAGTGGGCACTGTGTAGATCATTCTATTTCTGTGTATGTTTTAAAATGTCCATAATAAAAAGTTAAAAAAAATTATGCCACCCCAAGTACTATGTTGGAAAAATAAGGCTTTTTGAAACTCACAGAATTGATGTTTCTCATTTTATGTATTAAATATGAATGTGGATACCTATTATGTGATAACTTCTGCAAGATTATAGGTCAATTGAGGGTATATATGGAAACAATGTGCACACAGGAATAGGATACCTTCTCTGTGTCCTAAAGGAGCTCTCTTGTGCAAAGAAGTCTGTAGAGTTGTGTCATTTATATATTATTTATACACACACACACACACAGTTATACATATAGTCAGACTTCCAAATGCAAAATTAGGATGACGGGAACAAAAGGGTCATTGCCCGGTTTCTTTAAACACCAGTGTACATTGATAATATGGCTCAAGAACTTCTATTCGCCTAACAAACTATTTCTAAACTGTAGCTACAATCATAACCACTTAGGAAGCCTTTGAAAATACTTATTAGCTGGCCTTAACCTAGTCGAGATTAATGACACTGATTAATCAATTAGTCATATTCTCTAGATTTTTTTATTTGAGGGTACTAGCCTGCTCCTCTCAGGAACCCCACTAAGGCATAGAGTGAGAAAATGTCTTCAAAAGCTGTTAGGATAACTCATCAAGATTATTATATTGCTTGGATAACTTCAAAGATCTATGCTAAGTAGAGAAGTATTTGCTGTGGAGGGACTAAATTATAATGGAAGCCATGGTCTGCTCAGTGTTAAACAGAATAAAAGGAAATAATGTCCGAACTATGGTGGTTGACCAGTTGGCCGATGGTGGATTGGTGATCAGTAATGGCTTAGGAACCTGCTAGTACAACAGGCAGACAAGGGAAATAAAGACATAGTAAAAAGGTCTAGGACCAGGTAATCCTAACAATCATGGGAAAACTCACCCTCCTCATCATACTGTATGTCAGCCATGACTCCAAGAAGCTCTCTTCCAGAGCCTTTTCAAACTTTCGTCTAGGGAATCTCATGCCCTATAGACCTGGGTTTGATAGGATTTGCAAAGCTTATTGGTTTTGTTCATCTCATCTCGGATGAGATTGTCTTTCATTTTCTCTGTGCTCAGCATAAATTCCTGTTTGGATGAAGGTGTTTCTTATTCCCAAAGATGTTTGTTACTAAACCAGCGATCTCGGCTATCACACAATGTCAGAAGAGAACACAAGGCTTCTCTTGGCTTTGGAATAGCCTGAATCCAGTTGCAACCAAGCCAAATAATAATAATAATAATAATAATAATAATAATAACATTAGCTCCTCTCTATTCCATGAAGACTTTCAAGGATTCGTTCTTTCCTTAGAATGGGAATGCCTCAAATTCAGAAATGCTCATGTATGTGTTTTATTATCACAGCTAAATTCGAGAAGTCCCTGCTCAAACACTTTAGCATATAGTAATGTACTTGGTCCTGACACATCCCATTCCTCTGATCCTGATCCCGTTATACTGGTAGGACATGAACTATCCATACTTACATATATTCCGTCCTTACATATGATCACACTGAGGTTCAAAGAGATCATGGCTTCCTCACTCTCGGTTGCCTATTAGAGTGCAGAGAAACCTGGTTTTCTGCCCATTCCACCAGGTGACAGGTGACCTCCACAGCCACTAATCGATGCATACGTGTATTGAGCAAAGCATCACCCTGGATGCTATGGAACAGACAGAAACAAAAGGTCCCTGTCCTGCAATGGCTTCAGATCTAATTGGAAGAATAAGACATTTCATTTTGTGAACAAAATGAAAAAACAGCTATGATACCGGTATTAAATGTTGGAAAATCGATCAGGAAAGACAGAGGAGGCACTAAAAGCCACAGGACGAGGGGATGCACACTAAACAAAAGGGAAGGTTCCTTCAACAAATATTTCTCCACATTTATTGAGCACCTACTATGTGTCGGGCACTTTCGTCCAAGGTCAAACATTTTATGCTTTTCTTACCCAGACTCTCGCAGTGTTTGGAGAATCTGGATGGGAAAGATACTAAAAAAAACACCCACAGATGATTTTTGGGGGTCCACAGGAGGCAGAGGTGAGGGGACCCTCGATGCAGAGTGAATGGGGCTGGGGCTGGAACCCAGGAGAGCATGCCGATTACACATGGCCAGACGTCCCTTTCGTGCCCCTCCCTACCCCCATCCCTCTCTTGTCAAGCAATCTGTACCTTGATGAAACCACTGATAAAACATTCATGGGACCAGATTAGGTTTTAAAATCTACCTAATGTACCGTGAAATGTGTAGTGTTGGCTCCAGCAATCAAAGAGGCCATGTGGACGCATTCTGCCCTATTGACCTGTCAAGGTCTGGAGGCATATTTTTCTTGGGTTTCTCCTTTCGAGTTGCGGAAGGACAAGAAATCTCTGTGCAGCTCCTTCTGGCTTGTCTGTCTTCCCAACTCTCCCGTGCATGCACACATCCTTTATTTTTCTGTTTTGCTCGGGCAGTTTCTTCTGCATTTCTATCAGAGCCTACTCCCAACCAGAATAGCCAAGGAGGCAGCCAGAAAGGACTTGAGGATACTATTTTTAAGAAGAACTGGGTTTATTTAACAAAACGTGTTTTATTTCATTTGTTTCTTAGTGAAAACAATCACTACAGAGAAAGTTACGTGCTTAACCCTGGGACCTGAGCGGGCCTTACATAGCTTTTAATGGAATTAAATGAAGCCAATTGAATTTAACTAATTCATTGATTTAATGAAGCAACTGCTATCCACCTACCGTGTGCCATGAAGGCGTCAGGAAAAAGAAGTGACTTTTTTATTCCACATTTGTTTTTCCCAGTAGTTATTATTAGTTCCATTTAAGTAGATTACAAAAACCGAAACAGGTTGATATTTGACTCAGACCCCATATCCCATTTTATATTTGCCTCCCGCCGCCCCAATGTAGATCTGTTCTCTTAGACCAGTCCCTTTGTACGTGACTCCTCATCCCGCATCCTGGGATCCATCACCCTGACTTGGAATGTCCTCATACATGCTTATTCATGCCCTGCTTATCCCTTATGATCAGGTCAATTCTCAAATTCTATTCATATTTTCTTGACCACTCAGTCCTCCAAATTCTCCTTCTCCTCCAAATTCTCTGCTACAGCAGCCATAGGTATAATCTGTCCTGTTTCTTCGAAAGACCGTATATAGGAACGGCGATGGGCCATACACTGTATTTGGTACCGTTCAGAGTGTTGTGCACATACCCGGTCCTCAACAAAAACTTGACCAAGTGACGTATTGACTGTAAAGCAGTCTCCCGAACTGTTAGAGGACCCAGAAAGAAAAAGGGGGTCCTCTCGATGTCTATTGTTCAATAAACCTATTTTTTATTCTTATATTAGAAGACAGTAATCCAATCTCGTTTCTTGCATTCTATCCTTTGCACACTTCCCTGAAAACTCTCTGTTCCAAATTCTACTCTTTTCTTTTCTCCGTCCTTCTTCTTACCGCACCAGTAAAAATTTAACTAGTTTCATTTCCTGGACCCAATGCAAAACCTAAACATGGTGATTCCAATTAATCGTATTCCGATTTGGTTGTTCCCCCTAACCAAACCAAGGATTCTCCATCCAGAAACTTAAAGTGGAAATCCACCGAAAAGATCTGCAAGGTATTAACACTGCCCCGTTACTAGTCCTGTCTTAGCTACAATCAGAGCTGAGTTGCCTTTGTTCCCTTAGAAATTATCGGCTGCCCCCCCCCATCAGATCGGTTACTGCATACACAGGGTTAGATAAACCAGGACCTGGAAGATTTCTGCACACCACTCTGTGTGTAGCATAACCATACGTGATTTTAAAGATCTTAACCCACCTCTCCTTCTCCCTGCCCCCCAGAACTAATCTATATGCTAATTTGCACTTGATAATGCCGTCCCACAATATGGTAATTGCTGTAATGTTTTCCAGGGAGGAAAAAAAAAAAACCTAGAAATTGAGCCGTGGCTCCAAGTCTGAAGTCTGAGCATTCATGAGAACCTCCACACAAAGAGCAAGTTATAAAACCTGAGCCCACATCGGGGGCTTGCCACATTGAGGTCAAAGTGAAATCACTCTGGAAACACTGAGAATATTCTCCTGGGCTGCACTATTTTGAAATGATCCCCGGAAAAGCACGATGTGTACGGGAGGCAGTGAGCTGTAGCCTATTGTAGATGAGTTTAAAAAAAAAAAAATGCTTGCATTCCTTCACCAGCAAGGGCCTCTAGATTTGCAAGAAATCTGAAACCCCTGACTTAACACTTCATCCTCTGAAGGATGGCCAAGAGTTCCAGGCTTCCCGCTTCTCTTCTCGGCGTCACCTGTATGTGCACGGATTCTTGCCCCGTTTCCCTCCATGTGGCCTCCCATGCTATTAAGATATCAAATGCAGAAATGACAACAAGAGAGCCCTAATTAAACAGCAGCCACGAAGGCCCTCGAAGGAACTGCCTGAACCCAAATAAGAGGAGCTCGGGGCTGGCAAGGGGGGAGAAAACACAATGGGGGCTTCGAAGTCAGCTGGGTTTAGAGCCTCGCGTTTGTTGTGTGTATTTAAAGGGCCAGATGACATAAAGGGCTCCCAGGGCTGTCGGGGCGGCAGAGACCCAGCTCAGGATTCACAGACGGAAGGTGCAGTAACACTCCCTGAGTCCTGTGACCAGAATCGAATTGTAATTGGCCTCCGAGATCACTTATGGCAATCAGGGAAGTAATATGCTTCTGAATAATTATGAATAATTAGGCACATTTATGAATAATTACACTGATAATAACTATCTAACTCATTCCATTTTAAAATTGTAATTCAGTCATTATGCATTGGGTAGTCATTCCCTTTATCCTGCTCTCTGCATATTCATGGCCTAATCCATCTGCCAATCTTAGGGGCACTTGAGCCCCTCTCCGGGTCAGGACTGTTATAGGAACGGCCGGGTCCTGGACTCACCCGGGACGAGGGAACATAGTGACGCTCAGCGCCGGAGATTCATATCTTCCTTGCTTGACTCAGAGGACTCTGGACAGTAGAAAGCAGTAGAAAGAACACGAGGAAATTTGTCCTAAAACACCCGGTGACTCCTTTATCCATGTGCAAATGATGCAAAGTCAAGTCCAGGAGCTCGTTGCTCTTTTCAATACTGATGGTAAGAAGAAGCTTTTTCCACGTGTCACTATGAAGAATCCCAGTATGTTGTGCAAGAGCGGCCTTTGAATGGCGGCTTCCGGTCCCAGCACCAGGCTGCCTAGAAAACCGAAAGTCCCAATTTGAAGATGAAGTCTGAGAATAACGTGTGCTTCCTCCACTGTCGAAACAAAATGCATCCTTGTCTTACTGTCCTATGCTTTTCTTCTTCTTTGTTTTTCTTCCTTTTCCTCTCTCTCTTCTCTCTCTTTCTCTCTTTGCTTTTTCTTCCTTTTCCTCTCTCTTCTCTCTCTTTCTCTCTCCCCCCATTACCAACCACTCTATCACCTTTGCGTCTCTTTCTGCTCCCGTCCTAACACAGACAATCTTAAAAGCAGGCTTTCTCTGCTCACTCAGAAAGTTTGAAAAGTATCAGGGGGAGAAACAAAAAAAGAATTAAAAAAAAATCAATAATCTCAGCACCCGAGAGAACCAATATTAACTTCAGATTCTAAGGCATTTTCTGTGCATATTGTATATAATCGAAATTATACCACACGAGCAATTCTGCAGCCTGACGTTTTTCTCTAATGTTTTCCATAATATTAAATATTAAAAGTATCAATATAGTTTAAAATTTTTTATTTAAAATAATTTAAAATATTTAAAAGTATTAAAAATAATATTAAAATAATATTTTTCCATATTAGTAAATAATAAGCATTTCCCATGTGATTAAATCCATGTTTAAAAGTCATGTGTTTGATACGACCAAATGATAATATATGAAAGTGGACATGATAATCATTTCCTAAAATGCCGGGTACCCGTGTTTCCCATTTTGCCATGTTATCTTGTGGGGCAGTCTTCTTTTGTTCTTATTTATCACCCTGTTATTTCCATGTTTCTTTCTCTTCCTTTTAAATTAAGGCTTGACCCTGGCATGAGAGGTATGCTGCCCCAGAAACAAATAAGACAGGGGAATAAAGTAACGGGGTTAATGCACCGGCAGGCTTACAAAATAAAATCTTCTTAGGTATGAGCAACATAAATATCCTGCATTTAATCCTTTTTATGCGGAATTAACCATGCCAGGATCCCATCTTAGACCCAAACCATGGTGTCTCAGTAACCAAAATACATCATGACGCATTCTTTCCTGAGACTTGATTACAGAACAATGGAGGCACAAATAGCATTTTATTGAGCTGTTGGAAGAATAGTTTCCAAATGACTGCTTCCAATGCATGAGAATTGCCCAGAGACCCTTTTAAAAATGTGTCTTTCTGGAGTCCACCAATTGATGTTGTGATTCAGCAAAATCTGGAGTAAGGACCATACTGGGAAGGGAAGCAAGCAGCAGGTGATAAAGTAGTACATGGCATGCCAAGAACCTGGATAAAGGTTCTGTAAAAGCAAGTTGGATCCTGAGCACATGAGTCCCATGGTCAGATGGGTATTTGAGAGAAATGACTCTGACCCCAATGCAAATAATCAGAACAAGTTGAGTGGTAGTGGGATCGGGCATGATGGGGTGCAAAGAGGCCAGACATCACTGGATGAAGTCAGCTGCGGTGGTTACCCAGAAATCTGCTAGAAATCAGCTAGCAAGTAAGAACATGAACTGAGATAGTGCCGTGTGGGTAGGGGAGAGGAGAACTAAACTATATGCGGTGGAATTAATAAGATCGTGTCAGTGCTGGATGTTAGAACTGAAAGACAAACCTAAGGTGACTCCCAATTATCTAATTTGGAATAACACAGTGGGAGCGGAAGCAGCTGGCGGGTGTGATGTGGTAGGGGCATGATGAATCCACCCAGAAAAAGTGAGTCATCAAAGAAAAAGGAAAACGCTGTCCAAATATTATCCCTTTCTGAAATTGTTGTTTGGATTAAGAATATTTCTATTATGGGGCGCCTGGGTGGCTCAGTGGGTTAAAGCCTCTGCCTTCGGCTCAGGTCATGGTCTCAGGGTCCTGGGATCGAGCCCCACGTGGGGCTCTCTGCTCAGCGGGGAGCCTGCTTCCTCCCTCTCTCTCCACCTGCCTCTCTGCCTGCTTGTGATCTCTCTCCCTGTCAAATAAATAAATAAAATATTTTTTAAAAAAAGATGAGTTAACATCCGGAAGAATTTACCAGCAATCCTAGGAATAAAACTCAAGGAATGTTCCTTGGCATATATTAATCCAAGAGTTGGAGGAATCAAATGGTTTGCCTAGAGTCTACAGGCAGACTACCTTTCAAAAAAGATGAACCCATTTTTTTTTTCTTTTTGTTTTTGTTTGGGCAACAGCAAGAGCAAATCCAGGAACGATTTTTCAGTGGAAAAATTGTATTTCAATTCCAGTATCTTTTCTAGGTAGAGTAGATAGAAGGGATGAAGAAATATATCCTGATATTAGAAAGCCATTAAAAATCATGGTTTATGAAAATAACAACACAGGAAAAGGTACAAAAGCAAACTACAGAATTGGATATTCGTTACTACTATGACTGTATTTTTAAAATGTAAAAGAAAGAATGGAAAGAAATACACCAAAATACTAACGAGGATTCTGTTACCTCCACGATAATACATTCTTTTGTCTATTTTACAATTTTTTTAATCATACGGTCACATCAAATACACAACAGCAGCAACGACTAAACAAACCAACCAACCAAGGGCTCTGGCCACCTGAGAAGAAACTAGGAGGAGAGGAGAAAAAAAAAAACCCAGAGGGGTCAATGTTCTTATCCAAGGTCATCCTGTAAGTCAGTTGAAAGAGCTAAAAATAGAGTATATAATTAGCGATGAGAATCACACCCTCTCTTGGTCCAACAATGAGAAAAATGAAGCCCAACCAGGCCAGAATCAGGGTTCCTAACTCAACTACCACCTTCGATAAAGGTCCTTGCTTGGAAAAGCAGAAATTTGTGCCCTTTGGGTACCAGCTCCTGAGACTTCCCCTGAGTGTGGAGGTCCAGCCATAAGAGCAGAGACATTTCTCTTCTTAGCAAAGGGGGCTGCCCCCATGGTGTGAGCCATCACTAAACACCATCACCATCTTGAAAACAGCTTGAGTTTGACGTCTCAGAGAGCCTCCTTATCTGCCTTCTCTTCTGCCTTCCCCTGCAGAACAAAGAGGCCATTATCTTTTTGTTTTTTCTGAATGAGGTATTTGGATAATGATTCCACTGCCTATCCAACCTCCTCCCCCACATCCCTGCTGCCAGCTAAATTCCTATGATTGATGGGGGCAATACTCTGAAATTTTGAGATGTGGGGGACTAACGGGGTGAGGGCAGGGAATGCCATGGACAGGAGAGAGGCAGGAGGGGGTGCTCCTGACACGCTAGGGACATTAGAACATGTCAGGCCTGGTAAATGATTCATTGAGGGAACGATGATAAACATTTGTCTCTGAGCATATATGTGCATTTTACCTAACGATCTCAAGCATCCATAAGCGAAGAGAGGCTTGGAATAAATCAAACGAGCAGGCCCTAAATGGGAATCCCTTAGGAAGGGGATCTGAATTGTAAATGCCTGCCGGAATTTCACTCATCAAATTACAATAAATGGAGTGATATTTTAAGCAGCTCAGTACTTAAAGGGTACTATGTGGAGTCCTGAGGATTTTCTCCTACCTTAAGATTTCTCTGTATTGCTGGTTGGAACTTTGCAGAACTCTCACTCACTGGGACACTTCCATTGTGAAGTCAGCTAAGGAGAGATTTTTCATCCCGTAAACCACCTAGGTGACGAGCTGACTCTTAGTGGTCCAGTCCTATTGTCCCTGCTTAGTTTCCCTGATGTCATGTGCCTTCACTACGCAGGGATAATGCCCAAGACTTGTATTCCTAGAAAAAGTTTTATTGAGGAAGAGCCGATCAAACCGGTCTTGAAGGAATTGGAGGACATACTGAGGACCGAGACCTTTAACTCCAGAGGTTTATTTGAATCAAAACATGTGCTATGGTGCCTGTCTTAGTCCCTTAACACATTTCACTTCCGCGTTTTTCACTTTGTCCATTACCTGAGCCTTGGAAAGCGTACACCTGGGGACACTCTCAGGGCAGTAGTCTTAGCGTGTCCTCTGAATTATCAACTAAAATGAGCCAGGTCTGATTCAATTAACACCATAAAATAATAAGATCCTTAGCCAATTTCAGTCGGTGGATATCTACTCCTTTGTCATCAGCAGCAAACATCTTAAAGAGAATCCTGGTATAGAGAATAATACTGACCTTCCAGATTGTGATTTTTAGGGTACAAGGACATTTACTTTGAGCCCCAAATTGTCACCTCCATTGGCCTGCCATTGTCCTTGAATTTTCCTCATTAGAGATGAATTTCTTTGAGTAAAGCATTCTGTAGGCTCTGTGCAGCCAATAGCACCTGAGAACAACCTAGAAAGCATGGTTCATTAATTATTTCTAGTCTCCGCATCTGATAGGAAAGTGCTTCCTTGACAATTCTGCACTTAGGTGTAGACATGTGACTTCCTTAAGCAAACAGAATAGTAGTAAAAATGACAAGTGGCATGTTTCACTCCTACCTTGGCAATTACTGTTGTAACTGCCAAGATGAAGTCTCAGGCAGTCTGAGTTTCAGAGTGACCACCAGGAGCACAGCCCCCTGCCCCAGGCCAGTTTCGGGGGTATGTGACCTATGTAAGCCTCCTGCTCAGAAGGGCCTCTCCCTGAGTTCAGTGTTCTGCAGCTATCATCTTGAAATTCTTAATAATTTTCTTTTTTCAGGGCGTCTGGGTGGCTCAGTTGGTTAGGCAACTGCCTTCGGTTCAGGTCGTGATCCTTGAGTTCCGGGATCGAGTCCCACATCGGGCTCCCAGCTCCACGGGGAGTCTGCTTCTTCCTCTGACCTTCTCTCCTCTCATGCTCTCTCTCACATTCTCTGTCTTTCAAATAAATAAATAAAATCTTTAAAAAATAATAATTTTCTTTTTTCACTGAGCACCACAAATCGTGGAGCCCATCCTGTTCCTGCCAAATCACATTATATGTGAGGCATAAGCAAGATATAAGCAAGTTGGTGTGTTAAACGACTGAGATTTAGGTTTATATTGGCCTACCCTTACTGGTTATCAAGACAATAGCCCAACTAGCCTGTTAATAAGTAAATAATTTTGTTTGATTCATAAATGCCACTTTATAAGGCCAGCTCTCTCTCAAAGGTCAAGAAATATTACAGACAAAAGAAAATTTAGGGCTAATCAGCGTGATCCTATCCTATAATTATTACCAATAGTTATTAAACATTACTTACTGCTATTATTTGTAGGTTTCACTCACTACTCAGAACTGGAACAACTTCTCTCGTTGTCTGTTTGCCTGATGATACACAGAATATCGGAAACTTAAAATTATTCAGCCTACTCAGGTATTTGATTAAATATTCCAGTAGCCCAAAGGTCATTGTAGCTAACATATAAAACATTTGGGGAATCAGAATATACTATAACGTGCATATTACTCAAGCTATACGGCCCCAAACATAACTTTTCTTTGATAATTTAAGATAATTCAGAATTTTCCATTACCGTGTGATCATGGTTTTGAATGTCATTTATTTTAGGGATATTCATCATTTTTCTGTGACAAAGATTTACAGATGAAAAAATATTAAATAACTGAGAGCTTTTCTATCGGGGTAATAATAATCATGATCATGGACATAGCACATCAGGTAGTCGTAAGAGAACCAAGCTGCATGCAAAGCGTATAACTCATTTTTTTCACCACAGTTATCCTAAGGGACAGACTATGATCCATTTTACATTCAAGTGGAGATTTCAAGCCTGCCCAGCTTAAAGGTAGAGACAGGAATGTGAACCCTGACCTGTCTACCCCCAAACTCTTTCATAAAAGCCCCGTGAGCCTCCAAGGCAACGTTCAACAGGCAAAGAACTCAAAAAAGAGAAAAAGAAACATTGTATTGATAAGCAAGGAGGGAAATAGCCCATTTTATAAGAGAAAAATCACAAGGCTGAAACTTTATTAAAAAAATTTTTTTCAAAGTAAAAACAACTAAAAGAAAACCACGTTATAATGGAAACGATGTAATAAAAAAGTGGTCTATTATCTATAAAGGACCTTACAAACGTAATATATTATACAGCCTCATTTAGCTGATATAGAATTTATAACCTTATTTTCCGTTATTAAGTTGGAGTCAAGATCATGGTAAGCACTCTTCAAGTTTATATTTCTAATCTAACGGGTAAATTTCATTTTACTGTAACTTTTATCTCCCTATATCCAAAGGCTGGAGGAAAAAGATGAATTAAATGTGAGGGGATTAATAGAATGCTGAGTAATGTCAAATAAAATACCTTGTGTTGTTTCTGTTTTAATTGGATAGTATCTTACAGACCTTGGTCCCTGCCAGAATGATCAGTCTGTCATTTGAGTTATTTGACTATTGATTCATTTTCAGAAATGTGTTGACATAAGTCTTACTGTAAAAAGAAAATCAGCTCCCCTGTCTCCTGCCACCAGGATTCTGAGGCTCATGCCTTTGCCTTTTTGCATGATTAATGTTCTGAGAAACCTGGAGAATCAATAAACATTTTCAGAAGCAGAGATATCTACATCCCCAAAGAGGGTTGCTTGTTCAGTTTCCCACTCAATCTACAAAATGCATTACCCTTTGGAAAGGAAGGGGCAGGTTTGGCTGATGGATAAGAGTTAGGGATTTTGTTCAGACTTGTTTATCCTTTTCAGTATGGAAGTCCTAGGGTGAGGAGTACACCAAATGGTCTCCCTAGTGGCCAGGAACACAATTCCATCCACACAGGTTTACACACGTCCCTGGATGCCCCAAGTTCATGCTGCTGATACTGTGATACTATTTCCTTAAAAGAACAAAACTGAGAGAAATCTTTCATATCTTCTCTCTCTCTCTCTCTCACACACAACACACCCCATATAGGATTCTCTGGAATAGACAGCACCAACCACAAATACTTAGAAACCCAACTTGTTCCAGCAAACATGATTCACTTAGACTAGAAAAATTCCCTTCTCTACTGAGGCCATATAATTTGACTCTTCTGCCTCTTCAGTGGGGGAAAGATGTGGCCTCACTGTACAGAAACACAACGGTGTCCAACGAGCAAGAGCCCCCAGGAAAGAGAACAGAACTAACAAAGCTGTAGATGGAGACAAGCCAAGAGAAGAGGTTCTTCGGAATCCTCTCTTCTTTGGCGCCCTTACATAAAATTGTCATGAAGACAAAGCAAGAACTTCCAATTCTTTCAGAGGTTAGCGCTCCTTTCTAAGGAAAATGAATGAAGTAATTTGGAGGTGAGGTTTCAAGGTGGGTATAAAGGGAAAAAGAGAATTCACCACGAATGGCAAGTGCTCTTGGATCCCCTGCTCCCTACCCCTACACCTGCTCGAACATTCTTCCCCCCACCCCCGTGCCCAGGAACGTGACTGGAAGGTCCAGCCTTGAGTAATACCCGACACAGAACCCCTGTCTCGCTCCGCGTCACTCCAGACCCAGGGAAGGATGAGGAAAAATGGATGACTGAATGCACGGCTGAGCCCTTTGTCTGGTGGAAATGGGATTCTTGTTGTAATTCTGGCCTCCTGAGTTGGGGCTGATTCGAAAAATAAAGCAAGACAAGGGGAACGTGATCTGATAAGCCGGGAAATGACTCTGCCAATTCACTCAGCCCGAATGAGGTCCCTGCCGGGACCTTGTCAACACATCACATTTGAGCTCAAGAGTTGCAAGGAAAATGGCTTTTCCTCCGTGCTCGGTCCTGGGTCACCAGCTCGGAGAGAAAGAATGAGAAAACTAAATTTTCTTAAAGGGGATGCCACCGTTCTGCCTTCCGCACAGTCTTGATTCCAAAATCAGCAAGCTTCCGAGGCTATTTGTGTCACAAATCTTCAGAGAGAATTCTCTCCGTGCCTGGAAATAAAAATTAGCAGTCCAGCCGTGTCATAGAACCAACCTGGGACATTATTTAATATATCTAATTACATGAGAATAATTTCATTAGCACCAGCTTTCGTTTGAATATGCTACAAATGCTCCCAAAAATTTATATTTCCTTAGCAGAACACATCCGTGATGAGTTTTTTCGTGGCTGAAGATTTACTCCAGGTGATAGTCACAAGGCACCGCATTTTGAGCTAAACGGACACATTAAGCAACCAGGCAGCACTTGTTGGGGTCCCAATTATCATTATTTATGAAGTATTCCTACTGCCACCAGGCAAATGTCATTTAAGTCCCATGTGCAGTGTTAAGGAGAGGATTTGAGGGATAGACACTTCTGCAGACGCTCGGGATCCTGGGTTTCTGGCTCCTTATTCATTTCTCCCAAGGTGGAGACCAGCACTGGGATGCAGGAGAGCACTGGGCAGCGCTCCTGGGTCACCTCTCGGGGCCAAGGAAGCACTTGCTCTCTCTTATCAGTGTGCAGTGACGTGGGTCTCCTACTCTGGACAGGCTTCAAATAAAATATGACTGAGGGTAGGAAAGTAAAGGTTTTCCTCCCTTCTCCCTCCATCTCTCCTTCCTTCTCTCTCTCGCTCTCTCTCTCCCTCCTCTCCTCCTTCCTTTCTTCCTCCCTCCCTCCCTCCCTTCCTTCCTTCCTCCCTCCCTCCTTCCCTTCCTTCCTTCCTTCCCTCTCCTTTCCTCCTTCCCTCATTCTTCTCATCCTCCTGCTCTCTCTCTCTCCCTTTTTTACTTTCCCTCACTTCTGCTCTCCATATCTCATTCTCCGCTCTCAACACACCAGAGAAAGTAAACATTCAATGATGAAACTTACAACCTCATGATGAAAACATGCTGATTTTAATTTTAGCGCAGGGCGGAGTCCCGGGTTATTTAGCTAAGTGTTATTGATAGAGAATTTGATCATCCCACGACACCTCGAAGACTCATCAATAAATATGGAAAAAATACAGCTTGGACAGCGGCAAATTGCTAGCTCAGAAGTTGTCATCAGAAGTTGTCATTAACATCATTTTTCATTAACTTCCCATGACTTGCCCAAACTGCTTTCCGCTTCTTCAGACCCTTCTATCGCCAGTGACCCTCTGTGCTTTATTTTTCTTCTGCACCAACTTGAAGCATGCATCTCTGTAAATTGCCACCAAGTCCCCTAATTACTTAACCGTATCCCGTACCCAGTAGCACTGAAATACCATTCTACTAGAATCAGCAGGAAGGGGACGGCTGTTACAGACGAAAGCAGGCCACCAATAAAACCTCATTAATACCTGCAGCTTTGGAGAAAGAACACAAGCAATGGCCATGCTTCAAAAATATCGAGAATACAAGATGACAAAGGGAGCCTCCTCCCCACTCCCCTGCTCCCCCCCCAAGAACAGCTCCTATTTTATCCAGACTGAATACAAGAGAGAAGGCATCCCCCAAAAGACACCCAAACAGGAAAAAAAAAAAAAATGCACTAAATTCAGTTCTTTTCTCCTCGCAAGCGTTCTGCCGGCATAAGCCGGTTCATCCTGACAGACTCTCCAGCCAAGCGAAAGAAAGAGTGCTTCAGGTGAAAGGTTACCTACATTTATAATGTCAGGCACTGAGCCTGCCGAGGTAGAAGGTAAATGGTAATTTTATCATTAGCATGCCTGACCCGGTGGCCGCACCATATCTCACAGGAAACGTTAAGAACAGCTCACCTGTCAAGACGCAAACGCTTAAAGGTCAATGCGCACAGAAATCTTCCAGAGCTCACAACTGAATTGCTGACACCTTTTATTATTCCCGCTTAAATAAATGATTCAAGGGGCAAGACAAGGAAAGACGGGCTTAATGTCGGGATTTCCATGAAGGATTCCACAGGATTTTGTTTCAAAACTATCAAAAATACCTTCCCTGTGTTCTGGCATCAAGGACCAAGCGAAACCTCGAAAATTCATAAATAGTCCCGGACTCGAGGGATTTTTAGTACCCTGCAAAAATACGCCCTCGGTTGGTCATACAGTTTTGCAAGGAATGGCCCTTCCTGTTTCGCTTTTTATGCTATGTTAAGACCATGTCAGCGTTATTTTTCCTCCTTTTTAGAGCAGAGAGCAAGGGGGCTTTTCACAGCATTGCATGAATGTGCCTTTGTTAGAAAACCAAGAGCGGTCAATTTGAAAGGTTACTCCACTTATTATCTTTTCAAAATTAAAACCATAGAGAAAAACGCATTGCTTGAAAGTAAGCGTGGCAGTTTTTCGGAGTTAAACACAGAGTTACCACATGGACTACTTCTGGGTATCTAACCAAGAGAGTTGAAAGCTGGGACTCAAACAGACCATCATACGCCCATGTTCGTAGCAGCATTATTCACAAGAGCCAAGACGTAGAACCACCCGGGTGTCCGCTGACAGATGCATGGATAAACAAGATATGGTGCAAACATACAATGAAATACGATCCAGCATTAAGAGGGCATAAAATTCCGACACACGCCACCATCTTGAAACTTGAAAACATTACACAAAGGGCAAGAAGTCAGACGCAAAAGGACAAATATCGTATGACTCCACTTATGCGAAATGTCCAGAATAGGGAAATCTACAGTGACAAGAAGCAGATTAGTGGTTACTAGAGGCTAGGGATGGGGAATTTGGGAAGTGATGGATCAGGGCTGCAGAGGACTGCCTTGGGCCAACAAAAATGCTCTAAAATTAATTGTGGTGAAGGATACACACCCCTTAAATATAATAAAAACCATGAAATTATGTACTTTGAAATGAGTGTCTTACAGAGTATATCTCAATTAAATTATCTTTATTTAAAAAGTAGAGATGATGGGGCACCTGGGTGGCTCAGTTGGTTAGGCAGCTGGCTCTGGATTTCGTCTCAAGTCATGATCTCATGCTCCTGGGATCGAACCCCTGCGTCAGGCTCGTGCTCAGTAAGAAGTCTGCGTGAGGATTTCTCTCTCTCCCTCTCCCTCTGCCCCTTCTCCCTCATGCCCGCTCTCTCGCTCACTCTCTGTCTCTAAAATAAACAAATCAGTCTTAAAAAAAAAAGTAAAGATGATATATTTAGGTGGAAATGCTAACACTATGAATGGGATGAAGGTAGGATTGCCAAAGAAAATACCAATGTTTTTATTTGTTAAATCTCACAACCCTCGATAGAAGAGCTCTGCTAAGCACTCCAAAATATATCCTGAAGTTATTATTATGCACATTATGCCTGTTTGATTCATTCCCCACATGGATCAGAATTTTCTTCCCTGAACTTTAGAATTTTTCCATTTATTGTTATAAGAGAATGGAGAATCCTTCTGAATTTGCGGCTACACAGCAGTCGTCAACCACGTAGACAGACCATGGCGATCACGGACCACAGAAGCCAACTGGAGTAGCAGACATTTCCAGCTTCCACCAGTAACGGTAAGTTGCAGGATTTGGTTAGGTGTTATTCTTTGGCAAGTGTTCCTGCTAAGCCATAAAAAAATGTCAAGTTTTCCAACCTTCTGGAAGTCTTTGGAAAAGTTATCTATCTTTCACTAGCTCCTCACCAAGGGAGGCGTGACTGAGAGGGCAGTCCTGAGCATTTTAACTTCACCTTCTGTGGGCCATTTCTCAGCTTCACATGCCCACAGCTGATGTACATTCTTCCCCAGGTAGAGAGCAGCCTGCACCTGCCGGAGTGCCCGCAGGTCCCCAGTTGTTCAGCATGCTACTGGCTAGTTAAGGCAACCCAATTCAAAGAGGAGAAACTGGAGGACTGTTGCTTACTGCAACGCTCTCCTCAGCCGCCAATCCAGCTTTGCCACCAAGAAAGCTGATAAAGTGGTCCTGATCACACTCCCGTATCTCAGTTGGTTCAGAGCCCACGTGGGAGAGAGTAGTGAGCACTTATCACCGGTCCCATCAGGAAAACGGATCATCCCACTCGGAGTAGCAACTCACCTCCTATTTAAATAAAACCTTAATCTCTTTTGAACTCCTTTATCACGGCTACACTATTGGAGCCCGAGGCTATGCTAAGAAAAGGAACACCAGAATGCCAAAGCAAAAGACGGGGTGGGTCATTCGGAAGTTTATTTTTGAGGCGTCAGAAGACCGTAAAAATGGGCTCGGGGAAATAAAATACTCAGAAGGGAACCATGCAAATGATTTTCAATCTAAAGTTATTAAAAAATGATTTTTAAGGATGCCAGAAAATCACACCTTCTTATTTTATCTTGAAAAACCAACTTAAAGCAAAAGGAAAACACCTACCGTGAACCTTCCACCTGAGTACTTTTGTGCCTATTTCAGAGAAAGGGACCAGCTTCTAGGAGGATCTATTGTAGCATCTATCTTCACAGGTATCAGTGCCTCTTCATAATACACTACTTAGAGACACTACCCCCTAGATGGTTGGGGGGAGAAAGGTATGTTTGGGTCTTTGAGGGGTAAATGATCCCAACCAGAAAGTGATCAGCCAAAGGATTCTCGGGGAGTTCTCCCAAGAAGCCCAAAGTGGGTCTTTGCTCTGATAACTATGTTTCACCCTCATCTATCAGACCGTCGCTGGGGTTTTATGGCTGCCACTGGACCATTGGCGCTGCTTTCTGTCTGCACGCCTCACTCACGTCACCCTTACAACTACTCTAAAGACACTTACCATCCCCACAATTATGGGGTCCCGAGAGAGATTCTCTCTCCTCCAAAGGCAGCTGATATTCTAGGCAGGCCTCATTCTACCCTTCTCCTCTTCTCCTCTCCCTCCACCTCCTCTGTCTCCCCCCACCTACCCCCTTTCTCTCTCCCAGTCTCCTCCCCACTCCGCTAACCCATACACCAACATTTAGCATAATTCACATTGCTCTCCGAGAAACATTTGTTAAAGAATTTACTGGATGGGGGGGTGCCTGGGTGGCACAGTCGGCTGAGCGTCCAACTTTTGGTTTTGGCTCAGGTCACGATCTCATGGTTGTGAGATCAAGCCCTGCATCAGTGTCTGTGCTCAACGTGGGGTCTGCTTGAGATTCTCTCTCTCCTTCTGCCCCTCCCACTCGTTCTCTCTCTCTCTCTCTGAGATAAATAAATCTTAAAAAAAAAGAATTTACTGGATGATGTTGAAACCTAAGACAAGATACTCAGACAACTAGCATTCTATCATAAACTCATACTGTTGTTGAAGTACCAATAGCCTTTGAATAAAATGGGGTTTTTTTATGAGCCCCCTCAAGATCATGCTTGGTTTATTAGCAGTGTAATTGGCCATAGGCATCAAGAAATGGGAGGCCTAATTCGTAAACAGTACTCAAAATTTGGGCTCTGGTGAAACTCTGCACAATACCCAAGGCTATCCTGAAACAACAAGGATGGACTTTCTTTCAAGCTTGCTTTTCTCTCCCATATCCCTGTTATCAGAAGGAAGATGGTGTTAGGACTTCACTGGGCTAGTGTATGAGTGGGGATCAGTTTGAATATTTAAAAATGTTACAGAGCGGTCTTAAAGGAGTGGCCACATAAGCTATGTGCTCTCTAGTAAGTTTAGGAGTTACCATTAGAGTCAGAATGAAGAACCACAAACTACTTAGAAGACACAATTGAATCTGAACATCATTAATCCTGGGCAAGGAAGAATCGATTGTGTAATGTTAAGGGGTAGAATATAGCCCCACTAAACTCCCCAACCATCTGCAAGGGTATCAGGACATTTATTTAGATAATTCCTAGGGAATATAAATACAATCAATAAATCCAGCCAAATTCTGGAGAACAATATACCAGTTTAGCTTGCTATAAGGCTGCATAAAGACCAGGGAAGAAAGTGCTCAATAGATTTATTTGCCTAAGTGACTGACAAGATGCTCACTTCCAATGGATGCTCTAATTTACCAGGGAGGAGACAGGTGGATAATCCCACTGAGCTGAAAAAATACAAAAGAATGATGTCCTGTCTTACTGGAATAAATAAAGTGACTTGGGGTCTCTGAGTGGCTCGGTCGGCTAAGTTTGACTCTTGATTTCGGCTCAGGTCATGATGGGGGTGAGATCGAGCCCAGTGTCAGGCTCTACGCTCAGCACAGAGTCTGCTTGAGATTCTCTCTCCCTCTCTCTCTGCCCCTCCCCCTGCTCATGCACTATAAATACATACATACATAAATAGATAGATGATAGATAGATAGATAAACAAATAAATAAATAAACAAACAAAATCTTTAAAATGAACCAAAGTTAGTGTCATTTGCCTTTTAGACTAGAGAAGCTTTCTTAATTCATCTTCTCCTCCGTGTTCATGGTCTCTGTTGTTGAGTGCCGTAAAAAAAACCTCAGAGATGAAATGTCAGGAGCACTTTTCCTCTGAACACAGAGTTAGGAGCTGAATTTTCCATTTCCACCCACCACTGGTAGGTACATCGGTCATTCGGGATTTACGCACTAACCCTCACATAAATGGAAAAAAACTCAGTGAAGCCACACTTGACAGTTACTTTTAAAAGAACCGCTGCTGAATCGTAATCATCTCTCAACATTGGTTGTGGGCGTCTGTTTAATGAGAACCTCTTTATAATTTTCTAGCACATTGTTAATTCGCAAGAATTTATATCATTAAGGTCATTAAGCTATGTTATTTGCTATGGGCTATTAAAGAGGATGCTAACAATTTAAACTTACTCCCTGATCTGGCAAAAAAAAAAAAAAAAAAGTGGATGTTGTGTCCCATTTCATTATAGCCTCATTCTTGCCTTTTTAAAAAATGAAGCATCCTTATTTTTGATTAATTTTTTTCCCAATTGTTACATTTTTCTGTGTCAAAAGATATCATTTGGTTGGGGGGGGAACCTTCAACGTAAATGAAAAAGTCTCCCAAAACATTAGTCATATTGATTTATGTCAGTCCACCCATTATTTAAAAGGTGATATTTACACTTTCCTCCCCCTCGTCACCCTCCCTCTGCTGGTGACTGTATGTGGCCTCATAAACGCAGCTCACAGCAGCAAGTCTGTTTAGCTGTGCCAGGTTCCATTGGTTTCCAGAGAGCCTCAGACAAGGGACATAAAAAAGGGCGACCGTTTCAGAAGCCACTAAAATTTTATACTTGGCTTTGTGACTGGGATTAACGCATTTTAACAAAACTCCGTGAGGAGGGCCAGCCGTTCTGCTGGGCGCCTGTCCCAGCCCTCAAAAGTCCCAACATGTCGGTCTTCCTCATAAACAGTAAGTATACTGTAAAACCGTTTATAGCCCCTATAAAAATATTTTGACTATTTTATCCAACTACCTGAGTAGGACACCTGGTAGTAGTTAAGGAGGGAAAAAAGAAAAAGATTCCCCTTTCCAGATTCCCCTTTCTAGTCCAGGCTTTTGAATGTGGGGGAGGGTAGAGAAGAGGAGAGTCACTTTTCCGTGAACGTAGTAGGCAGCACATCTCTTATAATGGCTCATCAAAACAAAGCCTCTTTTCTCGTCGTAGTTTACTTCTAACAGCTTCTAAAACAGACCCAGCTCCTCATCTGGGAGAGGCCAAGCATAGTATTGGAATGGACTCCAAATTACTGTGAATCAGAAAGGAATGTACAAGCCAACAATCCATATAGGACAGGAATGTCATAACCACATCCTGAGCCTTAAAAGATGTCCCTTCCTCCAGGGGATGCAGCCCCCAGGAGCCCCACTCCAGCCCCTACAGCCTGGAACCCGCGTTCCAGGCCTTGCACATCTCCACACCATATGCAGCTCCCCCTGTACCTTTTCTATCCGTTATGCTTGTGTGTTTACCAAACAGACTCTACTCTTAGCACCAACCAAAACCCCAGAAGCCAGGCTTTCTGAAGTTCATGTCTATGAACTGACAGCCTGTATCTACAAACAGACAATGGCAAGACCGTATATAAAAGTAGAACCCTGATCCACAACCTGAAGCAACCAGCCCAGGAAACCACCCATTATCTACAATAACCAGCCCGGGAACCCAGTGTGCTGTCTATAAGCCAGACTTAAAAGAATTCAGATGACTATCTGTAGTAATAGTTCAGGACATGGAACAATGTGTTAGTTAACAGACAGCTTCCTTAATTTTTTTCCCCACTTCCAACGTAGGACCAACCATGGAAAAGTCAGATATGCACCCTACCCAAACATACGGATGCCCCATGTCTAGTTAGCCCACCTCCAATATCCCCAGGTCAGGGCATACCTGGAGCCTTCCATTTTCCCCACCGTAAAGCTTTCCCAGTGTGCCTGCCGGCGTCTGCCAAAACATAAGTCAGTGATGGTGGCTGGCTCCCTCACTGTAGCAACCTCTGAATAATAAATACCCTTTGTTTGTTCTTCTTGGACTTATTTACTTCCATGGGACAAAAGAGATTCTCTCCCAGTGACTTCCGACACTTCTTCAAGTGCAATTCTGTTGAGTGAAGAGAAAGACATTTACAGAAAGATGTCCTTGAATCCACTGCAAGTACAAAGAGATTACTCCCAAGTTTCTTTGGGATTTTCCCAGAGGTCTACATTAGTTGACCGACTTGCTACACTGTCCCATGGGTGGAATAAGGGAGGTAGATAAAAGTATAGATTCCATAGGACCAATGGCCAGGGACACTTGGCCTGGTGTGACTATTCAAATTCCTCCTGGACTCCAGTACTCACGTCAACATCTATGCCTTCCAAAAAAAAAAAAAATTCAAGTCCTCTGGAAGAGAGCCCTCATACCACCCTCGAAGTACAGCTAACCTAGTCCTACCATCCCCCCAAAATGAAGGACACGTTTGTCTCTCCTAGAATGGAAGGAAATGTTTGCCCAATGTTCAAGACCGAAAGAAATGTCACTTCCTCTCTTTCTCTTCTCCTCATTTCCCCAGGCGAAATGATTTGCTCCCTCATCTGTACCTACAAAACTGGACATAAACCTCTGTAACAGAACTTGCCATAGGACATCATAGCCATTTGCTTATATGGCCATCTCCGCAGACAGACTGAAACTCTCAAGGGCAGTAACTGTATCACTGTCCATCAAATCTCCAAATGGAGAGAAATATCCAAAGGAAGGGAGAAAGGGGGGAAGGAAGGGGAAAGGAAAATAAGAAAAAGAAAGGGAGAAAGAGGGGCAGGGAGAAAGGAAAAATAAAAAGGAAGAGGGATAGAGAGAGAAACAGAGGGATGGGGGGAGTGAGGGGGAGAGAACAGGGATGGAAGGGCAAGATAGACTTTAAGAATTGCTTAGCAACATCCAGCCTTTATCACGTGCTTCAGTTTTCTATATAAACCCTTCTCTCTTTCCAAGTGCCATTTTTTTTAAAGAATTTATTTATTTATTTGAGAGAGAGAGAGAAAGTGAGAGAGAGTATAAGAGGAGAGAAGGTCAGAGGGAGAAGCAGACTCCCCGTGGAGCTGGGAGCCCGATGTGGGACTTGATCTCGGGACTCCGGGATCATGACCTGAGCCGAAGGCAGTTGCTTAACCAACTGAGCCACCCAGGTGCCCCCAAGTGCCATTTTTGCTCAGGCATCCCTAATAACATTGCAGTCAGATCGCAGTGTATGTAAACTTTCATAATAGAACATTATATGTATATCTCCCTGAAGTCAGTGAGACACCAACCCTTTTTCTTAGCCCAGTAGCCGGGCACATGAATTTCTTTTGAATCCCGGCCTTCCACGGGCTCTTGTTCTGCTTCCCTGACCCTTGCTTTGACATCTCTAACCTGAGAACAGTGACGCCAACTCCAAGGGCCATTTTGTGCAAATAAATGAGACCAGCGGGTCAATTATCTGGCCCATAAGAGGCAGTCTATATACATTGATATCTTTCTCCAACTTGACTTTCTGTTTTTAATTCAGACATCTAAGATCAGAATTTGGTAGCCCCGGTCGCTCAAGTCCTTGATTGCTTCAGGCACCCAGGGACATAAGTTCGTAATAATTTTTTTCTCAAAAGGAGCCCAACTTTTAAGCGCGTTAATATTTTTGATCACCACCTCCAAAACAAGAAGTTACATTTCAAGCCCACCCATCACTGATGAAATGGGGTCACCGATCACAGACATGAGAGCATTGCTCAGTGCTAACCCATTTCTCCCTCCAGACTTGGTTTACCCAGCCTTCCTTCCCACCTTCTGCTCCTTCCCAATCAGGGAGAAGGCTACCCACACACAGCTCAACAGGTGCAACCCCCCAAAAGAGCTCCACATTCCAGGGAGCTGAGCAGCAAACAGTAAAAACGAAAATATCGCCTGAGGCTCTCACCCATGGAAGCAAAGGGACGGTGGGGCGCGAAATAGGCTGTCTGTTTGACTTCAAGTGAGCCCAGCCGTGCTCTCAAAGGGCAGCTTCTGTGACCTCTCCCCTCTCCCGGAATACCTGCTGTCTCTCTGGTTTTATTTATAGTGATTGCTGTCAAAGCAAAGGGTGAAAAATGGTTTAGACAGGTTGTGGGGTGGGAGACGGGGGATGAGTAGGAAGAAGAGAAGGGGAGGAACGGTGGAGAGAAAAGGAATTAAAATTGCCTTAAGTCAGAGAGGGGGAAACTCTACTAGGGAACTAGTTAAGTGAGGGCAGTGAAGGGTTCCCCAAGAGTAGCCTCAAGTTAGTCTGAACAGGCCAGGTTCATCCTGGTGCCCTTCCCAAACTCTCTGTTTGCAGTTCTTGTCCATTGGAATCAGCTCAACAAGGCAGAGAGACAGAGGTTCTCAGGGTGCGTGGCCAGAGGTCACGCTGAAGGCTGACATCAGTCCCCCCGACATCTGCACATCTGGGAGCAGCCTTCTTCAAACACTGAACAAGAGAGAGTGAACTCTATCGGCTTCCATCCTAAGGATTGCCTTACTACCCAGGCTAGGAAGTGGAGGCAGCCTCAGGCACGGAGCCCAGCTGGTTCACGTTAAGTTGACTTCATTTTCAGATTTTCCCTAGGAAGCAATGCACGTGGGAAGCTCAGGACCAAGGGGAGGATCAGGTCATTTCACTTCAGTTCTGAACAATACTTGTCTCCTGAAGACACCCTGCACAAAAAGGGTGGGGTGAGCCTGAAGTCGTCCATGCAACACAGAACGAAGGCGGGAGAACATTCATGAACATTTGTGAACATTCAGAAAACCTTCGGCAACACCCTCCATCAACTTTTGAAGCCTGTCTTGATCCCAACAGAGCAGACTCCCTACCCATCTGTGCTCCCTAACCATGTAATCCACACCCCAATTATATCATAGATCATATTTTTTTACAATCTGTATATTTGCCTGTCTGCCTAGTAGGTCAGAAACCTCTCAAAGGCAAGGAATACACTTCGTTCAACTTTTTGCCTCTACCTTTTAGCACTATGCCTGGCATATTATAGATATTTAGGAAATTTTTGTTGTATCAATGGATTGAATGAAACAAAATCTAAAAGAAGGAACCTCTTTCTCAGTCAGTCCCAAAAGCAATAGCAGAATGAACAAGTCAATAATTAACTGACTTTTATATTTCTACCTTTCCCTCAGTTGGTCCCAAAAGTGATAGCAGAGTGAAGTCAATAATTAATCGACTTTTATAGCTCTACCTTTCAACTTCTGTTGTACTTATTAAGGACTACCAATGTAATTTTTCTTTTCTTTTCTTTTCTTTTCTTTTTCTTTTCTTTTCAAGAAGGGGGAGGGGGAGGGGCAGAGGGAAGGGAGAGAGAGAATCTTAAACAGCCTCCACACTCAGCCCCACTCAGGGCTCGATCTCACAACCCTGAGAGCATGACCTGAGCCAAAATGAAGAGTCAGATGCTTAACTGACTGAGCCACCCCAGCACCCTGCCAATGTAATTTTTTAAAGTCAACTAATATCAACAACTTTTATGAAACAGGTAGTGAATATTTTCACTTAAATTTATTTGCGCTCCTCCCCAAAACAGCTGGATTTCTAGAACTTTAATCAAGAATTCCAGTGGTGATATTCAAATACAGTAGTCTCCTCCAATTTTCTAAGGCTGGTCTTTAAACTAGACTCCTGGGTGCCGCCCCAGCCTCACTGCATTAGGAGACAGGAGAACGATTCAGGAATCCATACATTTTTAACGAGATCTCCAAGTGCTGGGATCCTTTGAACTGAGGCAGTGCTGTCCTTTACTGAAAAGGCAGCTTCACACAGTTGTTTAAGGAAGCTGATTCTATTTCCTTATCTGTAAAGGAAGGAAAATAATCCCTTCCTTACCAACTTGCTAGGTCGTTGTTAAGGATCAAACACAATGCTTTAAGAAAGCACCATTAGTATAATGAACTCTGCTTCAACCAAAATTATTCAACTTATTGATAAATGGATCTTCTTCTGGCTCCAAGGCAGCAAAATCTCAAAGTGGAGATTAAATGGGCATTTCAGTGCTGAGCAATATAATCAGGGATGCCCAAAAACTTGCAAATGGAATGGCTTCCCAGTAATGTGAGTGACAACGCAGAAACAAAACCATTGATGTACATAGTCTAAATTTCATTAACACAGAATGATGACAGCATAAACAAGCCAACAAGAGGTCCTACCTTTCTAGAACCTTCCAGGGGACCCAAAAGCAACATCTGCACATCTGAGAAGCGAAGGATGAAGAAATGCAGTGCCAGTGCATTTCTCCAACATGAGAGAAAAGGGAGAGATTCTTTCTGTCTTCTGTTTTCACACAGCGGTCATCCTTAACACAGTTCTCACTATGAGTCACCCAATTAATTAGGTTATTTCACTTAGTCTGATTGGGGGAAGTGAAAAACAAGGAGCTCATGCTCCTCCCTTTTGGTTTTAACCGGGCCCTGTCTAAATTGTCAATAGTGTGAAATTGATCTCTGAACCTTTGCTTCCCCTTGCAGCTCTCCAACGGATGTTTCAGGGGCTTGTTTCTAAATTTGCCTGCTTATGTCTGACACCCCAGGAGAGCAGGTTTTTTGGTAGTGGCACCAGGCATTCTGGTTTTGAGAAGGTCGTTTCATGGGCAGTCAGAATTGCAGAGTCAGCTGGAGGGACAAAGACAAGTCAGCAAGGCTAGGGCAACATCGCACAGGACGGGTATGTCACAGGAAGAGACACACATCGTTCGAACACAGTGATTCTAACAAGGTTAGCATGTGACGAATAATTTCAGTAATTTGGGTAACCAGGTTTAGCAAATAAAAACATAGGCCATTCAGTTAAATTTCAGTTTCAGATAAACATGTAATGATTGAACATTAGTGCACTTCAAGTAATATTTGGGACAGACTTATACTAAAAAAAATGTTTGTTGACCTTCTGAAATTCACATTTAACGAGGAGTCCTGTATTACACCTGACAATCATGATAGTAAGAATATGTTCTCACTATTTCTTTTCCTAGTGATTCTCAGCCTTGGTTGCCCATTAGAAATACCTGGAGAAATTTGAAAACTCTTGATGCCTAGACCACATCCCAGACCAATTGAATAAAATCCTTGGGGGTTGGTACCCAGGCTTCTGTATTTTTAAATCTTCCCATGCAATCCCAAACCTCAGGCAAATTTGAGAACCACTGTCAGACTTTTGTTTTTCAGCTAAAGAAACTGCAAGAGGAATAGACAGATCACTGATAGTTGTTTTTTCCAAGCCTTCTTTAATTGGGAAAAAGGTTGAGCTTTTCATCTAACTCTGTCTCACCATGGAAGTATGAGCTATGAACTCTTCAGTAAATAAACTTCGACAAAGCATTGTGCTGGTCGCTGGAGAAACAGAAATGGATAAAACAGGATTCCTGCTCTCATGGAGCTCATGCTCTACTTTACTTTCGTCAAAAATCTTTCCAGGTAAAGCCTTTTCTTCCCAAGAAAGAAGCGAGTTTAGAATGGCATCTGAAAAGTGATGCTCCCATGTATTGTGGATGCTTGACCCGTGATAGAATGACACTGAGAAATGGAGAGGAAAAGGAGGGGGGGGTGGAGAGAGAGAGAGAGAAAGGGAAGGAAGGAGGAAGGGAGGGAGAAAGGAGGAAGGAAGGAAGGAAGGAAAGAAGGAAGGAAGGAAGGAAGGAAGGAAGGAAGGAAGGAAGGAAGAAGGAAAAATATATCTCTGTCTCATATCATACACAAAAACCCAAAAATTAACCTAAAAGTATTATAGATTAAATGTGAAAGGCAAAAATGGAAAGATTTCATAAGATAATACTGGGAGTTGAGAAAGTTTTGTAAAGGATTAAAAAGCACTAACCATTAAGAAATAGATTGATAAATATGACCACGTTAAAATTAAGAACATCTGATCCTCAAAAGACATCAGTAAGAGAATGAAAAGAGAGTGAGATGAGATATTCGCAATTATATCCTGCTCCTATCTCAAATATATTTCAAAAGAAAAGAAGCTCCTATAAGTCAATAGAAAAAAAAAAAACATAGCCCACCCAATAAGAAAACGAGTGGGAGACTTTACTTCATAAGAGGCCATGCAAATCGTCAGCAAACACGAAAATGCATTCGACTCATTTGTAACAAGGGAGATGCAAATTAAACCCACTTTCAGATGTCACTCTATACCCTCCACAATAGCTAAAATTCAAAAAATCAAACTGACCAAGTGTAGACAAGAAGATGGACCAATAGTAATTCCCACCCCTGCCGGAAAGAGAGGCAATTAAAACAATCATTCCGAAAGATAGTTTGACACCATCTATTAAAGATGAACAAACAGATATCCTGTAACCTTGCAATTCTAGTCTTACATAAATTCCCTACAGACATG
This sequence comes from Nasua narica, assembly GCA_028533885.1. NCBI lineage: Eukaryota > Metazoa > Chordata > Mammalia > Carnivora > Procyonidae > Nasua > Nasua narica. The sequence goes on along the minus strand of CM052802.1, from coordinate 113,954,895 downwards.
GCTACACTCGGACACACAGAGATCCTCACAGGGATGTTCAGAGACGGGAATAACCCAAATATCCGACAGTGGTTGAATGAGGAAAAAATGAGGGGTATTTATTCTGTGGGATATACAACAATACAAACAAACCACAGCTACAAACAACTTGGAGTTGCTGCACAAACACAACATATGGGAAAGAAGCCAGATAACAAATGAAATAAGTAAAAATATACTTCACGCGTATTCACACATAGACAGATGCGGAATGGATAAAGTAAGCTAGGAAGTGATCACCATGAATGTTTGGAGAAGGGTTATCTTTAGGGAACAGGGGTAAGCTGTCATTGGAAAGGGACATACAGGAGTCTCTGACCTTGTTCAAATTCTTGACCTAAGGTGGTTATGTGATTCTTTTTTTTTTTTTAAGATTTTATTTATTTATTTGAGAGAGTGAGCGAGAAAGAGAACACAAGCCAAGAGGAGAGGCAGAGGGAGACGCAGACTTTCCACTGAGCAGGGAGCCCATTGTGGGGCTGGATCCCAGGACCCTGGGATCATGACCTGAGCCAAAGGCAGATGCTTAACCCACTGAGCCACCCAGGCACCCCGATTATTTTCCTTATTATAATTCACTAAACTATACGTCTATGACTTGTGCACTTTCTTGTATAAATATGCTATATACCCTAAAGGTTTTTAAAATGATGCTCAAGAAAAATTTGTATTTCTTGCATGAAGACTTTTTGCACCCCGTTTTCAAAAGAGGTTTCATATAAAACTGCCCCTGAGGTGGACAGGGCCCTAGGCAGAGAACTCTGGAGCCCGGCTGAGTCCCCCAATAACCGGATTTCTTCCCTGGAGCTTTTTCAGGTGAATTCTCATTAAAAATGAACTCTAGTCACAAATGCAAGTTGGATCGTGTCACTCCTCTTCTCCCAGAGTTCCTCAGGGCCCCCTAGGTCTTTCTTTCTTTCTTTCTTTTTAATTTTATTTATGTATTTGTCAGAGAGAGGGCACAAGCAAGGGGAGCAGCAGGCAGAGGGAGAAGCAGGCTCCCCACTGAGCAGGGAGCCCCATGCGGGACTCAATCCCAGGACCCTGAGATCATGACGTGAGCTGAAGGCAGATGCTTCACTGACCTGAGCCCCACAACACATCCATTCTTACTCAGATAGTTCCTGTGGAATTTCCCAGGGAGACATACTCCATGTATGCATACATCCCGTGTCAGATTATGACCGGTAATCCTGGGCAACCCAGGTATATCCTGCTAAGAACATTCCATGGACACGTACTCTCCTGCTAGCAAATATTATTCAGTTGTTTGCCGGAAGGTCTGTCATTGCCAGGTGTACAAGGAAATTAGACGGAGTTATCCGACTTTCCGTTTTCCTGGGAACACTCCCCTACCGCACTACGTCCCATAGTAAAGGGACCAAATGGATTGAAGGCCTATTGCTTAATTCTTGTTCTCCCAGATACAAAAGGAGCACAGGATCAGGGTTCTTATGAAGCCACCCCAGGTTATTTGAAATGAGGAATGAGTCTGGATTTCTGATTTGGGCCTTGGGTTCCTAGCATGACTTCCTTCAATCTGGCCTGGAACGGCTTCCAAGGAAAAGGGAAGCAGGGATCGGTGTAAGGAAAAGAGAAGGGAAAGAAATGCCTTCCTCTGTCTCTAGGTACGAAGAGGCAGGCGCCGCTAGACCCAGTGCCTGTCAAAAAGGAATTAAAAAGAAACACTCCTGGTGTACGTTACTCCTTAACCACGAAGCAGGCATTTCTGGAAATGGCCCGAGCTCTTTTCCACGCTGGAGTAACCCTTCGTGAGTGATTGCTTCTCGGCACTAGCACTGCTCTAAAAAAAGGGCAGCTTCCAAAAAGCCCTGCCTAACCGGGAGCTCACATGTGAACCGTGGCCCAGCTCAAGTTACATGAAGATGCACGTAAGGCCAGTCTTGGGCCAGTCACGTGATAGGACTACACAGTTCTAGTCAAACAAGCGCGAACCCCCAGATACTTGCCTGTGTCCCAGCGGATGCCTCAGGTTAGGCTTCATTCGTTCTGCGTGAGGTTTTGTCCATTCTGCTCGGGTTTAAACGCCGTATTCGAGGGTAACATGGTTAGCCTAACATTTTGGCCTAAAATTAGCCTCATGTTTAGCCTGTCTTTCCCACCTAGAATCATGGAGCTGGAAGTGTTCTAGAAATATCACTAGCCTCATTCAAGCCTTTCATTGTATAAATGAGGACGCTGGAGCCCGAGGAGGAGACACGATTCACCTGATGTCTACCCCAGGACAAACTGGTAATGAAGCCGGCATCAGGCCCGGGGCCCCTTATTCCCTCTCCAAAGCTGTCAAGCTCTTGGCTTCGGTGTAAATAAATTTAATGAGGTATTTCCTAAGAGCAGAGTGAGAGAAATGGCAAAAAGGTGGGTATTGGATTCTCGAAGTAGGTAGAGGTGCAGAGAGAAAATGAGTAGACCCAATTCACAAATTTTGCCTAGGGCTAGACCTTTATACATTTAATATATGATAATAATAATAATAGATCCACTCATTCCTTCTTTTCTTCCAAGGGACTAAATTCGCCGGCTCTTTTTGCTGGTCAGACAGGAACGATATTTGAGGGCAATGACATTCCATATACATTATGCCCTTGACGTCCCAGGGTGCATCTTCCTTGAGGGTTATAATTCTTTAGACGGCTTCTCCTCTACTCCTGGTTCTCACGCCAATGACTTACACCCAAGAGTGTATATCTATTATAATTGCTACCTAAAGAGAATAAGAATTACAGATAAGTAATTTTCTTTTTCTAATCTAACCCCCTGGAGGCATTTCAGCAGCTAATACGGGTGATGACAGGCATTTATGCTATAATTTATACAATTTCATTTTTCTTAATCATGAATTTTAGTTCTCTTACGTCACCTGCTTGAAATGGAAGCAGGCCTTTTTTTTTTTTTTTTTTGTCACTGCTATTGCATTCTCTCACAAAGCGCTTAAAATGTCCACACGATTATGAGCAATGCAGATTAGCCTCTTTTCTGAAATAGCTTGCCACTAGTTGCCTGTAAATCCTCTCAAAACACTAGAAAACATGAATTTAGGTGCTTCAGTGGGACACCACAGTTTGAGTATTTAGGAATACATGTGAAAAGTTATTAAGCTGATCTCACAATGCATTTATAAATAGCTCTTTGCCTTGGCAGAGAAATTGGTGATGAGGAATGTATACTTAAAAGACTCTGTATAAGAGATTCAAATCAAAACCACACTGAGATGCCACCTTACACCAGTTAGAATGGCCAAAATCAACAAGACAGTTAACAACAAATGCTGGAGAGGATGTGGAGAAAGGGGAACCCTCCTCCACTGTTGGTGGGGATGCAAGTTGGTGCAGCCACTTTGGAAAACAGTGTGGAGTTTCCTCAAGAAATTAAAAATAGAGTTACCCTATGACCCTGCAATTACACTACCGGGTATTTACCCCAAAGAAGCAGATGTAGTGAAAAGAAGGGCCACATGGACCCCAATGTTCATAGCAGCAATGGCCACAATTGCCAAACTGTGGAAAGAACCAAAAGGCCCTTCAACAGATGAATGGAAAAGGAAGATGTGGTACATCTATACAATGGAATATTATGCCTCCATCAGAAAGGATGAATATCCAACTTTTGTATCCACATGGACGGGACTAGAAGAGATTATGTGAACTGAAATAAGTCAAGCGGAGAGAGTCAATTATCTTATGGTCTCACTTACATATGGAGTGTAAAGAAAATCATGGAGAGCACTGTGAGAAGGAAGGAAAGGGTGAATGGGGGGAAATCAGAGGGGTGATGAACCAGGAGAGACTGTGGACTCTGAGCAACAAACTGAGGGTTTTGAGGGGGGGGCGAGCCTGGTGGTGGGTATTGAGAAGGGCACGTATTGCATGGAGCACTGGGTGTGGTGCATGAACAATCAAACTTGTAACACTGAAAAAATAAAATAAACATATTTGGGGAGAAAAAAAAGACTCTGTATAGTACAATATGGAAGAGAACTTAGGGCATGCCTGGGGTGGCTTTGCCTAGTTCATTTTTGTGGCTTTCCTATCTAACACAATGCTTGATTCATGGAAAGATGTCAGTAAATATTCATCCTTTGCATTTAATATAATTAAGGGATTATTAAATAATGCAGTATTCTGGTCACACCCTTAACCTCCCCACTATTCCTTCAGAGCCAGTTGGGTTCAGCCAGCCCTGAGGAATCCAAGACAAACAAGTGTTCTCCAACCAAGAGAGTCCAGACATTCTGATATAGTCTAGGATCATTTGAAATTTAGAATTGTTGGCAACACTCTAACAGGTCATGTGATCGGTTTAGTAGAGCAGCAAACAGGATTTCGTTGGAGTAGCATGCAATGATATAGAATGGAATGGAACATAGTACATCTCAAATGCTAAGAGAAAGTACTGTTTCTGGAAAACTTTTTCATTTCCATGAGGCGCCAGGGTGACTCAGTCAGCTGAGCAGCTAACACCTAGTTTTGGCTCAGGTCATGGTCTCAGGGTCTTGGGATGGAGCCCCACATCAGGCTCCACGCTCAACGAGTCCACTGGAGACTCTTTCCCTCTGTCCCTCCCCACCCCCCACTCATGAATAAATAAATCTTCTAAATGAAATAAATAAATAAGAAAATAAAAATTTTCATCTCCTGTATACAAGGAAGTTAGCTTATGTTGTAAGATGTATTTCTTCCTGTGGTTCAAAAGAAGTTTGAAAGCTACTATAGGGGGGTGCCGGCATGGCTCACTCTGTAAAGTGTCTGCCTCCGGCTCAGGTTATGATCCCAGGGTCCCAGGATCGAGCCCCGCATGGGGCTCCCTGTTCAGCAGAGAGCCTTCTTCTTCCTCTCCTCTCTGCTTCATTCTCTCGCTATCTCTGTTACTCTCTTTCTCTCAAATAAATAAAATCTTTAAAAAGAAAGAAAAAAGGGAATAGAGCAAGCTACTGTAGTAGGTTAACTAGAGACTCCCAAAAAGGTATGTCCACATCCTCACTCCTAGAACCTGTGAATATTATTTGAGAGAAGGGTCTTTGCAAACATAATTAAGGTAAGGATCTCAAGATGAGATCATTCTAGATTATGCAGGTGGGCCCCCCCAATCCAATGGTCAATGTCCTTATGAGAGAAAGGAGAAGAGAAATTTGAAACAAATTGAAGAGGAAGAAGCAATGTGACCATGGAGGCAGAGATTACAGTGATGAGTCCACAAGTCAAGAGACACCAGGAGCCACCAGCAGAGGAAGGAATGGACTCTCCTTAGAGCCTCAGGAGGGAACACAGCCCTGCCAGCACATGGTTCCAGACTCTTGGCCCCTAGAACTGTGACAGAATAGAGTTCTGTTGTTTTAAGCTCCCCAGTTAGCGGTGATTTGTTACAGCAGCCACAGCATACTAATACCACCCCTGATCTGAAAGATCCAAGATCCTAGAAGTTTTCAAAAACTCCAGAACCAGCCTTATCCACCCTAGTCTACAGTGAAACCCCCAAGTTACCCAAAGAATGAAGTCTATTCTTCAGTAACCCAAAGTTCACTAATGTTTCTTAAAAGCCATGGTCTTTTATGAGAAACATAAATATAGATATATAGATATTCAAGATATTAGATATTCAAAACATAGATATTCAAGGCCCACCATCTGATACAGCCCCGGGAGAGAGAAAAGGAACCTCATACACTCATAAAAAACAACTAAAGACAATCTTCAGCCTACTCCTTTCTGAAAAAGAAATTTTATCAAACTTAACTTTCTGTGCAGTAGGTATTTTTTTTAGTTTTCCTAATATAAATTTATAATAATAACTATGCTTCTTCAAACTGAAAATAATGGATCAGAAAAATCACTATTTTAAACTTTTCCCTAGTCACTAGAGCCAGTCAAAAAAAGGAACTTGGCAAGAATGAGGAAAGATGGCTCATTTAATAACAATGAAATTTTCAACTCTTTCTATATTTTTTCCAAGATTAGCCAAAAGAAATGTTGTTTCTAGAAATGTCGCCATATCAATCATCATAGGACATGCCGACCCATTGCTGGTCTTACCCATAGGCCTCAGCGTATGTAAGATATCTAAGCTGTATAGCATATACTTTAATTGGAACATGATAAAATGGAATCATAAGTGCTTAAAACTAATCCATTGTCCTATTTGTATGAGCAGTAATTAGTGCCATGAATTACCAAGTACCTATAGTTTTCAGCTCCTGGCTTTCTATGGCTCTTCTCCAGCTTTACAATGAGGACTGCAATGTGCATCGTTTCAAGACCAGCACCTATGTGAAAACGGATGCAACACAGCCCAAATCTCATTCATTCACTTAGCAATCATCATCCTTCCATCTTCATGTAGTGACTCGTTGCGCTAGCTTTAAAAAACCTAGTATAATGCTTTGCACATAGTAGTCATTCGATAAATATATCTAACCTATTTGAATTATTTATTTTGAGAACGTAGTGAAAACTAGATGGTAAGGAAATTGTCAAGTGATGTGGGGTGGGAGTGGGAAATAGACAAGATGGATTATGGCAGGATTGAGCAGAGACATTTTTTCAATTAATATTCTTTCAGGTTTTTAGGCAAATAGCAAGAGATAGAACAGCACAAAAGTGTAGAAATAGACAGTCCTGGATTTGAAAATTGCCTCCCCATTTAATTCTGACCTCGAACAGGTGAATTAATAACATCTCTAAGCCTCAGTTTTCCTTTCTGTGAATTTAAGATAACACCAGACTTCAGGTGGTTATAATTACCAATTGAACAAATGTCTGTAATGTGCTCAGCAGAGTAATCGAGACACCCAATTAAGCTTTACATGTTTTAGATGCAACCCTACTCTTAGCTTCCCTGGGTTCACTTAGCCAGTAGACTCCAGGAAAAGGTGTATTATTAACTTTTCTTCAGACACAAATCAGCATTTTCCTTCATTGAGTATAAAACTAATAAACTGTATTTTCTCCAGCCTAGCCTACACACCGCCACCAGTTTTCTGAGCAAAGAGCTCTAATGCTGCTTCTCTTTTGCTCAAAACATCCCCAGAGGATCCTCGCCTACTGTTTCATTAGAATTTCATTCAAGACAGCATGGAAACATTGGAAAAATGCGTGCTTAAGAGTCCATCAGACCGGGGCTTAAATGCTAGTCCTGCCACTCAGGGAGAGGTGACCTCTAGCAAGTTTCTTAATTTCTCTCTGCCTCTGATTTCCCACCTGTAGAAAAGGAAAAATAACACTTTACGAAAGGAAAAATAACACTTATCCAGGAACAGCTGGTCTAGAGACTAAAATTACGACATCCTCCAAAAGATATGTCAATGCCTAGTACAAAGTAAGCACTAAGTCAATTTGAATATTTTCATTATTTTCCAGCTTTATTCAACCTATCCCATCCTTCCATCCCATATTCCAGTCAAAAGGGAGGTTCCCCTTCAATGCCTGTGTTCCCAGTCCTTGGCTATGCCTGCACACAGCATTCTGCCTGGAGTCCTGTGGCCCCAATATCCAAATCTTGCTTCAGGTTAGGGACACCTGGGTGGCTCAGTCAGTTAAGTGTCTGACTTGGTTTTGGCTCAGGTCGTGATCTCAGGGTCCTGAGATCAAGCCCCACTTCCAGCTCAACGCCCAGCACAGAGTTTGTCCCTCTCCCTCTGCTCCTCGCCCCTCCTCCACACTCTCTCTCTCTCTCTCATAAATAAATAAAACCTTAAAAAAAAAAAAAAAACTCAAGTCAAACACTATCCTTCCCACAAACCATTATTTTTGCCCAGAAGAGATAATTGTCTCTCTGAGCTTCCTGGACCATTGTCTTTGGCCTTCTTGTAACCCTTCCATTGTGTTTATGTTATTGCTCTAAGCTGTATCTCCCCCAAAAAAGTACTCTCCCTAAGGGCACACTCTTCTTCTACATCTTTTTGCTCACCTAGCATACCTTAATTGCTCAAAAAATATTTGTTAAATGAATGAGTCAATAACAAATTATGTCCATTCAAAGAAATATTTATATGAAATACCTATGCTTAACTAACAAATAAGAAATTTATTTTTTTATTATGTTATGTTACTCACCATGCAGTACATCATCAGTTTTCGATGTAGTGTTCCATGATTGACAAATAACAAATTTAAATGAACTATCTGCACTAAACCAAAGATTCTTTCATTTTACTTTGTATGTGTACATAAGGGAAACTACGCATGTTTACAAGCATGCTTAAGAAGATTCCCAATGCCTGCCTTAAATATTTCATTTTTATGGTTTCCCATTACCTGTAAAAAGCAAATGGGGAATGATGTCACCAAGATGGCAACACAGGTTGTTCCTGACGTCGCTCATCCTCACAAGAAGAACAACTAACAACTATTCGACAAGATGCCAGCGAGAGAATCCTAGAACACAGTGAAGCCCCCTTGACCAAGACAGACTGCATCAGGAGGGTAAGAGAAGCAGTTACACATGGATCACATTGCTCCTCCACCAGGCCAGTGAAGCACCAAACAGAGGTCTCTCCTGAGCCTCCAGTTCTTCTGGTGGGAAAAGACAACCCAGGGGCGATAACCAGACCCCCAGAATTGTGGGTCGCTCTGTGGGAGCCTCCACTCTGATCTCACACCACAGGGACTGCAGGGAATCTGTGTGGCTCAACCACTGGGAATCTGAGTATGATGGAGAAGGGAGGAGGGGCTTGCAACAACCAGGACAGGGATCTTAGCAGAGCAAGTTCATACCTGCAGTGTCCAAGTAGTAATCCCAACCAGCAGTTTTGCTCATCTACAGAACCAAGTCAGGGAGGCACTCTGGCCAAGGAACACAGTGGGGTGCAAATCTGCCTGATTTGAAGTTTGCAGACTCTAGACCCTAGTTTGCCCATGCCCAAGCAAGGAACTGTGTCACGGTCTCACTCTCTGTGGAGAATGCCTTTCTGCCCCATTTGACCAGAAAGGCTAGAGAAAACTTCTGGAAGAAGTCAAAGCATACTGACACCAAAAGGCATCAAAACACAAAAAAAGACAGCAGGATAAGAAACAGGGAACAAGAATCTACAAAACAAACAAAACAACTTAAAAAATGGCAATAGTAAATCCTTACCTGTCAATAATTACTTTAAAAGTAAACAGATTTAAAAAAAAAAAAGTAAACAGATTTAGCAATAAACACCTACATGAAGAAACAAGAAAGGTCTCAAATAAACAACCTAACTCTGTGCCTTAAGGAACTGAAAAAAGAAGAAATTGAGCCCAAAGTAATCAGAAGAAAGGAAATAATAAAGATTAGAGCAGAAATAAGTAAAATAAAGAAAAGAAAAATAATAGAAAGCTTAGCCAAACTAAGAGTTGTTTCTTTGAAAAGATAAACAAAACTGCCAAACCCTTAGCTAGACTAAATACAGAAAATAGGAAAAAGACCAAAATGAACAAAATTATAAATGAAGAATGAGATATTACAACTGATGCCACCAATATCCAAATGATTATAAAAGGCTACTATGAACAACTATATATCAATAAACTAGACAACCTAGAAGAAATGGGAAAAAAAATTTGGAAACATACACCTTACCAAGACTAAATCAGGAAGAAATAAAAAATATATATACCAATTATTGGTAAGGAGATTGGATCATGAACCAAAAATCTCCCAAAGGAAAAAAGCCCAGAACCAGATGTCTTTACTTATGAGTTTATAAAATATTTAAAGAATTGGGGTGCCTGGGTGTCTCAGTTGGTTGAGTGGCTGCCTTCAGCTCAGGTCATGATCCTGGAGTCCCTGGACCGAGTCCTGCATCAGGCTCCCTGCTCGGTTGGGAGTCTGCTTCTCCCACTAATTTCTCCCCTCTTACGCTTTCTCTCTCTCTCTCTCTCTCTCTTTCTCTCTCTCTCTCTTTCATTCTCTTTCTCTCTCTCTCAAATAAATAGTTAAAATCCTTAAAAAAAAAACATTTAAAGAATTAATGCTAATCCTCAAACTCTTTCAAAAAACTGAAGAGTAAAAAACACTCCCAAACCCATTTTATGAGGCCAGCATTACCCTGATACCAAAATCAAAGAAAAACACTACTAGAAAAACAAAACAAAACAAAATTAAAAGTACTGCAGGCTAATCTTTCCAATGATATAGATACAAATTTTCCCAATAAAATACTAGCAAACTGAACTCAGAAGCATAATAAATTGATCATTCACCATGAGCAGGTGGAATTTATCCCTGGAATATAAGAATGATTCAATGTACACAAATCAATCAATGTGCTACATCACATTAATAGAATAAAAGAAAAGAATCATATGATTATCTCAATAGAGGCAGAATAAGTATTTGACAAAATTCAGTATCCATTCATGATAAAAAAATTTTAATTAGACATAGAAGGAACATATCTTAACATAATAAAGGCCATTTATGACAAGTCCATAGTTACATCATACTCAGTGGTGAAAGGTTGAAAGCATTTTCTCTAAGATCAGGAACAAGACAAGAATGTCCACTCTCAGTACTCCTATTCAACATAGTATTAGAAATCCTGGCTAGAACAATCAGGAAAGAAAGAATTAAAAGATATCAGAATTGGAAATAAAAAAGTATACATCTCTATTTTAGGATGACACGCTTTTATATATAGAAAATCCCGAAAACTCAATCAAAAAATCTGTTGGATCTAATCAATCAATACAGGAAGTACAGTATAGCAGTGGGATTCAAAATTAGCATACAAAAATCAGCATTTCTATACATTAACAATAAATTTTCTGAAAAAGGAAGAAATCAATCCCATTTACAATGGCATCAAAAACCATAAAATAGTAATAAATGTAACTAAGGAAATAAAAGATCTCTATTCCAAAAACTACAAGAAATTGATGAAAAAAACTGTAGAAGATACAAATAAATGGAAAGGTATCCAGTGTTCCTGGATTAGAAGAATTAATAGTGTTAAAATGTCAACACTACCAATTAATAGTGCTAAAATGTCAACACTACCAAATGTCAGCACTACCAAAAGCCATTGATAGATTCAACATAATCTCTACCTAGATTCTAGTAGCAATTTTTGCAACAGTAGGAAAAAACACTCCTAAAACTTATATGGAATCACAAAAACCCCAAACAGCCAAAAACCATCCTGAGAAAGAACAAGGCAGGAGGCATCACAGTTCCCGATTTCAAGCTATACTATAAAATTAGTCATTAGAACAATATGATATTGGTATAAAGACAGATAGATCAATGGAACATGACTGAAGCCCAGAAATAAACCCATACATATATAGTAAACTAATATTTGACCAGGGAGCCAGGAATATTCAATGGAGAAAAGATAGTCTCTATAATAAATAGTGTTCATAATGATTCACATGTAAAAGAATGAAACTATACCCATATCTTATGTCACCCTCAAAAATTAACTCAAAATGGATTAAAGATTTAAATGGTGAGGGGATGAGCAATATGGGGACGTTAGTAAAAAGATACGAATTTCAAGTTACATGATAAATAATTACAAGAAATGTAATGTACAAGGTGATAGCTAACACTGCTGTATGATATACACAAAAGTTAAGAGAGTAAATCCTAAGAGTTCTTATCACGAGGAAAAATTTATTTTTTTCCTTTATTCTTTTTTTTATTGTATCTATATGGGAAGATAGATGTTAGCTGAACTTACTGCAGCAATCATTTCACAATATATGCAAGCCAAACCAATGTGCTGTATGCCTTACATGTATGCAGTGATGTATATCAATTATTTCTCAATAAAACTGGGGGGAAAGTAAATGAATTTAATTGTGCTACTTTATAGCATTTGACAGCTTTGGGGCTTTGTGTAAGAGAAATCAAAGCAGTCAGTTATTTCATTAATTCAGTGGTGGAAGTGTCAAAATTTCACCTGTCTTTGTGTACATCAGTGTATTAACTGAATTTTTCTCTTTTAATTTGCTTAGGGGTCACATAAACAACACTTGAAACACAACTAAAATATTTAATTTCCTGAAAATTTGTCTCTATAAATTCTTTAAGTTTTGTTGTATTCAAATTTTTAAAAATCTTTAACACTAAAAAAAAAACTAATAAATGTGAATTTTTTAAAGCTGTAAACAGAAAACAATACTTTTCCTTTAGGAAAACCAAAGGTCAAGAAACTGAGCCCATGAGCTAATTTCAAACTATAAACAGTAGAAATGCAAGCTCTACTATTGTTATAATTGGAACCAAATTCTTCCACCCCATTGTATTATCCTGAGTATGAAAGGTAAACTCTCTACTCAGAACGAGGCAAAGAATAAGTCTAGTTATATGCAAGGTCAACACCGCCTTACACTTTCACCCCACTTTATATATTTTATCTTTGACATGTGCCTTAGGAGCCCACAGGTCCCAGTCCTAGTATGGCTACCTCTTTTAGGTTCATCATTGAGATGAACCTAATGAAATGGCTCATCATTTAGATACAGAATCATAAAAGTGTGAGATTTTGGGGCACCTGGGTGGCTCAGTTGGTTAGGCAACTGCCTTCGGCTCACGTCATGATCCTGGAGTCCCAGGATCGAGTCCCACATCGGGCTCCCAGCTCCATGGGGAGTCTGCTTCTCCCTCTGACCTTCTCCTCTCTCATGTTCTCTCTCTCTCTCTCTCAAATAAATAAATAAAATCTTTTTTAAAAAAGTATAAGATTGTCGGTATAAATATGATATTTTTGATATATTTTGATTCATTCTTCTTGCTTATAGGAAGGCTGTCATTATGTAATTATACAGACACTACTAGCCTGAAATCTAACCCTGTCTTGTTCCATAGCCTCTAGCAAATCCTTCTTCATGACAGTGCCTCCCTTTTCAAATGCAAAGCGCAATATTTCTTCCATCTTCTAAGAACATTATGAAAGCTGGTTTTTAAAAATATACAGCATTTTTTTAAAGTGCTTTGTTTTACTGACAAACCTCTAATTTTATGATCCATATCATTATATCAATACTGTTGTCCCAAATGTCAGAATGCACCCAAATCTCTTTTTGCGGTCCAAGTGTTTTCTGCTGAACCCATTTAATGATGATGTAGAAGATGATCCGACATGATAGACTACAGGATGAGACTGCACACCTGTATCAAGTCTGATCTTGTTACTGGACCTTATCATTCACTGCCATTAAATTGTGAAAGAGAGTGACATCAGCAAGATGGTAAACAAGGAATCTCCAGGCCCTTGTTCACCCATAGAAAACATTGGAAGACAAAAACAAAAATGGAGACTGACTCAAATAACTTAAGAGGAAAACTAGTCAAAGTTATAGCCACTAAGTAAATATTCAGCCAAGAAAAAGCCATATTCAAAATAGTAGGATATCTGGTAGCGTTTTTCTGTCCCCTGACCCACCTTCTGCCCAGAGCTGCAGAAAGAAAGAAAGCTTCAGAAAGAAGGAGCAGAATAGAATTTATTGACAACATCTCTGTTGGCTACCAGGGGGATTGGATTCTCTCTTGCTGGAATTACATTTTTCTGATTCGGTATCAATAGGTTGTCTCTCAATCCTCAAAGAAAAGCCCAGAAACAGATGGCTTCACTAATGAAGTCTACCAAACATCAAAGAATTAACACCAATCCTTCTCAAACTCTTCTTTAAAAAAAATGAAAAGGAAAGAAAAAGAAAAAGAAAAAAATACTTTGAAAATTCATTCTATGAGGCCAGCATTACTCTGATACCAAAGCCAGACAAAGACACTACAAAAAAAGAAAACACAGGCTAATATCCCTAATTAATATTGATATAGAAATCCTAGCAAACATAATACTAGCAAATAGAATTCAAGAGCATGTTAGAAGAACTATACATCATGAACAAATAGGATATGTTCCTGCAGTGCAAGGATGGTTCAACATATGAAAATCAATAAATGTAATATGCCACATTTGCAAAATGAAGGAAAAAACCCACACGATCAAGTCACTTCATGCAGAAAAAGCATTTGGCAAAATTCAACACTCTTTCATGATAAAACCACTCAACAAAGTAAGAATAAAGGGAAACTACGTCAACACAATAAAGGCCATATATAAAAAACCTGTAGTTAACATCATACACAGTGGTGAAACACTGAAAACTTTTCCTTAATATCAGAAGCAAAACAAAGGTGCCCATTTTTGTCACGTCTATTCAACATAGTACTCAAAGTCCTACCCAGAGGAGTTAGGCAAGGACAAGATATAAAAGACACTGAAATTGGAAAAGAGGTAAAAACATTTTTTCTTATATGCAGAAAATCATAAACTCCCCCTGAAAAATCCATAAAACATTAGAATAAATGAATTCAGCAAAATTGCAAGGTACAAAAAGTTGTTTTTATACACTACCAGAGAAGCATCCAAAAAGGAAATTACAAAACAATTCCATTCACAATAGCACTGAAAAGAATAAAATATTTAAGAATAAACTTAACCTAGGAGGCCAAAGATTTATATCCTGGAAGCTACAAAACATTGCTAAAAGAAATGAAATAGAAACAAATAAATGGAAAAACAATTTTTGTTCAAGGATTGAAAGTCTAAGTATTGTGAAGATGTCTCTACTACCCGAAGTGATCTACAAATTCAATAAAATTCTCATCAAAATCCTAATGATTTTTCTTTTGCAGAAATAGAATATGTCATCCTAAATTTCATATGGAATCTCTTGGGACCCCCAAATAGACCAAATAATCTTGAAAAAGAAAAACAAAGTTGGAAGTGTCACATTTCCTGATTTCAAACCTTATAACAAAATTAAACCAGTCAAAAGGCGCCAGGGCGATGCAGTCAGTTTAGTGTCTGACTCTCGGTTTTGGCTCAGGTTGTGATCTCAAGGTCATGAGATCCAGCCCCATATCAGGTTCTGTGCTGAGCAGAGTCTGCTTCTCTCCCTCTCCCTTTGCTCCTGCTCCTCTCTCTCAAATAAATAAATAAATCTTTCAAAAAAAATACACTAGCCAAAATGGTGTGGTACCAATATAAAGACATATATAGGCCAGTGGACTAGAAAGCCCATAAATAAACCCTTACATATATGGTCAAATGATTTTTGACAAGGGAACCAAGACTTTGCAATGGAAAAATGACTTTTTTTTTTCAATAAATGATGCCAGGAAAACCAGATATCCATATGCAAAAGAATAGAGTTGGACTCTTATATCATATACGAAAATTAACTCAAAATCGACCACCTAAATTAAGAGCCAAAACTTTAAAACTATTAGAGGAAAACAGAGGAAAGTCTTCATGGTGTTGGATATGGCAATGATTTCTTGGATGACACTGAAAGTGCAGGCAAAAGTAAAAGTAGATAAACTGAGCTTCATCAGAGTTTTAAAACTTTTGTATATCAAAGAACATAATCAACAGAGTGAAAAAACAACTGATGGATTAGGAGAAAATATTTACAAATCGTATATCTGACAGAGGATTAATATCTATAATATATAAAGATCTTCTACAGCTCAACAATAAAAAACAACTCAACTGAAAAATGGGAAAGGGCTTGAGTGGACATTTCTCTGAGAAAGATATACAAATGGCCAATGAACACATAAAAAGATGCTCAACCTCACAACCAGTAGAGAAATGCAAATCAAAATTGCAGTGAGATACCGGGCACCTGGGTGGCTCAGTGGGTAAAGTCTCTGCCTTCGACCCAATCTCAGGGTCCTGGGATTGAGCCCCACATTGGGCTTTCTGCTCGGTGGGGAGCCTGCTTCCCCCTCTCTCTCTGCCTACCCTTCTACCTACTTGTGATCTCTCTCTGTCAAATAAATAAATAAAAATCTTTTTTAAAAAATTGCAGTGAGATACCACTTAACGTCCATTAGGATGTTTATTATTCTTTTTAAAAAAATCTTAAAATAACAAGTATTGGTGAGGATGTAGAAAACAATGGAACTCTGTGCATTGCTGATGGAATTGTAAAATGGTACAATTGATGTGGAAAATGGTATGGTGGTTCCTCAAAAAATCAAACATAGAATTACCATATAATCCAGCATTTCCACTTCTGGGTATACACCTGAAAGAATTGGAAGCAGACACTTGAACGGATATTCGTACAACTATGTTCATAGCAGCATTACTCACAGTAGCCAAAAGTTTGACACAACCCAAGTGTCTCTCAACAGATGAATGGATAAACAAAAGGTGTTGAATACATACAATGGAATATGATGCAGCCCTAAAAAGGTCATTCTGCCACAGGCTATAACATGGATGAACCTTGAAGACATTATGCTCAGTGAAACAAGCTAGACATAAGGGACAAATACTGTACGATTCTCTTATTTGAGAATCCTAAAGTAGTCAAATCATAGAGACAGAGAGTAGAAGGGGGCTGGCTGGAGGGTAGGGGGTTGCAGTATGGGCAGTTACTGTTTAATGGGTGCAAGTTTCAGTTTGGGACAATGAAAACGTTCCATGGATGATGGCGATAATTCCACAACAAGGTGAATGTCACATGACATCCCCTAACTGTATGCTTGAAAATGGTTAAAGTGAGATGCCTGGGTGGCTCAGCTGGTTGAGCAGCTGCCTTCGGCTCAGGTCATAATCCCAGCGTCCTGGGATCGAGTCCCGCATCGGGCTCCTTGCTCGTCAGGGAGCCTGCTCCTCTCTCTCTGCCTCTGCCTGCCTCTCTGCCTGCTTGTGTTCTCTCTCTGTTAAATGAATAAAAAAAAAAAAAGAAAGAAAATGGTTAAAGTAAACAAATTACGAAAGAAAACATAATAAAAAAAGATCTGAATCCTTTGTACATTATCAAAAACACTAAACATGTGATAGTAATTGCTGAAAGAAAGTTTGCATTCTAAATATTAAAAACCCTCCAAAGGTGAATGGATATAGCCTATCCTACACACAATGCTGTGTATCTTGCCAAGTTCAAACAATGGTCAGATCTCCACATTTTGTATCTCCATACTTCTTTTCTCCTATTTTCAAACATCTTTTACTAAACATTGCTTGCCCCGGAGTAAAAAACTAAAAAAAAAAAAAAAAACCAAAAAACTCTACACTTAAGAGCTAGGTAGCGTTGATTATTAAGATCAGAGTGAATTTGCAGAATTTGTAACTCTGTAATCAAGTGGGATCATGGGAATTCAGCCCTTAAACAATCAAAATTAAAAGACCATTCTGCAAGGAAAAGACAGATTCAAGTTTTAAAGAATGTGATGATAAAGGAACAGCACATGGGAGTTTGGAAGGTTATAGAAATGGCTTTCCTGTACTCATGGTTGCATGAATCTCAGCCTATGTTAAAATTCATACAACAGGGCGCCTGGGTGCCTCAGTTGGTTAAGCGACTGCCTTCGGCTCAGGTCATGATCCTGGAGTCCCGGGATCGAGTCCCACATCGGACTCCACAGGGAGTCTGCTTCTCCCTCTGACCTTCTCCCCTCTCATGCTCTCTCTCGCTCTTCTCTCTCTCTCAAATAAATAAATAAATAAATCTTTAAAAAAAATTCATACAACAAAAAGGAGTCAGTACAAATGCTTTCCAACAGCATAGATCCCCATGTTTAATCTGACAGCATAATCCCCAACTCCTCTTTTGCATTTTCTCCCAGTCATGGAACCCACATCCTTGGCCTCTCCATTGGCCATGAGAGCATAGTTGTGCTTCTGGAGGATAAGCGAGAATAGCTCATGACTACCCTCAAGTACTACACAAGCACTCCACGATCTCTTGAAGCAATTGAAAGAAAGTTAATCTGAATTAAGCACACGATATGATATTCCCCTCCTGGTCTCTCCTAGTTCTTGATCTCTCTGAAGCTTCAGAAGTATGCATCCCATAAATATTAACCACCAGACATCGGCCAGCATCTCCCCGTTCCAGAATATGCCTCTTGTCAGCTCTCCTTAGGATGTAATCAGACCTACATTTAATATACTTGTAACAATAGCAAAGCGCCTCCGGGATATGATGTGAAAAGTATAACTCAGAAATCATTTTTGCTTTATTTATTATGCTGTCATTTACTGTCATGTGGTAAAGGCCAAAGAATCTAATTCCCTTTGCTACTGGGATTACAGCAGCTTGTCTTTTTTTTATGCAGATTTCATATTGGAACGATGCTTAACTGGGCTTCATTGGTACCTGATGCAGCTGATCTTGTCTTCCCACTGCCTGGTTCTTATGTGGGGAAGAGTGAATTCAGCCCAAGTTGTCTTGCTGTACCTGTCATTCTCTTTTGGTGTCTGCCTGAGATAAAACGGAAATACAGTATTTTTATGTGTATATATTTACATCCATGCCCTTCATGATATGCATTTTTAAACTTTGCCTTATCATTCAGACGAGGGCAGCAGTGCCACGCCAGACCCCGCTGAGGCGAAAGGAAAAATCGGTGCGACGGAGCCTGTGTTTAAGATTTTGATGTTCTGGGGTGCCTGGGTGGCTCAGTTGGTTGGGCAACTGCCTTTGGCTCAGGTCGTGATCCCAGAGTCCTGGGATCGAGTCCCACATTGGGCTCCCAGCTCCACGGGGAGTCTGCTTCTCCCTCTGACCTTCTCCCCTCTCATGCTCTCTCTCACTGTCTCTATCTCAAATAAATAAATAAAATCTTTAAAAAAAAAAAGATTTTGATGTTTTGGGGGCCCGCGGATGGCTCAGTCGGTGAAGCATCTGTGTTCAGCTCAGGTCAGGATCCCAGGCTCGTGGGATCGAGCCCCACATCGGGCTCCCTGCTCAGTGGGGAGTCTGCTTCTCCCTCTCGCCCTCCCTCTGTGCTATCTCTTTCTCAAATAAATAAATAAAACCTTTAAAATAAACAAATAAAATAAAACTCTGAGATTTTGTTCACTATGGCTTTCTTACATTAATTTTAATTTTAAATAAATACTGCCTCAGAATGCTCTTTACCTTCATTGTTGAGTTATTGGCAGCTGAGGAGAATACCTTGCTCCCCTCATTCTGGTCCCAGATGACAGTACAAAAAATTTAAGTGGAAAGTCATAGAATTTCTTTAAGAAAAAATGCAAAAGACTAAGAAACATAACTTCTTGATTCGGCCATTCAGAATTGTGTTTTACCAACCATATTCATTCCCTACGGCTGCCATTACAAAGAAACACAAACCGAGTGGCTTAAAACACCATAAATTTATTTTCTTATGATTCTGGAGGCCAGAAGTCTGAAATTAAGGTATCATCAGGGCCTGGTTCCCTCTAAAGACTTTCTAGAGAGACTCCTTCCCTGTCTCTTGCTGGCTTCAAGTGGCGGCGGGAAACCTTTGGTTTTCCCTGGCTTGTGACTACATCACTCCATGTTTTGTCTCTCCCATCACATGGCCATCTCTCTATGTGTCTTCATGTTCTCTTACAAGGACACCAGAGGTATTGGACTAAGGTCCCACTGTCCTCCAGTATGACCTCATCTTAACTAGTTACATCTGCAATGACCTTATTTCCAAATGAGGTCCTCTTCTGAGGTGATGGATGTCAGGAATTCCACATGTCTTCTCAGAGGACACAGCTCAGCACCTAACTCCCACCAACACGGTTGATAATTCTTATGTAACTACTCATTCAAGCCGGCCATCCATGAAGTGGCTTGATGGGATTTGTGTGGGGGGTGTGGCAGTGCTTTGGTGGCCAATGAAGGTGCCCTCGGCTGCCTGATGGTCCCACTCTGCTTTCTCAATCACGAATACAGTCCCTTCACACCCCCTCCTGCTCTCCTTTTCCTCCTCTCCCTCTCTGTTCCTACCTGCTGCCTGCCTACCTTCATTCACTCCGTTTCTCCCCGCAGCCCAGCTCCCAAGGTCTTCTCGCTCCCAGGGCCGCACAGGTGCAGAGCCTGTAGCCTAAACAGGCCATCATTCTCTGCCCAGATCCTTCCTGCTCTCATTCCACTAACCTGAGTCTCCTACTTGACTCGGTTGCCTAAACTTCGCTCAAGCTGGGTTGTGCAGACCTCATGTGAAGTGATTCTCATGCATGCTCTCTACTTTCTAATGACTTCTTTTCCTCACTACGTGGGGAGAGTCTCCCCAGCTCCTCCTGCGAGCCCCCATCAGACTCAAGATTCCGTGAGGGCCAGGGGAGCAGGAAAAGAGAGAGAGCCAAGACTTAGAAATGCAACATGTGTCTATCAGCCCCGCGCACTGGTTTTTCTATTCTTCTTGGATGGCCACCATCTAAGAGCAGTAAACCATTTGTTTAATCACTTTGCTTTTCCCCGACTGCTAGTAATGAAATGCTGCCCTCTCTAAAATAATTTCCTGACTATTTGCTAAGATTCATCTCTGACATTTCATTAAATATGATCATTTAACTGTACAAGTACAAATGCATTTTTAATTTAGCTTACTGCAGATATTACAGATGTGGGGAAATGAATTCGTATTGCTCTAGGACAAATATATCATTCACATATGCATGCGACAAAAGAACAAATTATTAAAAATTACTGAAACTTCCATGAAGATTTATATTTAACTTTTCCATTTTCAATCTCCATGTCATTGTGAAAACATATAGCATGTCACTTTGTCAGCCATGATTCTATGAAGAATGTTGGGGGGGTTCCATAAAGATGTAGAGCAACAGCCTGCATCTCCCTCCTTGACACGGGGTGCCACTGAAAGAGATGGAGACCAGTTTCAAATGTGAAGTGATGAGGTTAGCGGTCTTCTCACTAAAGCAGTGGGTTGTTTGCCTTCCCTACAAAGGAAAACAGCAAGAGGAAGTGTGTCTTCCGTCCCATGGACTGTAAATCCAACCATCATACATGCTAAAGGAAAGTACTCAAAATGGAAACCGACATTCTTCTGGGGAGCTTGGCTGGCTCAGTCCATAGAGCATGCGCCTCCTGATCTCATAGTTATGGGTTCAAGCTCCACGTTGGGTGTGGAGCCAACTTTTAAAAACAAAAAATGTGAACTGACGTTCTTGAATGTCTTCTTGATGTCTCTTGTCACTAGACTCAAGACTGATCAATGGAAAGCACCAGGTTGAGTTTTTTAGCTTTGAGCTACAAAATCTAGCACTTACTCGTCATGAGCTAACAATCGTTATCCTGTAGGGTGTCAAGTGTTTCCACAGAATGTACTTTTATTACTGTGGAGAGAAATAAGCTTATTTTCAAAAATCTTTATAGCATATTTTAGATAGAAAACGAAAGCGAAATAACAGAGGTTTGAGGAAGATTCTTTCCAAAGTGGGAGTTAGAAGCTTGGCATTTCCAGATACCAAAAAGCTAAAAGAACTCAAATAGTCCTTCCCACGTAATGCCACTTAACACTTTGTTGGTGTTCCCACATCAACAAAATAAAAATAGTTTCCGAGTCACCTACAAATTTCAAGATTTGAAGTTTGGAAGGGACCTTCGAGATCATGTAAATTATGCCTGACTTGGTTGTTTTATAAATAAGAACAATGAGGCTCAAATAATTTGTATGAACACACAAGAAGTGGGTGGTCAAACCCAAATGGAAAGCCAGGGCACTCAATTCCTAGTCAGCACATGATCCTCAAAGAATTCCTAAAGTCCACATAGGCAGGGAATGTAAGCCTCACTTTGTTGATGAGGATAGGAAACTCTAAAATCAATGGACCAGTATGCAGCTGAGTGATCAGCCATCAACTGAGTGACCTGTGGCTCACCCACCCCCATTGGCAGGGGTAAGAAGGGTTGTGTGATAACAGGGAGTTAGAAGAATTTGCAACATTAGCCTAGTGAAAAAAAAAGCTAATCTCATAGATCTCCTGATTCCCAGTTTAGTACTTCATTAGTTGATGCCTGTGATCCTTAAGTTTATGTGTCAGTTTGACTTTGTGTATCAACCATGCCATTCTGGGTGTGTCTGTAAGTGTCCTTCTGGATAAGATTAACCTTTGCATAGGTAGACTGAGTAAAACAATTTTCTTTCCCTAATGTGGGTGGGCCTCGTCCAATCAGTTGAAGGTCTGACTAGACCCACGGGGCTGACCACCACCACCACCACCACCACCACCGCCCCCCGGAGTCATAGAGAATTCCTCCCGTCTGACTGTCTTTGAGCCAGGACATCGGCTCTTCCCTGCCCTCAGACTCAAACTGAAACATCAGCTCTTCCTTCAGGTTCTGTACCATTAGCTCGCCTGAGTCTACAGTTTGCCGACTGTAGACCTTGGGACTTACCAGCCTCTATAATCCCGTGAACCAATTCCTTACAATAAATCTCTTTCTCTGTATATATGAATCCTATCGATTTTGTTTCTCTGGAGAACCCTGCTACAATGTCCCTGGCATCTTTCTTTTTTAAAGAGAGAAAGAGAGACGATACAAGCGAGGTGAGGAGATGGGCCAAGGGACAGGGAGAGAAATTTTTAAGTAGGCTCCATGCTTAGGGCTCAACAAGGAGCCCGGTGGGCACTCGATCTCACAACCCTGAGATCATGAGGTGAGCCTAAATCAAAAGTCGGCTGCTTAACTGCCTGAGCCATCCAGGCACCCCTCCCTGGCATCTTTCGATTTCACACTAGCTACTTAGAATTGTTTTTTCTTTTAGTTTCCAATTCTCCATACAGAAGAAACTTTAACTCAGGCAAACACTGTAGCGACCCAACCATGGAAAGAGTTGCAGAAATTAAAAAAAACTTGCATACCAAGGCTATTAGTTCTAAAAATGGATACCACATAAATATCCCATGTAAAAATTCTCTGTGTGACCATGAGAACACTGTCATTCTCCTGCCTCTGTTGAGGGTGAAACTGACCAACCCAATTATCTTATTTTGCCAATGGAGGGGGTTTTGTAATATCTTACTGAACGATCGCACTACTTGTGAAATTACCAGTACTGTTTCAGTCACTCACATTTGACCTTGTTTTTCTTCCTTCTAATGAACAAAGTATCTTTCTCTCTCACCAAGCTGTGAAGGGGGATGTTTCCAGGCACAGTGTGTTAAAATACAAGTTCTCTGCTTTTGAGCAGTAGCATAGGATCCCCTTGTTATGTGATGAAGCACTTAGTCCCGCCAGTAAGAGCTTTAATTCATGCACTCCGGGCTTGTACAATACCACCATTCACAAGTGTTATTTTTCTGCTTCTGTTACGAGTGATGACATTGAACAAGACTGTGTGCCTGGGAGGGCTTTGCTCATCGCCAACGAGGGGAAACGGGGGGCGGAGGGCGCGTAGAAACATCCTAAAGTGATAAAATTGAAGTGAGATGATCATTGACAAAGATTTTTTTTTAATACGGGAACGACCGTGTCAGTTTTCCAAACCTGAACCGCCATCCACTAATTCCAACAGATTTTTGCCTGTGATGTGTTAAAACATAGAGAAGTCTGTCTCTTTGAAACTGAGCAAACAGCTGGACCCAAGATAGAAATGAACAACTCTCTTACCATAAGTGTTTGTTTTCAAATATTTGCAGTGTGGAAGGCGGCTGCTGAGTGTCACAAGCAGACACATAATAGTGAGGGCTTGTATGTGTAGGTAATGTAAGAAGTCTGGTGGCAGTCTCTTTCGTCTTTTATGAGAACAATAGCATTGTTTACATTACTTGCAGTATGCACAAGGAAACTGAATCCTCTGCTTGCTCAAACAGAAATTTTCCTTTTTATGATGAATGGTAAGGAAGGAGCAGCAGTTTTCTCGTGGAGGTGGGAATAAGAGAACTGATCCGCTTACCTGAAATGAGACACAGCTGTAGCCCCTGCGGCGATAACCCAAGGGGAAGTACCAGTAGGTTTATCTTGACTGTATTTCCATCCTCTCTTCCTAAGAATTTGGAGCGCCAAGCAAAGCCATATATGGGAGGGGCAGTTTGACCCCATCACCAAACCCAGTCAGCAGCAAACAACCCCAGGCAGCGTCCCAACCCTGAGGTGGTTTGGTACAGAACTGCCACATCCCTTCAGTTTGATCCCATACATATCTTGACTGTTACAGATTTCTACTCATTTGTCGATCACACCTCCAGTGCCCTCTCTGTATCCCAAGCTTGATGTTCAGATTTGTTCCCCACACCCCCCAGCCCTTTGAATCTGATCTCTTCTGTCCCTGTATCATGAACTGATACACTGAGGTGATGGCCTCACTGTTGAGAATCAGCTTCCCCACCTGAGTACTGCGCTTGCTGGTAGCTCCTTTTAGAAATGAGTCACCCTTTGGATGCATATGAGTGGTCATATGGTGGAAAGCAGCAGGCTCTTGGAAGATAGAAATTGAGCTTCCCATCCAAACGTAAATCCACACTAGTTTTCCCCACCCATTTAAGCAGGTCATCCTAACCCGGAAAATATACAACTTCAGCAAAGTTCACCTCCATAGGCCCAGCCTCCCTCTTGTGTGCTCCTGCTCGTCCTCCAAAACCCCGCCTCTCCCCATCCTCTTGCAGGCATCAAGACTCTCATTGCCTTTCTACTGATCCCGCAACTTTCTATCAGCTTCCGCTTTCAAGAAAGGATGCACTATCAATTCCTCGCACCCCGGTGTGAAATCAAGTTGTGTTGCCTCTAACGATCAACTATTTGGTGCCCAGGAAGTGCACTGTTCTGTGTAATAAGGGAAGCAGCATGTAGACAACAGACTACACCTGCTCAGAGTCCAGAAACCTGAGCAGAAGCTCAGCCACACTAATCGGTTCTGCAGCTTTGCCTTCGAGAACCTCAGTGTCCTCACATCTTGAACAAGAGCGCTGGCCCAGGGCAGTCTAAGAGATCTGTCCTTCTGCGTCCCTGTAGACTTGCCTCTGCACAGTATTTTATACTTATATTTTATATATTTATATATATATTTTTTATGTATTTTATACTATATATATACTATATATATAAAACTATATACTATATATATAAAATATATATATTTTATACTTTATTTTTTCAACATATATTATCTCATCATTAGCTTCAAAACAGCCTGTGCGTTAGATTGGGAAGGTATTAGTAGTATCTCCCATATTATAGATGGGAACTTTAAGACTCAGATTAAATGGCTTCTACAGGTTATGTCTCCGAAGGGACTCATTGTGTCATTCGAATTCATGCAAAAAAAGAATAAATAATAATAACAAGTAACATCGGTTTTGTAAGGCAGTGAATACCGTGGGAATTCAGAAGAACCACCCTACCCTTCCAAACGCCCAATATCACAAGGGACAGCTTTAGTTGGAAAAAATACCTCTCAAGGGGGGGACAGCCTGGGCCAGACCAGAATGGAAAAGCAGGTTTTAGTGAATGATGGTGATCCAAAAGGATATCTGTGACGAGGAAAACAGCATGAGCAAAGTTCTAACCAGTAAGTATCATTTTTCCTGGATCTATACTTGACAGAGGATCTTCCTTTCAATTCTACCGGGAAACATGTTGATTTCAGAAAGGTAAGAAGTACTTAAGATAAACAGAAATCAGGAGGAGAGAACATTTTCACTGGTCCAGATCAGGTCAAAACCTTGCCAGGTATCAAGGGCTACTTTTGATCACCAAAGAAATGATCACCAAAGAAATCCCCAACTTACTGTGACTGCTGTCCAGAACCAGCCAGAGCCAATAATCCCACTTTCATAAAAATTCCTAGGAAAATTTTAATAAAGCTATCAGTGTGGCTATCAAGTCAGACACCTGTTCCCTTTTTCCAAAGCAGTTCCTAAACTAATGTTCCCCCTGCCACCACCACTTCCTTAAGTCTCTCTCTCAGACAAATTAGAGGAGGCGGTAAAAGCGTTCTCCTGCCCAACTCCCAACCCACCCCCCACCCCCACTCTGGGAGAAGTACAAGCAGTTGCAGTTTTCTTTCACTCCTCATCCTTAAAAAAAAAAAAAAAGGTTATAGGTAAAGGCAATGTTTCAATTATTTCTGCAATCTAAGCTCTTGCTTACTCTTTATTCAAAATGTAGCATTTTATTAGCCTGTGTATGAATCAGTTGCCTTGAATTGGAGTGAAAGCGAGGTAGGACTGTGTGCATTTAATTCCATGTTTACGGCTTTCCTAGTGCTACTGCACACACATGCAAGTACCTAGTGGCTGTGCAAACACACACAATGCTGGTGAAGACGACGTTGGGGAGGAGGAGGACGACGATGACGAAGAGGCTCACAATGATTAATGATAAAGTCTTCATCATCGGCAGCTTCTGCATCCAATACAAGCCATTTTTCCATGGCTTTCGAATTTCTTTCGTCCTCGGTAACACCAAGCTTCACTAAAAGACTTTCACCCGCCCTTCAGGATGGAATGGGAAGGAAATCATCTACAGGCCGATTTGGTGGGATGAAAGAAAATAAGAAGTTGTCCATAACTCAGAAGACCTCTTGCTTCATCACCACAGAATGCCACAATAAAACATGTCAGGTGGGATAAAGGAGAAGGTGCAGAAGAGAAGTAAATCAGAACCAGCCTCAGATGACCTTCTCTGAGTAGGAGGACTATTGAAATAGAACAGCAAATAGATGCAAGAAAGGTAAGTTTTGCCAATAAATGTTTGAAACTTGAGCCCTTCTAAGGAGATGCTGGAGGCAAAAATGCCATCAGACAATAGCTCTTGGTTTGAGCAGGCGTGGCGAGGCCACCTTTTCCCATCAGGCGAGGCCGGAGCTGATTAGCTGTGACAGGTAGCTTTGAATAATTGCTTTAATCGCTTCAGTGAGCTCTCTACCTTGTCCCAGCAGAGGAGTGATGCCTTAGCCAGCCTCAGAGGCCAGATGATCCCAAACCTGACATCGCTAACAAAGATGCATTTATTTTAATGCAACCATTCCTTGATGCTGTTCATCGGAAGAGAAGATGCGAAAGAGTTCTTTGGAGACCTCAATGTTGGGTGTAGACACGAGGCCCTCATTAAGTGACTTGGGAGTTTGTATTTGCAAGTCGACTTGATGTGCTGACCGGTCAGTGGAGATTGATAATAGCAAGAAGGGCAAAAAGATGTCACCCAGAATTGGGTTGTGGATTCAGCCCTTCCAGAGAGTAGGGATAATGAGGGCGATGTGTCATCAAAACTTTTCATGTCAACTAAGGAACACACTCTCTCTCAACAAGAAACTGTCAGATCTGCTTAAAGCTACGAGCGGCAGGGACTCCTTCCCAGCCTATATCTTCTCTCTGGAAATGCCAACTTACTTTAGAAGGCTAAGTGGTGAGACGCTTCACTTGTTTCTTGGTCTCCTGTGCATCTGTCTGTTTTGCTACCAAATAAAACATAAATGATAAAACTTCTTCACCCTTGAAGAAATCGAGTGTCTATGGCTTTCCCTAACGCTCAAGCATTTTTGCCTCACTACCCAGATAATTTTTATAGAAGCCAAAATAACTGATTCTGAATGTTACTCCAACCGTCCATCCAATGGCGAGGAATTTTCGCGGGGGAGGAGCCTGGCATCGAAATCTCTGTAATGTACTGGAGACTCCTGGAGGTGAGGAAGCTTCATCTGAGTAATCCTTACAGTGTCATATCATAGTGTAACACCTCCCGCCTGCTCACCAATGTGCAAACTCTTTTTTATTACAGAATTTAATATACCTTATTAGAGATAATTATTTTTGTATCTATTTCCCCACATGAACTTGGGCTCCTAGAGGGCTGGAATTAGTCAGCTCACCATGTAGTCCCTAGTGCTGATCCTAGCACCTAGCAATTAGTAGGTGCTGAATAAATAATGACACAACCAATTTTTCTTTAAAGCCTGTATCAATTACTTTTGTTAACATGATACCAATGATCATTTTAGCTAAACTCGTGCTTCTGAACTAATTTTTATGTCACGTTGACACAATTCCTTTATTCTTTTTTCCTTCTCTTTTTCCTCTCTCTCTCTCTCCCTTCCTTTTTTTTTAAAAAAAGATTTTATTTATTTGTTTGAGAGAGAGAGAGAAAGAGAGAGAGAGCACGTGAGCATGAGAAAGGAGAAGGTCAGAGGGAGAAGCAAACTTCCCATGGAGCTGGGAGCCCAATGCGGGACTCGATCTGGGGATTCCGGGATCATGACCTGAGCCAAAGGCAGTCGCTTAAACCAACTGAGCCACTTAGGCACCCTTCCCTTCCTTTTTCCAGGGTTTCATTCATTCTATCTCATTCATTATGAGGCTAACCTAAGATTTTCCTTAAGGGAAGAGTATGTCAGAGAATAAAGTGAAAAGGAACGGATATTTATTGAGTGGCTATTATGTTTGATGGAATGCTAATTTTTTCACACATTATCTCATTCAGTATTCACAAAAAGAGAGGTGGCTAATACTATTTCAACTGCAAAACTGGATCTCCAAAAAAGAGAATTTGCCCTGTGTCTATGCTAACTCCAAATGGTGTAAGCTTTAAAAAAAAAAAAAAATACAAATGGTGTAAGCTTTTCCCTGTGCCAAACTGCAAGGAAATAAAATAGGAAAGTTGCTATCCAAAGTAAGGTAAAACATGTTCTTAAAAAAAAAAGGCTCCAGGGGATTCCTTTATTATCCGGCCAAATGTTCTATACCTCTCTTCTAAGGGAACTAAATTTTGGACCAGCCAAAGCTCTTCACATCTGCCTTAAGCCTTCCTGACCATATAAATGTGGAGGATCACAGGATTTGCGACATAAAAGAATGTTTTAGAAAATACACGCTCACATAGCACCTCTGCCCTTCTTTCCAGGAAACCTATAAAAATTCGATGTCCTTTTATAGAAGGGAGAAGGTCAAAAGGCACGAAGAAGTGCAATCCATCTGTAGATTAGTTAACATTGCACTTTTAATTGTAGAAATGACTACACTAGGGGTGTGATTTGGTTAAAGCTACTTTTGTAGGTATAACACAGGGTAAAAAAAAAATGAACTCTATTTCAGTAGTGAAGAAAAATAGGTCATTTTCACTAGCAAACATGCTGCTACATTCAGAGCTTTAGCCAAGAATTGGAAGCCCTCCAAAGCATGGGAGCTGACACAGGGGCTGTGTGCCCACCAAGACCCGCATCACAGGATGGCTTCCCAGTTGAATGCAGCCGGACTGCAGATACACTGGAGTGTTTAGTTCATAATCTGACAGTTATCTGAAAAAAAAAAAAAAAATGACGGTTATCATTAAAAAACAACCTTCAGTGAAGTAACTGCATTTTCAGCACCAAAAAACTACCTGAAGGACCCCTAAAGCCGGGAAACACAAAAGTCACACCACTTTGGGTTTTCTATGCAAATAAAAACCTTTTTAAATTTTTTTAAAGTTTATTTATTTGAGAGAGAGAGTGCGTGCGTGCACAAGTGCGGGGGGTGGTAGAGAGAGAGGGAGGGCATGAGAGGGGGGAGGGGAAGAGGGAGTAGGAGAAAGAGACTCCTCGGTGAGCAGGGAGACCAATGCTGGGCTCAATCCCAGGACCTGACCTGAGCCAAAGGCAGATACTTAACCGACTGAGCCACTAACATTTTTTTTTTAAGATTTTAATTTTTGAGTAATCTCTACTCCCAACATGGGGTTTGAACCTACAACCCTGAGATCAAGAGTTGCATGCTCTACCGACTGAGCCAGCCAGGTGTCCCTAAATAAGAACGTTTTTATGGGGATTTTACTCCAACCAGTGTCCAGTTCTCCAACTTTGGCCCTGTGCCACAAGGAGAAGGCACAAACTTGTAATCGACTCTGACTGGCATTCTGATGAACTGATTTCAAGCAATTCTGCCTTTTGAAGGTAGCAGTTGGCTTTCTTCATCTGTGCATAACCTCACACAATGTCCACTAACATTTAAAAAGACATGAATGTATCTTTCATACATAGTTGAGTGGTCAAAGCTAAGAGGATCAGGCAGGAATTTGGAAAGTTATAATTATATAAGTTATAAGTGAATTATAATTCACTTATAATTCTTAAGCCATGATCACGTAGATTTGGGGTTTGTTTTTTTTTTTTAATCTATAGGCCAAATATTAAAGAACTGCTTCAAATAGTTTAGGGATGATAAGTACATAAAATATCTAACGATTCAGAAATGGAGAGCAAGATCTCTAGGAGAAAATATGCCTTTCCGTGACATGGGAACACGATTCCTCGCATGCCATGTTTCCATTCCATAAAATCCACCATAGACTTCCCTCCAAAGAACTTAAGGAAACCATCCAATCTCCCTTGTAAATCTATGTAATTACACATAACATGCAGCTGTAAACTTCTCCCTCTAATTTACTTTCACTTACAGCGACTAGTGACATTTGCCAAAAAGACAACTCTTCAGCTTAAAGATTCATGATCCCAAATCTTCTTTTCTGATTCTCTCAGCAACAAATGTTCAGGCCTCTTTTCTGCCTGCCTTCGTGACTTTTTGGATCACAGTGCCGGCTGCACAGACCCTACTTTATAAACTTACCACTGCTGCTATCCCCGACTAGACCCACGCCACAAGATCAGAGCCCGTTTCTTTAGCCGCTCCTTCCTTCAACTATTCCATTAGCATCCCACACATAAAACAACACAGCACATGGATGCACGGGAAGGCATAAAAGGGCACAAAATAAGAACAAACATCTTATAATCACCACCAAGAACCATCTCATATGAGATAGCCATGACTGCTATGCAGGGAACCTTAACAAATGGGAAACCAAACCTACCGCTACAATCAAATACCAGAATTTAAATGTTAAAAACTCCTTAAACAGGATGCAAATATTGACACAGGACGATCCCCCGCTCCCAAAAGGGATGCATGTTGCTTGCTTGAATTCTGTAGACTTTCGCTAAACTGTCTGTTCACAATTGTGTCATTTGAGGACCCGTAAACTGGATACAGATATTCCCCCTGCATATGGTACAAAATCTGTAAACAGATCAGCTCAAGAGGATAAGCATCTTAAAGCAAACCCTAGGTGCTAATTTCATGTCACTTCATTTATCGCAAGCAACAAATTCATACATTTTCATGGGGAATGCTTCTGACACGTCTCCCTCTGAGCTTAACGAGGATTGAGTTAGGAAGCTAGAAGGAGAAGGGAAATGGGCAGGGAGGGCAACAGGAGCCAGATACAAGGGGAGGTTCTGAGAAGGAGGTTCCCTGGGCCACATCTTGGGTCTGGAGAAAGGTATCTCTCCCCCTCCCCCCGGGCTAACACATCCCTCTCCGTTTTCTTATGACGGCATACCTAAAAGCCTGGGAAGCATCTGTTTTCATGCAGAAGTCACTGAGGTACTGGCAAAACCAAGTAAATCACTGTTTTCAGATTTCCTATCTCCATAGGAAATCGAGATATTTTAAAGTTCCATATTTTATATAATAATATTACATGATGATGTAATAGAGTTATGTTCATCAGAACAGGTTATGCTGGGGTAACAAACTGTACCCCGAATCTCAGTCTCTTGCAGTAGCACGTGTCTCTTTTGATCATTTTAATGGCCCACAACATGTCATCTAAACACAGGGAAATTATAATCCCACCAGATTTTAAATGTATGTGTTTTCATCTTTAAGTCCTCATCCATTGAGGGGTTTTGGTATCATAGTGATTCTTTTTTTAAAAAAAGATTTTATTTATTTACTTACGAGAGACTGGGTGAGCAAGAGAGTGAGAGAGAAAGCATAAGCGGGGGGCAGGGGGGCAGAAGGAGAAACAACTCCCCCAATGAGCAGGGAGCCCAACATGGGGCTCCATCCCAGGACCCTGGAATCATGACCTGAGCAGAAGGCAGATGTTTAACCAACTGAGCCACCCAGGGGCCCCTCATGATTAATTTTTTGATGGAGCATGGGTTGGAAAGAAACCATGGAATATATAGAATTTCCAGTAAGTTAAATTTTTCTGATAAAATTGTAGTGCATTGGGAGCGTGGGTGGCTCAGTTGGTTGGGCGGCTACCTGCGGCTCAGGTCGTGATCCTTGAGTTCCAGGATCGAGTCCCACATCGGGCTCCCAGCTCCATGGGGAGTCTGCTTCTTCCTCTAACCTTCACGCCTCTCATGCTCTCTCTCACTTTCTCTGTCTCTCAAATGAATAAATAAAATCTTAAAACAAAAATTGTAGTGCATTAGTGATTTCTATTTTTCCAGGAGAAAAAAAAACCAAAACAAACAATTGTGCTGAATGATGTTGGATGCCGGCCTATGACCTAAAAAGGGGATTTCACTGAACTAGTCATAGGTTTCTTCAAACAAATACTCCGACCAACGCAATAGACCCCTTTGATCTGGCCTTGCAGTATACAGCTCGCGGAGACCATGTGACCGTGTTACTTGTCTGCTTACACTTAGTGGCTTCCCGGTGCTCTTAGACCACGTTCTTGTAGTTGCTATAGCTCATCTCACATGGTCCCAGCTCCACCTAAATACACCTTCCTTCTACCTTCCCTCCCTCCCCCTCTGATTTACACAACCCCCGATACTCAGTACTTCCTCTACCACAGCACTTGTTAGGCTTTATGCAAATTGCTTCTTTGTTTGCCTCCTTCAATAGACTCTTAAGTGAAAGTACTAAGTAAGAGAACCAATAGCCCATGAAGGTCTGGGGTCAGTTCAAAGGGATCTCAGAGTTCAGGGACCACCAAATTCCCCAGCAGGCACTAGGAGGATGCCCAAGGCCCGTGCAGAACCTTCCATATTTCAGCAGATCCCTGTCAAGGTACAAAGTGGCCAGCGAGGAGTGGACATCAGCCCCTGGGAGGATTCATGGGCTTCTCCCTTCATTCAGATGTTATCTAGAGAAAAGTGACTGTCAGGGGAAGACCCTGCAAGGGAATTTGAAGCTTTTGAATTGAACCAATTTATCTGAAAAGGATTATTTTAAAGAGGAAGAGACTATTATATTTAGTTGTCAAATGTAAGTGTCTTCTGAGACGTTGGTGGCTCAGTGGGTTAAGCATCCCATTCTTGATTCCAGCTCAGGTTGTGATGTCAGAGTCGTGAGATCAAGAGACCCTCATCGGGCTCCACAGTCAGCATGGAGTCTCTTTGAGATTCTCTCTCTCCCTCTCCCTCTGCTCCTCCCCTTGCTCACTCTCTCTAAGATAAATAAGTTAACAAAATCTCTTTTTGTAATCGTTGCCACTATAGTATGATGTTTATGTTTCTTTTATTATGTTATGTTAGTCACCATACAGTACATCATTAGTTTTTGAGGTAGTGTTCCATGATTCATTGTTTGCGTATAACACCCAGTGCTCCATGCAGTATGTGCCCTCCTTAATACCCACCACCAGGCTCACCCATCCCCCCAGCAAAACTCTCAGTTTGATTCCAGGAATCCATAGTCTCTCATGGTTCACCTCCCCCCACTGATTTCCGCCCCTTCCTTTTCCCCTTCCTTCTCCCAATGTCCTCCATGCTATTTCTTATGTTCCACCAGTAAGTGAAACCATATGATAACTATCTCTCTGTTTGACTTATTTCATTTAGCATAATCTCCACTTCCATCCATGTTGACACAAATATTGGTTATTCATCCTTTCTGAGGGCTGAGTAACATTCCATTGTATATATGAACCACGTCTTCTTTATCCTTTCGTCTACCAAAGGGCATCTCTGCTCCTTCCACAGTTTGGCCACTGTGGACACTGTAACTGTAGAAAGAGAAATTAGGGAATCAATTCCATTTACAATAGCACCAAAAACCTTAAGATACCTTGGAATAAACCTGACCAAAGAGGTAAAGGATCTGAACTCTAGAAACTATAGAACACTTATGAAGGAAATTGAAGAAAACACAAAAAGATGGAAAAACATTCCACGCTTGTGGATCGGAAGAATAAACATTGTTAAAATGTCTATGCTGCCCAGAGCAATCTATACTTTCAACACTATCCCAATCAATATACCAATGGCATTTTTCAAAGGGCTAGAACAAACAGTCCTAATATTTATATGGAACCAGAAAACACCCCAAATAGCCAAATAAATGTTGAAAACAAAAAGCAAACCTGGGGGCATGATGTTGCCTGATTTCAAGCTCTACTACAAAGCTGCGATCAACAAGACAATATGGTACTGGCACAAAAACAGACACATAGATCAGTGGGACAGAAGAGAGAGCCCAGATATGGACCCTCACCTTTATGGTCAACTAAACTTCGACAAAGCAGGGGGAAATATCCAATGGAAAAAAAGACAGTCTCTTCAAATTAATAAAATCTTTAAAAAAAATCTGTCTTCTAGCATCAATGAGAATAGGGTTCAAGAGTAATAACATGTTTAAGTTAACAATAAGGACACATACATTTTTTTCAGACATCTACAGTATAGTGTATTCAATTTGAAACTGCTTTATCAATACGTAAGTCATCAACTAAACACCTCTGGTCAAATTATTATATTTGAACAGTACAGACGTGTGGAGAGTAATTAAATTCACACTTTCAAGAAATATTCATCATCCTTAAGGAGGGCACTTGTTATGATGAGCACCGGGTGTTGTATGTAAGTGATGACTCGCTGAATTCTACTCCAGATGCAAATATTGTACTGTATATGAACTATCTAAAATTTAAATTAGGGAACACCTGGGTGGTTCAGTCAGTAAAGCGTCTGCCTTCGGCTCAGGTCATGATCCTAGGGTCCTGGGATCGAGTCCCACATCGGGCTCCTTGCTCAGCGGGGAGCCTACTTCTCCCTCTGCCTGCCGTTGCCCCTGCTTGTGCACCTGCTCATTCTCTCTCTCTGACAAATAAATAAATAAAGTCTTTTAAAATAAATAAATAAATAAATAAAATTTAAATTTAAACAATAAAAGCCTCAAAAAAAGAAAAAGAAAAGAAAGAAACAAACTTCCTTATTGTGATCAATCCATGTGATATATTTAGAATTCTACAAAAGATAACATTTACCTGGGGCTTACTATTTCTCAGGGCAAGCATTTTCCCATTGTAAATGAAGAACGTGAGATGGGGGGAGGGGTAAACACAGCACACAAGAGCGCACAGTAGCCTGTGGACTTTAAGCCTTGTTATGTTCAATTACAAAGCCTATGCTAGTTGTCCT
The DNA here is from genome assembly GCA_028533885.1 of Nasua narica. Classification (NCBI taxonomy): domain Eukaryota; kingdom Metazoa; phylum Chordata; class Mammalia; order Carnivora; family Procyonidae; genus Nasua; species Nasua narica. Next base: position 113,919,984 of record CM052802.1, on the reverse strand, counting down.
TTCCCAAAAGTTTGTAACAGGAGTTTCTGTCTTTAAGGCATGTAGTTAAAAATATTTTTTCTATCTCTAATACTTGATTTGAAGTTCTTTAAGTATGAAGTATCATCTATATAAGTAAACAGCATGATTTTCTAAAATATATATATATGTAGATAGATAGATAGATAGATAGATAGATAGATAGATAGATGTTTCTATTTTAGGAATCAAAAGCTTGACTCTTCTATTGATATCTATATGACACCTTGGACAAGTGATTTAACCATTTTGAGCCCAGTGTTTCCTCAGTGGTAAGATGAAAGGAATGATATTGACATCAAAGGCAGTGCTTAAGGTAGAGTAAACATTAAATGAATCTGCCCTTGAACTCCTCCTTTCCCTGGGGGAGTCAAGAGGAAAATGAACTTTCTTTGAAGAGAATGGCAGAGGATCATGGTCTGTCAGTGGCTTCCTCCATCCGACTTCACTGCATTGCTCGGGTTGTTGACTTGGTTGGTGTTTCCATGGGAAGGGCGGTCCTTGGTGCCCTTCTCCCCTCTCATGTAGTCGTTAGCGGTAGGAGCACCAAAGATGGGCTAGTTCTCCCCACCATTGGTCTTGAAGCTTATAGAGCAAGAGCAGAGCTTGGTTCCATGTCCCTAGAGTCTGAACTACAAAAGAAGCCCCTTGCACATCTGCCTCCACGTCTTCCAGAGCAAGGACTGCTACTTTTCACAGTAGACTCCCCTTCCGTGAGCAATAGAATGCAGGACCAGAGAGAGAGAGGACAACTTCACTAGGGCACAGAAGAGTGCAGCACATTTAATGCTGCTATCTTGATTGATTAAACCTGCTAACATAGTGATTTTTATGTGGTCATTGTTCATTGTTGAGAACATACTTTCCCAAAATTTCACATTAAATTAGTCTGACCTGGTGATAAAAACCTAGTTGCCCAGATGATGTTAACCAATCCTGGGCTATAACAAATACAGTTGAACCTTGAACAACATGCTTTTGTTTTTTTTGTGTGTTTTTTTTTTTAAAGATTTTATTTATTTATTAGGAAAGAGAGAGAGTGAGAGAGAGCATGAGAAGGGAGAAGGTCAGAGTGAGAAGCGGACGCCCCATGGAGCTGGGAGCCCGATGTGGGACTCGATCCCGGGACTCCGGGATCATGACCTGAGCCGAAGGCAGTTGCTTAATCAACTGCACCACCCAGGCGCCCGAACAACATGCTTTTGAACTGTGGTCCACTTACACATGTTGGGGTTTTTTTTCAATAAATATAGTACAGTACTATAAATGCATTTTTTCTTCCTTATGATTTTCTTAATAACATTTTCTTTTCCCTAGCTTGCTTTATTGTAAGAATACGGTATTTAATAGTTCTAGAACTTACAAAATATGCGTTAACCAACTGTTAATGTGATTGGTAAGGTTTCTGGCCAACAGCAAGCTATTAGCAGTTAAGTTTTGGGGGGAGTCAAAATTTATACGCAGAGTTTTGACTGCACGGCGGGGAGGGGTTGGTGCCCCTAATCCCAGTGTTTTTCAAGGGTCAACTGTATACATTCTTCAGGATGGCAGGCACTGTTGTCTATAATCCTACTAGCTGGTATTAATAGCAAAGAAAGAAAAAGTCTTTTAAGCTTAAAAAGAAAAGCCACTCAAGTTTAAATCAAGAAATCACAGTTTTTTGGGGGTGCCTGGGTGGCTCAGTGGGTTAAAGCCTCTGCCTTCAGCTCAGGTCATGATCTCAGGGTCCTGGGATCAAGCCCTGCATCGGGCTCTCTGCTCAGCAGGGAGCCTGCTTCCCCCTCTCTCTCTGCCTGCCTCTCTGCCTACTGTGATCTCCCTCTCTCTGTCAAATAAATAAATAAAATCTTAAAAAAAAAAAAAGAAATCACAGTTGGTTTTTTTTAATTTTTTTTTTTATTTATTTAACAGAGAGAGAACACAAGCAGGCAGAGAGGCAGGCAGAGGCAGAGAGAGGAGCAGGCTCCCTGCGGAGCAAGGAGCCCGATGCGGGACTCGATCCCAAGATGCTGGGATCATGACCTGAGCCAAAGGCAGCTGCTCAACCAACTGAGCCACCCAGGTGTCCTGAAATCACAGTTTTTTTAAAAATAAAATGAATAATCAGATTTAAGTATAAGAAGGAGTATAAATGAGATATATTTTTTGTATCTATTATTTTCAGGGTTTTTAAAAAAAATGCAAGTCATATTCCTTACCATCTAATATATGTTTTAAAATAAAAATTAGAAGCAAGTCAAAGAAATTAAGTATAAAATATAACTCCCCAGAGTTAGAATCAGGGCCTTTGTTGTTAAGAATTAAGGAACAGGTTTTCCCTAAATGCAGGTTTGAGTTTGAGGAAGTCTGATAAACAATATATTATTTGTAATAGGAAAAAAGTAAAATAACAACAATGACAAGAAAGTTTCCTCCTAAGTAGAACCAACCTTTCCAGAACATGCTCTCTCTCTCTCTCTTTTTGGATACAGCAAGTAAGGACCCTTTGCAAGCCAGGAAGAGGAACCTGCTGATCAGGAACCAAGTCTAAATCTTCAGGTTTCTTGATCTAAGGTTTCTTGATCTAGACTTTCAACCTCCAGGACTGTGAGGAAAAAAATGTCGATTGTTTAAGCCACCGGTCTGTGGTATATTGTTATAACAGCCTGAGCCAACTAATACGGCCTCCAAGTTCACCTCGAATCTCTACAAATGACTTATTACTACGTGATACAATACCGTATTTCATAGACTCTAAAACACTATTGAGACACGCACCAGGATCTTACATGTACCGTCTAGAGAAAAACTACCTCCATTTCCATAGGAAACGATGCTTCCTTACCTCACAGAAAATCATTTCATGTTTGTTAAGAGAGCTTTTTTAAACCAGATTAAGCACAGATTTTCTCAGCTATCTCTTTTGCCCCTACGTTTGTAGAAAGTGAAATAAATGGCTTAAGATATTGCTAAAACTTCATTGAGTACAATTTTTGGAATAATTTTTTTTTTTTTTTACCCAGACTCATCCTTTTATTTTTTAAGTTTTAATTGAAAACCCGGACCCATCTTATGTTTATGTTTTGCCATGCAATGTCATCCTTGGTGTCTTAAAAATCTTTGGCCGTGCAACATTTCTTAAGATAAATCCACGGGCAACCTTAAACTCCTTGCCCCGGTCTCCTGCTCAGCTTCGTATCGTGTAGCATGGGCCTTTTGGGGAGCCAATCTTCCTGGAGCCTGTTTTACATTGTTCAGATTCATCACTGGTCCAACTCCCACCCCATGACCACCCATTCACACAGTTTAAAAGACGGATGATACCCACTCTTTCTAGAATTTTCTTCCAAGCTCTTGACACTCATTGCTAAGTCCCTGATAACACAAGTTTCAGGCAGTGACCAATACAGACCAATGGTGACTGTAAGCTGCAGCTCGGTATCAAAGATTTTTTAACAATTATATGCATTTGGAATCAATAAAATGCACTTTTCTGGATTTTCTAGTCGATTTGTGTCTCCTCACTAGAACGTGAGATCAGGGATTTTGCCTATTTATTGACAGCAATGTCTCCAGCCCTACTACAGCCCTGGTGTGGTCGGTGCTCAATAAACATTTAATGAAGCCATGATTGAATTAATTTATTCATGCATCCTATTAAGTTTCTAATTTAAGAGAAGCTTCCCTCTTTTCAGTTAAGATTTGTTCTTTGTTGGAAAGCAGTATTTATAGTATGATCTCTTCAGAGAGAAATAAAGAAAAGATAAATGATCCCTATGTTAAGAGTTGTAGCTAACTGATTTTTCTTCCTTTTATTTACCTATACCTCCTAAACTTTCTAACGTGGTATCGTCATGCTACTAATTTTATAATAAACATTTTAACTTGCGTTGCTTTAATTTTATTTAGTAAAAGGCCAAAACCATCTATACTACAAAGCAAAAGCACGATCTCAATTCAATTATTTTTACATTAACTCTGTTTTCAATCATTTAAGTTTTAGATCATCTTGGTATAGGGTTCCTTAAAAATGCATATCTATAGCCTGAGGGTAAATGGAAGGAGTCCAAGTTAAGGTACTTTGGGATCAATCAAAAACTCATTATGAACCCCAAGCTTCAGCCTCGGCTCCTGCTGCTTGAGCAGATCCCTGTTCCCCCAGGTTCTGTGGTCTTCAGGGGATCCCTGGACATCCCGAAGTTCCCTGAGATCTCATGGTGCTGAAGAGGCTGTTGACAAGTCTATTCTATGCCACTCAAAAAGACATAAAGAAGCTTAGGAAATTGGGAAACATGTTTCTGTCGAATAATCAGTATCCCAGATGCTGATCTATCTATCAACCTAAATCAGTAAAGGGGAGTCGGAGGGGTATTATGGGCTGAAGTGTTTTCCTCCCTCAAATTAATATATTGAAGCCCTAAGAGCCAGTACCTCTGAACGTGGCTGCAATTGAAGACAGGACTTTGAAGAGGTGATTAAATTAAAATGAGGCCCTTAGGGTGGGTCCTAAGCCAATCTAGAAATGAGGACATACCAGAGAGACACCAAGGATGTTCCCCTACACAGAGGGGTGGCCACAGGAGGACACAAGCTGAGGAGAGGGGCTTCAGAAGGAACCAATCCTGCCCGCATCTTGATCGTGGACTTCTAGAACTGTGAGAAAATAAATTTCTGTTGCTCAAGGCACCCAGTCTGTAACATTGGTTGCAGAGACTCTAGCAAAAGAGTGCAGGAGATAGGCATTTGGGGGTGATCGTGAGTCAGTCGTAGGGCTCTTCTTTTAATACAACTTTGGACTTAAATTTAAAGTGATCCCTTGAGGGGGGGTCTGGGGGCCTCAGTTGGTTAAGCGTCTGACTCTTGATTTCGGCTCAGTTCGTGCTCTCACAGTTGTATGATCAAGCCGTGCGTTCGGTTCCACGCTGGGTGTGGAGCCTACTTGAGATTCTCTCTCCTTCTGCCTCTGTCCACACCCCTCTCTCTCCTTCTCTAAAAAAATAAAATAAAACCAAGTAAATAAAGTGATCCTCTGTGGCCTCTGAGAACCTGTATGTGTTTTGTCACGTTGATAGGAAGTGGTGGCATAAATGCCTTTCACCCCTAGGTAATCCCAAAACTCTTATTAGCTCTTCCTCTCAACCTTCCCCCATACGAAATCCCCTCAGTTTCTAAAACTTTGTGACCAAGAGACTGATTTGAAGTCTCAAGTCCGGCTGGCACGCTGTGAGAGCCCAGATAGATCAAGGGCAGGCCCTGAAAAGGATACAGGACACAAGAAGTCTAGAAAATACACCATCCTGTTAATCAGCCCCTTTATAGAGAGTCCTAAGTTAGTCGTACCTAATGATAGAAATGAAAGCTTATAGCCTAGGAAAAAGAAACTGACAGATTATTAGCCTGACACTCTCCATTTGCTAAACAGAGATAATAGATTCATTATCTCGGCCCCCTCTCCTTAACAGTATGGGTTTGATTGCCCTCTTGCCTACAGGTAATTCTCCATCAAAATTAAATCCGTCGGCTAGTTCTCAATTTTATAAACCATGCAGGCAGGGGAAGAGAGGAGGTCGGGGCGGAGGCTGGCACTGGGTGGGAGGGAGGTTATCTTTCCTGGGGCTGCTTGAACGCCAATCTCAAGTTTCTCCGAACCGAAGGCATGGAAACAGGCCTGCATGTACGGTCCGATAGTGACATCAGCTGGTCGGATCCCAAACAACAGCCTAGCTAGGGAGGAAATGGTGCCGGAAAATGTTTAAAAGTCAACTATAGCCAGGAATCCCTGGGTAAACCCATATTTCAGCCCCAGCACATAAACTAGATTTTCATATTTCTTCCAGATATGCACAGGCGGACATCATTTAATTGCACTTAGCTTTACTGTGTTTTCCAGATACTGTGTTTTCTACAAAAAAAAAAAAAATGGGGCAACCCTGGGTCAAGGAAAGTCTAGCAGTGCCTTTTTTCAGAGTATTTGTGCATTCTGTGTCTCTGTGTCACATTTTAGTAATTCTCACAATATTTACGTTCTTTGTTATTATTATTATTATATCAGTTATGATGATCTATGATCACGAATTAGGACTCACTGAAAGCTCAGATGATAGCATTTTTAGCAATAAAGTATTTTTAAATTTAGATGTGTACATTGTTCTTCTAGACATAATGTCACTGCATACTTAACATACTACGGGAGAGTATACACAGAGCATTTATGTGCACTGGGAAACCAAAACACTCACTTAACTCGCTTTATTGTGACACTCACTCTATTGCGGTGGTCTGGAACCAAACCCACAGTACCTCCTGGGTTTGCCTATAATGTTAATAGCTGGTGGTAAATACAAATTTAGAAGCCAGCTCCTAAGAAATGGCACTTTAAGACCTTCCAGTGACACCAATACGATAATAAGTCCAAATTAGCTGCATGAATTTTATGGATCAGGAATGATTTTTAATGTTATGATATTGAGTGACAACTGAAAACCAGTGAGCTAGGGTCTCCGACAACATTCAGACATAAAATGACTCCTTTTGGAGAGTTGCACAGCTCAATTAGCCTAGGCCCAATTTAAAATCCAAGAAATCTTGGAACACTGAAAAAATTTAAAAAATAAAAATTAAAAAATAAAACTCAAAAAAATAAAAAAATCCAAGAAAACTAATGATTCGTGGGGTTGGTCATAAGAAAATATAACAGAGCCTATCTTAGACCTCTTTGATTGTTTTACCAGAGGAAGGCCTTCCGTGGGAATTTTGGCACAGTGCTGATCATTTCTTGACCCTGTGGATTCCATTTTTTTTTTTTAACAGTACAGGAGATTCTGTGGTTGAAGCAGAGCTAGAAGGCAGGGATGGAAGAAGGATCTAGAGCACTATGCTTATAATTCACAGTGGGGAGCAGAGGCGAGATTAAGAAATATTCTTGGCATTGACAGAGCAATTTAGAGTTTGAAAACAACTGTCCAAAACCTAACAGTGTGCTGAGGAAAAGCATTAAATGAAAGAAGTTAGGTCCTCAGGAAATGATTTATTTCTTAATTCAAAAACTCATTTTAAGAGTAAAGGAGATACAGTGTTAAAGAAGGAATAAGGAGACTGATTAAAACCGGTAAAAAGCCTTCAAATTTAGATATTGGTATGTTGTGTTATCATAAAAACGCCACTAATAATTCCATCATTTGAGTGGATTTTCTTACGCTAAGCTCTCCTTTGTAACTACTGCTACAGTAACAACGATTCCTTGCTCACTACCCATCTCAGCCACCCATCTGCACTTCTTCTGTTCTATATGCCTTCTTCATTCAGATACCAGGCTGAAGAAGTGCCCAGTGTCTAAGACATGGTAAACTTGTGGCAGAGAAAGGAGCTCAGGCCAAATCACCAGATGGCATGTCAAGTTTCTGCTTACATCTCAGTGACCAAAATAAGTCAAACATCCAGCCCTAACATCAGTGGGACAAGGAAGCATAATCTTCCCCCAGGAAGACACTCCAAGCCACATGGCTACAAACAAGGATATGTAATGCTTTTATAGAGAAGGCAGAAAACAATTAGAAACAATATTGCAGGGCGCCTGGGTGGCTCAGTTGGTTGAGCAACTGCCTTCGGCTCAGGTCATGATCCCGGAGTCTAGAGATCGAGTCCCACATCAGGCTTCTGGCTCCATGGGGAGTCCGTTTCTCGCTCTGACCTTCTCCCTTCTCATGCTCTCTCTCACTCTCTCTCTTTCCTAATAAATAAATAAATAAAATCTTTAAAAAAAAAAAAGAAACAATATTGCAATCCACCATTCCACAAAATGCCCAGTGTCTTGTGCAAATTAGATGCTCAATAAATGCTTTGAATTAGTCTGAATGACAACATTGACAGTGACCTCACACTAAATGTAGATAGATTTATCCTCTCTGGTACGGAGTTGTATCCCATGGAGTGTTATAAAATACTTCTCCTTTTCTCCCACAAATGTCACAATGTGAGAATGAATCTCACAAACATCATGTTGAGCAAAAGAAGCCAGACGCCAAAAAGTACTTACTAACAGGTGCATGGATAAAGAAACTGTGGTATATCCATGCAAAGGAATACTATTCATCTGTTACAATAAATGATTTTGAGATACACACAATAGCACAGATGAGTCTCAAAATAATTAAAGGGAATGAAAAACAAAAAATAATAGCACGTCTGTAAGATTACGTTTATATAAAATTCTAGAAAATGCAAACTAATCTGTGGTGACAGAACAGGGTGACCTGAGGAGAAGAGAGGTAGGGCTGGGTGAGAGTGATAAGGAAACTCTGGGGTTGATGGATATGTTCATTATCTTAATTGTGGAGATGGTTTCATAAGTGCATTCCTATGTCAAAACCCATCAAACTGCACACTGCAAATATGTGCAGTTTATTTATGTCAATTTTGCCTTGATAAAGCTTTTAAAAGAGAACTTGCCGTATGATTATATTTATGTAACATTTGACAGCAGGAGAAACTAAACTATGGTGGTTCCTCTTGGGATAGGTCATGACTAGAAGGGGTGCGGGAGATTTTGCTTCCTGATCTGGATGTGCATTTGAGTTACATACCTGTGTTCTACTGGTGAAATCTCATTGATCCACATGCGTATGACTGGTGCACTTTTCTGTAGGCAAATTGTGCTGCTATTCTTTAAACAAATAGTAACAAATACCAACCATATTCTTTAAAAGATTTATTTATTTATTTTAGAGAGAGAGATCGAAAGCGTGGAGGTGGGGGAGGGAGAGGGAGAGAAGCAGACTCCTGGCTGAGCGTGGAGCCCTGACATGGGGCTCGAACTCACGACCCTAAGATCATGACCTAACCCAAAATCAAGGGTTGAACGCTCAACCAACTGAGCCACCCAAGTGTCCCCAAATAGTAACCATCTTAAAAATATGAAGGAAAGCCACCCTCATCAATAATTTATTTTTGACAGAAAAATAATAGTTATGGTAATTGCATTCAGTTATCACCTACCTTTGAAATTCAATTCAAGGATGGTCAGTGGATTTTTTCCTGCAAGTCTCCATGACCAAAAACAGACGACTGAGATTTGTAGGCTGTAGACAAAGGGACTGGTGGAGGAATGCATCACCACGTTGACCTTGGGGGAAGTATCTGTCCCCAAAGATGTGTAAATGCTCATGCTTCTGCTCTCTTTTGTGTCCCTAATTTTAATTACTGTCACTTGCACTCTCTTTTTATGCAGAGACATGGGGAAACCACATATATACACAAATGGTGCACAGGCACCTAAAACAACTCAAAAAGCAAGTGAGTTATGTCACACACCCATAGACGGGATCATAATATTGCAGAAGGCAGAGCTAAGATAAAAAATGAAAGTTCTCAGACATTTTAATGAACTCATCATTTTCACCATTTAATATATTTAAAAAAGAAAACCTCATTCCCACTGATTGATTACTTTAATGAATAAATATAATGTGGAGTCAATGGTTTGATGGTCGAAGTGGATTAAATTTCACTTCCTGACAAGAACGAGCCTAAACAAAAATGTATTGAAAATTTATCATTTTCCGCAACCCCCACCCCTCCAAACAAAGATAGAAAATCAGTCTGAATGTCAAATGGCTTTGATCTTTGTATTTATTTTATAAATGATTACCTGGTTGCTGTGAATGCCCCTATGGAGTAAAAACATATTACAGTGTCTCAAATTGCTTAAGTAATTTTAAATTACCTAATAGTTCATAATAAGTAATTAGTAATAAGTAATTTTAGAAGAAAATTTTTCAAAATGCCATTGATCTGTTGTTAAAAACTACTACTTTGTTCTCATGCATAAAGCTTTAAGATAGGCTCCATCTAATGAAAAAAAATGAAAATAACTGCTACGATTATCACTAAAAATGTGAAAAAGACAAAAATAAAAAGCTCACAGTTCTGCATCAGATGTCCACTACCTACCAGGGGCTGTGCTGTAGATGACACGGATAAATCACAAACTGATTTGGGTACCCAGAAGTGGGGTACTGCCCTAACAAAATCCTAAAATATATGCAAGTTTTCAGAACGGAATGATTGGTAGAAGTCCTGAAGGCCTAGGGGTGGTCCTTGAGCAGAATCTTATCCATTCTGCAAGGAAGCAGTTGCAGAGAGCTCAAAGGAAAATGAAAAAAAAGTTCTGAGAAGCTAGGGGAAAGGGGGGTCCTCATTATGTAGTATCAGAAAACTGAGCGATACTGTTGTTATGCAGAGGTAGAAATGTGTGCCTGAAATGGATAATCTAGCTAAGGAGATACCCAAGCAGAGTACTGAGAATGCCACCCGCCTCTATCCCGCTGTCTATTTGCTGTGTAGAATGAAATGTGAGTACAGATATAGAGTAAATTAAATAAGCTAAAGAACTAATACATATAAAGGATCCAGGACTTGCTAGGTACAAAAATAACACTCTAGGGGCACCTGGGGGGCTCAGTAGGTTAAGGCTCCAACTCTCGATTTCAATTCAGGTCATGATCTCAGGGTCATGAGATCTCCAGCCTTGCATCTCTCTATCCTTCTCTTTAAATAATAAGTAAATAAAAATAAAATCTTTCTCATTCCTAGCCTTTCCAGACGGCAAATGATGATAAGACTAAGAAATACCTTTTGGACAAAGATTGAATCTAAAGCATGATCAGGAAAGCATAGTCTAAAGATGAAGCCAAGATTGTGACTGAAAAGTCTTTTGTTAAGACCTCAGAAGACATTCAAATAGGGAAAAATCTCTCTGAAGGTCTTAACAGTCATTGTCTCTCAGCTTCCTTTCAGGGAATCTAAGCTGCAGAGGGTTCATTCAAGAGACTTGGGGTGTTTTGGTTCTTTTTTTTTTTTTTTTTTTGTCTAATGGGATGGATTATAAACCAATTCTCCCCCCCAAAAAAATCTATGAATTTTTTAAAGGGATAGGAAGCTTGATTTGAGAGGAATAGACAGTACAAAATGAATGCTAAAACTTGCACGGTTAGGAAGTAGACTGAGGAATTACTCAGCTTCAAACAAGGGCCACATACGATGGAAGAGGAAAGTTATTTCAGAGGATGCAGCCAAGAACCACAGTGAATCATCCCCAAACATTAAACATGGAACTGGTCTTAATCATGGAACTGGCAACACTCACCCGGCTCGATTTCCGGATTGTTATGAACCTGTAAGGGCAGATGTACCTTCACCTTTTCTGAACAGGAATGTCTACAATGGTTTTCCCATTTCTATTCCATCATTGCATGTTGGATTAAGTGGGGTCCAGGTAACGTATCACTGTATTTACAGGTGTTTTAGTTAAAAAGAAGAGTTCTCAAGGAGTTGTTTCAGAGGCATAATTTCAAAAGTCTCATCCTCACCTGGGCAAGACTTAAATGATGGGATACTGGACATTGAGTTGGAGCCTGTGTTCCAGGTGAGGATTTGGGGCAAGTGTAGTCTCCATACAGGGGAGAGTTGAATTATTGTGGCCAGACGCAGATGGCATTTTCCAAAAATGGCGGCAATAATAGTTTCAGTTCCACAAGCTCTTCCAGAAGTTTGAAGCTGCTCTTCCAGAGGTAGAGTCTATTCCCCTGCCCCTGAGTCAGGACACCCTTCATTAATAGACTGGGATAGAACTGATATTGAGACTCCCAAGCCTTGGTAATTTTAGAAGTAAATTTTTCAAAATGTCGTCAATCTGTATGAAAGCCACAGCTCTCTTCTCATGCATAAAGCTTTAAGATTCCCCATGGATCCTCACCAGAAAAGAGAAAAAAATTAAAACAACTAGAATGACCCATGACCATCACTTGAAATGTGAAAAAGACCAAAAGAAAGAACTAAAAAGGTGTAATTCAGAACTGGATATCCACCACTGATTTGGTGCTAAGTCTGGGTGTGCCCAGGAAGCTAAGACGGCAGCCAAGTAGGAGGACCCTAGGCTGGTCTTGTCCATGAAACACAAGATAACTGTCAAATCATCCCAAATACCTGAGAAATTGACCTGAAGACTGACAGAAGAAACTCCACAACTAAAGGAAGAGAAAAAGCCTCATCGAAGAAGTGAATACATCCCTTTAGGAAATCAAAGAAAAGTATAAAAGTGCTGGAGGGAAGATGGCGGAAGAGTAGGGGACTCTCATTTCCTCTGGTCCCTTGAATTCAGCTAGATATCTATCAAATCATTCTGAACACCTGTGAATTCAACCTGGGATCTGAGAAAAGAATTGCTGCAAGTCTACAAATAGAAAAGCAACCACTTCTTGCAAGCGGCATGGAAAGTCTTCAGGGAACAAAGCCACACAGAGCAACCCAAAGCAGCTTACACTGAGCCTGACCCCCTGATAGGGGGTGGTGCTACTCCACCCAGGCAAAGATGCCTGAGAATCAGTGCAACAGGCTCCTCCCCCAGAAGGCCAGCAGAAACATCAGGCTAATGCCAAGTTTATGGTTCACACGGAATTGAAAAACCCCTGCACTTAGGGAAAAATAGCATACAGAATTCAAGGGGTTTTTTCTCATGAGTCTTTAGCCTTTCAGTTTAAAATTTTCTTTCTTCTTTTTTTTTCCTTTTCAACTAGTTTCTTATTTTATCAACTCTTTGTTTTTGAGTCTTTTTTAAATTCTCATTTTTACCTTTTCATTTTTTATATATAGTCCTCACTCTTGGTTTCTCTTCACTGTATTTAATTTTATTTTTGTATATATATAACTTTTTCTTCCTTACAATATTGGAACTTAGTGTCTTCTAACTGACAGACCGAAATACACCCAGGACCAAGTGGAATGGATAAAGAAGATGTGGTATACACACACACACACACACACACACACACACACACACACACATACACACACACACTGGCATATTACTCAGCCATCAGAAATGAAGACTACCAAAAAAAAAAGAAGAAGAAGAAATGATGACTACTTACCATTTACATTGACATGGATGGAATTGGAGGGTATTAGAGTGAGCAAAATAAGTCAATCAAAGAAAGACAATTATATGGTTTCACTCATATGTGGAATATAAGAAATAGCACAGAGGATCACATGGAAAGGGAGGATCATATGGGAAGGGAGGAAAAACTGAATGGGAAGAAATCAAAACAGGAGAAAAACCATGAGAGACTCTTAACTGTTTTGGAAACAAAATTAGGTTTACTGGAGGAGAGGTGGGTGGGGGACAGGGTAATTAGGTGATGGGCTTTAAAGAGGGCAAGTGATATGATAAACACTGGGTGTTGTATGCGACTGATGAATTATTAATGTTGACTAATTTAATTTAAATTTAAAAAAAAAAGTCTGGGTGTGCCCAGATAAATAAGAAGCAATCTCCTCATGTAGTTCACTGACAAAGGGAACAGAATGTGATCTGTTATTATAACACAATGTAAGAAGAGCTATGAAAGATGCCCACATACAATGCTTTAGGTATAAAATAGGACAGCAAATCATTCTTTTTGAAGAAAACCAAAAAACACTAGTTTCAGAGAGATTATATTTGAATTGAGTGTTGAAGGATGAATAGGAATTTCCCAGGTAGGTAAAAGTCATCCACATCAAGGCCCTGAAATAATTAGGACTAGATTTCACTATGTGCGTAACAGGAAAACACATACAAAAACAAAAATGACTTAACGAAACAAAATTTTATTTCTCTATGACAAAGAGGCATCTGGAGTGGGTATAGCATCTCTATGATCATCAGTAAGTCAGATTTCTTCTATCTTGTTTATCTCCCATCCTTCAAATATGGCCTCCTCCTCATGGTCCAAGAAGGTTCTCCCAACACAAGCCATCCATATCTGCATTCCAGCAAAGAAGGGCGAACTCCTTCGTGTGGCACTTCAGCTTCAGTCATTCTAGCCAGAACATGGTCTCCTCTGTATGCGTGAGAGACTGGGAAATGTGGTATTTATTCTGGACAGTCATGATTCCAGATGAGCATCCAAGTTTCCATAACTGAGGGAGAAGAGAACACTGGAAGATACTGAGTCTCTGCCACAGCCATGGAGGAATTAAAGTGTTGGGCCCTTGGAAGGATCTGGAAGAAATTCAGCATCTTAAGTATATAGCAAGTGAGAAAGTTAAAAAGGCAGCTAGAAGATTGGTGGGGCCACCTGATAATGAATTCCCGGTTGAGCTAGGGAATTTTAGAATGGCTCTCCAAACACTAGGGAGTCACATGGAGATGTTTAAGCAGATAAATGACATGATAAGAGCACTGTTTTATGATAACTCTGGCAAGAGTGAGGTGATGGCTCTCAAAGTCAAAGAGAATACAGGTAATATAGTACATATTCATCACATGTGGCCAACTAGCCTCTCTTAACAAGGTGGTCTACCATTGCTTACGTACTCAGAATAACAAGGAGCACATTGACTTTGAGGCATTCAGAGTTGGATAGCTCTGCTTTGTCAGAAAATGCTGATATTGATCCAAAATATGACCTCTTGTAACTCCGAATGAGAACCAGCTGTAAGCCATCAAACATCAAAAATTGAGTCAGACTCTATCAGACAGTCCAATAAATGCAAGAGCAGTAAGGCATAGAAACTCCAAACTCTAGCCCTCCAATCCCCTGCCTGTGCCTCCTACACTGAAACTTTCTGGAAATCAGAGATTGAGAAATCTTGGGTAATGTCATGCATAGGGTGATGTCAGTCTTCTGGGGCCCAGAGCACAGCTAAAGAGAATGGAGAATGGAACCTAGGGGCAAAAACCGAGAACCAGCAGATACACAGAAACCATTAATCAGCCTCTCCTCAGTTAGGTGAAACTTCACGACAGAGTTCTAGCCAATAGCATGTGGACGGAAGTGACGTGCGACAATTTCAATCCTAGCCCATAGCACTTGACATGACCCTCAATGTTCTTCCAGTGTTCCATCTATAGTTCAGATTGAAAGGGTCCAGAGAAGGACTTTGAGGTCATCAGTGATCACGGAGCCACTAGACTAGCTGAGCCTGAGTTTTAAATGACTGTTGATCAGAGACCCACACTCAACAGAGACACGAGTGAGAAATCAATTCGTATGTGCTCTGCTTCCGAGTCTGTGAAATTGTTATATAGACAACTGTAACCAATACATACATGAATATTGTTGGAAAAGAAAAAGTCTAAAATGAGCTGAAGTTCGCAAAAGAGACTAAGAATAACTTTTAAAGATCCATTCTAAAAATTATTGGCAATAAAAGGCCATGAGATAATAGGTTACCTACTTAGAACCAAAATGGTCAAACCTTTGGTTCATTAGTTTTGCCTCTGTACTTTCTGCCAGTATTATTGAAGGTGTGCTCTATTGTATGGAAGAAAAGGAAGGAAAATATCTTTTGGGTAGGAATCCAACCATATCTTCCATAAATGGGGACAAGTGGGGCTCTTCAACACCAGCATGGAGACTGGCAGTCCTTGTGTGTGTGTGTGTGTGTGTGTGTGTGTGTGTGTGTGTGTGTGTGTAGTTTGGACTACTGTAAAGCCCATCCTCTTTCTTCAGTGTTATTCTGTCTCCCTAAGATTTCATTCCTATGATTACTATTCATTCAATCTTCATTCCCTCATTCTAGAAACATTTAGTGAATGACATCTCTGTGCCAGCCACCTTCCCAGTGACTTACTGTCTACTTGGAAGAGTCCTAGATGTGAAGTGTAGCAAGTGCTTTGTTGGAAGTGCCTGTAGAGTTCAGTGGGACCCAAAAGGGGGAGTGACCAGCTAGCTCTGCCTTGGTCAGGAGCAGGGGTATGGAAGGATTAGGAAAGTCTTCAGAGAAAAGGTGACCTGGAGCAGGCTGAAAGGAGGTAGCTCTATGCGCCCATGTGCTTCCAATAGACTATACTCCTCTTATGGAAAAGCATTAGCCTGCCCCAAGGGATGGGTCAGTGTATGCTGGTCACAGGCTAACTCCTCACTTTAAGGGTAGCACAGAGGTTGCGTTTTGCCTTTGGACCTTCCTCCAGAGACACTGGGCAGATACTCTGATGCTATAAATCCTGCGATTATCTGCTATCATCGCCCCCGGGGGCTGAGGTTGGGCCAACAGCTCTTCCCTAACACATTCTCAGCTCAGCAACAATGTTGGCACTAGCAGCAGCTGCCGGCGGGCGGGCAAGCCACCACTGCACAGCAGTGACCCCTGGACGGCTCTCAGGCCACGCTCTAGCTGAGTTCTAATGAAGTGCTATCCCCAAGAAGAGTCTAGAGTTTCCTAGAAGTGCCACTGAGTCGGAGCGGTATGAGGCTGCAAAGGAACCCATCCAGCAGGGGCGGGTCTCAAAACCTGGGGGAAATTGGATTCTTTCGTTCTTCTGAGATTCTTCTCTCTCTCTGAGTGCTCTGAAAATGCATTTTCTTACCCTCATGTAAACCTTGATTTTTCTCATCTGTAAAATGGGGTTTATAGTAGTATTGGCTTCAGAGGTAGTTGTGAGGATCCAAACGTTAATATGAGTAAAGAGCTTAGTGGTGTCTGGGGCACAGCAGTGAATGACAAATGTCTGGTAGTCCAATGACAAGCCTGACAGTGAGATGGTGTGGATGAGATGATAAACGGCCACTTCCTGAGCTCAAGGAAGGTGGTTCAGATGATCAGTAAATGACTGGTGGGGGGACCACTGAAGGAAATGATTTTACCTTGAGGAAACCGCTTGCCAACTCCCAATTTGTGTTTTCTGAATCATTTTGTATGCGCTGGCCTACTGATCACATACAGATTTCTTGCTTTTGGGTTTTTAACACTAACTTAAAGGCAGAACTCTACCGTATCTTCACAATTTGCCTGTTAATCGTTTTGACCCATTGAACTAGCTTTCCACATCATTCTGTACCTTTGCACCTTCCTTTTTTCATTGAACAAATGAATTTATCCCCACTTCTGTCCTGAGCCCTTGTGTCAGGTGTCGATGACTCCACAATAAATAGGACAGAGTCTAGGCCCTCGGAAGGTTTGCTGGTGGCAGGCAGAGAGACAAGAAAGCAGTTTCGGTGCAGCGGGATACTTCTTGTGGAGAGAGCATTCCCGAGGCTGCTGTGAGAGTTCAGAGCCCCAGCCCTAAGTGAGGGCAAGGGTAGGAGTGTGGGGGCATTTCTGGTGGGGACAACGACAGATGCAAAGGCTCAAAGGCAAGAGGGCACAGGGAGCTTTCAGGACTGTGAGGAGACAGGCAGGGCTGGAGAAGACAACATCAGGCAGGAAGTGTCAAAAGGTGAGTTTGAAGAAGTCAATGGTGGTCAGGACCTTAGTTGCCAGGCCAAGGAGTCTACACTAAATTCTCAGTCCTTAGTGCGACACTTACAAAATAGACTGGCACTTTATATAAAATTTTTTTTAAGATTACTTATTTATTTACTTGACAGAGAGAGAGAGATCGCAAGTAGGCAGAGAGGCAGGCAGAGGGAGAGGAAGGGAAGCTCTCCCTGCTGAGCAGAGAGCCCGATTTGGGGCTCGATCCCAGGACCCTGAGATCATGACCCGAACTGAAGGCAGAGGCTTTAACCCACTGAGCCACCCAGGCACCCCCAGACTGGCACTTTAGATAGATGTCTGGAGCTGCAGGGTGGAGGACAGAAGGGAAGAGGACAAAATGGATATTGGGACCCAAGGTAGGAAAAAAGTTCCCCAGATAGGAGCTACTCCAGGTAGCTGAAAATTTTCAAATGCTTGATGATGGTGCTGATGATAAGGCATGAGCAATGAGGATGGGGAACAGCAGAGCAGCGTGCATGGGCTAACAGTGACCAGAAGGCAATCTGGGCCCAAACACAGATCCAGTGTAGACCCTCTTAGCCAGTCTGCCTATGCCAGGGAGGCAGGAGAAGGAAGATCGTCTCAGGCCTTGAATTCACTCTCTGATGCCCACATTGGAACATGAAGGAGAGGTCAGAGTCAGGGATGGCACCTGGACTTCTGACTTGGGCAAATGTTTCATGTCATGCGGTGAGACAGCAATAGGAGAGAAGGGGCAGCCGTGGGGGAAGGGCATGAGACAGCACAACGAGCTCACTTCAGACACGCTGCATTTGAGGCACCTAAGAGACTTTGAAATAAAGACTTCTGAATGCAGCTTACAAGGCCCTTCTGTTCCAGCATCTCTTACTGGTCCAGGTCTCGCCCACTCAGGACCCACCCTGGGGAGTTCCTGCAAAGAATCATGTTCTCCTCACACATACAGCCTTTGCACGTGCAATTCCCACCACCCAGAACTCACCCACAACACCACACCACCCTACCTCTCTCCCAACCAACCTGTTCATCCTTCAAGCCTTGGCTTGGGTACCAGGGCCTCCTGGAAATGTCCCTGACCTCCTCCAGTTCCACGTTAAGTGTCACTCTGTGTGTTCTTGCCATTGTCTCTACTTCCCAATCATTATCTACTACAAGGTTGCAATTATCTGTTTTCCAGTCTCTTCCCTCAAGATGCCCTAAGCTTGATGGGGAGGAAGGATGCTCATCAAGGCATCCCTAGTGCTTGGTTCAGTGCCTGGCACCTAGTAATGGCTTAGCAAATAGAGGGAGGGTCTCTGTGACAAAGAGAAGCATGTTGTATGTGGCATATACATCACCTATTTACCTCACGGTTGATGTCACTTAAACACAGGTTCAAAACTCCAACATGTTATGAAATAGGAAGCTAAACTCTCCCCTAAATCTGAAAATGGTCTGATAGGCACAGCTAAGAGCAATCTGATACAGTTAACAGTTTCTGGCATATGCAGCTCATTTTAACAGATGCCAATATGACATACAGAAAGCTGTCAGGTCTGCTCCAAAAAGGAAAGTCAGCCAGTTCATGTCCCACTTGCCAAATTAATTTCATTTGACGTTCAATTTGTATCCTAAGGTACTGTGGATTTAAAAGCAGATTAGAGAAGTGTTCCATCTGACAAAATCAAACCCTCAAGTTATTTTTTTTGTGAGTAAGGCTGTCTTGACAGGGATATCTCCAATCCATCTAAGAAATATAGTCATTTATCATTTTTTTCATTTTTTTATTATGTCATGTGAGTCACTATACAATACATCATTAGTTTTTGATGTAGTGTTCAACGATTCATTCATTATTTGCATATAAGACCCAGTGCTCATTACAACACATGATTATTTTAAATAAAATTTACCTTTCTCCTCCTTCTTATGCCTAGTGTTGGTTATGCCATGCATCAGGGATGCCTAGGTGGCTCAGTCTTTAGGTTTCTGCCTTGGGCTCAGGTCATGATCCCAGGGTCTTGGGATCGAGTCCCGTGTCGGGCTTCCTGCTCAGGGAGCTTGCTTATCCCTCTCCCTCTGCCTGATGCTCCCCCTGCTGTGTTCTCCCTCTGTCAAATAAAAATCAAAATCTTTAAAAAAAAAAAAAAAGAGCATGCATCAGCTCACCATAATCACAAAAAAAAGGAGATAGCAGGAAGTTAGAACTCTATGGGCTTGAGAACAGAAAGGTGAGTTGAGGGCACCTGGGTGGCTCAGTCAGTTGAACATCTGTCTTTGGCTCAGGTCATGATCCCAGGGTCCTGGGATTGAGCCCCACATCCAGCTCCCTGCTCTGCGGGGAGCCTGCTTCTCTCTCTCTCTCTGCCTCTCCACCACGGTAGTGTTTTCTCTCTCTCTCTCTCTCTCCCCTTCTCTCTCAAGTAAATAAAGTCTTTTAAAAAAAGAAAGAAAGCTGAATTGAAATCTCAGATCCTCTGTCTATTAAAGGGGGTCTCAAGCCCAGTTGCACTTTAGAATCACCTTGACTTAGGGACATCTGCGTGGCTCAGCTGGTTAAGTGTCTGACACTTGATTTCAGCTCAGCTCATGATCTCACAGTTGTGGGATCAAGCCCTGAGGTGGGCTCTGTGCTCCGTGTGGAGTCTGCTTGAGATTCTCTTTCTCCCTCTGTCTTTGCTCATGCACTCTCCTCACTCTCCCTGCCTCTCGACCTCTCAAAATAAATAAATAGAATCTTAAAAAAAAATCACCTGGGGTTTGTTTTTCATTTTGTTTTCTTTCAATGACGATACCTGGTCCCAACCCAGATAGAGCAAATTAGAATTTTCCGAAGTATGGCATGACATTTGCATTTTCTTAAACTCCAGGTGATTCATGCATGTGTTTATTAGCTATGTGAATTTGGGAAAGTAATTTAATATCCTTGGTATATAAAATGGACTATAGTCAACATCCACCAAAGTTGGATGGTGGATGATCTCTCTGTCAAGTAAATAAATCAACTCTTTTTTCAAAAGATATAATCAATTCCCTTTGAATATGAAAGTCAAAACTCAATTTCTTGGATTAACTTACAGTCTTGGACACAAGCAAGTGACTAAGTTCGGCCAGTCAGAACTTTGATCCAGAAGAGTGGAACGTTAGGAAGCCACTGTGCATGGATCTGCCATTTCTGCTGGAAAAGCTAGTAGCCCAGGCATCCAGCTTCCACGGGTAATGATGAAAGAGAAGTTTCCCAATGATTTGTAGGTCATGTTCCTGAGGCAGAAGTGGCATTGATGCTGTTAGCAGTAGCAGCTGCAGTAACATTTAATTTCTGGTGTTTGTACTTTGTAGCCATGACACATGTGGTAGAAGTTTCCTAACAGGTCAACTTGGTTTTGGAACTCTAGGTTTGAGATATTTCTCTAGCCTCCAGCCTAACATTATTGTGAACTTCCGAAAATCCTTTCCTGTACTCCCCGCCTAGAGCAGATACTGTTGATTGCATCCAAATGTCTTGACTTGAATCGTACCTGGAGGGTCACACATCTTCTACTATTTTTGTAGAGAATGAATGATATAAGTTATGCTAACACACTGAACACCCACATAATAGTGCTCAGCAAGGATTAGTTTCCCTCTGGGTTCCTGAGGAGGCAAAGAAGGAGGGTACATAGGCAGCCATGGTAGATCATGTTGAAGTTTCTGAAATAGATCTGCATTTATTAAAGATATATTCAAGTGCTGGACATGGAATGTCCAAACGTCAAACGCTTCCTGGAATCTTCTTAGTTTATTAAACTCAGGAGCAACGGTAATAAGCTTTATATGAATGGCTGGCTATATAAGTCATGGAGCCCATGGCAAAATGAAAATGCAGGGTCCTTAAAAAAAAAACATAATGGGGGTCTGGTGGGTGGCTCAGTCGGTTAAGCATCTGACTGTTGATTTTGGGTCAGGTCATGATCTCAGTGTTGTAAGACTGAGTCCTGCATGGGGCTCTGTGCTGGGCACGGAGTCTGCTTGGGATTCCCTCTCTCCCTCTGCCCACCGCCCCCCAGCCCTGGCTTACACAGGCATGGGCACGTGTATGCATGCATCCTCTTGCTCTCTATAAAAAAAATCATTATATATATAAAATATTATATAAAATATTGTATATATAAAAATTTATATAAATTTATATATTTATATAAATACAAATATTTATATATATAAAATATTATATATATAAATAATATATAAAATTATATACACACACACACACACACACACACACACACACACACATATAATGAATTTCAAGATGGCAACAGCAGAGTGTTAAACTAAGCACGGGTTCCTCTAAGCTTGTATGCCCATGAAGCCTGCCCTGTCTATATGAAGCACTTCTGATCTCTTTCTCATTTGTTAGTGTTAAGAGTAGAGAATATAGGGGCGTCTTGGTGGCTCAATTGGTTAGGCAACTGCCTTCGGCTCGGGTCATGATCCCGGAGTCCCAGGATCGCATCCCGCATCAGGCTCCCAGCTCCATGGGGAATCTACTTCTCCCTCTGACCTTCTCCCCTCTCATGCTCTCTCTCTCTCAATAAATTAAAAAAAAAAAAAAAATAATAGAGAATATGACAGGGACACCTAGATCCCTCTATTACCACCCCTAAATTCTGTTTCAAACAAGCAAGCTGTGATATTTATATGTCACAATTGGCCACAACAAAAGACTTTCCAGCCAACCATACAAAATTACTTTAGTGGTGCAGTTACATTTCAAAATTACAATTACAAAATTACATTAGTTGTACAAAAACACAGGTTCACTTTAAGGCAAAAGTATAAAAAATCGCATGTTCACTTTAAGGCAAAAAATGAAATATGTGTGCTCACCTTAAACACTTAAAGATATAATGTCAACACCAAAAGGAACCAGATAGACTCCAAGCCCACTGGGGTTATATTTGGGGAAACTGAGTCTTAACGAGGCTAATTGCCTGCCCAGAGCGACACAACCAGTTAGTGCTAAATAGAGTATGGAACCTCTGGCTCCTGGAATCCAATTTAAAGTAGCCTCTTTTATGTGGCACCACCTCCCTTCTCTTTCATCTCAGAAGCACTGCATTGGTTCACCAATTTTCTACCCCCCCATTCATGAACATCCACAACAAAAGTAAGAATATCAGAAAATAAAAATAAATTCAGTATTAAAAAAAAAACAAACTTCAGGGCTTGAAGGGAAGAAGCTTTTATCTACATTAAAACAAATTTTCTTTTTAATTACAAAATCTATCCGCAATAATTCAAACTGGATAAATTAAAAGGTGATATTCTACCCATTTATCCAATCTTACTCCCTCAAATTATCACTTTTATCGTTTAGGGGAATATGCGTTCAGTTATTTTTTTACCCTGGAGCTCAAATCACACTTCAGGTCATTTAGATCAAGACTTATTTTAAATATACCATCCACTGGAATTACATAACTGTGGAATTTTTTAATGTTTTATTACAACCAGAAACTGAACCAAAACACTGAATATAGGTGAATTTTCTCAGAGGACTGGCCTTTTTTAGAAGTAGTGAAATAGCCATTCGATTCTCTGTATATGGAAAATAGAAAATCAATGTGCAACAATCCACTTACACTAGAATTTCCTTTGTATTTTATGTTGATTTTACCAAATTTCCTTTTCCTTACATTTAATTTCTGCTGCTAGTGTTAACTCATTAAGTATTTGAGGGTGAGGAAGGTATCACATAGGGACAGCATTTCCCTATGAAATGTCCATATTTCTGAATTAGTGATGAGCTACCTTGTAGTACTTCTTTTCCATTTCTCTCAGGTTAATACACATTTGGTTTATTCACTTTTCAATGTGGAAAAAAAATTTTCCAGAAATCCTTTGTAAGTAGTCCAGGCTTCAACATACACTACCCATTTTCTACTTTAAAGACACAAGCATATAACGGCTTAGGGGGAAAATGTTATGTACATTGCTTATTTACATGATAAAAGCTACATAAATTACATCAATACTTTACCTTCATGGATTGCAAATAAGATCATTAAAACTATTTTTTAAAGATTTTATTTATCCATTTGACACAGAGAGAGAGAGATCACAAGTAGGCAGAGAAGCAGGCAGAGAGAGAGGGGGAAACAGGCTCCCCTCTGAGCAGAGAGACCGATGCAGGGCTTGATCCCAGGACCCTGAGATCACGACCCAAGTCGAAGGCAAGAGGCTTCAACCCACTGAGCCACCCAGGCGCCCCAGATCATTAAAACTATTAATGGCTGATTTTCTTGGGCCATAGGAATTGCTTGATGCTATCTGACATACCCAGGGCTCTATAAATAATCTAAATTTTAACGCTACTGCTACTTTTGAGCTATATATAGAAAGAAGAAAAATTTGTTTTCCCAATACAAGTAAAATCCCCATGAATAACACCCTGTTAGAAATTCCTAATAGATTGTAAACTCTTTGCTATTCAGTTTGATTGTTCAAATTCACAGATTCTCAAGCCAAGCTAAGGTGAATGTCGATTCCAATTACGCAGAAAAAGTCTCTTAGCATGCCAAATCAGCTAACCAGTTAACTCTGCCAGCCAGAACAACAGCCTGCTGTCTAGAAGTTGGCAGACTCAGTCTACTGCAACACCAAAGCCCGTTATGCCAATAGGTCTTCAAGAGCTACAAGAACTCACAGAATTCTTTGTCACCACCTCCCCATCCGTCTTACACCCGTCTTTCCGCCCCGCCCCTTACCTTGGCCCCGCCTCCTGCGCCCAGGGGCGCTTTCCACGCCCCCCTGCGTTCAGCCAATAGCTGGTGACGTTTGTGGGAGTGGGCCTTCCCTCTCAGCCAATGCAGGAGAGCCTTGCTGTCGTGGTCCCGCCTCTGCCAGGAGCTCCTGCCGGAAGATGGCGGCGGCCGCGGAGTTGACACTGCTGGAGAAATCCCTGGGGCTGAGTAAAGGGAACAAATACAGCGCTCAGGGCGAGCGCCAGGTGAGAAGCGGGGCGGCGTGGAAGGGCAGAGGTGGACAAGAGCAGGCCCTGCTGAGCCCAGGTAAGATGGGCTGGCCGGCAGAGGCGGAGGATGCGGCTCTTCTCCCCACGTGTCTGCGCTGCAGGGCGGGCTGGCTGGCGTCTGGGTCTCCGCCTGCGGCCCTGGCTCCTGGAGGGTTGAGGAGAATCTGCCCGGTTCCAGCTTAGCCTGACCTTTTCCTCCTCGGAAATTGTCATCCTGTTTTAGGAAAGCGAGGAGGGCCCTCAGAGAGCCCTTAGACCGATTTCGAGGCCCCGTATTTGCGTTCAGTGACAGCACTTACTGTAACATCATTTTTCATTCAGTGTCAAACAGCTACTCCAGAGAGCTAACGGGGTGCCAAGTAGCACTGTGCTGGGACTGGGGAATGCAGCAGTGATTGAGAAGACGGACACACTCCTTCCTCCTCAGGAACCTTGGCTTTAACTGGGTAGACAAAGATTGCTGCTATTTTAATTACAATAAGTGAAAAATGCAACGTTGAAGCAGAGATGGCTGAAAGCACATAATTGCTCTGGGTCCAATCTGGGAGATTCAAGGAAGGTTTTTCTGAGTTGTTCACGTTCAGTGTGAGACATGCAGAGAACGAAGGGGAAGGTTAATACAACATGAAATTGGTAAGATGTAAGGACTCAGATTTCTCAGGGAGGTGAAGAACACTTGTATTTCATAAACATCGTTGTTTGATGTGGAAGGAATGCATTAGGAAAGGAGAATGACTGTAAGGAGACTACTTTGGATAGATAACATTTTTTTTGCCCCCTTGAGATTTTTTCCATGTGACGTTTATTTTTTGTTCTTACTTTTCCTGTTCTTCGTTTGGTTTATGTTAAAAGCAGTCCTAGTGTAGTTTTTGCACATAAGTTCAACTGAAGCCTAGAAGGGTCTTGGGGCTTAGCTAAGATGAACCCACTGACTGGAGACAAAGCCGACTGCTTTTGCTTTTTCCTCTGGCCTCAAGCAGATTCCTTCCCTTCACCCACTGCACCCTAGTTTGGTTTCTGTTTTTTAGAGAACATTGCCAAGACATGAGTCTTGCCTTCAGGAAGCTTACCTAGAATGAGAAACAGTCATTGGCAGTTAATTTAAGGCAAGACAGAACATCTGCTAAACAGAGGAGACACTGTTGAAGAATGTGGAAGAGAAAGTTAATTTTGACTGTGAGAATGGATTTGTAAACTTCACAGAAAAACTGGTGTTTAAAGCATATAAGACCAAAATTATGAAAGATTGGGAATTTGGGGGCAAGAAGTAGACCAGTATGAAAAATGCTGCAATGCGAAGTAAGCCCAAAATTATAGTTTGAGGGCAGTTGTGAGGGCTTTGGAGTTCAGGGTGTGGTTTCTTATTTTAATTAAAACTTTTTTTGTTTTGGTGTTAGCAGAAGGCAGCTATTGAAAGTTTCTATTTATATGTTTGGGGAAAGGGATGGGAATAAATGAAAATATTCGGGTTTTTTTTTTTTTTTTTTTTTTTTGGTGGGGAAGGGAGACAACTGACAACAGTAAGCCAGCAATGATGTGAAAATGTTGGGGTTTGGTAGCGAATTATTAGGAAAGAATTCTTGAAGTGTCTTTGGTGCAAAAGGGGTGGTTTTATTAAAGCACAGGGACAGGACCCGTGGACAGAAAGAGCTGCATGAGTGTTGTGAGTGACTGATTATATACTTTCAAGTTGGGAGAGGGCTGAGGATAGCATAAGTCTTTAAGGAATTTGGAAGCAAGATTTCCAGGACCTTGAGGGGTTAGCTATTGTTAGGAAAAGATCATTTATTACTGTCTAGTAAAACCTTAGTCATGAGACCTTTCAGAAATGTATCAGTGGGCCATATGCTTTGAGGATGAGTATTAACATGTATCTTGGAGGGGTAGAGATAAAGGAAATTTTGAAAGGGATTTTTATATGTTTATGAAGACTCACAGGATCCTGGAGGTCAGGCTACTGTTAAGCTAAGGTTGCCTTTTGCCTTTAACAAAGTATTAACATCGATGGAGGCAGTTGAGTTCCTAGAGGAATGTCACTCTGTCTCGAGAACTTGTCATTGGGCTGTAAGTTTAAATTTCCTTAATTAAGGAAATTTAATTTTTCTCTTTTGCCTTTATTCTCCACATCAAGTAATAAAGCATTCTTTGCAACATTACCAATTACATAGTAGTCACCCTTCTGTGTATCTCCTCCCCATCCATGGTTTCAATATCTGTGGTTTCAGTTACCCGTGGTAGCCATGTCCAGAAACAGATGATCCTCCTTCTGACATAATGTCAAAAGGTCAGGAGTAGCCTAGCACTGTGTCACAACGCCTACATGATTCACCCCACTTCGTCTGATTATATAGGCATTTTGAAATCTTGCATCATCACAAGAAGAGTGAGTACAGTAGAATAGGATATTTGGTGAGAGACCTACTTCATTCACATAACTTTTATTACAGTATATTGATATAATTGTTCTACTTTATTATTAGTACTGCTGTTAATCTTGGACTACTGTGCCTAATTTATTACTTCAACTTTATCATAGGTACTTATGAAAAACTTAGTATATATAAAGTTTAGTACTATCCATGGCTTCAGACATCCACTGGGAGGTATTTGAACGTATTCTCCACAGAGGGGAGACTGTGTAATTGAAAACAATCCAGGGTCGCCTGGCTGGTTGTCGGTAGGGGGTACGACTCTTGTTCTCTTGGGGTCATGAGTTCAAGCCCTATGTTGGGTATAAAGATTATTTGAGGAAATTTTTTAAAAAATTGAAAACAATCCAGAGATCCAGCTTTCAGAAAATGGTTTGTTGAATTATGGTACATTAGCATATTATAATAGTATTTATTAGCCATCAATAATAATTACTTAGAAGACAATGGCATCCTAAAATGAATGTAGACAAAGTATGTTTCCCACAATTGCAACTACGTAAGATTTGTGTACTTTAGGCTGTATGAAGGAAAAAGAAGGGACTTTCAAGTCAATCTTACTTTATCCAGACCCTGGTTCTGCCATGACAAACTGGGTGACCTTGGTTCTTTGTCTGTAAGATGATGATGAAATTATTCACCAACTTAGAAGATATAATGAGACGGTAACTGGGAAGTTTTTGAGTTAGCAATGTAGGATTGTGGATAATTTATTTTTACAAATAATTCTCTTTAAAATTCAATGTCATTTCCCCCCACACTCTCATTGATTGCAAGTTCTTTTTCTGTTTTTATTTTTAGTTTTTTAAGTATAGCATACCTTCAGAAAAGCGAATAAATCTCAATGAGTTACCACAAAGTGAACACAGGTAGGTAACCACATGAGGAACCAACCAACAAGGAATAAAACAATAGAACCAGCACCCCCAAAGGGTTCCTTATAGTTTCCTTTCAGTGCATTTTTTTAAAAGGATATTATTAGTGATCTTAGAGGTAGAGGTTTCATTTGACTGTGAAGGCAAAAGTGAAAATTCAAGGAGCTAAGTAGCGAATGGGAAGTAGGTAAAAAGTGGAAAACCAGGGAATAGCTTTCATTACTTTCTTTGACTTGTAGGAGGTAACCTTTGAATCTGTATCTGTAAAAGGTTAATTTCTTTGTGTAACTCACTTTACAAATACAAGGTACTATTTAGTGACTGCAGAAATCAGCCAGTCTTCCCAAGAAAATACTCTTTTTTGGTTCGTTTGGGTTGTTTAGATTGTATATTGTTACTTGTAATTGGTTAGTCTCCCCATGAGACATACCTTCCATTTTCTTTTAAATTTCTCATTGTGATTTGCTTGGTTATGCATCAGGAACATTTAAATTAATTGTCAATTTCTTATAATCTGGGCCTTTGTACTGTTGTTCTAATAACGGAAGCAAAAACAGGTTTATTTTTCAGATGATTACCTGCAGCCCAGACTATTACCAATGGCCCTAATTATATTTTGGAATATTTTTTAAATATGAAATATTGGCCAACAGTGACTTCACTCTAAATGATTCCAAAATTGGTAGATATGCACTTGATGGCAACAGGTCATGTCATAGTCCATACCTACTTAACGAGATATAATTATATTAGAACACTTAATACTAAAAGCAGCCCAGATCTCATTTGGTGGTTCTAACTATATCAACATTAAGTCAGTGTTACTGTCATCATATTATTTTGTTATTCCAGAAATCAGGTTTTTTTAAGTATATTCATCTTGCTAAAATAGGGTATTGGTAAACTTGATCAAAATTAATGCAATATTATTAGGAGTTCCATTTTTTCCTCTTGTATATGCACAATTATGAATTAATGTAGAAACATTGATTTTTGCAATGTTACTACCGGTTTCACTTCGAGCATCTGTTTTCAAATTGTAAATAATATCTTAACTACTATTTTCCCTATCTTCATTTGAATATAATTTACTATCTTCGAGTAGAATCGTAGGGCGTTTGAAAAAAGCAATGAGGGATTTAGTGATTCTTTAGAACTTAAGGTCCTCTTGGTATTTGTTTTTTAAATTTATCAAAAGAATTTTTTTTTTCTTTTTAAGATTCCAGTTCTTCAAACCAACAATGGTCCAAGTCTAACAGGACTGACTACTATAGCAGCTCATCTTGTGAAGCAGGCCAACAAAGAATATTTGCTTGGGAGCACTGCAGAGGAGAAAGCAATGGTTCAGCAGTGGTTGGAATACAGGGTAACTCGAGTAGACGGACACTCTACTAAAGACGACATCCGCACTCTGTTGAAGGTATTGTGACTTCTCTTGAGAGGCTAAAATGCATGAACTGTTAGTAGCAGGAAGCTCTCTCCCCTGAGATTCACTAGCCAAAGCCATTAGCCTTCTTGTTTCCTTCTGCCTCAGGGTAGTTTGT
Source organism: Nasua narica (assembly GCA_028533885.1). NCBI lineage: Eukaryota > Metazoa > Chordata > Mammalia > Carnivora > Procyonidae > Nasua > Nasua narica. The sequence goes on along the minus strand of CM052802.1, from coordinate 113,890,925 downwards.
ACCTGTTATTACCTGTGCTGGAAACAGACTCTGCCCACCCTCCCCCTTCAGATTTCAGCTCAGATGCCCCTTCCCCAGAAATGTTCTTGACCACCTCTCTCTAACACATGTGGGTCCTTGTTCTATATGCTTTTTCTTTCTAACACTTATCATAATCAACAATTATTTGTATGATTTTTTTTTAATGTAATGTCTTTTTTTTTTATGTAATGTCTTAATACTTAGTTTCTCCACTCGGCAGTAAAGTACTTTCTCAAAGACAAGAAGGAAATCAGAATCATTGGGAGCTACTGAAAAAAAAAAATGTTAGATTGATCTGAAAAAAACCCGCATTTTTTTCCTTTAGACTTACTGCTTTAAGCTTTGTGTTTTCTTTCCAAAGAATTAAAATCAAAACAAAAGAATCCATGGATATAAAGTATAAGCTGAATATGGCTCCAGAGTCACCAGCAGTGAAAAACATTCCAAGTGATATTTTTTATTAATTACTTACATAAAAATAAACCAGATCAAAAAAATTTTTTATAGAAGCTTAGAATTTGAAGGAACCTTAGCGATCATCCAGGCAACCACATATCACTGCAGGAATCCTTTCTGTTTTGTAGTTTTATTCCCATTATCATATAAATCGGTAGTGTAAGTTGTGTAAGAAGGTCTCATAGTACTGAAAGCTTTTCGTTGATCCCTCTGGGGGAAATGGTTTAAACTATATTTTTGATAGATATCATCAAAAGAACTGATAAAAAAAGAATTTCAGGTCTTGTTCCTTTATAGGTCTATCCTGATCAACTATACATGCTTAATACCATACTGACCCTTCCCACTGGCCTCTGCCATGCTCAGCAGCCTTTCCAGAGAGAAGCAAGCGTGTCTTTCCTTTAAGTGAATGTGGGATTTCAGGCAAATAAAATATAAATATAAATATCTCCTAAATTTTTCCGGAAGAAAGGATAGTAATAAAGTACTTCATTCTGAAAGATATGAACAGGATTTCATTGGATTAGGTTTATAAGTTCAAAGTCGTATTCAGAGATTAGGTATAAAGAACATGGAAGTACTTCCACCAAAATGTTGTATCTGGGATATGTAAATATTATTTGAAATTCCAGTCAAGAGACTCTGACCGGAGATACTGCCATTTTTGAAGTGTACAAGGGAACAGGTTATTTGGTTGTCATCCTTGCTCTGCCAGTTTCCTTACCTGTACCTGCACTGATAGGCCTGATGGAGTTCTAAGGGCAGTGGTCCGGTGACCCAATAGACACAGTCTCTGCCTATACAGAGCTCAGACCAGTGGGGGAGACGAAGGTATTTATAATGGACTGCAATGTGATTTTTTTTGGCCATATGAGCATAGATGAGAAAGGGTTGTTTTCTGTTTCGTTTTGCTTTTTGCTGTTTTTCTTTTTTCTTTTTTTTTTTTTTTTTCGCTGTTTTTATCTTAAAGACAGTAAATATTTATTACAGAAATTTAGGAAATATAAGGAAAAAAATTCAAGCGTTAGTAGTCTCACCAAGAGAGAAATGCTAATAACACTTAAATTGGTCATCAGATATTTATTGAACTCCCTTCATGTTCTTTCCATGCTTTTCCTTTCCATACAGACATGTGTGTGTCTGTATAGACATGTGTGTGTTTTATTTTAAAAGTGGGCAGCTATTGGGTGCTGTAATTTGCATTTTTTTGTTCACTGACAGTAGTGAGCATCTTTCATGTCCACAAAATATTCATTGATAACTTGTTAGTATTGCCTTATATAGGTGTACCAGGATTTAAATCATTTTTTTAAGATTTTATTTATTTATTTATTTGACAGAGGGAGAGAGATCACAAGTAGGCAGAGAGGCAGGCAGAGAGAGAGGGGGAAGCAGGCTCCTCGCCGAGCAGAGAGCCCAATGCGGGGCTCAATCCCAGGACCCTGAGATCTCAGCCCAAGCCGAAGGTAAGGCTTTAACCCACTGAGCCACCCAGGCACCCCAGGATTTAAATCATTTTTAAAAATTTCCTTGTATTCGGGCGCCTGGGTATCTCAGTTGGTTGAGCGGCTGTCTTCCGCTCGGGTCATGATCCTTGAGTTCCGGGATCGAGTCCCACATCAGGCTCCCAGCTCCGCGGGGAGTCTGCTTCTTCCTCTGACCTTCTCTCCTCTCATGTTCTCTCTCGCTTTCTCTGTCTCTCAAATGAATGGATAAAATCTTAAAAAAAAAAATTTCCTTGTGTTCAAATTTCCTTGTATTCATTCTTTGCCCATTTTTAATACTGGACTATTTATCTTTGTATTACTTATTTTTACTTCTTACTCTCTAAAGTTCCATTTCAGGCTAAAACCACTATTCTAAGTTTAAATGGCTCGTAATTAAGGTAATATATGATTTCAAAATGGCAGGCATTACAAAACACTAACAGTTGTTGAATCTAGATGGAGAATATATAGCTGTTTATTATCTGCTTTTTCAATGTTATTAGAAAGTTTAATACTAATTAGGAAACAAAACCTCAGGTAAAACTCTATAGAGGGAAATGTTTGATAAACTTTGGCAGTGGCATGGGAAAGACTTGTTTGAAAAAAAGGAAATGAACCTCAAATGTTCTGTGATATTCTGAATATGTGAAATTCTGTGATATGGCAGGGAAAATTTGAATTATATCACTAATCAGAAAAACATTAATTGTAAAGACATTTTAAAGATGACAACCTTGAGAGTCTCTATAACAAAAACTTACACATGGATTCTATTTTAAGGAGATATATATATACACTGTATAGAGCAGTGTTGAATTACTGTTTCAGACCTTTTTTAAAAATGCTTCTTAAAATTAAATTGAAGATATATTTGTTTTATTCTTAACTTTATCCAAGTTGTTTCATTTGAAGACACTTGGAGAGAAACCATCTCCATTCACAGATCACTCTAGAATTTAAGTGATAACTCCTTATATGCCAGTCTATTTCACCCTCCGTACCCAAATTTTATTTTGATTTTTCTGCATTTGTCTCGTTTTTATCCATATTCCTTTTATGCCCTCATCTGTACCAACCCTAGCAATTCCATGTTTATATAGTGTTTTGAAAATTACTGTCTTTAGATGAAGACATGGACAGACTCAAAGAGGTTAAATTCAGTTGAGCAAATATACGGAACTACCATGTGCCAGGTATTTGGGATGTGATTTGAGAAGACAAAATGTTCTCTACAGTGTAAGGAATTTTTCTGGAATAAATGCTACTGACCACTGAGAAGTATTCTAGAACTAGTCCTTAGAGGAGGAGCCTGTGAGAATACTTGATAATAATCCATGTAACTGATTTATAAACCTTTGTCTAAGGGTTATATGAATCTTTTGTCTCATTTGATTTGACTACAACATAATGAATGCAGCATGAATTCCTATGCTGTTAAATTACGTGTTAATTTTGAGAGGAACCCAAAGTATTCATATGATCTTTTTTTTTATCTACATTTTTTTATTTTCTCTGGGAGGTGATTGATTTTTGCTGTTCTGTCAGACTTCTAATTCAGATTAGGATTTCTTAAGATTTTTATTTCATTTTTTAACATGTACTTTAATTCTTTTTTGCCTTCAAAAGTGCTTATTCACCATTAAGGGAGCTCAGTGCTTACTAGTATTTTGTTGTTGTTGTTGTTGTTGTTGTTGTTGTTGTTGTTGTTGCTGTTAAAGATTTTAAATGAATTCTTTTGTGTATATATTTAACTGAACATTGCCTTTTGACGATTGTGGTCTGGAGAACAAATGGCAAAGAACTTTCTGTAGGTTTAAATGGTGTTTAAAACTGGAGTCTTTTAGGGGTGGCTCAGTCAGTTAAGTGTCAGACTCTTGGTTTGGCTCAGGTCATGATCTCATGAGTTGTGAGATGGAGCCCTAATAGGGCTACACACTCAGCACGACATCTGCTGGAAGATTCTCTCCCTCTGCCCCTCCCCCATACCCACGCCCCCCCCCCCCAAAATAAATTAATAAATCTTTTTAAAAAACTGTGGAGTATTACAGGTATTGGAAAAACTAGATCTCCAATTGTAAAAGAATGAAGTTGAAGTTGGAATGTTACCTTACAGGATATATAGAAATTAACTCGAAATGGATTGAAGTCCCGAATGTAAAACCTAACACTATAAAACTCTTAAAAGAAAACAGGGGAAAAAAAATCATGTGATTTGATTTGGCAGTGATTTCTTGGATATGACACCAAAAGCATAAGCAACAAAAGTAAAAATGGATAAATTAGACTACATCAAAATTTTAAACCTCTTTGCATCATCAGACATAATCAACTGAGTGAAAAGGCAACCCATGGAATGGGAGAAAATACTTGCAAATCATATAACTAGTAAAGAGTTAATATCCAAAATATATAAAGAACTCCAACAAAAAAACTAAGAAGTAGTGAAAAATGTAAAATGGTGCGGTTGCTATGAAAAACAATATGCTGATTCCTCAAAAGATCAAAATAGAATTACTATGGATATATACCCAAAATATACTACTTATGGATATATACTTATGGATATATACCCAAAATAATTCAAAGTGGGCTTTAAAGAGATGTGTGTACGCCCACATTCATAGCAGTATTATTGACGTTAACCTAGAGGAGCCCATTGGTGGATGACTAGATAAAATGTGGTATAATATAAACAGTGAAATATTATTTAGCCCCAAAAGGGAAGAAAATTCTAACTCATGTTAACAACATGACTGAACCCTGATGGTGTTATGCTAAGTATAAGCTAGTCACAAAAAGACAAATGCCCTATGGTTCCATTTACATGTGGTATCTAAAATCGTCATTTCACAGAAACGGAAAGAATAGTAGTTGCCAGGGTCTGGGGTGAGGGAAAAATGGGGACTTATTTAATAGAATAGAGTTTTAGTTTTGCAACGTGAAAAAATTCTGAAGACTGGTTACACAACAGTATCAATACCCCTGATATTTACTGAATTATATATACATTTAAAGTGGCTAAGATGGAAACATGATTGTATTACAATTAAAACTTTTTAAATATACATATGTGAAAATACAGCAAACCAATAAATTATGATCCTAAGAGAAATTGTTGAAGAGCTTTCTGTACTTTAATGGAAAAAGTAAATCTAACATGAACGTAATTTACAAAATGAACTCTTCCCCCCCCACCCAAAATTGGTGTCTTTGAAATGGTCATAGATCCCATTTCGAATAGCACTTTTTAATATTTTCTTATTTCTTTAAAATAAAATAAAACTACTAATACTTACCGTGTTTTTAAAAATGAGGTGATTGGTATATTATCTGTTGCTTTGAATGAATCTGAATCTATTAATGTCAGACTAAATTTATCAAATTAAAAGTCAGTGTTTTGTTTTCTAATAGTCTTCTAAATGTTTGAAGTCCAATGATATGGTAGTTTACTTTATAATTACTGTATTTTTTCAAAGATTTCATTTATATTTCTATTTATATTTTATTTATACTTATATACACACGTACATGAGTGAGGGGAGGGACAGAGGAAGAGGGAGAATATCACGCAGACTTTGCTGCGCTGAGTGTGGAGCCTGATGTGGGGCTCAATCTCACAGCCCTGAGATCATGACCTGAACTGAAATCAAGAGTTGGATGCTTACCTGACTGAGCCACACAGGGGCCCCAATTATTACTTTTTTTTTAAATTAAATTTTATTTTGTATTTGTTTCTTTTAGGATCTTAATTCATATCTTGAAGATAAAGTCTACCTAACAGGATATAACTTTACCTTAGCAGATATCCTATTGTACTACGGACTTCATCGCTTTATAGTGAGTATTTGAATAGTTGTTAACTTTTTTCTCTGTAACGTTCAGAATAATTTTTTATTTGTCTTACATCAAATTTGCATTTTTACCTTCTCAAATAAAAATAAATTATTTTTGTACAGGGTATGTTATGCACATATTCCTTCCACAATTCCATCAAATATAATAGCTTTCTACTATATTCCTATATTCCTAGTGCTGTTTCTACTGCTATTCGCACCTACTTCTCTTGCCACCCTTTGAGCTTGTCATCATTGCCTGGCCCCTGTCATCACCCTCCCACTCTCCTTCTAACATCTTAATTTCAGTACCCCATATTCTGCAACTTTTTTTTTTTTTTTAAAGATTTTATTTTTTATTTGACACAGAGAGAGAAATCACAAGTAGGCAGAGAGGCAGGCAGAGAGAGAGGAGAAAGCAGGCTCCCCGCCGAGCAGAGAGCCCGATGTGGGGCTCGATCCCAGGACCCCGAGATCATGACCTGAGCCGAAGGCAGAGGCTTTAATCCACTGAGCCACCCAGGCGCCCCTGCAACTTCTAATCTTTAGCTCTTAATCGCTCACTCACTAATCCCATCATTATCTGAAGTAACTGGATTCCTTCCCATTTTCCAAACCTACATACGTTTTCCCCATCCAACTTGGATCCTCTTTTGTGTAACTTCTGATAAGTATCTGCAGCTTCTTTGGTCCACTGCATAGTCACCACCCTTTGCCTATAAATCCCCACTTCTTGGTCAGTTCTAATAAATGCCTTCAATCCCATATCTAGGCTGAGTGAGCTCTGTTGGAGCAATCCCAAAGCTAGAGATTAGTACCACTATAAATTTATACTGTCCAGTTTCAACCAGGCTCTCCTACGAATCAGCTCTTTCATTCCTCCCAGGCATATTTCCAGACCTTTAGCACTTTCCTTAACCACATCCTCCTCTCCTTTCCCTCCCCCTTTATCTTCAGTCATTATCACGAGCCGTCCTCCCTCTTTGACCTAGAAATCGGAGACTGTTCATTTGAATGCCTTCATCTTCCAGCCCACTGCATGCTCATCCTCATCCACCTTGTCCCCTTTCACTGCCCTCTTACTGAACTCCCCCTCCTGCCCTTTTCGGGACCTTGTCCCACATTTTATATCCTTTCTTTCCCATATGTGCAATTTTTCCCTTTATCTGGTCAGTCTCTTTATTTTTTTAATTTATTTATATATTTGAGAAAGAAGTGCGAGTTGGAGGAGGGGCAGGGGCAGAGGGAGAGAGAGCGTCCTCAAGCAGACTCCCCATTGAGTGCGGAGCCCGACTTGGGGCTTGATCGCAGGTCGCTGAGATCAAGACCTGAGGTGAAATCAAGAGTCAGACGCCCACCCAACCAAGCCACCCAGATGCCCCCTGGTCAGTTTCTTGAAATTGTATCCCATCTTAAATTTATTTACAAACAATTGTATGGCACTCACTGTAAATATTTATAAATGTTAACTCATTTAATCCTTATAGCAGCCCTGTAAGGTAGGTACTATTATCACCTCCATTTTACAAATGAAGTGAGAGAGGCACAGAGAGGTCAGGTATCTTCTTTGAGATCACCCAGTTAGTAGCCAGAGTAGGTCTGGAAACCAGGCAGTTTGGCTCCAGAGTTTGTGCTGCTTCTTCCCAACATCTTCCAACATCTTGGAAACATCTTCCCAACACCCAGTTTCTCCCTTGTGAAAAAAAAAAATGACCCATACATATTTCTGTATTCCGTACCTCATGCATCCAATTAATCGGGTCTTTTCTTTCCACCTCTTGGATGCCTCTTGCATGTGTCTTCCTGTGATCCTGGGTGACACTGCCCTAGTTCCAGAACTCATTATCTTCTGTCAGGGCTATTGAAATGGCCTCCTGCCACCGTTCTCATCTCATACAGTCCATCTGCATTGCCACTGGAGCGATTTTCCTCACGAATGTGTCTATCTTTCTCAAACTAGTTAAGTAGCTCCTCACTGCCTGGGATGGGAGCTGCTCCTTCATGGAGACCCTGCGCCCCCTGCCGGCCTCATTGCGCTTGTTCTCCCTACACACTCCTCTCTCAGCCGTAACTTTCTGCCTGGTCTCTCACCTGTGCTCCCTCTGCCCAAGGTCCCCTCACTGCTTGCTCTTCTCTTTGGCTCCCAGATTTGTTCACACTTGAGCAGGTGTCGCTCAGCTGCAGCACTGACTTCTGGTGAAGCCCTCTCATGTTCTGAAGCTTACTGAAGTGCCCTTTCCTCTCTCTGTCTGCGCCTCACAGACTCCCTCAGCTCCGGTTTGTTTCAGTCTCTACTGTAATTCTTCCTGGAAAATTTCTCTCTTTTAAATCGCAAACTGCTTGAGCCAGAGACCGCAGCAACTCATAATACGCTACTGTCAGACGTAATTCCTCCCTCGTGCATAGGGTCTGCACTCTTCTCCATAAACACTGAATAACATAACAGATTCCTCTAGATTTTTCAGTTTACCTCATAACTCGAAAGGAGATGGGGCTAGTGATATCATCCTTCTATTATAGAGAAGGAGACTCAGGCTTAGAACATCAAGTGCCTTGTGCAAAGACATAGCCTGCGTTTTGGAGGGGCCAAAACAAACTTCGTCTTCTGCTACAGGTGTCACAGTGTATGGGGACCCCCGTCATACACCATCAGATACCATAATATATGAGAGTTTGTCTTCATCCCCTCTCAAGCTCTAATTCCTCAGTGGGTTTACTCAACTTATTAAGCACTGTTTCTCTAAAATCCCTAAGGGATTGTTCTCACTTCTATAACATCACTGTAACCACCTGGTATGATCCTTCGCTCAGCCTACTAGTCTCTATTATTACAACTATACTTACTGAGTTCATTGTATGCTTCTATAATACTGTCCTTAAGGGACATAAAAGAAATATAAAACCGTATTTTTAAGCAACTGTTGATCTCTTCAAAGAGATAAGACTGTTTCACGTGAAAAGAATTGAATAAGGCAAAGTGCGAATTCCTGATCAAAATATTATGGAAAAGTTAAAGAGGCAAATAGAATAAAGTAAAATGTAGAATCATGAAATTGTCGGAAAATATCTGCAGGATTTGGATGCCTTTGGCTATTTAAGGGAATTTGTGCTGTTTTAGAAAGCTTATGATAGGGGCGCCTGGGTGGCTCAGTGGGTTAAGGCCTCTGCCTTCGGCTCAGGTCGTGATCTCAGGGTCCTGGGATCGAGCCCCATATCAGGCTCTCTCTCTGCCTGCCTCTCTGCCTACTTGTGATCTCTCTGTCTATCAAATAAATAAATAAATCTTTTTTAAAAAAAGAAAGCTTATGATAAGTTTGAATATAAATTTTGCATATAAGTAGGATGACCATCTGATTTCTCATCCAAAAACAACAGTTTTGACATTGAAAGGAGAGTTATTAATAATTATTGGTACAATCAGAAGAAAGGAGGACAAATGATCCTTGTACTTTGAAGAGTTAAGACTCAATTTTAAGCAAAATAAGGGGACTGAGAAGGATCGTGTCCTATTTCTCTTTGTACTCTTCCAGCTGGGAGCACAATGCATCATACAACTAGATGCTTACTGAGATCAGCAATACTTAGCAGTCTCTTCCTCCTTGTACTTCCTGTTATAGGTTGCATATCTTTATAGTGCAATCTTTAGTTTTATGCTTCAGGATGATTAACTCTAAAACCTTATTTGAATGTGAAGACAGTTTAAGTAGAGCGAAAATAATCTGATCGCAACAGCCTCCTTTTATTCCATTCTAGATTCAAAATATTTTAGTAATTTTTTGAATGTAGAATGGTGACATGGCATGGTTTACCTCATTTCAAAATACGAAAGCCTCTAGCTAAAGAGAGTTTGCTGTTACAGTATCTACCTATCTTTATCCCGGTGACAAATCTACAGTCTGTAAACTAGGAGATGTCCATTACTTGACTTGAGGGCAAGTCCACTATTAAGACCATGGCTACTTTCTAGGGGTTCCTGGGTGGCTCAGTGGGTTAAAGCCTCTGCCTTTGGCTCAGGTCATGATCTCAGGGTCCTGGGATCGAGGCCCTCATCTCCCCACTCTCTCTGCCTGCCTCTCTGCCTAGTTGTGATCTCTCTCTCTCTCTCTCTCTCTGTCAAATAAATAAATAAAATCTTAAAAAAAAAAAGACCATGGCTACTTTCTAGAGGAGCATAAGAACAACTTCTCTCTAACAACAACAGCACCCTGGTAGGCATTTTCAAAACATTTAAACATGGCATTACTTAATTTTAAAAGCTTAATCTTAGGAGAAATGTCATCTCTAATCCTATGTGTGATGCTGTCAGCAGGCTAGTGAAGGCCTGACTTTTTGGGGCATCAAGCTCTCATTAAGAAGGACAGCATTTCTCCTGTATAACTCTTGCACTCTTGTTTGTTTTTCTCTCTTCTGGCTTATGCAGGTCATGCGGTAGGGAAAGGAAATATTCAGGAGGAGGGAGCCTGTCTGGAACTTCTTGGCCAGCAGAGTGAACAAGGTCATAATTCTATAAAGCGAAATAGTGCTAGCACAGGCTGCGGAGTTATTTAATTACGAGTCCAGGTGCCCTGGAGGGCGTTTGATTTTCAAGCAGGTTAGCAGTGTTCTGTTCCATGCAGCATGTTAAAACTCAGGTTACATTAACAATATTTAATGATATGTGCCCATTTATATTTCCTGTTTTGGAATTTATGTCCTCTCTACATGTAGTGAATATCCTAGTCATGATGGATCCATATCCATCCTTGGATGGATCCATATCCAAGGATATGATGCTTATCTTTTTCAAAGTAACAGTGAGTAGAATGATATGTAAATCATTCAGCTCATCATCCCTATGGGTTCATGAAATGAGTCTGTGTGCAGGCAGAGTACATCAGAGAAATAAACACTTTCTCAAGGAACACCTCACAGACTCAAACCTCTACTGTGATAGAATTGCACAGTGGTATTAAATGACATCCCTCCTGAGTTAGGTGTAAATATATCCAGATGAGAAAAAGGTGATTACTTAGTATTAAATTCAGGCAGAGTTGATGTGAAGCTCAGATTGGTTACCTGCTCACATTCACCAGACGGTTTCTTATGCTTTGTTTGCTTTGGCAGTATATTTATTTTTGCCCTCGTGCATTCCTTCATTTATTTGTTCCCATTATGAAATACTTAATATGTAATCAGCACAGTGTACAAAACAGCAGTCAGGGAGCCTTCAAGTCATCAGATAATCCCACAGTATTTTGTTTCATTGTGAGCCCAATTTTAGTTATGGCTAAGTTACTCTACTTATAAGATCGGGTCTATCTTAATTCCCTTTGAGGACTATTACATTGTTCTTCCTTTGTGAAACTGCCAGTTAGTGTGGCTGTTTATTATCATACCAGTGACTCATTGCTTTCTTAAAGTGATTTCACTCATAGATAGCAGTCGCTGTGAACAGACTGTTACCCAAGATTATTGAAATCCTTTGTAGCATTATGTGCTGCTTGACTATGAGATTGTTATCAACTAAAATACATTTGTTTTGAAGTTAGGAACACCAGTAGAGGTACGTTGTTCTTTTAGAAACAAAGGAAAAGTACAAGAAACAGCTGCAATGCAGTCCAGGAGCACCAGCCGTAAAGCATGTCCCGAAGGTAGCAAACCAGCCTCTCGCCCCGATCTGGAATGGATCACTTAACATGGTGCTCACATGTCTCCATGGGAAATTGGTGACTAAGAATATTATCTCTTTGGCTTTGAAGGTTCAGACAAGGTCTAGAGAGCCAATATAAATAAAAAGGGATGACTAGGTAGAAAGAGCCCAGCATCATCGCTATAGACACACTGGCATGTGGGCCAGTAAGAAACAGGAAGTGGTGACTGAAAAGTCACATGGTGTTTCCTGCTGTAAGAAAGGAAAAGAAACTAGTCAACTAGAGAGGGATGCTGGAAGACCAATGTGGTACGTGAAAGGGCCCAGGGGATCCCATCTAAAAAGTTCTAAAAAATGGTAAGGTTTTTCTTTGGTGGGAAGGGATCTGTTTTGTGTTTATTTACAGTAAGTTCAGATATAAAATGTCTACCAAAAATGTAGCAGAGACAACAAATAGAGATCAGTCATAATTTTCTCAGATTCATGGGACAGGTTCCAAAGTTTAAACTAAAAAGAGGGTAAGTGGTAACCTGAACCTTTTGGAAAAGTTCTTGTGTATTTTTGGCACTTTTCTGAGGGAAAATGAACAGATTTACATTCTCTGAAGGAGATCATCTAGTTAAAAATTATTGGAATAAATTGGAAATGTTAGCAGAAGCTTTAGAAGCTCTTGGAATAAAACTTATTTTGCACTGGGGCTCCGGGTGGCTCAGTCCATTAAGCATCCGACTCTTGCTTTCAGCTCAGGTCATGATCTCGGGGTTGTGGGCGTCTGACTGCATCTGACTCCATGCTCAGTGGGGAGTCTGCTGGAGAGTCTCTTCCTTTCCCCCCACTCACTTGCTCTCTCTCTAAAATAAATAAATAAACCTTAAGAACATTTATTTTGTACCTCCCCAAAAAACCAAAAAATAACAAATTCCTTTGTGCCGTGAGTCTACTTGTAATCCTTACACGAGAGACTTAGTGTGAAATTTTTAAGTTGGAGAATATTGATTTTGCTCTGTGTAGTATCTTGTTGGTTTTGCCCTATGAAATAATAGGCTGAGTGGCAGCATTAACTAACCTTCTGCAGTAGCAAATACTGCTCTGAAATGTATTAAGTAGTAAACAGACACTGCACTTTGTGTCCAGAGTCTAAGTGAACAACTTGCACGTAGATCAAATAAGCATTTGTACTATATTGTTTGGAAATGCTTTCTTCTCAGTGTATTTTAATTCATTCAGAAAAATAACATCTCACAAAGTGGCTGAGTGGAGACTTTTAAATGGAAAAGTTTTGAAAAGAGTAAATTGCAGAAAGTGGTCAGATTTGAATCCTGTATTTCAGCAACTGACACAAAATCAGGTTGGAGTGAAACTTGTTTGCTTTAACCATTGGGAAAGAGGTTTGCTAAAGTTGGTTTCAAATGTATGTATGTATGTATGCACATCTGTGCGTATGTATGTATGTTTGAATGAAGAAAACTCACCCACCATTTCCTGTTAGATTTATAGATGTGTTTACTAGTGGTTGAACTTTTAAAAAATCTTATGTCTTCTTTTGAAGTCAGTAGTGAAGTTCACATATGGGAAAGATTTAAAAAAAGAATGAAGTGTCAGCTCTTTTACAAAATGTGTTTTACCTTTTGAAATATAAACTGATACTCAGTTTATTCTGTAGTGGTTGTTTTTTTTGCCTCCTGTGTACAGACCAGGAATAAGATAGTTCTTAGGGATAAGATAATCCTTCATATGTGAAGCCATGAATTCTCTTCTAGTAAAAAGTACCTTTAAAAAAAAAGTACCTTTTATATTAAGAAAAGACATTCTCGGCCAGTTTTTTTTTGACTAATGTGTTAATTTTCTATCTCCAGGCCATAGATTAACGATATTATAGGTGAAACAGTTATTATATGTCTGATAACTAGATTTATCCTTATACTGCCTAAAACAAGATGAGTATATTTTTATCATTCGTGTAGCAGCTTATAAGTAAGGACCTAAATCTGAAACTTAATTTTTTTTATGTAGCAGAAGCAGGAGACTCTCACTGCTAATCATCTAAGTAAACTGAGCCAATAAGCTTATAAGTAAGGACCTAAATCTGAAACTTAATTTTTTTTATGTAGCAAAAGCAGGAGACTCTCACTGCTAATAATCTAAGTAAACTGAGCCAATAAGCTTATAAGTAAGGACCTAAATCTGAAACTTAATTTTTTTTATGTAGCAGAAGCAGGAGACTCTCACTGCTCATAATCTAAGTAAACTGAACCAATACAGTTGGACATCTGAGGCCACCAGACAATGTTAAAAGTGCAGATAATGCTCTTTTATATCTAAGGTATGTCTTAAAAAAGGTAAAAACAGGAAAGCAGGATGATTTGTATCAATTTTTCATATCTAAGGTAAAAAGGAAAGCAAGATGATTTGTATCAGTTTTTCTTTTTAAATTGCCTTATAGTAAATATGAAATGGGAATATGAGGTCAAGTAAACATTTATTGAGAAAGTACTATGTGTCTACCTTTTAATTTTATTAATACTATTTTGTATTCTGCAAACACTTGGCCTGCTGGAGTGATTTGACCTTCAAAGTTGTTGACTCGGTAACACAGCACAGTATTTGCCTCTAGTATATGCTGAATTCTCAATAGCCACAGGACACCTGTCTCACTGGACAGACCTTCCGACAAGCAGCCTGCTAACGGGTTTGAACCACAGGAGGGTTTCTTTTTTCCCTTGTGTAAATATTCCATTCAGTTTTACAGAGACTTGGAATAGTTGTTGAATAAATGTTGATTTAACAATAGGAAAAGGAGCTAGCTACCCTATTCTTAAACACGGGTCACAGCAGTTAGTTACTGCCCCGCTGGCTCCCTCTTCATCTGACAGCTCCTCACGATTCCAGTCCAAGATTTGTCTCAGAGAAAAGTCTCTGGGTCACCTACTCTGGAATTGGAGCCCAGGGAAATGATCGCCACCAACTGTTTTTATTTCATCTTTCTCTAACCAGCTCTCTAGGCATTCTTGTAGCTCGGCAGGAAATTGTGTGACCTACTACATCCACTGGAGATTTCATCCACTGGAGTTCAGCTTTGTAGCAGACCAAATTGAGAAGGTCTGTTGTTCATCGGAGGCATGTGCCACTGGAAGTAGCCCTTCCTTCTCGTATTTGGCAATAATCATTTGAAATTCAGTGGGTCATTGTGTACAGTTGAGTACAGTTTTTCCCTAGAGTTTAATAGGAAATAATATATATAATATATGTAATATAACAATATATATACATATTTATGTATAAATATATAAATTAGATATCATATATTTTTTCAAGTTTACGTGATATTCCCTTGTTAAGCATGTTAAATCCTAATAAAACTTGCTTTTGGATTTGCTAAAAAATATTGTAGAAAGAACCAGTGTCTTAGCCTTTTGGAAGCTGTTCTCTTCCTTTCTCCTATCTTCCTTTCCAAAAACTAAAAAACAAACTCTTTCTGTTAGGAGTGAGACGGTCAGAGCCAGGGTCCCCAACAAGAAAATGTGGAGTCAGAACAGCTAACATAAAACAGCAGTAACATCCTGTTTTGCAGCGTAGACAGGATCGCACTGACATTCTGCTTTGCCATCTTTGCAGAAATTACTTCTGCGAAAAGACCTAAAAATAAGACACTTAACCACAAAAGTATTTGTCAATATCTCAGGCAAGAGGTAGTTAAGACCTAAGCCCCCAGGTGTCAGAAAAAAAAAAAAAAAAGACCATCAGCATGTGGACATTAACCTAATAGACAGATACATAGGTGACCAAAGCCCTGATTGGCACAACTCAGCACACCCTGATTGCTTAAGAAAGTTCCGCAAAAGAGCTCATAAAACCCTCTAAACTTAGAAACTTAGGGCAGTGCACTCAGCCCCCCACCCCCACCCCCACCCCCAGGGGGAACTTTATACTCTTCCTCAATAAACTTTGCTTTGCTGTCCACCATTCTTCGTCTGGACCTCTTCATTCTTTGACACAGCACAACCAAGAACTTGGGCACCGAGGGGACAACAAGCCCTGTAACACTTGGACCTCCAGATGCTGGGTAAATGTAATTTTTGCATTTGTTGAAAATTTGAGACTTCCCTAAAAGGCTTGCCTAGTGTTGAATTGAAAGTAAAAGCATCAAACAAATGGCTCTTCCAAGTGACTGAAACCTTTTATTCCTATCTAAATATATTGGCTTTTGAGAACTGGA
Organism: Nasua narica; assembly: GCA_028533885.1. NCBI lineage: Eukaryota > Metazoa > Chordata > Mammalia > Carnivora > Procyonidae > Nasua > Nasua narica. The sequence continues at coordinate 113,875,283 of CM052802.1, read as the reverse complement.
ATTTTTCATTTTTCTTCCTGAGTTTTTTATCTCCTACGCAAATGATATTGATAATTGTTCTTATGCAATGTCTGTGTTGTGTGTGTTTTTAATCTCTATTTAGGTTGACCTGACAGTTCAAGAAAAGGAGAAATATCTTAATGTGTCTCGCTGGTTTTGTCACATTCAGCATTATCCAGGGATCAGGCAACATCTGTCCGTTGTTGTCTTCATCAAGAACAGACTCTATACCAATTCCCACTAGAAGCTATCCATGACATACAGAAGCGTGATCACAAATATTTTAAATGGAAAGTGTATTATTCTGGACCAGAGAATAACGTAAATGGACACACAGTCATTCTTTATTTGCTGAAGTTGGAATAAACTTACGTCTGAATGTTTTATTTGTTCTTTAGTTGAAATTTTGCAGCTTTTATGTAAAAATTCAACTGTCAAAACTTGAGTTGAGATCAAGTTATAAATTAACCTTTTTAATAGATGAAACTTATTTTAGTAAAACTTGCAAATCACTGGCCTAATCTTAAGGGAAAAAAGAGTCCTTTCTATGGCTGACATACTCGGCTATTTATCGACCTCCCTCTCGTATTTTACAATTCGTTTTCCTCTTATGGATATTTGCAGTAATTTGTTTAATAAGAACTATAATAAATTGTGCCAGGGACACAGAAAGGGAAGACAGATGGATTCATTTTCAAATATTCATGTGAGCCAGTAAATGTGGTTGAAAAAAATCTTCTTTGTTTCTTTCTTTCTTTCCTGTAGTCAATATTCATTGAGGTGAAACTAACTACTGAAGTGCCCTGGAGGGAGCTGGAATAAGATACATTCAGTGGAGTTAATGGTTCTTTTGTTGTTGTTGTTGGGCTTAGTGGAATATGTGGTGGCTAAAAACAAGGTGGGAAATTCCTGCTATCGCACTAACTTTAGACTTAAGAGCTAGTAGATTTTTCTAAACTAAAAGCCAACTCAAGGCTGCTGCTGAAGCACTGTAAAGAACAAAGAGATGTGCTATTAACAAATCTATACATTTTATAACTTGCTGGCTGATTAATCAGTTGAGAGCTATAGAACGTATATTTCCAAATAAAAAGAAAAATAGAGCCTTCGAGGGGCACCTGGGTGTTTCAGTCAGTTAAGCCTCTGCCTTCAGCTCAGGTCACGATCCCTGGCTCCTGGGATGGAGCCCCAGGTCAGGCTCCCTGCTTATCAGAGAGTGCGCTTCTCCCTCTCCCTCTGCCCCTCCCCCCAGCCCGTGCTGTCTCATATTCTCTCACTGTCTTGTACTCGTACACGCTCTCTCTCTCAAATAAATAAATCTTTAAAAAAATAGACTTTAGTGTTTTACTGTTTCATATTACTATTTTGGTGCTGGTGCTGAATCTAAGTATATAGTTGAGAGGTCAATTGAAAAAAAGCAGAGAATTGGGAAATACACAGCCCTATGGCTGAGTTCGGCTTTTATCACTTACTAGCTCAATGACCTTGAGCAAATCAGTTAACCATATTTCCTTACTCTGTAAAAATAAACCTAACAATTAGGATTAAGTGAGATAATATATATGGAAAAAGCCTAACATAGAGCCCACATCAGTAAAGTTTCCTCTTTTTGTAGGACCCCCCCCCCCCACCTCCGGCCGTTTTTGTCCTTCGTGTTACTAAGTCAGATTTAAGAGGCCAACTGTGCGCGATTATTTTGTAATAGATGGGACAATTTTTATAGGATTAGAGCTCACATTTCATTGCCCTTGAGAACATTTTTAATTTTATAATACAGCCTTTAAATTAGAAATGGTAAACTTGTATTTGCACACTGAGACTATAGAGGAGTCTCGTATCGGGAGTTAATATGTGTGCCGTAGAGACAGACCCAGTCTGTGAGTTTTCATGCAAACTGCTGCCCCAGCAGTGTCTGCTATAAGCATTCCGTGTCATGTTTCACTGCTGCAAATTCCTCCTTCCCCTAACACTTCTCTCTCCACCCCAGGACTGCAGGGGGAGGTAAGCAGGACAGGATAGATGAGAGATGGGCTACCCAGCTCTTCCTTTCCAGCCATTTCCTCCCTTCCCTTCAGGTTAGGTCAGCTATAAGGAAAGGATAAGATGACACCGGTCTAGCTCTATGCCAAATGTGCTCTCTTCCCATGTCTATCTTGTGAGTATAGGTATCTTTACATCTGCTAGTCAATTCTTTATACAAGGGCACAGCATTGCTTCCACAGATAATACCCAGTGCTATTATGTGCCAAGACTGCCTATCACTAACTTGGATGCTTAGAGGATGACGGTATGGCTCCTATAAGCAAAGGTTAGATAATGTTCTCAGGACCTAAAACCAACAGTCCATTTCCTTGTAGAAGAGTTGCAGTGCATCATGAGTCATTTCTGTCAGATACTTCTGTGCCAGAAATGCCCTTCCCTTCTCACTTGATATTCTACACTTTTCAGCTATGTCATGTCCTCCTGAAGGTCAGGTCTATCCTGACCAAACCGTCTCCTACCCCTGATTCTGGCACTTGAGATCATTGTACTATTATAATTAATTTATCTCTTCTATGAGGTTGTTAAATGCTTAAGCGCAGAGACTCTTCCCTTATTATATTCAGCCCTCTAAACAATGACTGGCATGCAACCACAGATGCTCAGCATATGTTTGTTGAAGGAATATAGTATTCTAAGTCCATTTGGCAATGACCAAGGGAAGTATAAGGGTGAATTGCAGTTATATACATCTATAAGTGGCAGAAAAACCACGTAACATTAAAGTGGTTTGTTTTCCTCTCCTGTGAAAGAAGACAGACAGTCCACAGCTGGTATTAGGCATCCAGCTCCCATCTTTCTGCTGCTCCTTATTGAACAGGAGTAGCAGTTTTCCTTTCTCAAGTTCAACTTAAAGTCCAAGATGGCAGGGCGCCTGGGTGGCTCAGTGGGTTAAGCCTCTGCCTTTGGCTCAGGTCATGATCTTAGGGTCCTCAGATCGAGCCCTGTGTCAGGCTCTCTGCTCAGCAGAGAGCCTGCTTCCCCGCCCCCTCTCCCTCCGCCTGCCTCTCTGCCTACTTGTGATTTCTTTCTCTCTGACAAATAAATAAATAAACTCTTTAAGGGGGCACCTGGGTGGCTCAGTGGGTTAAAGCCTCTGCCTTTGGCTAAGGTCATGATCTCAGGGTCCTGGGATGGATTGCCACATCTGGCCCTCTGCTCAGCAGGGAGCCTGTTTCCCCCTCTCTCTCTGCCTGCCTACCTACTTGTGATCTCTCTCTCTGTCAAATAAATAAAATCTTTTAAAAATAAATAAATAAAAATAAAGTCTAAGATGGCAACCAGGGCCCTAGATATCAGGTCCGTGATCAAAACCCAAAGAAGGAGAAAGAGGAAGGGCAAAAAGACTTTTCCCAACTGAGTCAACCAAAGGGTCTTTCCTGGAATTCCTATTCAGCAATATCTGTTTATATCTCTGGCTATCCCAGCTGGGATGAAGGCCAGAAACAGTTGTTTGGTCCACACATTGTCATCCAGAGTAAAATCGGTGCTCTGTCAATGATGAAGAAGGAAAAATGGGACACGAAGTAGGCACTAGGTATCTTTGTCACAAAAAGTCGTATTTAAATGAGAAAATACCTTCTGAATACCCAATAATTTGTAAAAGAATTTTTATTAGTAAACTGTTGACACTCCATGGATCATCAGTTTGCAAAGAATTAGAATAAAGTAAACACTTTTCACCGTCTACAATTTCCGTGATTCAGAAGCTATTTTAGAATTCTGCAATACTCATGAGTTACCAGGAGGCTCTATTGTGCTTTTAATAACAATAATAGCTAACATTTATTGGGCATGTAGTATGTGTCAGGTAGCATTCTAAGTACTGTGAGTGAATTCACTCCTTTAATTATTACCCTTTTTTTGCAATTAATGAAACTGAGGCACAGACTGATTAAGGAACTTGGGCAAGATCCCACTATCAGTATCAAGGAGCTGGGATTCGGACAAGAGTTTGGCTCAGACTTAACCTGTAAACTACCCGTGTGCCAGTAAGGTTCTGCTTAAATCATTTAGAGAAATTAGGTATATTATGTATATAAATTAGGTATATTATATATAGATATATATATATCATATGATATATTTGTGATAACCAACCTTAGGAGAAAAGCTGCCCTAAGCATTGGATAGAACGAGTGAGTGCGTAACTTCAAGAATAAAGGAGATACTTACACACTCTGAATATGCTAAATTAAGGAATGGACTTTTCCCTCACCATATATCAGGAGACCTTGAAGAAGTCAGTGCACATGAAATCCCTTTTATGAAATAGAAATAAAAATTTATGGTCTCATGATTTAATTTGCAATACCAACATATAAAAATTACTTGGCATGATGCCTAGTACACAGAAAGTGATCAGTCCAAAGAACTGCTATGGAAGATGGTAAAATCGTAACCCACAATTTTATAAACTCAAATCCTTAAACATTCTTAAGTCCTCTTCTGCTGTCCCTGAGGCACCGTGAGCCCGTCTGCAATAAGACAGTTGGGCAGAGCATCTCGTGATTTTGGCAAAACATGAATTTGTCTTATGATTTAGCAATTTAAAAATCTTTGATCCTCACATCTTTCAAGCTGTTCACAAAAGGGACCATCCTATTCATTGTTTTGTTTTGTTTTCGAAAAGAACGGTGAGATGACTCTAAAATAAAGTGGGGCAATCTTTGTGCATGTCATTGTGAATGCCCCTTTATAACCATTTTCTTTCTGCTGCTCAGAAGTCTGCATCACTGATCATTCAATAAGCCCTCAAATATTTATTTAGAACCTACTATGTATCAGAAACTGCTTGTTCCTGAGGATGACAATGACATTATTGCTCATATTTACAACCCAACGGTCTGTGACCAAATTTCTGAAACGGCATGTAAAGTTTCTTTGGGAGGCTGCCGCCACTCAGCATTGCTTAAAAGTAAATAAATACAATCAGATACCATTGGCTGAATGCTTACTATGTTGCGGACTCTGTACCAGGCACTACACATTCAGGTTATCTCACGCTAATTGAGGACTTAGGATGGGGACATGGACCAACCCACATGCGAACCAACACCTGGTTAAACCATGGCTGGAGTGAATTGGAAGCGTACAATTTCAGGGGCCGAGGACATAATCTGTCACCATATCACACACCGTGGCTGATTTGATTGCCCTGAGTAGATACGTGGCCCTGTCTCCTTATTCCACATGCAACTTTGAAGAACAGGTAAACAATTCCAAATAGAGAAGGAACGAACATTCTTCAGTCAAGAATCCAGAGGTTTTTAACAGATATGCGGGCATTCTCAATTTTAATCCCTGTTAAACGTGGGTCCTCCATTGGCTCCACCCAATTAAATCTGAAGCCGTAGTTAAGCACAGTCAGTGATATGCACGTAAGGTCTTCTGCAGGATGAAGGCAGGAAAATAGGAGCAGAATGAATGGCAAGCCCACCTACTGCCAGAGCATCACAAGAGAGCCCTGCAGAAAGTCCTTCCAGGAAAGCTTCAGGATATGTTGACAACAATTTAAGCAGATCTATTATTGGGAAAGAATAGGACTCTATTATAATCAGGTATAGGCACATCACACTGAAAGATCAAATACGCAACTATTTGACAAGAAGTCAGTTAAGAATTATTGTGAAGTATAGCTTTTTCATTTACATGTTTTTTTCATTTGACTTCATTCCTTTAAAAAAAAAGTCAGATGTTACATGAACTTTAATATTAATCTAGCTTTGGCAGAGATGTGGTGGTTTAATGGATTAGAGCATTTAGCTTTTTACCCCAGAGAGCAATATTTCTTCTTTCTCTCCATAATTAGATTATCTGCTCCAACCCATTACCAGGGTACTAAATTTCAAATTCTCTATACACCTGAGCAGGCTGCTACATATCTGGCCATCTTAATTTTAGTCTTGATTTATGGAAGCTGAATTACACTCCTAACTTCCTGGAGCTCTGGGTGAATTTTATTGCAAAAGCAATGGGGAGAAAGTTACCATCATATATCTCTCTTGCTGGGCAGAGCTTTCAGATACATAAGGGGCTCTATATCCCACTGCTCCATGTCTTGTATGTTGAATTTATAACACTTTGAAGCCCAGCTCTAGGGTTACATACAGGCATATCAGAGATGAGATGGGGAATTTGATTTTGCAATAATGATTACTTGTTGCTGGAGCCCACATTCCTGCAGGCTCTGCCTTTATTCCCAATACTACTGGTGAATAAAACTAATTCCAACTGCTACCTAATCTAGCAAAACTCATCTTTTACTTACGAGGGAGGCCCAAAGAAGGTAAGCAGGAAGTCGGGATTGAGATCTTGGCTATTTTTGCTATTATGTCTCAAGGATTTCTGCTTCCATTATCGTTGATTCCTTTAGGAATATTTTAATCTTTTAAACTTTCATTTCTTTGTGGGGAGGATGAAAGCTTTGCATCTTTTCCAGCCTGGTGAGTTAATGTGATGGCTTGTGTGTGCTGTCTCTTCCACTTCAAAGAGACCGGGGTCCCTAGGGCTAGCCAATTGTATTATGGATCCTTCAGATTTGGCTTGCCATTCCTTCTGAGTGTCATCTGTCCTAACGGTCTCACGGTGGATAATTTTTGTCCCCCCTAACATCATCTGCTTGAGAAATTTGTGCCTGGCAGGCCTGTCTGTCCAAGTTAAGCTTGAAATACAGTAGCCACACAACTAATTTGACAAGGCATAGCTCTGAACAACAAGGCCAGAGGCTTACTTTGATTAAGACCACAAACTGCCAGCCATTGGATTACCGATTCCAAAGTTTCTTCGGTGCAGTCCATGAACCAGTCTGTTCATGGAATGTAGGCTATCCTTCCTCTACTGTCTCATTGTTCCTGACCTTCTGCCACACTCACCCCTTTATCTTCAAGCCATTTAGAGATTTTTAACACTCTGGTAGGCCTCATCAGCTTTGTAGCTTCTGACTGCTTTCAGCATTTAACTTGAGCCCTGTTCACTTGGATAAAAGAACTCTAGAGTTGACTATCATTGTCAGAAGTTTGGGGAATGCGTAACGGATATCACACTAAAGCAGGGGTTCTGACTTCAGTGCACGGTGTACATAATCTAGCACTTCTCAAAACACATGTGGCTTGGCTCCAATCTGAGTTCGTGTGATTTGAAAGGTCCAGTATGGTGACTGCACCACGAGGACCATTGTACTACATCTGTCCCAAGCTGGGGTGACAGTCAGGCATGGAGCAGCTGTATCACTCAACAGCTGGTACTTTTGTCACATTTTCTGAAGGTTTGACCAGTGGGGGGGCGGGGGGGGTTGGAGCTCTCTACGTTTTGACTAGTCGGCCCTGTCACAGGAGCACAGATACTCTTCATGGGGACTCTGCAACTGGACTCCACATGCTCTCCCAGTGGTGTAGCTACAACAGAAGCATTTGTAGGGGCAACAAGCAGGACTGAGGACAGGACTGTCTAGTGACTGCCACCTGGAAGACAGCTGATCTCAAAGCACAGCATGCTACTACCACCAAAGTCTCAAGTCTGGTGTGCCCGGTGCATTCCTGAAACTTCACGAGATTCCTATGCAGTGATATTTACCATCTTACCCCCAAAAGACCCTCTAATCTTTTCGTCTCCTTTGCTTTCACTAGTTTCTTCCATTTTTAATTTTTTCATCTGCTTCAAAAATAGGTGAGACAAAAGGGGATAAATAGTAACGTCAACAGAAAATGTGCCAGAGGAAATCTCAGGAAGTGAATATGATGAAAAGCAAAGTAAATTTAGGAAGTCCCTTCCCCCAGTTATGTTTATCCTTGATGGGCTTATACCAAGAAATGAATTTCAATTTTGTTCTTGGTATGTATATAATTAAGTGATCCTTTTATTTATATTTTTTAATTTCCATAATCATCAGTATGGATGTGGCAACTATTACCTTAAAGTCAGAATTTACTCCTACTGAATTAACATTATTTCCATGACTTAGATGTCTTAACTCTCAAAAAGCACGATAACCGGGCAAATCCCTTTATGATTCCATGGTTGAAGAGTATCTGATATTGAATCTCTAGAAAATGACCTTGTATGGTGTAATATGATGGTGAGAACAGCTATTCTTAAAAACACAGAAGTAGTTAGTGTATGATTCCATGAATGTAATATTTTTTGAAAAGACAGAATTTTAGAAATGGAGGATATATTATAGGGTTGGGATGGGGACAGAGAGGAAAGTAGGTATGATTACAAAAAAGCCCCACAGGGGAATCATTAGGGCTTTGAAACTGTACAATATGTTTACTGTGATGATGTATAGACAAACCTACACATGTGATAAAATTACACAGAGCATCAGGGTGGCTCAGTCCATTGAGCATCTAACTCTTGGTTTCAGCTCAGGTCATGGTCTCAGGGTGGTGAGACTTAGCCCCACATGGGACTCTGTGCTCAGCAGAGAGTCTGCTTGGGATTATCTCCTTCTCCCTCTGCCCCCCCTCCAAATAAACAAACAAACAAACAAACAAATAAATAAATAAATCTTTAAAAATCGAATAGAGCCAATTGCACACACTAGTGCACACACACACACCATAATACAAATAAGATGGGAAAGGCAGGATTGTATCAATGTCAATATCCTGGTTGTGATATTAACATTTGCAAAATTTTACCGTTGGAGGAAAACAAGGCGAAGTGTACAAGGAATCTATTATTTCTTGCAACTATGTAAGAATCCATCATTATTTCAGAGTTTCATTTAAGAATACAGAAAAAGCTCATCGGTCCAGACAATAAGAGAGAACACAAGACTTTTGGCAGGATGACGTGGAGTCCAAGGGTGTGCTCACAACAGCCCTAATCCTCGCTGAAGTGCACGGTGCAACAGCCCGGCTCATGCGGCTCTCCTCAGACTCCTTGCTATGTGCCTAACCATCGCAGGGAACAACATAACTCAGTGATAACGCAGAACAAAACAATCAAACAGCTAGAACATGTATCTGCAGACTACAAGCAACAGAATTTCAGAAGAGCAATTGTATAGTGGCAAGTAGAATGGCTTCTCTCTTCTCTCCCCAATCTCCCTTCCCCACTCCCTCCTCACCCACCATCTACACATAAAAACACGCCCAGGGACCAAGATTGTTTCTGCCACATGCAAGTTGGGCAGTCATTTAACCTCTCTGACCTCTCTGTGCCTCAGCCTCCTCATCTGTAAGATGAAGAAAATAACAACAATAATACCTACTTCAAAGGACTGACATGAGGGTTAAATGAATTAAGATGTGTAGAGCACTTACATTATCTGGCATATCTTGGGTGCCATGTAGTTGTTTGCTCAATTGCAACACAATTCTGTGTGTTGCAATTCTGTGTGAATTAGCTTAGACCCCACAGGTAATGGGACACCATTCTCTACAAGACTGGCCTCACTTTATTTTTTATTTATTTTTATTGAATATCTGCTTTTTATTTATTTTTTATTAATATATAATGTATTATTTGCCCCAGGGTACATGTCTGTGAATCATCAGGCTTACACATTTCACAGCACTTACCATAGCACATACCCTCCAACGTCCATAACCCAGCTACCCTATCCCTACCCCCCCAGCCCCCCAGGCACCCTCAGTTTGTTTCGTGAGTTTAGGAGTCTCTTATGGTTTGTCTTCCTCCTAATCCCATCTTGTTTTATTTTCCTCCCCCACCCCCAAGACTGGCCTCACTTTAGACACCAGGCACAAGCTCCAGGTTCCCAAGTCACCCATGTTTCTGACCAGCTGTCTACAGATTTGGGAGGTTCCCTCTCTACTCCCTTGGGTTCAGTAATTCATTAGTATGGTTCATAGAACTCTGGAAAGTACTGTACTTATGATTTTAGTTCTATTGTAAGGGATACAAATCAGGACCAACTAAACGAGTACATGCATGGGGTGAGATCTGGCAAGGTCCCAAACACAAAGTTTCTGTATCTTCAGTATGCCCTACCTTCTAGATACATCAGTGGGAGATTATCAACTGGGAAGCTCACTGGAGCTTCTGTGTCCAGGGGTTTTATTGGGGTTACATTACTTAGGCATGGATGCTTGAATTATTGGCCATGTGATTGAACTCAGTCCCCAGTCCCCCTGCGCTCCCGAGGCCAGACTGTTAATATATGGCTCAAAGCCCCAACCCTCTAATCACACGTTGGTCTTCAAGCATGGCCAACACCCATCCCCAAGCCATCTAAGGGCCCTTGAGAGTGACCTCGTTAGCATAAATTCAGGCCACCATGAATAACAAAAACATTTCTGTCACTTGAGATATTCCAAAGATTTAGAGGTTATCTCCAAGGAACCAGGAACAAAGATCAGCCCAATTCTTTATTATACAACATAATAAAGTTTACTGAATTGAATAGGCAGAAGGGGCAAAGAAAGCATTCCAGGAAGGGAGTGTCTAAAGAGAAGCAGCAGCAATATGCTTGGCACAGTCATGGCACGGTGGAAAGACCCCCTAGCTGATTGGGCTTTGCTACGTTGCTAAAGACCAGGGCTACTAAGGTTCTGCTATTTGATAGCTACGATGCCATCTCATGGGAGCATGTGGATCATTGGAACCCATCGTAAATCCTGTCTAGGGGAGGTGGGCATAATTGAAACACACACCATTTAGTGAATTTCTTTATTTATCATTTCTCAAAATTTTACTATGTCTCGTCAATGTATTATTTCCCCCACAAAATTCATTCCTTCTCACAGTACCATGGTAGGATTAGGCAGTTTTCTGACTTCGTGTGGTGTTATCAGCCCCACAGCAGGTCATGCGACTGCACTCAGAAAGGCTGATGGCTGGGATGAAAAGAGCCAAGAAGAACCCCCTCATACATCTGGGGCCTTGTGCTGATTGCTTGCTGGTTCAGCTTTCACCCACATAGCCTCTACACGTGACATCTCATCTTCCAGTGCTTTTCCACATGATGGCCTTCCTACCACAGGATGCCCTGGACTTCCCGACAAGAGAACAAAAGTAAAAACTACCAGCTGTTTCAAGGCCCAGCACTAGCACAACATTTTTGCCACCATGTTCTATTTGTCCAAGCAAATCACAAAGTCAGTCCAGTTTCAAGCGGAGGGGAAACAAATTCCATCTCTTGATGGAAAGAGCAGCATGTTGAATGTGTACACAGGCAGGGAAGGAATCACTGCGGTCATCCTTGCATACTCTACCGCGTCATCTGACCCTCAATTTACTCATCAAGGTGGGTATTTTAATAGCTACCTCATCTAGAGGTTGAGGTTCACGAGAAGATTCAGAAACATAGCATATGATATATGATAGCATTTTATAAATTGAAAAGTGCTGAAAAAAAAAGTATAAGATTTTTTAGTGGCGGGTGATAAGTGTGGATTGGGAGAATGAGAACAGATTATACAGGGCTTTAAAAGGAGATAGAGGAAGTTATAGTAGTCATAATAACATGTATTGAGCATTTGCTATGTGCCAAACATTGTACTAAGTGCTTTATGGGTATTATCTTCTTTAATCATCACAACCTTACAAATGGATATTTTATTGCCATTTTACAGCAAAGGAACTGCAGGCAAGTGGTAGAGCCAGAACTTCAATCCAGTTCGGTCTGATTCCAAAGTCTTAACTACTACTGCACCTAGAATTCTTCTATCACTTATAAGTAATCAACAGTTGGGTAAGGGGAAAACTCCTACCCCAGAACTAGCTACCCCAGAACTACTGAAACAGAATTTTTGAATGTGGAACCTAGAATTTGCATATTTAACAGCCACATTAATGTAGAAGAAGCATTAACCCCACTGTACTATAGTGAGACTTTTCAGATTTTTCAGTATTTCAAAGACACTAAGAAGACAAGCTGAAAGGAAATTTAGGCTTGCAGGTGCAGAAGAAAACTTGAATACGAAAAGTACTTAGAAGTGGGGAGAAAAATGAGGGGCTTTAAAAATAATTACATTTTCTAGAGGTTGATGCTAAAGCTGAGGAAATGAAATTGAGATTAGAAAGGTTACAAATCAGACTCAACAACCTGCAATTAACCAAGTGTACATTTCATGCATTAATTCATCTATTTTATGCATCGCTGTCTTTGGGCTTATTTCCTCCTCTAGAACACCCCAATTTCCATCTTCTTCTCACCCAATCTCACTAACACCTCCTCATTTTGGTTCTGAGGACAAATATGTGCCCACTCTGGGAAGTCTTTCCTGGCCACTCCCAGCCCCAGGTGTCCCACATGTGTCCAGTACCTTCCTGCATGCTATCATTTACAGGCTTCATATGCTAAACTTTGGGTTATGTTCCCTCTTCAGCACTAGACTGCAAGACCCTGGAGGGTAAGAGCTGTACGGAAAGAGAGGGACAAGGAGAGACTAGGGGATGAACACAGGAATTGGAGGAGCCACTGCAGAGGTGCACATTGTCTGTACTTCGAACAAACATGAAGACTTGTTGAGATTACAAGATGAACTTTATGGAGTTTAACAAACCGCAGCCATTAGATACATGCAGCTCCAAAGCTGACACTTCGTGACCACAATTCAAAGCTGCCTAGCAAACCGGTCCCTTCCATAATTACATGTATTTTATCTTAGACCACACAACAACCGGTTGAAATTTTGTACATACAAATATCAAGAACAAATTTTTTTTTCTTCACATAGGAACGAATCAGCCTAAGTGATTTGGGCAAGTTACTTAGCCTTTAACCCTGTTTCTTCATTTGTTAGAAATGACAAAACCGTTTCCCCGAGTTGCTATGATGACCAAACGTGGCAATACACATCAAAATGTTTTCTAAAATACTGGTGGCAAGTAATAATAGAGATAATATACTTCTGCTATTAATATTCTGCGACTGTATCCCCTCTTTCCCAAGCTCTCTAAAGCAGAATAAATTCCAGCGAGTTTAAGGAGAAAGAACAGAATTTCACGCTAACGTTCCAACTACGGAGGCATCTGCCCTAACCCAGCATGGCGGAACCTGCTTCTCTAAATCGCCATCTCTGGCTACACTAACGCAACTGCGCGATAGGTAGACTCAGCTTTCCCTACGCCCTTTGATGACGCCCCAAACCCGCGCCCGGAAGGCGGGCAGCGCAGGTCTGCGCAAGCGCAACCCGGAGGCGGGTGGGCGGAGCCGGTCGCGATGAGTGGCGGAGGGACGGAGACTCCTGTGGGTTGTGAGGCCACCCCGGGTGGCGGCGACAAGAAGAAGGATTCGCTGGGGACCGCAGGCTCGCCCGCGCATCTCATTATCAAGGGTACGGAGTGGTAGGACTATCGCTGTGGTGGAGCCCGGTGCTACTCCACCTCCCGAGCGGCACCCTCTGACCCGGGGCCGCTCCCTAGGGCGACCCCCAGTTCCTGGGCGGACTCGCGTTCGTGGGAGGTTGGGGGAGTCGTGGCCAGAGCCCGCCTGGTTTCCTACGCCAGGTGCATAGTAACAACCAATCAACCCAATCCCTCTTACTTTTTCAAAAAATTCGCGGGTGTGAGTCTTGGGCCCCGCCCCTTCTCCCCTTTCCCTAGCTGGGGACCTTTGAGCACGGAGCTTCTTTGGACGCTGCCTCACCGCGGTCCTGGAAAGCTTAGGGAGGCATGGAGCTGGGAAGTCAGGAAGGGCCTGCGCCCCCTTGCAGGTCGCTTAAGAGTTGGGTGACTTTGGGTGGTGCGCTTTACCTACTCTGCCCCCCTCTGTCGTGCAAGGAGTAAACGTTATCTTACTATATGAGATAACATACATGAAAGCATCTTAAAACTTTAAAGCGCCATACACATGTACAGATGTCCATTTGTCTTGTCTGCTTTGCGCTGGGAGAAGGTTACATCCTGGATTGTCACGAGCCTGAATACTTGATTCCCAAAGCTCCCTACAACCCGGTTTTCCTGTAGCAGGATCTTTGCCGTTAGACTGCACTTTCTTATCCTCATACTTTTTTTTTTTTAATTTTTTTTATCCTTATCCTTTCTTAACCCTATGCTGCCCTGTCTGTCCCAACATCTTGCAGCGTTGAAGCCCTCGTAGGATGCCAGTGTCCTTGACTATCAGGGGGAATGACATCCTTCGGTTGCTGCCAGTTTCATTTTAACTTTATCAAGGTTGTAGACAGCTCCAGCGCAGCTAGTTGTGGCTGTTTTTCTAGACTTCAGGTTGTCTCTTAAATCTGATTAGGAGTGTGGGAGAGGTGCCTGAGTGTTAGGGCTAAATTATAAATGTATATATATATTATCTTAAGTGGAGATAATTAAAAGTGTTCTTACTTTTACTTAAAAGTGTTCTAAATTGGAGTGAAATACATGTAACATAAAATTTTTCTTAACCATTTCTTAAGTATACATATAGTTCAGTGGGCTTAGGGCATCCACATTGTTGTGCAGCCATCCATCTCAAACTGAAACTTATGGTACCAATGAATCATTAACTCTGCATCCCCCTCTTCCCTCTAGTCCCTGGAAACCACCATTCTACTTTCTGCCTTTCTGTGTGACTACTCGAGGTAGTTCATATAAGTGAAATCATACAGTGTTTGCCCTTTTGTGACTGGCTTATTGCACTGTGTATAATGACCCCAAGGTTTATCCATGTTGTAGCATGTGTCAGAATTTCCTTCCTTTTAAAAGCTAAATAATATTTTACCATATGTATAGACCACATTTTATGTATCCATTCATCTCTGGGTGGACCCTTGGGTTGCTTCTGCCTTTTCGTTATTGTGAATAATGCTGCCGTGACCATCGGTATGCAGATATCTGTTTGAGCCCTTGCTTTCAGTTCTTTGGGGTGTCTGCCCAGAACTGGAATCGCTAGGTCAAATGATAATTCTGTTTTTCATTTTTTGAGCCATCACCATACTGTCTTCTCTGCTGGCTGCACTGTTTTATAGTTTCCCTCACAGGGCTCCACATCCTCAGCAGCACTTGCTATTTCGTGTCTTTGGCAGTGGCCCTTCTAATGGGTATGAAGTCCTGTCTTGTCATTTTAATTTGCATTTTCCCAACGATCAGTGTTGTTGAGCGTCTTTTTATGTACTTATTGGCCACTTGTGTATCTTCCTTGGAGAAATGTCTGTTCAAGTCCTTTGCCCATTTTTCAGTCAGGTAGTTTTTTGTTGTAGAGTTGTCGTGGTTCTCTATACAGTCTGGGTATTAACCCCCTTGCTCATGGATGACTTGCATACGTTTTCTCCCATCCCATGGGTTATCTTTTCACTCTGTTGATTGTATCCCTTGATGCATGTATATTTTTTTATTTTCATGGATTATTTTTTTAAAGGTAATTCAAAGAAAGTTAGGGTTAGTGCAAGTTAATTGAAAATTGAGTTTTAATTACAAATATGTGTAGAATTTCCTTGGCTTCTTTTTTAATGGAACCGTTCACTCTTAATTCTGAAAATCTATTTTTAGTTCATCCTTATGTAAAGACCATCAGTTGTGAACAGATCATTGTTGAATTTTATCACCAGAGTCTAGTGAAAGGGAAACATACATAAATTATTTCAGTCCTTGTGCCCTGGGTCTTTAAGGGTTTCTGGCCCATGGTCTGGGTGTTTATAGGTAAGGACTGGGAAACAGGAAGGGCTTCCTGAACACTGGAGTGTCTGATCTGAGTCTTGAAGAGTCAAGTGTTAGCAGTTAAGAAAAGAGGGCAAGGCTCTTTTGGACTGAGTTTGGAACAGCATGTGCAAAGGTGTGGAGGCCTCAAACAGCATCGCATGTTTGGGAACGACATATATTGCTACAGTGTGACTGTGAGAGGTGGAGTTTGGTGGAAATCAGACCATAGCAGACTTCTTGCTTTCTTAAGGGGATTGGACTTTTTTTGAATGGCAGGAAACCATCCAGTAGTAAGTGTGAGAATCATGTGGTTTGATTTGTATTTTAAATAAAGCACTCAGGCAGATGACCGTGGATCTTCATCTTGTGGATTGGGTGCTTGTGAATTTGCCTAATTGCTAAAATGAATTTGTAACTCCAGAATCAGTACTGATGGTGCTTTCATGGTTATTCCCACATGCATAAAATAGAGAAAAATTTGAGTCTCTCTACATGCACATTTGTAGTTGAGACTGAGCAAGGCAGTGCTCTGCTTTTTGTTTTAGCTCTTATACTCTAAATAAGTGTGTTTTTTGTTTTTTATTTAGTGCCATATTTTTCACATTTTTGTGCTTTTTGGTGGTGACTTTGCTTTTTAGGATGATCCCCAAGGTGTATAGTGCTGAGTTTTCCCTCAGCACAAGAAAGCTGTGTGCCTTACAGAGAAAATACTGTATTAGAGAAGTTTCTTTCAGGTATGAGTTAGAGTGCTGTTTGGTGCGAGGTAAATATTAATCAGTCAACAATCCAGAAAAAGGAAGGGCATCCACCAACTGGTGTGTTAGGCCATTCTGGAGAGTGCCGGAGTAACATTTATAGCGTGTGATGCAGTGATGGGAAAGTAGCTAAATTTGTGGATTCCTGAGATGATTGAGAGAGTGTAGTGGACAGCGTTGTTGTGAAGCTGAGAAAGCCGAAGACATTCATGGTCAGTTGGCTAAGGTCAGGAAAATGTTACACCCTCCTGGTCTAGGGCTGGCCGCACTTTCAGAGGTGGTACAGTGTGAAAAATGTGCGACTTGCAGGTGAAGTAAGTTATGCAGATAAAAATAACTGGTAAGTGTTACACAGGAGAAATTGTTATATTGGAAGAGCTGATTTTGGAATGCCAAGACGGGCATGTTTTACAAGGATGTTGGTAAACAAACCAGTGTGATACAAATGCCATTTTGGTTTGACAGAAATGTGACCAGAGGCCTGCAGGAACCTAAGCTTGTATTTCCTCTAGGAGCAGTAGTTCTGTACGTGCTAGTTCAGTGTTTGAGGCAACTTTATAAACATTGCTACTGCAAATGACAAGACCTCTGTGGAGTGGGTTACAGAGAGGTGTGACTGTTCAAATAGTCCTAGCGATACAAGCAGGGGTGAAAACGAAGGAATGGATCTGAGAAGTAGTGAGGAAGAGTAACCTCTGTTTGGTGAGGCAGGGGATGGTATCAGAAAAAAATTGCTGTAAATTGTTTCGTATGATATTACACTAAAGGCCTGGAAATTCAGGGCCAGAGGAGAAACTTATTGGGTAATGAGAGATCTACAGTGCACTGTTTCTCCTCGTTCCACAGCCACAGGGCAGACCGATCTTCTGGCCAAGTGCTTATCTCTGTCTTTTGTGTGAAGGGATATTTGTCCAGCTCCCACATTGGAGTATGAACCTTTGGAGGACAAGAGATTGTATCAAACGACAGAAAAATGCTTTGCATGTGGTAAGGTTAGGGTTGAACTTATGTGAAAATCTGTAACTTATATTTACACTATCAGACTTGGAGAATTTGTAATCCATGGGACTCCTCATTGTAATATGCTTGCTTTGTTGTTAATAATGTTATAACAAAACTAGTTAGTGGCTTCATTTCTGTGGTCATGTGTATTTTCTCCCCAGATCTTTACTCTTAAATTTGGGGGCACAATCGGGGTTTTAGAAATGATGATTATCTACTTCTAAACAGAATTGAATTCTCTCTCCAAAGGCCAAGTAAGTTCTCATTATAGCAGGCTCCCCAAATCAAATCAGCAAAGCTTAATGACTTCTCTGTCATATAGAAAAATGCATGTTAACCCATATGTCTTCTGTGGATGATATAAATAATTTGGTCTCTGAGATACTCACTGGAAGAGAGATACAGTTTCAGAACAATACAGTGAGTAGTATGATAGCAGTAGTTGCCCTGGATGCTTCAGGACCATTAAGTGGGGACACTTCCCGAAACCAAGGACGAAGCTGAATAGAACAAATGAAAATTTCAAGGAAGTGTGATGTCTGAGCAGTTTTGAAGGAAAAGCAGGGATTGGGGAAGGGTTCCAGAGCATGGACTATGGCAAGGACGGATGAAGAACTTGATATGTTTGGAAAACTGCAAGTATTTCATAATTGCCAACATGGGGGGAGAAGAGGCTGGAGTCAGACACGGAGGACTGTGTGTGGCTACTAGGAGGCTTGAACTTCAGCCTGTTAGCCAGTTGTGTTTCAGAGACACTGGTATTTATTGAAATGTGAACAGATACTCTTTGTCACATAGGTTCTCTTATCAAATAAGGTCCACACATTTCTGCATACTGTAGCCCTCATTCGGGCATTGATAGTTCATACAAGTAAACTATAGGCTTCTAGATGATCTGAGGTAAAGGAACCTGTCTAACTTGATTTTATCTAATGTTTCCCAAACTTAACTCAGCAAAGAACTTTTTTTTTTTTAATGAACTCCTGTTATTTTCTTAAAAAAGTGTTCTAGGTAATGAATCATTGATGGGCTTAAGCAGAATTAATACTTCTTTTTATATTTTTGTACTTAGCATCGTTTCCAATATGAATCCTATTAAGACTCCTTAAATAGAGAATACTGCCCCATTGCATGTTTGCAAAAATTAAAAATTAGAGGAACGAGGTTATGCCAGTAAATAAACATGAACATGTTGGGGCGCTTGGGTAGCTCAGTGGGTTAAAGCCTCTGCCTTCGACTCAGGTCATGATATCAGGGTCCTGGGATCAAGCCCTGCATGGGGCTCTCTGCTCAGCAGGGAGCCTGCTTCCCCCTCTCTCTCTGCCTGCCTCTCTGCCTGCTTGTAATCTCTCTCTCTCTCTCTGTCAAATAAATAAATAAAAATCTTTTTAAAAAAATGAACATGAATGTTACATGTTTTTATTTGGAGATTTAATTTTCTCCAGGAGTTTTGAGGTTTACCTCTTAAATTATATAGTTGTTACAAAGTAGGATGAATAGAATGACTTACCAAAACCAGTTTAAAATTCACAACTTTTAATTTTAACTTTTTCAGACTTAATCAAAAAGTACAGAGACCTGTAAATGCACACTCACTACCCATCTTAATAAATAAATTCAAATAAATTTATAATAAATAA
Source organism: Nasua narica (assembly GCA_028533885.1). Classification (NCBI taxonomy): domain Eukaryota; kingdom Metazoa; phylum Chordata; class Mammalia; order Carnivora; family Procyonidae; genus Nasua; species Nasua narica. The sequence goes on along the minus strand of CM052802.1, from coordinate 113,856,304 downwards.
ATTCAAACCCACTGGGTACCTTGCTCTAATTGCATTGTTCTCCCTCCTCCCTAAAGGTAACCACTGTCTTGGTTTTACTATTTATCATTCTTGCATTTCTTTGTAGTTTTATTGCTTCTTTATGTGTCCCAACAGGAAGTGTTTTTTGCGTATTTTTCAAGTTTATATAAAATGGCTTTATCTATCTGAAACTTCTTTTTTGTTGAGCATTATATTTGTGGGATTTATCCGTGTTAATAAATATAACCGTAGTGTATTCATTTTTACCTGCTGATATATAATACTCCATTGTCTAAATATGTTTTGATTGTTTCCTTTTTTTCTTCTTTGGACATTAAACTCATGCTGTGGTAAACATTTATAAATGTCTTTCATTTGTGTAAGAGTTTTTCTGGGGAAAACACATATAAAATTGCTGGGTATACATGTCTTGAGCTTTATCAGATATTGCCAAATTGCTCTCAGAAGTATTTATATCAATTTACTGGTAGTGGATGAGATTTCCTCTCAATCCAAGTCTAAACTGGATTTTAACCTACATCTATTCAAGGGAATTGGGAAGAATAAAACAAACTAGGAATGCTAGAGATTGTGCCACCCAGCATGGATTAACTCTGAATTTCATTTTGTCTTTATAGACCTTGGAGAAATTCATTCAAGGCTTTTAGATCACAGACCAGTTATTCAAGGCGAAACCCGTTATTTTGTGAAAGAATTTGAAGTGAGTATTTAAAACGTATTTTGAAAAATACTGTCCTAGTTGTTAGTATGTTAATATACAGAAGGGGACGTCTCTGGTTTTAAAATCTCTGATTTCCATTCATGTGTTCATAAAATAGGCAAAGTAAAACTCATTCAGAGGCATTACTATTCATGGAAGGAGCATAAGACTAGGCAGCAGGAGACTTGGCTTCAAGTGCGGGTGCCTACTCTGGGGTATTGAATATCTGTTGATCTCCGTTTTCTTCATCTGTAAAATGAGATACAGTGGAAAAAAAGATCTTAAAGACTGATGGGTGTAGATCTTCCAGATCCATTTTCTATATTTTTTTCTCAGTTGCAGCATTAACATCTACCCAGAGTACTCAGGTTAAAACATGGGACTCATCCTTGGCTGTTCTTAACCAGTTAGGGCCCACTTTCAGTGACCATTTCTTTTTTTTTTTTTTTTTAGTGACCATTTCTTTTGGATATGACTTCTAAATCTCCATCCCTTCTGATTTCCATGCTTGCTTTATCACCCCAGTCAGTGCCAGTCTTTGTCGTGCTGCCGGAGTGCTCTGGTGTTATTTCGCTTTTTAAAACCCTTTAACAGTACTTACTGTCTGCAGGATGAAGTCCAAACATCCTTGTCTAGGCCCCTACCTTGTTGGCTTTACCGTCCGCCACCCAACATTTCATGCTGTGCTCCAGCAATGCTGATACACCAGCCTGCCATCCTGTTTCATATTCCTCGTGTTTTACGCATGTATAATAGGTTCGTTGTGCTTTAAACAGTAATGCCCCGAGCTACTCTCAGATAGATGGTAAAGGGTGTTGCACACAAAAATTTCATGATTCTGTGTAAGTTGGGGTGCTGTTTTCAAATAAGACTCCAACCAAACAGGAAGTCTAACCTGCCAAAAGGAAAGAACCTTTTCATAAATCCTTTAAAACTACAGAAAGCCTGTGGCATGGAGCACTCAGATGAGGGACAGAGCTGCAGCATCAGATACCGTTTCTGGGTTCAACAGGCTCTTACTTAAAATCTGCATAATACCCAATTCACAGGGTGGTTGTAAAGATGAAAGGTATGCAGGTGCATCCAATGCATGTGTCTATATGTGTATAGCTTAGAATATTATCTGGTATCTAGGGATAAATATTTGTTAGCTCTCCTCACCATTACTGTTTGGTGGGATATGGATAATCTGGGACACACAGAATATTATCCAGAGATGATTCCCTTATCATGCCATATGAAGATTTTTACCAATTCCTTGGTGAGAATAAAGTCTGGGCATGGTATGACTAGATTCTATGCTTAAGAGTCTCTCAAGGCTAAAATCAAGGTAGTTGATCAGACATTGTCCTTATTTGAAGCTCAGAGTCCAGTTCTTCTCCCTGGTACAGTGAAGCTCCCGTGTCCTTATTTACTGGCAGCCAGGGGCCCCTCTGAAGTCCTTCTAAAGGCCACTCATATTCCTTGGCAGGTGGCCTCTCCCATCTTCAGAGCCATGAGCCATTAATTGGGGGCACCTGGTTGGCTCAGTTGGTAGAGCATGTGACTCCCCACATTGGGTGTACGCATTACTTAAACCAGAAAAACAAACAAACAAAAACTTAAGTCAGTCTTGCTCACGTGGAGTCCTTCCCTCTCACGTTTGCCAGGAATGACCAAGACTCTAAAGGAATCCCGTGATTAAGTCAGGGCCACCGAAGATAATCTCCCTTTTTTAAAGTCAGCTGATTTTTAATGTATCTGTAGAATATATATACAGTAGCACCTAGATTAGGGTTTGATTGAATAACTGGGAGAAGGTGTGTGTACACTATGGGGTGGGGGGCCATCTTAGAATTTTGCTTACCATAAGCTCTTGTAACTACTTGATATTTTTCTTGTTATTTGTTTATTACCTGTCTTCCTTCATTAGAATAGAGGTACCATAAGTGTCAGAGGACTCTTCATTGTATGAAAATGCCTTATTCTCCATTGTATTAAAAATGCCTAAACCAAGGGTGCCTGGGTGGCTTAGTCAATTTAGTGTCTGACTCCTGATTTTGGCTCAGGTCATGATCTCAGGGTTGTGAGATTGAGAGCCTGTGTCAGGCTCTGCGCTCAGTGGGGTGTCTGCTTGGGATTCTCTCTCCCCCACTCTGCCTCTGTCCCTCCCCCTGCCACCCGCATACACACTCTCTCTCTGTAATAAATAAATCTTTTTGAAAAAATTGCCTAAGCCAATGTCTGATGTAGGTGCTTACTAGGACTCAAAAGAACAAGCAGCAGAGCCTTGACTAAAGTTTGAGTTTTCTGATGTCTGCTGATGTCGTAGGTCATCTTTGTCATAAATGTGAAAAGTTACACATTGGTAATCAGTGGCTGAGTTATCCCTAGGATATGTCATTGTACTTAAATGAGTGTTCTTTTAATGATATAGATGGTCTCTGTGAAAGGGCCATCTGTACAAGTGAAACTGAGTGTTGAGTGGCAAATGAGAGAAGCGTTATCTTTATGCGGTTGAATATCTTATGTTCAAGGACTCACTTCCTGTGATGCCAACACCTCTTTTAACTGGGATGGAAGCTAATTGCCGAGAGAAGGTGGGCTTGTGTCTGAGCGGAGAGGAATTACCTGCATTCCACATCGGGAAGCCTTCCAAAGTCTTTTTGGAAAGGAGGTTATATTGAGGAGGGGAAAAGAACATGGCCAAAACAGAGGCCAAAACAAAACAAAAAAGAACAGAGGCCCAAAAAAAATCTATCTTCAGGCATTGAAGCCTGACTTCTCTGGGATTAAATCCCCGCCCCCCCCCCCCCCCCGTGAGCTTTGATTATCTGCTTTATTAAGGCTTACGGTGCCTACTGAATAGTGGGAGCGATAACATATACTGTGCAGTTCTTGTGAGGATTAAATGGTATGTTATCTTAAAGAATCCGGGACATCTAGGTGTTACATGAATGTTGTTGACTGTTAGTATTAAGAGAAAGATGGTAGCAAATACAGTCAAATAAAAATGTTCCAATTCGGAATTTGCAATAATTTGAACAAGATTGGGTTCCATTTTAGGGGAAATAGAGATTTGCTCAACAAATGGCATGAGCATTATATTAGAAAAACGTTTCCTCGAGAATAAAATGATCTCACCGGGTGTGATAGAAACAGGCTTATTTTGTAAGTGTCTCGAGCACTTGTTTTGTGTGACACATAACGTCAGGAAACAGTGCTGTCCTGGTGAAGAAGACCGACACAGACGAACGCCTCGCGACGGATTCTCATATTGTCATTAAAGACCGGCCTCGGAAGGACTCAAAAATACCTTGTCAGCTCAGTTTAAGTGGTTGTCTTCAACTAAGTGCAACATAACTCCTTTAAATGTTTTTTTTCTTTTTTTAATTATTTGAGAGAGGGCAAGCGTACGGGGGGGGGGGGGGGGCGGGGAGCAACAGAGGGAGGGGGACAAGCGGACTCTTCACTGAGTGCAGTGCCCTATGTGGGGCCTGACCGGGGAGGGGGGTAGGGGTTGCTGATCTCAGGACCCTGAGATCGTGACCTGAGCTGAAACTAAGAGTGAGGCACAACATCTAAGCCACCTCGGCGCCCCTACTCCTTCCCTTGCCACATCCCTGATCCAGGCTTTTTACATGATAACCTCGCTAGTTGGTCTTCCTGAGGGAGTAGAGTAGTGTGGACTCTTGTCTGTGTGTCAGGTTCAAACCTTTTCTGTGTATCGTGTTTTGGCATTTCCTGTCGAATTAGAAGGAAAAAGCTGAAAGCATTTTAGAGGATTTTTTTTTTTTTCATTTTAGAGGCTTTTGACTTGAATTTATACCTGCATTATTTACAGCTCTTTTATATCGTGGTGCAAACAATAACATCCTCTAATTCCTCCCTAGATGGCGTGGTTGGGCAGAGAGGAATGGTGAAGCAGAATTATCAGGACTTCCGAGAACTTTCATCTCTCTCGCATTGAAATGTAGTTCTCCTTAAGAAAACCTGGCTAGTATTTCAAACTGAAGTTGTTTATGCTTTTGTGTTTCAGAAAGTTAATGCACAGAGGAGCAATCATCTTTTTCTTTACAAAATTTTATTTCTAGAAGAGGGGAGTAAGTGCCACATGGTGGCAGTATTACTTAAATTATTGAAGTCCTATTGTATTTAAGCTCTCTTTTTGTGTTTGACAGTATTTCTGGACAGTTAACTGTCTTTCTCCTGACTTTAGGCAGATCTTTTATGTCGTTGATTCCAGTGCACAGAGATCCCAGTAGACCCCTTTCTGAGCATCAGTTCAGTAGGATCTGTGGCTGTGGCGTTGTCTGCGGGACCATTATCTTTCTAGCCGCAGAGGAGAGGTCGTGGCCTCTCCATGTGGAACAGTTAGTGAGCTTTTCTGGAGTGCTTTTGGGGTTTTGGTCCTATACAAATCCTAATTTCTCTTTTAATTTTATTCTTTGAGTGCTTTATTGAATGATTACTGATTACCTAGGTGTATTAGTACGGAATGCGTTTCATTCCTAGTAATAGATACCTGAAAAATGGTGACTTTTTAACAAGTATTTATTTTTCTCTCAGTAGCCAGAGCTTAGGGCTGGAGTCAGCTTTTTCTTTTAACTTTGCCTTCTACCTCTCTGGAGTGTTGCTCCTATCCTTATGCCTTCAAGGTGGCTTTGGGAGCTTTAACTATGACATCTGCATTTCATGTAACAAAAAAGAAGGCAGATGGGAAATAGCAAGCAGTCCTTGGACATGCACATTTACCGCTCCAAATAGTATTTGGGAATTGATAGGAAGAAAGGGGAATGGATCCAGAACTAATGTCAAGGAGATATATAAAAATCTATCTCCAGGAAGCTTGTAGTGTAGGGTAAAAAAGACATATAAACAATGAATTTTAATGGTGGCATTATTATGGGAAAATAAGCACAAAACACTTGTGATCTCAAGAGGAAACAACTCCAGAAGCAACTCCCAGCAGAGCTGGAAGGAAAATTTTCATAGAGGGGGTGATACTTGAGCTAAGAAAGAAAAATGGATGTTAGCCCCTGGGCGGGGGGGGGGGGGGGGGGG
>CM052802.1:113788611-113850440 GCA_028533885.1 Nasua narica | reverse complement strand
TCCTGATCTCTCATTTTCGGTTAGATTATTAGATTAACTGTCAGATTATTAAATATCAGGATAAAGTCTGTCCCATATAGCGTGTGATGGGACACACACACACACACAATATGGTTTTAAATCTTGTGAGATTGATGAGTTTAGTGATTGAAAGTAAATTTCTAACATCCTGTCTTAAATAGCACTATCATTGGGCCTATTTGTTGTTTAAATGAATGAGGGTACAAACTCCCTTTCTACAATGAAAGACTACCAGTTTGCTTGCTAGAAGAAATAACCTTAATAAATGATTCTTTTTTAATTTTTACTTTTATTGAAGTATAATTGACACATAGGACATTAGTTTCAGGTCTACACATAGTAATTGAACAAGTCTGTGTGTTATGCGATGCTCACAAGTATAGCTACCATTTGTCACCAGACAGTGCGTTATAATACAATTGCCTATATTCCCTATGCTGTGCCCTTTATCCTTGAGACTTACTCATTCCCTAGGTGGAAGCCTGTACTTGTTACCTCCTTCACTCATTTTGCCCATCCCCCCTCACCCTCCGCTCTGGCAACTGGTTTATTTCTGCTCTTTGTTTGTTTTGTTTTTTTAGATTCTACATATAAGTGAAATCATAGGGTATTTGTACTTTTTTTTTTGATTGATTGATTTTGGGGGGGATGGGCAGAGGGAGAAGGAGAGAATCCTCAAGCAGTCTTACGACCCTGAGATCGTGACCAGAGCTGAAATCAAGAGTCAGATGCTTAATCAGCTGAGCCACCCAGGTGCCCCTGTCCTTTTCTGTCTGACTTATTTCACTGAGCATTGTACCTGCTAGGTTCATCCATGTTGTTGCAGATGGCAAGATCTTATCTCTTTTTATGGCTGAGTAATAGTTCAGTGTGTGTGTGTATGCGCGTGAAATATGTACACATTTCACATCTTCCGTATCTATTCATCTATTATTGGACGCTTCTGTTGCTTCCATATCCATACATAGCTATTGTAAATAATGCTGCAGGAAACATAAGGTGCCTTATCTTCAAAAATGGTGTTTTCATTTTCTTTGGGTAAATGCCCAGTAGTGGAATTACTGAATTGTATGTTATTTCTATTTTTAATTTTTTGATGAACTTCCATACTGTTTTCCACAGTGTTTGTACCAATTTGGATTCCCACCAAAACTATGCAAGGAGTCCTTTTACCATATCCTTGCCAACACTTGGTGTTTCTTGTCTTCTTGATTCTAGCCATTCTGACACGTGTGGGGTGATATCTCATTTTGGTTTTGATTTGCATTTCCCTGATGATGACTGATGTTGAGCATCTTTTCATGTGTCTCTTGGCTATCTGTATGTCTTCTAAAAAAAAAAAGACTATTCAGGTCTTCTGCCCATGTTTTAATTGGATTATTTGGGTTTTGGTGTTGAATTGTATAAGTTCTTTATGTATTTTGAATATTAACCCCTTATCAGATATATCATTTGCAAAATGTCTTCTCTCATTCAGTATGTTGTCTTTTCATTTTGTTGATGAGTTTCCTTTGCTGTGCAGAAGCTTTTTACTTTGGTGTGTCCCGTAGCTTCTTTCTGCTTTTGTTGCTTTTGCCTATAAGGCCGGTATTAAAGAGATCACTGCCTGTTTTTTCTGCTAGGATTTTTGTGGTTTCAGGCCTCACATTTAGGTCTTCAATCCTTTTTGAGTTTATTTTTGTGTACAGTGTCAGAAAGTGGTCCAGTTTTATTCTTTTGCATGTGGCTGTCTAGTTTTCCCAGCACCATTTTTTGAAGAGACTATCTTTCTGTCGTTGTGTATTCTTGCCTCATTTGTCATAGGTTAATTAAGCATATAAAGATGGATTTATTTCTGGGCTCTCTATTCTGTTCCATTGATCTATGTGTACATTTTTGTACCAGTACTGTACTGTTTTGATTACTACAGCTTTGTAGTATATCTTGAAATCTGGGATTATGATACCTCCAACTTTGTTTTTCTTTCTCAAGACCGTGTTGGCTATTTGGGGTCTTTTGTGGGTCCTTGCAAATTTCAGTATTATTTGTTCTATTTCTGAAATATGCTATTGGTGTTTTGATAGGGATTATTATTTTTTTTAAATAGCTTTTATTTATTCATTTGACAGAGAGAGAGATCACAAGCAGGCAGAGAAGCAGGCAGGGAGAGAGAGGGGGAAGCAGGCTCCCCACCGAGCATGGAGCCTGATGTGGGGCTCGATCCCAGGACCCCGAGACCATGACCTGAGCCGAAGGCAGAGGCTTTAACCCATTGAGCCACCCAGGCGCCCCTTGATAGGGATTCTTAACTTTATATTTTATTTTAACTTCAATAGTGTTTCTTAACTTTAGTGTGTCATGGTCTCCTTGGAGAATTTTTTTCTCCCAGAAAAATATGTAGAGGACGTATATATTCAATTTGAGTACAATTTCAGGGGCATTCTGGAATCCCAAAGCCAATCCATGGACCCTAGAGTAAGACCTAGAATTTGAATAGAACTGCAGAACTCTGCTTTCTGTTCTTCTTATCTTTGTATTTGAATTGAGAACCACTCCTTTGCATCTTTTTTTTTAAGGTTTTATTTATTTATTTTAGAGAAAGATCACAGGTAGGCATCGAGGCAGGCAGAGAGAACAGGGAAGCAGGCTCCCTCCTGAGCAGAGAGCCCAATGCGGGGCTCCATCCCAGGACCCTGAAATCATGACCTGAGCCGAAGGCAGAAGCTTTAACCCACTGAGCCACCTAGGCGCCCCTCTTTGCATCTTGATAAAGAAAAAAATGTACTGTAAGGAATGCAAAAATCTCTATGGTCTTGATTCATTCAGATTCCAGTGCCGTTGGGGGGAAGGTGGCAGCAGCCATGATATAGTTGGTTTAATTTTTCACTTCAATCTGTCTATAGAGATAGAGCAACTAGGATAGCAAAACCAGGCAACATCTGTCATAAAACCAGGGGACAAGATATCCCCCAAATACCAAATGACCAAATCACGAACAGCTAAAAGGCTTCTGTGGAATCAGAAACTGGAGGAGGACGTGGAATAGCGGCCGAGAGTCTTGTGAAGCCTTGAACGCTAGAAAACCTCCAAGTTACTATCAGGAATGCTTGAAGGGCCATTCTGAGGAGAAAGCAGAACCTTCGGAGGGGCCTTCACAGACCCTAATTTCTGAGTGAGCGGTGGCAGACCACCGGAAAGTCTAATAGGCTGGAGCCACCTGTGAATTTGAAACTCACGAACGAAAACACCGTTCTAGAACTAAGGCCCTGCACCCTAGAGAAACTAAAGGAGATTGAATACTTTGTGAAACAGCAGGAAAAGGGAGTTCTACAACTTTGAAATTTGAAAGACTGTCCTGACCACCCCTGCCTTCTAAAAATAGAGGAAAACTAATTTCACTTCAAAGTAAGCAGGATTCAAAACCTGTAACAGTAATGTCCTTTAAGGCAGTGAGTATAAGTATGACCACAAAAGAGATAACCTAATATTTAAAATGAGCTTAGGGGGGGCGCCTGGGTGGCTCAGTGGGTTAAAGCCTCTGCTTTTGGCTCAGGTCATGATCTCAGGGTCCTGGGATCGAGCCCTGCATCGGGCTCTGCTTGGCGGGGAGCCTGCTTCCCCCTCCCTCTCTGCCTGCCTCTCTGCCTACTTGTGATCTCTCTCTCTCTCTCTCTCACACTGTCAAATAAATAAATAAATAATCTTTAAATGAGTTTAGGAAGCATAAGAAAATTATTAGAAATGAGGAAAAAGTGGTATAAACCAGAATCAGAAAAACTCAAAATTGATTGGCTAAAACAAATGGAAAAAAAAAAAGCTAAGGTGCAAAATTGAGGAAAAAGAAATTTTAAAAATCATTTCAGGAATGAAAACTAAACTAGAAGGAACTCAGGAGTGAATAAACACAATAGATAGTCCTTGTTTGAAATTTAAGACATAGTGAAGGAGATAAAAAAGAATTCAAGAGAAAGGAGTAGTTATTGATAGTAAATACAGAGGATGCAATACAGTGTATGTCCCATAATCAGTTCCTAGAGAAGAAAACCAAAGTGATGTAATAGAACAAATGTGAAAACTAAAATTCAAGAAAACTTTCCTGAAATTAAATACTAGTGAAATCCTATGGAAGAGCACGCTGCTGTCAGGGAAAACTAACCCAGAAGATCCTATACTGAGAAATTTTTTAATCTATTGGATTTCATAGAAAATTTTTTTTTCCTGTGGGCATGTAGACAAAATGGCTAAGTCTTTTACTGCGGGAAGAAAACCTGATTGTTAACAGACTTATCTGTCTTATGCCAGAAGACAGTGGATTTCTCAGCCGGGGATTTTCTGTCTAGCCTAACTGACCCGCAGCTATAGGGAGCACAGATCGATGCACTGTTGCTGGGTCATGCAGGACTCTGCAAATATTGTTCAAATGAGCCCTTCCTGAGGAACCCAGTATCTAATCCACACAGTGAGTTTCAGATGACCAAAAGGATTGGCAAGACTTCTACCTACCAATAGTTGGTAAGCATGAAATACATAATTGGCTTACAAAACTAAGACTGAATGGTAGTTGTAAGGGACAGAGTATGACTCGCAGTGGCTGCTTTCTCATAGTGCGGACTCGGTCTGTCGGAAAGTGGAGGCGGAGGGAAGTGTATAGGAAAAGTAGAATATCGTCTCTTGTTGCCTCATAAATATTAGCTGGGAGTAAAAGGACACTGTTTCACATTGGATCCTGAAGGCGTGAGAAAGCTAGAGAAGGAGGTGATCCTAATATTAATACTGCGTATAGTAGGGAACCAGTAGACAGTAACCAAAAAAGTGGAGACCAAGGGTATTGTATAAAGTATTGATATTAACACAACCATGAGAACAAAAATGCCAAATTCTTCTCAGTAGTGAAAGAGATGCCAAAAGAGAACAAGTAGAGCACATGACCACACGGAAAAAGATGATATACATTGTGTGTGTGTGTGTGTGTGTGTGTGTGTGTGTGTGTTTCCCTCATAAAGTGAAATAAGAATAGTCTGTATATCGTGTTTCCACTTAAGAAGGAAGAAATTGGAAAAAATATATATACTTACACATACATATGAATAAATATGATGGGGGAGAACAAAGGCAAAAGAGAAAATTAGATTTCCTTACATCTTACAGCCCTTTGCCAGATTTTGAGACAGGCAGAGTGACCTTCTGAGAACTCAACTGTCTCCGTGATAATGCTTTGCTAAGGGCAAAGGCAGACTTAGCTTAATACTAGCCTGACCTCCAGGATCCTCTAAGTCTCCTTTAACATATAAAAATTGCTTTGGAAACTTCCTTTTCCCTACCCCCATATCTTTTTATTACGTTAGCAATCATCCTCCAAGCATGTGGCCCCCGATAAACATCTGAAGGGTCTCATGACTAAGGGTTTACTAAACAGTAGTAAATGACCTTTACCTCATAACAGCTAGCCCCTCAAGGTCCTGGAAACCATGCTTCCAAATTCCTTAAAAGAAGATGCCTGTGGCCATAACACCCTGAACAGGCCTGGTCTCCTTAGAGGCTTACGCTGTCCCTAATCAATCAATCCTCACAACCCCAGTGCAGCTCCTTCTGCCCACAGGTCCTATCCCCATGCTTTAATAAAACCACCCTTTTGCACTTGAAGACCCCTCAAGAATTCTTTCTTGACCATTCACTCCGAATCCCAGCATTTTCACATCAAATACATCCACATACACATTTATATATGCCTGTGTGTGTATATGTGTATATATATGTATGTAGGTGGATGTATATCCTTATACTTAAGACAGTGGTAAGATAAAGTTTTAAAATAATTACCTAAAGAGAGAGGAAGGAATACAATGCAGAGGACATGGATAGAAGCCAGACTTTTTTGAATGTATATGTATTTTTTTATAGATGTAATTTTAGAGACATTTAAATATTTTACATAAAAGAAAATTAAGTTTGAAGGAACAGTCCCTAAAAATCAAGTAAAATGTCAAGAAGCAAACCTGTGTTTCTGGATGGTAGCCTTGTCATGCAGAGAGAAACTTAGTAACTTTGTAACTTAGTAACTTTCCAAATAAATTTCAAACAGGGCAGTTTGTACATTGCTAGTGGAATATGCCTTCAGAACAGCAGCAGCAACAGCAAAACAACCCGTAAGCTGTTTGCAGTAATGGTTTTGTGGAAGCGAGTGTCGTCCTTGTCATTTGAGTGAAGTGGTAATAAAGCAAATGCATAGTTCTCTTGGTGTTCTGAAAACTACAAAGAAACGGATAAGATAGAACAGTAATTAAAAGCCTTATTAATTTGTGAGTATGAACTTAAAATGTATCTCTTAAAAGCACATAACCTATTTTATGGCCTTGTCCACTGAAAGCCCTAGAAATAATGACTGACCCAGTAGCAGTGACCGCCCCTAGTGATCATTCTCAAATACTATTTCTAATTATTAGTGGTGTTTAGAGACCTGCTGATTCCAAGTCTGAGTCCAGAAATCTACAAGGTGAGCCTGGAGCACCCAGTCATATCAGAAAGCAAAGCAGCTACTAAAAAACATACAGTTTTTGTCTAAAGCATTGCAGAGCCAACTTGACTGGGCTTCCACTGGACGAAGATAGGACAGTTTGAACACCAGTAAGGAAAAATACTGTAATGGCTTGAAAACTTCAAATATGTTAATTCTGTGAGTCATAGGAATACATAGAAACAAACAGAAACCTTTAGAGAATACTAGGGAACCAAATCATTACTTTTTAAAACTGTTAAATTAGAGGAAATAATCAAGTGTTTTATTTTGCCTTTCACATGTAAGCATTCCTAAGAGTAACCAAATAGTTGAGGGGCAATTTTTTTTCCCAGAAGTACTCCTGCTGATAAAGGAAGATGGAATGCTACCAACGTCCTGCTGAAACTACACAGCCCACCTCTGAAATACTATTGCAAACAAAAAAACAAAACTCTGAATCTGATCAAGCCTGTAGTTCTAACTACTAATTTACAGGAAAGAGAACAGACAAAAGGATGTTAAATTACACCACGGGGGTTCATTCAGCCAAATAACAGACTGTGGGAAACTGCAGAACAGATGACTCACTTTTTTCCCCCAACAAATTGCAAAGAAAAAAATGATGGAAGGGAAATCTATAGATTAAAAAAGATTTAAGAAATATATTAACCAGTTGCAATGTATAAGTTTTACTTCGATTTTGGTTTAAACGGGGATAAAAAAGAACATTAATGGGACATTTGGGGAAATGGGAATACCACCTTGATATTTAATAGTGTTAAAGAATTATTGAGCACGTGTGTGCACGTATGTGTGTATGTGTGAGTGTGAGGAGAGAAGGGGACAGAGAGGTGGTCTTTTTTTTTAAGATTTTATTCATTTTCTTGACAGGAGAGAGATCACAAGTAGGCAGAGAGGCAGGCAGAGGGGGGGGTGGGGGGAGGGGGAAGCAGGCTCCCTGCTGAGAGCTCCCAATGAGACTCTGAGATCAGGACCTGAGGCAAAGGCAGAGGCTTTAACCCACTGAGCCACTTAGGTGCCCCTACCCTTTTTTTTTTTAATACACTTTTTATTTTGTATTAATTTTAGACCGACAGTAAAGTTGCTAAGATAGTATAAATAGTTCTTGTGTACCCCTCACTCAATTTCTCTCCCTATTAATATCTTATATAATGGGTAAAAACCAAGAAACTAACACTGATACATTACTATCGATGAAATACCAGACTTTATTGGGGTTTCACCAGTTTTTCCATTACAGTCCTCTTTTTATTCTGGAATCTAATCCAGGGTACCACATTGGATTTACTTGACTGTCTTTTTAGTCTTCTTTGGTCTCTGACAGTTATCTTTCTTTGTTTTTCATGACTTTTACAGACTTGAATACTGGCCAGTAGCCTGTAGAATGTTCCCCAATCTGGGTTTGTCTGATGTTTTTCTTAAGATTAGACTGGGGTTATGGGATTTGGGGAAGTGCCCTTGTCACATTACATCAGAGGGTACATGTTATCACCATGACATCACTGATGATGTCAACCTTCATTGTCTTCACTCTGAAGTCAGTATTTTTTGCTTTCCCTACTGTGTTCTTTGGAAGCAAGTCATTAAAACTGGCCTACCCTCAAGTGATGGTGGTGGGGTAGTATTAAAGTCTACTTTCTAAAGTGGGGGGTGTCCTCAAGACCACATCCAGGTTCAGTGATTGGACTAATAGGCCTTAGCTTATGGTCATACTGGTGGGTAGGCTTTAATATGGCAGAAGGATACAGAGCAAAATCAGCAAAGGAAACAGGTGGATGACAAAGATTTTGGAGGAAACCAGGCAGAAGCTTCCAAGAATCTTCAGTGGAGTCACACAGGATGTGTGGCATTTCCCCAGCAATGCACTGTGACAACACAGGTGAAATGCCTACCGGAGAAACTCACCTGAGTCTAGGAGTCCAGGGATTTTATTGGCAATTGGTCAGATAGGCAGTCTGTGCCTGGCATGTATCAAAATTCCAGACTCCCAGAAGAAAAGATGTGTCTTATCATTTATAGAAAGTTATATACTAGTGTAGGGAACTATTTACTGGGCGAGTTCCCAGCCTCCGGCCAAAGGCCAGCCTTGCAAGCAGGCCTTTCTAAGGAGAGTGGGCAATGTTAACTCTTTTCTGTATAGAGAAGTATCTACATGTTGTTACCTTTACTGCACATTTTTGAGAAAAATGGAATGAGATTTAAAAACAGCCTAGTAATGGGAGCTATTATTATGTGTTTGATAAAAGAAACACAAAATTAAAATTAGGTCAAGGGCGTCTAATTTCTTTGCTGTACAGAATGAAGTATGTGGCAATCTAGGTCTCTTTCTGTTCATTTAGTGTTTCTCCTGCCCAGTTTTAAGCACTGCTATAAAAATATTACTCATATTGCAACTTTTGAAGCATTTCATAATAAAAAAATGCCTCCAGGTTATGACCTCATTTATTGCCAAATAATTGGAAGAAAGCTGTGTAAATTTCATTAATAAGTAATAACATAACAACCGAAACCTGGCTGGAAATCCCAGAAAGTAATTACTGAGATTTAAGACACAGTATGTATTAGTAACTTACTTTCTTTTAATAGGAAAAACGTGGTCTTCGAGAAATGCGAGTTCTTGAAAATTTGAAGAATATGATCCATGAAACAAATGAACATACTCTTCCCAAATGTAGAGAAATCATGCAGGACAACTTAAACCAAGTTCTCCAGAGATGTAAGCCAGCGTTGTTTTTTTAAATATATATATTGTTTTATTTCAAATGAGTGCTATGCCAAAATGTATTTCCTTCAGTATTTTGGTAGTAGGTGGAGAGAGAATTCTTTTTTTTTTCTTTTTAAAGATTTATTTATTTATTTGACAGATCACAAGTAGGCAGAGAGGCAGGCAGAGAGAGAGGAGGAAGCAGGCTCCCCGCTGAGCAGAGAGCCCAAGGTGGGGCTCAATCCCAGGACCCTGAGTTCATGACCTGAGCCGAAGGCAGAGGCTTTAACCCACTGAGCCACCCAGGCGCCCAGGGTGGAGAGAGAATTCTTAACCGAAACATATAAATTGAAAGCCCTGCCGCAGAGAACATTGACTACCTTGTGATTAATGTACGTTGCCGTTGATGTTGAGAGCATTAATCTCCAAAGTGAGATGTGTGCATCTGGGGTGCACAAAACAATCAGTCTTTTTAGGATGTGAAAAAATTGCAACATATTTTATCTTTTTTGTTTTTTAATTATCCATAAGAAGTGTGATAGCTAGGAGTTAGGTTATGAAATGAAGCTTCTTTTTCAAACAGGATACTAGACTTTTTTTAACTGTTTAAAGAAATAATCCTGTCATAAATGTTTATATCTTAAAACATTTTTCATTAAGGAAAATGTACTTTGGAGAGATAGTTAAAAAATCCTTATTAAACATATCAAATAATAATATAAAATAAAAGGAGTTTTATTAATAACTGATTTTACTCAAGGCTTCGCCTTAGATCTATATTGACAGTATTCAGCTTTCCCAAGGATAGTTCATGCTGGTAACTGAAAAAATATCTTTCTGGGGAATAAAAAAAAGAAAACAAAACTAGCCAGTAACATAATGATCTGTGAAGGAAAGCCACAGGGAGATTTGGTTGATAACTGAATTAAAAGCAAGTCTTTGTATTCAAGTCCGGGTTAGTCTTGTATAGTCTAATACCTTTAGGAGCTTGGAGAGAACGAATGCCCCAAGATTACGTTTGGTTTCTTTGACTGGAGTAGTAGAAAGTCTAAAATTCTAGGTTTTTGCATTTTACTACAGATGTCCCTTGTTTGTTTGTACCGTCACTTCCTTAACTCTGACAGTCATTCTAGATGTCATACTAACAGTAAAACTTGAATTACTATTAATAAGAATACCTACGAATGCATTTGGGATAGGCCTATAACTTGCCTTTTCTATACTTTGAGTATATAAAAATAAATTGGGTTAAACTTGGAAAAAATCTATGCATATTTTGACTTACTTCATTCCCAGTTGGGCTAATGTTACTTCTAATTTGAGGATGAGCCTCTTAAAAGTAGAGTCTTCACAATGAAATAGAAAAGTATTGCTGGTAAAATGGGATTCAGACTGTACACGTGTCCTGAAAGGAAGAGTTGAAACGCGTAAAATATGAAGTCTTAAGATCTGTGGACTAGCCTGGGTGTAATAAGGTCTAAGAAATGGCTTTTGGAGGTGTTTTCCTGCCAGAAGCAGGAAAGGCTTCTTCAGTAGGCTTCTGCCCAGGTATTTTCTGGTAAGCATTAGGAGCATGGGTAGAATGGATGGGTAGAATAGATGATTATCTGCTTTAGTTTCAAAGATTTGCCTCGGCCCAGCTGTTGCTCCTGGGGAATTTCGTATTTAAAAATCTGCCATTGTAAGTCAGAGTCCTGACTTGTTTATGCAATGCTAATTGATCAGGGAGTTGTACAAAATCATTCAAGCAAGTGTATATGGAATACACTGGAATCTATTCTGACCTAATAGATTAGGTAGCACTTTACAAGCCGAGGAATGAGTTGGGTGTTGTTTTGTGCCTGTTAACACAACTGCTACAATTCTCTCTTCCTGTGTGCGGTGGAGAGCTGTGCACTCAGAACTCCGCAAGTGTGGCCTTAAGCTGGTGGTCCCACGTGTTGCGCAGAACTCAGTAACTGTGGAGCAGTGAGCTGCGGACGTCTTGAGTTACTGGAATGTAGAACTATGACGGAATCGTCAGCTTGGAACTATTTCCACTTTGGGCTGGGTAGCCACCCACCTTGCAGAGTGTCTCCAGATTTGGTGACCAGAAGCTTTAGAACAAAAACTGACCTGTGGGCCCCTTAAAAATCACAAAAAGTAAATGAGAGCTCTAGGAAGATAGGAAAAAGCAGCTCATAAAGTCATCAAGAGGCAGCCTTTATGTTATTTTCATCCTGAAAACAATAGTAGCGTGTGTGCCCTGCTTACGAATTATTTCACAGACTCCCGGGCTTCACCAGCTTTGTTGTCTGGAGCTCTCATTGTAGGATTGAGGACTGCGACCTTGATTTGAGAGTAAGAAGGGCAGAGCCTCTCTGGGTTATTCCTTATTCACATTACTTAGCATGGTCATAGGAAAATAGTTTTTTCTCCTTTCCTGCCTCACTCTTTTTGAGAACATGACTTTATTTTCTTTTTTATTACTTAAACAGAAGGATGTATGTTTAAGTAATAAGAAAAAAAAGAAAGAAAAAGAAGAAAGCAATAAATCACCTTAGTAACCACCTGAAGATAAGCATTGCTTTTTAACTTTGGGGAACATCATTTCAGACATCGCTGTGTATCTCCAAATAGAATGGATAGAGAAATGATGGCTGAATGAATAGCTGGGAAGGTATGGGGGGGGGAGAGTGTTCGATAAGAATAGGGTCATGTACTTTTTAAGCTTAGGTATTCATTTTAAATTTTATTTGAATTTAATAGAACAAACACTTAAAACTGAAGAGAATACCTTAAATAAGTGTTTCTTTACTATAAGAGATAATAGTAATTAAAAGAGCAAAGAAAAATAATTAGGAAAACAAAAAATTATAAAAAACATTCAGAAGTTAGAGTCACATTATTATTATTTCTGCATTAATTAATGCCTTGAGAATTGGAGGCAACTTTCCACTCCTGCCTCTCTTCCCCAGCCCCTCACTTGAAAATCTTAACTTTATCAAGGTTTGCCATATTTGCTTTCTGTGCTACAGTTCTAGTGCTGCCAATTGTTTATTTAGTCTTAGACTGTTCATTTCCTTCTGATTTATTTATTAGATCTATAATGATATTGTCATAGTTCTCACTTTGTTTCCTTAGTGCTGCAATTTCATTTTTCATTTCATGCAATGGGTTTGCTCTCTTTTAATAAGTTCATATTGTTATTTTGTGGACCAAAGTACCTATGGAAAATTGTTTTAGGTTTTCTTTCTGAATAGGTGCTTTGTCTGTCTTACCTGTCTCTCACGTGTTAGGTGCTTTCTCCACCCCCCAGATCTGTTTCTGTACAAATTTAAGCATATTAGAGTTCTAAGAATTTTGTCAACTCATTTTCTTTTTCTAAGTTTTGGGGGATGAAGTAATTACAGTGGGATTAGGAGTCTCAGTTCTTGGCTGCCACATTTCAAAGTTTATAATATACAACTATAATTTGCCCTAGTTCAGTAAATGATGGAGTTTTTTACCTTTTGTTTTTCTTAACTTTTTATTTATCTTGTGAGTTATATGGGGGACTAAGTTTGGCTGGTTTTGCTTCAGTTTGTCTCTACTTAGAAATCTTCAGAAATTCAACAGTTTAAAATACTAACCAATTTTTTATAGCACTTTACCAGTTAGAATTTTCACCAGTATTTTCTTCTTCACTGACTGCCTCTTCCTCTCCCCATCTCCCTTTTCCTTTTCTCCCTTTTCCATTCTCCCCCTGTTCGTTCCCTCATATGTATCTTATTAACATTTTCTTGGGTCCACTTTGAGACTGTGACCAGAATCTGACCACCGTCATCATGTCCCTAACTGCCACCACCCTGGTCTAAGCCACAGTGACCTCTCACCTAGCCATGTAACTCATGTCTTTTTTTCCGTTGTCTGTTCTCCACGTAGCGTGAATGCTCTTTCTGAAATGTGCCTTGGCTCTTGTCATTACTATATCAGGACCTCTTCACCTTGCCTAGGGAAAAGCCCAAATCCTCACCGTGGCCTGGACATTTCTACATGATGGCCCCCACTCTGACTTTTATTTTCTTCCATTTTCTTTTCCCACACTTCATTCTACCTACTCTGGCCTCCTTATTCTTCTTCTAGTGTGTGCCAAATGTGCTCCCACTTCAGTGGGCTACTCTTCCGTCAGGTTTTTGTACATTGTCATTTCCTATAGATCTCCACTCAAGTGTCCACAGTGAGACCCTCCAAGCTACTCTGTAATAATCGTCGCCCTCTCACTCCGGCATTCTCTGGCCTCTTTACCGTGCTTTGTTTTTCTCTGGACTATGCCCCACCACCTGACATATTCAGTATTTATCTACATGTTGTCTGTCTCCCCAGCTAACACACAAGTTCCATGAGCTCAGAGCTCTGATTGTTCTCTGCAGTGCCCCTGACACCTAAAATGGTGACACATCATAGTCACGAAGTAATTTTGTGTTCATTGAAATGAATGAATGAGAATTCAGCCAATGTCTTCTGCTACCAAACCAAAATTATTTGCTTATGTATGTATTTGAGGTTTACATATACACACCATGATAGAATATATTTGCTTCTCTTGTGTGAAGACAGTTGGGATGTTGTTAACTGTTGTCTATGGCACAATTACTGTATGTGGTGCTAATTTCAAAAAATCTTTTGGTTGAGAGAAAATAATTTGACAAATTCTCGATGCTTTAAAATCAGTACAGTCTCCCTAAAACACTGAGACGACAGGCAAAACAGCTTCCTACTGAGTTAGGTATAACCAGTAAGTGATAGGGAGGCGATGGGAAGGTTTGCATAATGGGCCTTTTCCCCTTGGGGTCTCTGATCATGGAGAAGGAATGTTTGGTATAGTCACATGATTTTTCTTGTATTTTAGAAAAGCATCTTTCATGAAATTAGAAAGTTAGCCTTTATTACTGTGTGGCTAAAGAATTAAAAAAATCAGTTACTTCTAAGGGACTGAAATTTCTAAAAATGGTCATTCTGTCTGAGACCAAAGACAATCCCTTTAAGGAACAAAAGTTTGCCTCTTTCAGATGTGTTCTAATTAAAATTTTAAAGGATATAACAAATGACAAAATAGTGTCATAGTCTTGTAACTCTTCTTTTAGATTAAATCCAGAATGATTTAAAAATGAAGAAGCGCCCGAAGACCACAGAATGGATTTTTTAAAAGTTATGTTTGGAGTCAGGGGGAAAAAAATCCAATCAGGAAATGATAGAACCACTGCTTGGGAAAAATGATGTAATATTAATATGCCATAGAAAGAAGGCAGATCTAATCAGCTCCCATTTTGTTTTGTTTTCATCTTTTCTGTTAGAACAAACAATGATTGGAACATAATTTTCAGTCCTAAAATATTGTCTTTGATATAACAAAAATAAATGGTTACTGATAAAAACATTACTTTTGAAAAGCAGAATCCTCGTCTTTTACCATATTCTCACAGGGAGGGACCTAACATTTTTCTGAAAGGGAAATCACGGTCCCTGCCCTGTTACAGAACTTGTGAGCTATTTGGGGCTAGGTTTGGGTAGCATAGGAAGGCAGAGTTGTAAAACACCAGGCAAACCTCTGTTTAAGTAATTGCAAAATAAAGTGGCGAGATACATGCCTACCTGATAAAGGAATTTCAAATAAGAGAAAATCCTTACAGGGAAGAGATTAATCTGGAAGGTCTTTATTATGAAGGCAGTCAACTTGAACTGTTCTTTGAAGACAAGTAAAACATTTTCATTACAAGAAAGGAATAAGGAAAGCATTTTCAGTAGGGACAGTACAGTAAGAAGAATAATAGTAATAATAACACTCCTTAACTATTTACACTGTGTGAAGAACCTCTCCTCTGGCATTAATATTGCAATTGTTTGTAAGTATAGTAGCTATTGTATTATCTCATTTAATGTCAATTCTGAAGACCTCTTATTAGTTGTTAGGTTTATTTTACAGATGAGGAACTAAGGTGCTAAGGCATTAGGGACAGCAGCAGTCACAGCGCCTGGCACACAGTAAATGCTCATTCAGTATCAGACAAGTGAATCGATGAGCAAGCAGGCATGCCAGGTTACGCAACTAAGTGCTCAACTCCAGATTTGACTATGGCTCGCCGTTAACCTGCATGCGAAACAGTGAAATCAGTGAGAACATCTGTGTACAGTAGTACAATGGATCCAGTAAATCAAGAGATCTGAAAAACTGATGGATGAAGACCAGTTTCATTGACGAGATCATAAGAGGAGTAGAGTGTTGAGGGTATGAGCCGAGTCCTTAGAGGCACTGGTCTGATTTTAAATCTTGCTTTCTGTACTTACTAGTCGTATTTCCTCGTCTTTGTACCTCAGTTTTTTACAGATGCCAAAAATCTGTAAAATGGGACAGTGATCCTCTCCTAATAGGAAAATGGCATTAAAAGGAATAATGCATGGGAAGTACTTAGCATAGGTCTGGGCACATAGTACTCATAAATAACTACTAATTACTTCGAGTACTTGCGGTCCATTGGAAAGGGAAATCACACAATGAAAACAATCCAGAGAAACTTGAATGTGGCAGTGGCAGTGAGGATGGATTAACAGATAAGAGAGGAGGAGCAAGAGTAGAAAGTTGTGCAAGTATTGTCGGTGTCGGGTACTGCCTGCAAGAGAGAAGTTCGTACGAACAAGAGAAGGGGGACGAGAGGGCGAACGAATCAGAGACACTGTAGAGACAGCAGGTAATGATAAATTTATCAGGCATTTTATATCTTGTTAGAGAATTCTGTAGTCATTGTTGACAACTTGTCATTGGAATTAGTACTTAAAATTGGCTTGTACCTCAAGGCTCAAGAGTGATGGTGGTTCTAATGATGGTATCCCGAATATACTGGCAAAACTTCTTTTTTCCCTGCTGGCCACCTCACCATGACCAAAATAGTATCAGGTCTTTTGTATAGCTTCATGAGATCTAAAATAATCCAAGTTTTGGGGTGTTTTGTTTTGTTTTGTTTTGTTTTGTTTTGTTTTCAGGTGAGTCTTGAACAGAGGCTGCTGATTGAAACTCATTGTTTGTTTTATTTCAGTGCAAGCAGCTTCCGACTCAGTCTGTAGACTCCAGCAGAGGGAGCAGGAACGAAAGAAGGTAAAAGTAGATCGTTTGGCTAATGGGGCCTATAACTCTTACTGTCATCATATTCTTAGCAGTTGCTTTTGATGAAAAAAACCTTCAAATTTGTTTTCTTTATGCAGTGATTTAAAGATTTAAAAATGAGTAATCCATTGAAGATATGTTGAGGAGGTATGAGCACATGATTACACTATCCATATTTTTCTAACTCAAATTGCAGACCTCTTTTTTTTCTTTTTCAACATCTCCATCTTTTCCCTGAAAGTATTTGTCTAATTCAGAACAGAGAATAAGACTTTTACATAGAACAAAAAATACTCACCGGATTGGAAATATAAATCTTTTATTTAAGCATGAAGCATTGATGAGTAAGTTATGTATATTTCTTCTGGAAAAGGAAGGATTCATGCCTGTGGATGGGTTTTTTAATGAATAGTCCTACAAGTATGTGAATCACTTGCTGGGTAGTATTTTGCTTATTGAAAGTATATCTTAAGTAAATTCAGATGTGGAAAAACAGCACAAGAATTTAAGTTCCTGTGATTTTTTTTTTGCTGTTTTCACTTATAATTTCCATAAAGTATTTTTATAACTTTATCATTGTTGTAAACTAATAAAGATAGACTTTTTAAGAAATGTTGAAAATACTAAATCACTCTGAATATAATGCCTTTTATGTATCAACAAGTCTTAACTATCTCCATTTCTCAGGAATGGGTTGTGTTCAGATCTGCACTGTATAAAAATGCAGTGAAATAAACCTTGCCAGAGTTTAAGTTTCTGTTCACCCTCTGTTCAACTCTAAATATTGGTACGATACAGAGTTTAAAAATTCAGCACTTTGGTGAGTTAGACCTTACTGAGAAGACTCGACATTTCAGGGAGGTGAAGACTGCCCAGGCAGAGTAGGGTCCTAGCAGGCTGGGTCAGGAAGCAGGGCCCCTGAGCGTGTTGACAAAATGGCAAGACAAAGCCAGCGCTGGGAAACCTGTCAGGGTGTAGTGCATACAGTGTCCAGAGAGTAAAGGCAGGCACAGGAGCTCGCGTGGACCATCCCAGGCTGGACAGCAGATATTTTTTAGTTCTCGACTTTGCAGGGTGCCACTGGGGATGACAAGATTTTAGTTGGTTAACTTTAAGGCAGTTTATACACTCAGGAACTAACAATCCAGAAGAGGAGTCTCATACCACTAACACTAGTATGATGTAGGATAAAGCAAGAGCTGTGGTCAAGTTACAAAGAACTTTGTAGGATCTTGGCAAAAGGAGTAATGTCGTAGGAACATGGTGGCATTCAAGCCCAACCTTAATCAGTGAGTTGGAATTCAGTTGATGGAGGATGGGAAGAAAGCTTTTGTCGGGTGAGGGGATACAGTGTAAACAAAGATAAGAGACGTGAGAAGTCAGTAGCCTCACACAGTTGCTCGATAAAGTAAGTGGATGTTTCTGGAAATGATTGTGGAGAATCTTGAATGCTCTATTAAACAACTTGTGGTTGAGTGCACCAGGAGCATTTCTGGTTTTGAGAAACAAACGCTATTTGATTGATAGCACACTGGCTGCACTGGCTGTTACTGTAAATAAGCAATTCTCTCTTTTTTTTTTTTTTTCAAAATAAAAATTTTAAAAAGTGTTCTGTGTAACATGTTACTATGTGATGTAAGCAGATTCATGTGAATATATGCTCATACATTATTGATATTTCTTCCTAAGACATTGTCAGAACAGTTACAATTGTGATAAAGTGTCAATTCTTGCCAATCTGGAGCAGAACTAACCTAAAATTATAATTGGAGTAGTCCCTCTTGTCACTTGGGAATTTTTTCACATTTGTTGTATTAACAGTGTATGACCAAGTTAGGTGAGAAAATACCTGGAGTCTTCTACTTCTGCTGTTCCTTCTGTTGGCTAGCCACATCCCCTTATACAAATCCTTGAGCTTCAAGCTCCTCAACTACAAAATAAATACCAGTTACACTTACCTGATTGATTTTTCTACTTACCAGATAAGTTATATTATATATTCTACATAAAACAGCTTTGCAAACTGTATCACACTCCCAAGTGGAAGGCACCATTTTCTCTCTGCCAGCTCGATTATTGTTTAAGGTGGAGGCAGTCACTTTGTAGGTAAGAGCCCTGCTGTGGTCTCTTAAGTTGGCGAAGCATTTGAGAATCCCCTGCATTCATGATTTCTTAAATTAAAAGGTACTAAGATACTGTGCCATGGTTTGAATAAAAATGGCCTCAAGAAATAATAAAGTCCTTAGATTATGTTAGTGTTAAATATATTTCTTATAGGTATTGTGTCAGAGAATGTTACTGAACTATTTTTTAACATGGAGTGCACATTAAAAATTAGTATTTTAGAATATGGTGAAATGTGTTTCACTAAGACTATGCCATGCTAATGGCATTTACAAAGCTACATGTGTAAGAATCTACTCTGATTATTTTCTTTTTTCAAGATAATTTAATAAAATTCACCAGCTGAATGTTACACAAAGATGTATTTCTCAGACAATGCTCAAAAAAGTAATAATTCTTCATATTCTGCAGGTCAATGAATCTTAGTCTTTGTTTCTTTTTTAGTGCTTGTTTAGTTAGCAGAACATGTGAAATATGTATTTTTAAGAACCCTTTTTTCCTACTGCTATATCTGATTTTTGCCAAAACTTTGACATGACAGAGATTTCAGATTACATATATATAAAAGAGGCAGACATAAAATTTAAAGTTTCATCTAGCAAATGTGTACAAAGCAAAATTGACCTCTAGCTGGGTTTTACAGCCTCATGTTAATTGTTGCCCTTCGTTATACTCTTAGCCACATTTTGTATATTTGAATGGCTCTCAGAATAGAGAAAGATGGGAGTAGTAATTGAATAAAATAGACTATTGCCATTAATCTTTAATTCTTTTATGTTAAGACAATATGTGGAATTCTGTGGGAAGTAAATTATGATAAACGTCATTCATCCAAATTACACTTCCCACAATTGATACCTAAAAGTACATTCAGAACAACAATAAATGCACATTCCCCAGTTGTTTGACATATGTCTCGAAAACTACCCTGTAGTAGAGTTGCATTTTGGAAGCTAACATTAAATGTAGTGAAATGAAAATAGAACTAGTTTTGAAAATTCACTGACTTAAAAATATACCATCAAGGGAAACACGCTGTTAATACCTGTCAGTAGCTTAAACTTAGGTTCATGCACATGTGTCAACTTTTGAAGCCGTATTCGACCAGACTAGAGATAATAATAAATACAAATCCTTTAATTGATCTTGTCTGCAGATATTTACTAGATTTAGTTACACCCCGGCATGATTTTTTTCATGAGAGGAACGAAAGAGCATATACATTGTTCGTCACAGAGTTTGACAGTACAAAGGAATAGATCAGTATGTAGTAGTCTGTTTAAAATCCTTACTGATGGCTGTCATATTCTGACACTTCTTACTGAAGTAAATTCTTTTTCATTTTTTGGTATAAGGCCTAGGTAAAATTAATGACCGTATATTACTGACAGATGTTTGAAAGGGCCTTTTAGGCCTTAGTTGGCTTACTCAGAGTTTTCCTGTAGGCCTGGGTGTCTCACCGTCTGCTCTGTGGACATTTTGAACAGATAATTCTTTGTTGTGGCGGCTTGGGCTGTGCTTTGTAGGATGTTTAGAGGCATCTTTGGCTTTTACCCACTACATGCCAATAGCACTTCCCCCTAACCTGTTCTGTGATAACCAAAAATTGGAGGGACAAGAGAAAATTAAATGATGCTTAAAACTACTCCTCCCCCAGTAAAGAATCAGGGACTTAGACTATAATATATGCAAAATTTTGTTTTTATTATGTATCCCAGAGTTTATTTATAGACCAATTCTTAGACATGATACGGCCTCGGGATTGGCTTCTTCTCTTTAAATTTATCTCTAATGAGGTATGTGTAAGTCAATGTTCTATTACTGTTTCTTTCTTGTAGAGAAAGATGAAATCACTACAGCTAAATACTCTGTACACAGTTGTAGATCATTTTATAAAGTTTCTCTTCACTTTATTTTAAAGTTGGCATTTTCTAATTTTATCTTAGAAACAAATTTATCCACTCGTTTAAGAATGCAACTGATTTCATTCAGGAAGAACACTCGGACACCTGATGTGAGAATTTTTTTGTTGTGGTAAAATACGTATAACATAAAATTTACCATTTTAAACTTTTTAAGTGTGTAGTTCTGTGGCATTAAGTACATTCACATTTCTCTGCAGCCATCACTCTACCATCCATCTCCAGAACTTTCATCTTCCCCAACTGAGACTCAACCCATTAAACACTAACTCCCCTTTCCCACTTCCTTTATCCCTGGCAACCAGCACTCCACTTTCTGTCTCTATAATTGGATTAGTCTAGGTACCTGTGCTAAGTAGAATCATACAACATTTGTCTTTTTGTCTGGCTTATTTCTTTAATATAGTGTTCATTGTATTGTAGCCAGTATCAGAATTTCATTCCTTTTTAAGGATGACTAGGATTCCATTATATGTATATTCCATATTTTGTGTATCCATTCGTCTATGGATACTTGTGTTGCTTCCCCATTTTCACTGTTGTGAATAAAACTGCTGTTAACTTGAGTGTACACCTATTTGTTCAAACCCCTACCTTCAGTTCTCGTAGGTATATACTCAAAAGTAGAATTACTGGATGAAATGGTAATTCAATTTTTAATTTTCTGAGAAACTACCCTCCTGTTTTCCATAGTCACACCTTTCTGTATTCCCATCCACGGTGCACAAGTATTCCATTTTCTCTGCATCCTTGTCAACACTTGTTATTTTCTGTTTCTTTGGTAGCAGCAGTCCTAATGGATACGAGATGGTATCTTATTGTGGTTTTGATTTGCTTTTCTTTAATGATTAGTGATGTTGAGTATCTTTTCCTGTGTTTATTGGCTATTTGTGTGTCGTCTTTGTAGAAATGTTCATTCAAGCCCTTTGCCCATTTTCTAATCAGGTTGTTTGGTTTTGTTTTTGTTGTTATTGAGTTGTAAGAGTTCGTTAATATATGCTGGATATTAAACCCTTATCATATATATGATTTGCAAATGCTTCTCCTTTCTGTGGATTGGCTTTCACTCTGTTGATAGTGTCCTTTAATGCACAAAAGTTTTTAATTTTAATGAAGTTCAATTTATTTTTACTTTTGTTGCCTGTGCTTTTGGTGTGATAGCCAAGAAATCACTGCCAAATCCAATGTCACGAAGCTTTCCCCCGGTTGTCTTCTAAGAATTTTATAGTTTTAGATCTTAACATTTAGATCTTTAATCTATTTTGAGTTAATTTTTTTCTATGATACAATGTAAGGGTCCATTTTCATTTTTGGTTGCATGTAAATAACCCAGTTTTCCCAGTACCATATGTTTAAAGGAATTGCCCTTTCCCTATTGAGTGATTTTTGACACTCTTATCAAAAATCACTCGACCATATATGTGAGGGTTTATTTCTGAACACTTCTATTCTAGTGGTCTGTGTGTTTTTCATTATACCAGTACCACACTGTTTTGACCACTGTAGCTTTGTGGTAAGTTTTGAAGTCAAGAAATGTATTTTGTAAAATGAAGGCTTTATATTATTCAGATATGGTTAGACCAACCGATAAGGGGATGACTGCCATTGAAAGATTGTTTATTATTCATAGTTCCCACGAGGAGGATGCATGCTGTGCCACACAGGACCATATGAGGACGCACCAAGATTAGTCAGGAGGCAAAGAGAGGGGGAAGACAGATTATTGTGGTTCAGGTTATTGTGGTTTCAGCAGGAAGGAACATGTGAGACAGTGTTAGCAGACTTAGCATTGGCTAATTTGAATAATTTCAGCAGGCTCTAACAGATAGGGGCTGTCTGGCCTTGTGTGATTAGAGCAGGTGGATGGTGGCCCAGAGGGTGAGAACCCAGTAAAAGTGATTGGGGTATGGGCTCTCAGTTGGTTGACTTGCATATAAAAGGTACAGCCGCAGGGGAGTCACGAGTCCTATCTCTAGGAATAGGCTAACCCTGGGAGGGACAGTCTTTCCACTTGTCAAAACCTTATGAACACATGGTTAAAACAGTGTGAGACCTCCAACTTCGTTCTTTTTTCAGGATTGTTTTGGCTACTAGGTATCACTTGAGATTTCTATGACTTTTAGGATGTATTCTTCAATTTATGTTAAAAAAACATCATTGGGGTTTTAATAGGGAGTCCACTGACCCTGCAGATCCCTTTGGATAGTACTGACATCTTAACAATATTAAGTCTTCCAATCCATGAACATGAGGTGACTTTCTATTGACTTATGTCTTTAATTTCTTCTTTAGGAATGTTTTCTAGTTATCAGTGTACAAGTCTTTTGCCTCCTTGATTAAATTCATTCCCAAATACTCTTTTCAATGCTATTGTAAATGGAGTTTTCTTAATATCCTTTTTGGATTGTTCATTGTCAGTATATAGAAATGCAATTGATTTTTGAGTTCTTATTTTGTATCTGGCAGATTTGGTGAATTTGTTGATTCTAGTCTGTTTTTTTGTGGAACATTGTGGTTTTTTACATGTAAGACTATGCTCTGTAAGCACAAATAATTTTACTACTTCTTTTCCAATTTAGATGCCTTCTTTTTTTCTCTCCTAATTGCCCTGGGTGGGGCTTCTAATACTCTGTTCGGTAGAAGTGGCAAAAGCAAAATTTTGTTGTCTCCTTCCTGATATTAGAGGGAAAGCTTTCAGTTTTTTGCCATTGGATATGATGCTAGCTGGGAGTTTTTCACGTATTGGCCTTTATTATGTTGAGATAGTTTCCTTCTATCATAAGTTTGTGGAGTGTTTTTACCATGTAAGGGTCTTGAACTTTGACTAATACGTTTTCTGCATTAGATTGAGGTGATTAATGTGTTTTTTTCCCTTCATTCTGTTGATGTGTATATTTTATTCGTTGATTCTTATGTGTTTTAAACCATCCTTACATTCCAAGAACAAAATAGTGCATGACTCTTTTAACATGCTGTTGAACTCAGTTTGCCACTAATTTATTGAGGAATTTATATCAGTATTCAGCAGGAATATTGATCTGCACTTGTTTTTTCTTATAGTGTCTTTTTTTTTTCTTTTTCTGAATATTTATTTATTTGACAGAGAGAAACACAATGAGAGAGGGAATACAAGCAGGGGGAGTGGGAGAGGGAGAAATAGGCTTCCTACCGAGCAGGGAGCCCAATGCGGGACTTGAGCCCAGGACCTTGGGATCATGACCTGAGCCAAAGGCAGATGCCTAATGACTAAGCCACCCAAGCGCACCATGTTTCTTATAGTGTCTTTATCTGGCTTTGGTCTCAGGACATTGCTGGCCTAATAGAATGAGTTGGGAAGTCTTCCCTCTTCATTTTTTTGAAGAGTTTGAGAAAAATTAGTATTAATTCTTCTTTAAATGTTTGGTAGAATTCACCAGTAAACTCATCTGGTTCTGATGTGGCTTGATTTTTAGTACCACATGCTCTCATAAACTCTTGCTAGAAAAGGAAAAACTATTTCAAAGTTAGTTGCACTTTTGTTTTGAAAATCAGCAGGAGCCCCACATATCAATCCCTGAGTGGTTAACAGTGTGTGCCTGTAGACTTTTTTTCTGCCTATTCAGGCATATTTAGTTACTTTTGAAATTGGAATGTGAAATACTTGTTAGTTTCTGTCATTTTTTTTAAAACATTGCCAATCCTGAGACTAATAATTTAATATATTTAGTTTAAACAATATTATATAGCAAAAAGAGTAGAAAACTGGATTTTTGCTCTTGATTCTACCTTATACTAAGTGTGTGTCTGTGGAAATATGCCTGTATAGGACCTGCATGCATACCATATTTGGTACCAAGAATAGACCTTTTTTTTTTCACACTGCTTCCAACAAAATTATGTTTAATAATAAGCCTGATGTTAAAGAATAATGACAAGAACAAAGATGCAGGTGGTATTGTTTTTAACTTCATGTATGAAGTCACACCAATAAAAAAATAAGAAACTTAAAAAGTACTATAACACCAAAGGAAAAAAGATTAATAAATTTAAGTACATTGATTATTTTTTGGAAAAAAACTCATCTGCATATTGTCTGTTATGGTAATAAATAATATTACAGTTTGCGATGGATTCTTATGCAGTTTTGTTAATAACCGCATTGGATTTGATCTTTGACTATTCAAATTTAATAGTATAATACTGACAGATTTATTAAACTGTTTTGACTCCCAGTTGATTAAAAATGGTTTTTATTATAATTTTGAAAAATTTTTTTGACATGAAGCAATAGATGAATAGTTCAGAAAAGTTTTAAGCATAAGTCTGGATGAGCTTCATAAAAATCACATGTCACAATGAATTCCAGAAATTGCAATACTGTCTTTATTCTTTGGCAATCGTTCTGATGGCTACCAGTGTTCCCATGGTATAAAAATTTTAGGTCTAAAAAAAACGTATTCAAATTTAAGTACACAAAAATGGTAATAGAGAATAATGGTTTTGAACTGATTCAGATTTTGCCTGCATTTGCTCTACTGTCATTGTTAAAGTGCAATTATATTTAACTCCCTGGGGGTTGGAGGGGCTTAGTGTCTAAAGAAAGCTGAAATGATTATGGACTATTTGGTATCTACTTTGGAAATAAACATGTATAGCCGACTTCATCTTCGTCCAGGACTGGTTATATAACTGGAAGTCCTCTAAATTAACTTCAGTGTAAAAGACAAAATTTATCAAAGGATAAATAATAAAAATGCGTCAATTTGAAACATACTAAAATTCAACAAGAACCTCAGTAATTGTTTAGAGCTTTAGACCAAAGAAAGATTTTTGGTTTAGGAATACTTTATCACCAACATTTTTCAGTATAGTCAGTGCCTGGTGATGATAAAAAACAGTCTCATTTGTTTGTGTCCTTGATGTAAATTCTCTACACACAATACACCATCTTATTGCTTGCACCCAGGGCAGAGCTCTCCCACCCTCCTGCTGTTGCTGTGCCCATACATATTGTATCATTACTGAAAAGAGAAAGCTGCAGACCATCCTATGTAATGTGACTTCGTTTTGTTGTTACTAAAGAAATACGTTTGTACAAACATCAAGAAATAATCTTTAGTGCTCATTGAACTATTAATACCAGGAAAAAGGGTACTAGAGAGAGGATCTAGTGTGTATGTAGGAGATCACTTCCTATCAGACTTGTAAGAAGCTGTTTGACTATAACTATAGTTAGGTGGGATCATTGTTTTCCAAATGTGTTTTAATTAAAGGAACACTTATTTCAGACTAAATCTCACGTAGAACCCCATTTCTTGAACATAAAAGCAGAGTTGCTGTTTCTGAAAGTGATGTGCACAGGTGATGATGGTCTGCGGCTAGTATTTATAAAAGATTTTTCCTTATTTCTGAGAGTTCTTTGTAGTTGTGTCCAGATTCATTGGCATTTTGGGCTGAGACCTTGACTCCTGTAATTTCCTCATGTATGAAGTGGGGCGCACGTTGGCGTTAGAATGACTTCAGTGGAGTTGAAGTATTGTGACGGTCTGTTAGGTGGCTTATGTGCTATTTTCAAGTAAGTAGCTGCTCAGCTCCTTGTCGTTCTCTAGTAAGGTTACAACTGGCCAGACTGCATTTCCTTACATTTTGAATAGCTATTCCCTAGGATAAGCTTCATTCCTGTCCTAGAATACTTTTTAACTTTTTGCCTGGGTGATACGTAAGATACAGCTAATTGGGGGGGTTTTCTGCTGTTACATATAATAAAACCTTATACGTCTAGGAATCTTAGAAAATGAAACATTCCATCTAGCCAAGTTCACAGACCTAAGATTTTATCTTCTGGCACACCACTTTTATCCCTATATTTTGGGGGGAAATCTTTAAAAATATATTTCATACTTTTCTGGTTTTCGTAAAAAATTATTACAGGCTAAATTTCTTTATGAATTAGGAATTATTGAGAATAGACAGTTTTACATTATTGTGAATATGGGGGTCTCCTCAGGGAATTAGAGTTTTTCTCTGTAGGAAATGCCCTCAAATACTATGTATGTTCTAAGTTTTTGTATCCATGTTCTCCTTCCCCATAAAACTGATGCCTATCATTTCTTCCTATCTCATTTATCAGCATTTTTTTTCTAATTTGTAACTTTTAATACAGTGTACTTTTGGAAACCAGTTAATTAGCATGGTTAGAATTGTATGTAAAGTAAGGTAAGTTAATTCAGAATCAAAAGAGCTTTTCATGAATACTGCAGTATTTGTAATTGGACTTTTTGGTATCTTTTTTTTCTTTTGATGGATTAAAAGACTTACCATATAGTTCTCAACTAAGTTTCAGGTAGATGTTATTCCCGGGTAGTCAGATGTTATTTATTTACGTAAAGCATATGGTATTGTCAGTACTCGAATGTAGAAACTGCCTTTTTTTTTCTTTACTGGTTGTTAAGAAGAATGCAAGATTGCTTAGCACTTACTCTTATTCATTCATTCATTCATTTGAGAGAAACAGAACACAAGCAGGGGGAGAGGCAGAGGGAGAGAGAGAAGCAGACTCTCCACTGAGCTGGGTGGATCTCGATCCCAGGACCCTGACTGAGATCATGACCTGAGCCTAGGGCAGATGCTTAACCAACTGAGTCACCTACGTGTCCCTCATAGCCCTTTCACTTATTAAAAGTGAGGCTAAGATAAGAGTGACTTCAAGAAGTTCTTGATGAGGGGCGCCTGGGTGGCTCAGTGGGTTAAAGCCTCTGCCTTCAGTTCAGGTCATGATCTCAGGGTCCTGGAATCGAGCCCCACATCGGGCTCTCTGCTTGACGGGGAGCCCAATTCCCCCTCTCTTTCTGCCTGCCTCTCTGCCTACTTGTAATTTCTCTCTCTTTCAAATAAATAAATAAAATCTTAAAAAAAAAAAGTTCTTGATGAGAAAGCAAGATTAAATTTTCAGCTAGATTAGAGCACAGTCAGCATTCAACTTTTTTACCTGAACTGTGAGGCCAAGAAGTGATGTCTTATGGGAAAAAGCCAGTTGGATATATATATTTTTAGTCATAATATTCTGAAACTACAAAACAGACATACTGATACTTAGTGACATCTTAAAGTCCTTTCTTAGAGTCAAATGATAAATAGTAGAATCATCAAGGAGGATTGAATTGAATATAGGAATGGGAAGGGGAAACTCTTTTATTTGAGTTGCCTATATTCAAATTATTACAAGAATCTGTTGCTGAAATTGAATTATTAAAACTAGGAATGACTGGGTAGCTCGGTTGGTTAAGCATCTGCCTTCGGCTCAGGTCATGATCCCAGGGTTCTGGGATCAAGTCCCACATGGGGCTCCCTCAGCTCAGCCAGAGCCTGCTTCTCCCGCTCCCTTTTCCCCTTCCCTGACCCATGGCACACGCATGGGGTCTCTCCCTCTCTCTGTCAAATAAATAAAATCTTAAAAAATAAATTATTGAATTAAAAATTTATTAGATTTATTATTGAGATTAATAAAATAAAAAATAAATTCTTAAAATTAAAGGACAGAAAATGGGGAGGATAAAAAATGGTTTGATCTTTCTTCTAGATGTTTTGCTTATAATTTGTATAATAGTGATACTAATTTTCATTAAGTTCTACAGACAGCTAGGAACTTGACATGTATTACCTCTGGTCTTCATAAATATTTATTTACGAGCGTAAAGTGTTTTCCTTATTTTAAAGACAGACTTTAATCAGGGTCATGCAGCTGGTAGCAAGTGAACCAGAATTTGAAGTGAGGTTTATATGCTTCCCAAATCATCATTTTTCCGTTGAGTTGCACTGGAAAAAGTGCTCTCTGGTGGGAAGTGGAATCAGGGCTGTTGCCTTGCGGTCCAAATCACAGGGTTGGCTGAGCCAATTATGGTGCATATCTTAAAAGAATAAAAAGAAAAGAAATATCTCGTAAACAACATCTGAGTCTGCATGTTTAGTATTTTCTGTATTTATTAAAAAATAATCTGTAGCTAAAGCAGGATCCCATTTTGAGAAAGTTTATTTGCATTTTCTTCTCTCTTTAGTCTGACTGTGGCTTTTCTCTTAGAATATAAATTTTTGCCAAAGTTCCATGAAAAGAGCTTAATGAACTCTTCATGTTTTATTCATCTTTTGGAGAATTACAATCCATGAGGCTGAAAAGTTAAAGTTCTGAATTTTGTTTAGCCTATTTCCTAAATTTATTGCCACCAGCAAACCCCTCCCTAACCCTCTCTCCCCACCACTGTAGTGCCCGTGCAGATCCCAGGGGTCTGTGGCACATACGTCAGGGGAATGTTTGACTTTAAGGCAAACTTCAGACTCACTCCAGCCTCATTTCACTTTAAAAGCCTCTGTGCAGAGGAACCAGATCAGATTGGCAGGAAAAAGCTCTTAGAATAGTTGTTTTTGTCTTGTAAAAGAGACTTTTCCTACCTGTGTAAACCTTCCTCTGGAAAGATCCAGTTCTCACTTTGGATAAAAAAGGCATAGGTTGGGTATCACGAAGACCTAAGTTTGAATCTGCAACTTACTAGAGCACGGAGAAGCACATTTAGTGTCCTTAAACCTTAAATTCTTCATCGGTAAAGTGAAAATAATGTAATTTTATAAGAGCAGTGTTTAGGAGGAGATGAGATATGCAAAACAGGTAGCAAAAACATGCATTTCATAGATACTTAGAGAACAACGGATTATCCACCTTTTTATCCTGCTTATCATCATCTCAGATGAGAGAGAAAATGGAGCGGCAAGGACATGATGATAGCACGAAAACACTGTTCCCATTTTTTTTCCCATTAGCTATCCTTTTGGTGTGGCCAAGCATCTGAGCACCAGTGTCTGAGTTTACCAGGTGTCCTCCTTTCAGTAGAGTGCTGGAATTTATAATGACTTTAGGTGCTTTATAACTTTGTATGGTTTGTATCTGTCACATTTTTTGTTTGTTTGCTTAATAGGACTTAGTCTGTATCCAAACT
Organism: Nasua narica; assembly: GCA_028533885.1. NCBI lineage: Eukaryota > Metazoa > Chordata > Mammalia > Carnivora > Procyonidae > Nasua > Nasua narica. The sequence goes on along the minus strand of CM052802.1, from coordinate 113,821,087 downwards.
TCTAAAGACATGTATGTAGAACATTTAAGGCAGGGAGATAAAGTTATTTTTCATACTCTCTCTTCCTGTTAGCTTTTCTTTGTTGTACATATTCAGAGATAATTCAAATTGTACTAAGCTTACGCCTTTTCACTTATACATTGTTTTATCTTTATTGTTATGGTAGTCAAAAGAAAATTTTTTCATCTTCATATAGAAATATTAAGGAACATCTCAAGAACTTAACATATTTGCACGGATGCTTTTGGTGTTTATTTACTTTAAGGAATGGAACTGAACCGGAAGAGAGGTCTTGAGTTCTTTTCCAGTGATTAATAATCTTTGCATCTTAGATCTTTTTTAGATTTAAAATCTTTTAAAATTTTTCTTTAAAAGATTTTTTATTAATTTATTTGACAAAGAGAGAGTACAAACGGGGAGTGGCAGAGGCAGAGGGAGAAGCAGGCTCCCTGCCGATGAGGGAGCCCAACTCAAGGCTTGATCCCAGGACCTGGGATCATGACCTGAGCCAAAGGCAGGTGCTTAACCAGCTGAGCCAGCCAAGTGTCCCAAAATCTGTTTTAAATTTAAAATCTTTTTTAATGCATCGAAAAAATATTTTATGTAAGACATGCACGTTGGTTTCTCATAATAATGATTCTTTTGGCATACATTCTTTACACTTGATTTAAAAATTATATACAGTTAAGTGGAATTTGAGAAGAAATAGAGACATGAAAATTGGATTGTATTTGATCTTGTCATTTAAAGATACTAGACATTACTGAAATTTCAGAAATAGGATTACCGTCCATGTTCGCTCATAGTAAGAGAAGCCCTAGATGTTTCTGATTTGTCGTGTTCTTGTTGGACATTGAAGCTGCAATGCAATTTTAGCGCTGTGACTTTCAGGCTGATTGCTGTAGTAGCCAAATATCAGGAGTTAAAGGTACGTTTGTCTCTTCTGCATAGAAGAATAATTGTCTGGAATATGTCATGTGACTTTCAAATTTCTTTTCTCAGATTCTTAATGATCATTTAATAGCTAGTGAAAAACAACATATAACCCAGTGGGAAGATTTCATGAAAGAACAACACAGCAGACAGGCTGAAGTGGATGAAGAACACAGAAAAGCCATGGAGAGGCTTAAAGAACAATATGCTGAGATGGAGAAGGACCTAGCAAAATTTTCAACCTTTTAAGAACTTTAACCACAACAGTGACAATTTAGTAAGAGAACATTGACTTTCCCCAAAAAAACTATTCCCACCGAACCATTTAGCCTTTGCTTCAAGCTTAGCAATATATTCAATGGCACTCTTATATCGGAAGAAAGAAAGTTCTACTGGAGTCTTAATTAAGTGTTTAATAGAAGAAGAGTGCTACATCTTTCCAGTTTTAAGTGCCTATATATGACTATTTGAATGGGGAGGATAGGGGGAAAAATGGGATAAATTTCCTTTTGTTAATCAGAATTGGGTGTCTTTTCCGTTGATTATCTCAGAGAGCTAAGTATAGACTTCTTAGAAAAATAGTTTAATTCATTCTCCTACAGGGTGAATATTAGTTATTGTGGCTTAGGAGGCAGAATAGCTACCTGTCATAACACCCTTGGCTCTTGGGAGAATGTATACACTGTTATTCCATGAGTAATATGGACAAAAACAATTGTCTGTGGAGCAGAGATCTTATTTAAGAGAGGTGAGAGTCAAAGCCTTTTTTCTGCTGCGGCACAGATGGCCACATTGGTCTTTGAACCGCCCATTGGGAAACGTTGCAGATTTTGCAGGACAGCATAATGCCACGTGTTTCTCTGAATGACAAAACACACTTGTTAAGTTTTGTGGCCTTCCAGCACTTGATATTTTCAGCTTTTAAAACAGAAGGAAAAGCTTACCAAAAATATATTTGATGTTTAGCCTTTCCAAGAACCATAATCTTATCCATAGTATTTACCTCATTTTTGTGTCTGTTTTGCTGTAAGTTTTCTAAGATAAATAATGTCTATACGTGTTTCAACTGTTTAATGAGTAATCAGCAAAATCTGCCAAGGAGTCCCTCTGGAACCATATAAAGAACCTGGCTCTGAATAAACCAGAAGTGTTTGCCCACATGGCAAATGATCCATGTTAAATGTAAATCCTTTTTTAGTGTTTAACGTCTGTTCTCATAAGCAGGTGTATTATGATGAAACATGTACCAATTCTGTCATCACTGTGATCTTTAAAAAAATCTGCATTAAACAGTCTAATTGAGAAACCAAGTTGATTTTTTATTTGCCATAAACGAAGCAAAATTAAATGCAATAATTTCTGAGATTTATGGCGAATGAATTCGAGGTATGGGTAAATCTTTCAAGTATTTTTTTATTGCTCTCCTGTAAAGAAAGGCACAAGAAAGAAAATACCCAACTTTCTTGTGTTATCTCAGTGTTGCTACTGCAGAGAAGTGACAATGCTTGCTTGTGTAAATTTATGGCTTACTGTCAAAGCTTCATTCTTGGCTGCATGTTGAAAATGTGATTAAAGTTAATAGAGGAGATGAAATAAGTATTTGAGATTTCTTTCAATAACACTGAACTTCTGCCAACTTTCTCTGTCCGCTACTGTAGGCTTGACAGGTTCATCAATCATTCTCTGGTACCTGGACTAAAAAGAGCACTTGCTGACACTAAGGCATGTTGGAATTTTCTTAATTCTCTTTCAGTGGATGGAAAAAAATAAAACCATACTTCCAAAAATAGCCCACACATGAAAAGGGAGGGGAACCTTAAATGAAAATTCCCTTTGTACTGTAGGCAGTTTTGGGAATGCTATTAATTGCCAACGCACCATTTGAACAGATGCTGTAACCAAGAAATCAGGACCGTGTGTGTGAGAGCAGATGTGCTCTTCACTGTGGCTGCTCCACTTGTGCAGCAGAGCTTTCTGATAGTTCTTGTTCTTCTCATATGATAATAAATACTGTGTAAGTTTGTATATTTTATGTAAGGATCTAAAGGACTTCTTAAACCAAAATGAATTGGTAAGCTTTCTGAACTGTAAACATGAAGATAGTAGATTCTTTCTTTGTAACTTTGTTAGCTAATCAACATGGTGTGTGAAAAAGACAGTTGGTTTGCCTTCCCCTTAATATTTTCACTTGTATTTCACCGTTTCCAAATCACTTTTGATAGATATTTTATTTACATATAAAAAGTAGTAATTAACATAATTTACATTTCTGTTTACGCCGTTGAGCAAAGATAAAATGGGTTCTGTGTAGCTCACAGGATTTATTTTATAATGATCAAGTGAAGTAATGTTCTGCCCTGTTAAAGTATTATAAAAATATTTGTTTTTAAGGTCTAAGCATTCGCTCTTTTTCATTATGATTTCTCTTTTTTTGACTTAGATATTTGTGGATGGTTTATTCATTTCTTAACCTGTAGATTTTTAAATTGTTCTTGTTGTTGATTTATGCTTTAATTGGATTGTGGTTAGAGACTAGGTTGGTATAAGACTGATATGTTGAAATTTGTTATTTGCCTTATGACCTAAAATATCGTTAGTTTTTGTGTTTCATTAGCACTTGAACATACGCTGTTTTCCGGTTGTTGGGTCCATTAGACCAAACTTACTGTGTTGTTCAAATTTACTGTTGTTTTTCTTCTATGTAATCCCTCAGATTCTGAGGTGCTTTGAAATTTCATACTGTAGTGAGTTTTCTAATTATTCCTTTAAGTCTGTCAATTTTTGTTTTCTATATTTTGATGCTTTGTTATTGTGTATAGTATATGTGCTATACTAAAATTGAAGCTTTGTTATTAGGTACATATACTAAAATTGAAGCTTTGTTATTAGGTACATACAACTTTGGCATTTTTTTATCTTCCAAGCTTGGAATTGAATCTTGTTGTCAGAGCCTCTGTTTCTAGTAATGTTTTTATTTCATTTTTTATTGCTTTTAGTTCTGTGGGTTTTTTTTTTTTAATTTATGTAGGCTACACACATCAGCTAGTTAGTATTTGTAACTTAAAAATTATAATTGGATTTTTTTCTATCTAATCTATTTAAATTTGTTGAAGCTATTAATGTATTAGGATTCATTTATATCATCTTTTGTGCTTTTTGTCCAATTTTTTCTATTTCCTCACTCCCTTTTTTTTTTTTGCTTTCTTATAGATTAATTTTTACTTTGTTTTCCTGTTTATTCTCTTTCTACTAGTTTAGAAGGTAAAAATGTACTGCTTACCAAGAAATTTAATCTGCATAGTTAACAAATTCTAAAGTTAGTATCTTTACTGTCTTCCTAAACACCAGACTGTTGAACAAAGTTTGATTCTTTAATCAGTTCATGTCTAGAGTTTTAATTTGTCCCAGTTTAAGTCCAGAAATTGCTATTTTATTGTATACCGTCAGTGTTTATTTAGACTTACCCAAAGTTTATCATTTTACTATCCTTAAAAAATAGACGGCTCTATAATTCTCGATTGATGAATTGATGGTTATTTCTCTCAGTATTTAGTGATATTCTTTCCTTGTCTTCTTGCTTCCGTTGTTGCTTCTGAAATCATAGTTGTAGTCTGATCAGTATTCCTTTGAAGCTGATCTGTCTCTCATATTGCTTAAAGTTTTTATCTTTGGTGTTTTTAAATAAGGTCATAGTAGTACATTGTGTCTAGCTGTGGATTTCTTTTTTTTTTTAATTCCAGTATTTTTTTTTTAAATATTTTATTTATTTATTTGACAGAGAGAGAGAGAGATCATAAGTAGGCAGAGAGAGAGAGGGAAGCAGGCTCCCAGCCAAGCAGAGAGCCCGATGCAGGGTTCGATCCCAGAACCCTGAGATCATGACCTGAGCCAAAGCCAGAGGCTTTAACCCACTGAGCTACTCAGGCGCCCCTCCAGTATTTTTTATTTTTTTAAATTTCTTTTTATTATCCTGTATACATTTAATGAGCTTCTTAAACCTAAAAATTAGTGCTTTTCATAAATTCTGGAAAATTTTCAACCATTATCTCTTTTAAATATTGCATATCACTCATTCTCTCTGCTCTCTCTTTTAGGAAATCATCACACTCTACTCTTTGTATCTCTTTTATATGTTTCGCATTTTCTGTCTTTTTTTTTCTTCAATGTGTTGAATTCTGGATGGTTTCTTTAAATCTGTTTTCCAGGTCCTTAATTGTTGTGTTCTCACCATCTCTACCCTATTTATAACCTATTGAGTTTTTAATTACAGTTTTTTTTGTTTTGTTTTCATTTCCAAAGTATTGTTTGTTTCTTTCTCAAACATTCCTGGTCATTTGGGATAGCTCCATTGTTTCCTGTTTTTCTTATCCTAAAACATATTAAACGTATTTATATACTATATGTGATAACTTCATATTTTTCTCCTTTTTTTGTGGCTCTAAATCTGCAATTTGTTGTATGTTGTTTTGTCTGAAACAATTACAGTGATTTGTTTTCTAATAAGATCAGTGATTTTGGTTGAGTTGGTACTCTTCTAAATTTTGTTTTGGGGAATTTTTATTTAAAATATGTTCCCATAGAGAAGATACTGTTTTTCTTTTTTCTTGAATTGCCAGTTTGTTTCTTGGGGCATGACCAACACTGGATCAGTTCAGTTTTCATCTTGGGTTTCCTTCCTCTGTCTCACCTGTCCTTCAGTGCATGCACATACACATGCACATACACTTATTCACAAGTAGTGTGAACTTCATCCTCAAATGTATGTGAGTGTTGGCAATCCGAGAGGAGACGTTTTTCCCCTTCACAGATCTACTTGGAGTAAAGAAGGGCACATTGAGGTATTTTCTAGTTTACTCATTGCGAGTGATACCCTCCGGGGGTTCATCAGTCCTGCTCTTCATCCAGCTGAGCCCATGTTATGAACTGAATCGTGTCCCACCAAATTAATATGTTGAAGCCCAAACCCCCAATGTGATTGCATTTGGAGATAGTGCCTTTGAGGAGGTAATTAAGGTTAAGTGAAGTGGGGCCCTAATCCCATTAAGACAGTATCCTTATAAAAAGAGGAAGAGACAACAGAGCACTCTCTCTCCACTTGCACACACAGAAAAGTTCATATGAGGACACAGCAAGAATTGGCCTTCAGCAAGCCTCACCAGAAATTGAATTTTCTGGAATTGTGATTGTGGACTCACTGTCTCCAGAACTACGAGATAACAGATCTCTTTTGTTGAAGCTGCCCCATCTGTAGTATTTGTTACGACTGTCAGAGGAGACTAATGCCAAGTCTCAAACTGTGTAATTCCTGTCCCCCATGTAGACATGGCTCCTTAAAACTGGGGTCCTTCTAGGCTACAGGGATGGGGAGATGTCTTTAGGACAGTTAACCAATTCCCAGTCTAAATTATGGTATGGAATTTTACTCTTTCCTATTTGCCTTTAGTTGTTGCCATTTATTTATATTACTCAGCCATGAATGAAAAAAAAATAGTTAAATTTTTTCCCCAGTGTTTTTGATATTCAGTAGCTAGTGAGATTTCTTTGTACAGAAATAGCATGTTAATTTTTTAAAGATTTTATTTATTTAGCCAAATATTGTCCATTTGATTATTTATTAACTAATTTGGTTATTTATAACTAATTTGATTATTTCTATTCTCTCGGATTCTTCTTTTTCCTACTTGTGAGGTACTGAAGACAAGTAAGAATATAGTAGTCTTGTTCTGAACCTATATCACTTTTATCTGAATACTTCATTTTGGATTCTTTTCTTTTTAGGACATTACTGTGGTGTGTGAATATGTAAATAGATATAATGGATAGAGAGGTACTAGATCTGTGTTATTAAACCAGAAATGCCATGAAAACCTTGAGGAGTCACAGATGCCTCCCAGATACATTGTAGATTCTCTTCTTTGCTCCTGGAACACGTAGGCTTTCCATCTGAACAATTCCATTCCCTTTCTGAATTGTTTCTTGTCATGCAAGTATTTTGATGTATTAAGTTCTGGTTCCCATTGCAAATTAAAAGTAAAGGGTTTTATTGCTTTGGAATTTAGCATAATGACTGCCTTTCCTGAAACTGTACGCAAGAGGCTCTTTTTTTTTTTTTTTTTTTTGCCATTTGGTGCTGTTAAGTCTGCATCGCAGGATGAGCAATACCAGAAAAATATTTTAAACATTCAGTTAAAATATTTGAAGCTACCATTATAGAAAATATATTTTCTAGTAGTTTGTTCTTAGCCATTTAGGAAAGTTTTATAATTTAATTTTCAACCCCAATAAATACGGATATTACTATTTTATTGACTTACGTGCAACTCAAGGTCACAGAATGAAGAGAGGGTCGTAATCGGTCATGTCACTACCTTCTCCTCTTCCTTTTTCTCATTTTTAAAATTTAACTGCTAAAAACAGTGCTTTCTTGTGATTGATCTGGCAAAATTAACCCAGCAGTATTTCCTCTGATATTTTCATATTTATGTTCCATAAAAAAAAAAGAAACTGACATTTTCACAGGTGGTACACCACACAGAGCAATAAATTAATAAGTATACTAACATCTGATCCTCACAAAAATTCAAGATTCAAATGATCTCAGCAGAAATAATCAAAATTGATTTAAGGTAAGTAACCAATACTCACATTTGTATAACACAGCTTATAGTTTACATTGTACTTGCAAGTGCCATATATGTAATTTAATCTTACTTCGTCCTTATAACCAAGACTTATACACTTTGTTCTTTGGAAAAAAAGTAAAGTAGCAGAAATACAGGGAATACAGTGTGTTGCTCAACGAACATTGGGCCAGCAACATTAGCTAGATAAATAATTCTTTTATGGTTTTTTTTAAAAAACTCCATCAATAATGTCATGAAAATCCACAGTATATATGTTCCCCAATTTTTCTTTAGTGTAACATAGGTTTTTTTTAAAAAAAGAATGCTTTATATACTACAAAGATTAATAAATCAGTATTTCCGTCTTCTAAAATATTCTGAATTACCAAAGGTATTTACTACTGTTTCAGACTGTGCCACAGGATAGAAAATAATATGAGTGTGGCCAAGGTTAAAAGGCAGATAAATGCCACTAGGGAACAGACCACTGTATGATTTGAGGTTGCTGAGAACAGTTAACACACACACAGCAGGCCCAAATGGTCCAGCCTTTACTTAAATGAAAAAGAGAATACAAGCCCTTTGCAATGCATTTAGCTCTCCTGGTCAGCAAATCTACTGCATAGCGAACATGGGCAGTATTATACTTTTTAAAAATGAAAGTGAATATAGAATATGTGGTTCCTGTTATTCCTTCGGACTAATTGTTTTCCTCCCTTAAGTGTAAAAAAAGAAAATCAAGTTTGATTGAGACTGGGCAGGCCTGGAGAAGTTTAACCCTCATAGCAAATAATCACCATGTATGAGTGAAAATTTTAACTATAAAAGAAGTCAATGTCATCTGCAAATACATAGTTTTACTTATATCATGATAAATAGAAAACCCCTGAAGATTTCACTGAAAACTGTTAGAACTAATCAACAAATTCAGTAAAGTTACAGGATACAAAATCAACACAAAAATCAGTTGTGTTTCTATATACAAAAAAGTAAGAGAAATCAGAAAGTGAAATTAAGAAAATAATCCCATTTACAATTGCCATCAAAAAGAATAAAATACCTAGGAATAAATTTAACCAGATGTTAAAGATTTCTATACTGAAAACTACCAGATGCTGATGAAAGAAATTGAAGAAGACATAAATAAACAGAAAGATAACCGATGCTGAAGGATTGGAAGACTTAAACACAATTTTAAAAAATGTCTATACTACCCAAATTCAGTATGATTAGTACAGATTATATATGTTCGCTAGATTGTTTTCGTCCTAACAAATTTCAAATGGCATTTTTTCACAGAACTAAAATAATCCTCAAATTTGTATGGAACCACAAAAGACCCTGTGTAGCTAAAGCAATGTTGAGAAACAAGGCTAGAAGCATCATACTTCATTATTTCAAAGTATGTTACAAAGCTATAGTAATCAAAACAGTATGGCATTGGCGTAAAAACAGACACATCAGTGGAACAGAATAGAGAGCCCAGACATACACCCGTATGTATATGGTCATCTAATTTATGAAAAAAGAATCACAAATATACCATGGGGGAAGGATAGTCTTTCAAGTAAGTTGGGGAAACTGGACAGCTACATGCAAAAAAGAATGAAACTAGATCACTATACCATACACAAAAATTAAAATGGATTAAAGACTTGAATGTATGACTTGTAACCATAAAGCTCCTGGAAGGCGGTACAGGGGTAAGCTCTTTGACATTTGATGATTTTTTTGTATTTCATACCAAAGGCCAACAGTGAAACTACTTTTAAAAGCCTCTGTACATCGGGACGCCTGGGTGGCTCAGTTGATTAAGCAGCTGCCTTCGGCTCAGGTCATGGTCCCAGTGTCCTGGGATCGAGTCCCGTGTCGGGGTCCTTGCTCGGCAGGGAGCCTGCTCCTCTCTCTGCCTCTGCCTGCCTCTCTGCCTGCTTGTGTTCTCTCTCTGTTAAAATAAAATAAATAAAATCTTTCAAAAAAAAAAAAAGCCTCTGTACATCAATAAAATGAAAACTGTGGAATGGAAGAAAAGATTTGCAAACCACATCTGATGAGAGATTGATATTCAAAATATATATAGAACTAAAAATATCAGAAGAGCAAAAATTCAATAAAAAATGGTCAAAGGAACTGAATAGACAACTTTCAAAAAAAAGTCATACAAATGGTGCATAAAGAGGTGTTGAACATCACTAATCAGAGAAATGCAAATCAAAACCACAGTGAGACATATCACACCTGTCAGAGTGGCTACTATCAAAAAGACGGGAAAAAGTAAGTGTTGGCAAAGATACGGAGAAAAGGGAACCTTAGTGCACTCGCAGTGGGAATGTAAATTGGTGCAGCCACTCTGGAAAACAGAGGTTCCTCCAAAAATTCAAACTTGAACTACCAGAGGATCCAGCAGTTCCACATCTGGGTATATATATAAAAGAAGCCTTATCACTATCTGGAAGAGATGACTTCACCCTTACGTTCATTGCAGTATTTACAATAATCAAGATGTGGAAATGACCTAAATCCCTCAATGGTTGAATAGGAAAAGAAACTGTGATTATATATACACAATGGAATATTAAGCAGCCATAGAGAAGAAGGTAATCTTGTCATTTGTGAAAATATGGATGGGCCTTAAGAGCATTATAAGTAAAGTAAGTTAAGAGAAAGACAAGTACTGTACGATCTCACCTATATGTAGAATTAAAAAAAAAAAAAATGAAACTCCAAGAAACTGAACAGATCGGTGGTTGCCAGAGGTGGGGGTGGGGAGTGAATGAAATGGGCAAAGAGGGTCAAAAGGTACAAACCTTCAGTTAGAAGTAAATTAGGTCCTGAGATGTACAGCACTGTGACTATAATAAACAGTACCATGTTGTGTATTTGAAAGTTCTAAGAGAATAGATCATAAAAGTTCTCATCCCAAGAAAAGAATTTTTATAACTGTTAAGTGGTGGATGTTAACTTACTGTGACCATTTTGCAATATATACATATATCAAATCACTTTGTACACTTGCAACTAATGTAATGTTATATGACAATTATATCTCAATAACGCTGAGAAGAGTCAATATATGAGGTTAACTAGATTATGTTTCAAAGTTTATTACATAGATGTAATTCTCAACTTTTATGAAATTGCTTATATTGCTAAAATTACAATTCTACAAAGAAAATATCTTGTAAATGTTCTTAAAATTTAAATAATGCATTCCCTTAAAATATATTTGTAGTGAATTTGAAAAGAAAGCCACAGGTCAAGTCACTTTTTTAAAATAAAGATTTTATTTATTTATTTGACAGAGATCACAAGCAGGCAGAGAAACTGGCGGGGGTGGGGGGGTGGAGGAAAGAGCAGGCTCCTCGCTGAGCAGAGAGCCCGATGCGGGGCTCGATCCCAGGACCCTGAGATCATGACCTGAGCCGAAGGCAGAGGCTTAAACCCACTGAGCCACCCAGGCACCCCATCAAGTCACTTTTTAAAAAATGTCATGTACTCTGAAAGGCTTAAGCAGGGACACCTGGGTGGCTCAGTGGGCTTAAGCCTCTGCCTTTGGCTTAGGTCGTGATCTCAGGGTCTTGGGATCGAGCCCCACATCAGGCTCTCTGCTAGGTGGGGAGCCCACTTCCCCCTCTCCATCTGCCTGCCTCTCTACCTGCTTTTGATCTCTCTCTTTGTCAAATAAATAAATAAAATATTAAAAAAAAAGAAAGGCTTAAAAGTAGCTTTTTTGGAAATGTATCTTTTTTAAGAAAATAGTTTATAAAACTATAGTGAAATAATTGCCACAAAATTTAAAAAATGTCAGTTGCATATTTTAAAAATAATTTATTAAAATGGAAAACATTAATGTTTATTTATACTAAGCAAACTTTTGATGCTAAGGAATCTGTCCTTCACTTGGAATCTAAAATTTATAACTAAAACCAGCAGGTGTCACTGTGTAACAGATTTTTTTTGCCCCCTCCATCTAAGAGCTCTATGTAGATGGGTGTATACCATGAATAAAGATGAATAAAGATGTATAAGAGATAAATTTAAGTTACATCACTGAACAAAAATACCAGAATGTAGGAAAGTATGTACAGGATTTCAGGAGGGTTAGGAGTACTTCTGAGAATTATATATTTTTTCCTTTCTTCATGTCTCAAACATACAGATTTTTTCATTATATTATTGATGTGAGGGTTTTATCAGCAGTAAAAGTAGATAGTAAAAAACCCCAGGTGATGTTTTGGCCTTTCTACCGAAGTATAGACTAGTGCATAGATGATTAGGTTGCAGCTGTGTCACCAAAACCATATCAAGAAACAGCATTCCCAGGAATGTTTTCAAATGAATTTTGAAAAGCCCTTGGTGTTTTCCTCCAAGGTAAGGTAGAGTTATAATTTCTAAATGAATGTTTAGAGACCAAAATATGTAATTGATGGAAAATAATAGGAATTGAAGAGCTGATTGTCAGCGCATATTTTCCCCCCACCTGGTATGGAAGCCAAAGTAGACTTTAATGAGCATTTATTCACTGGGGCATTGTACAGTTTGTACAATGTGTGTGTGTGTGTTTCCAACATAGTAATCTTAAAGGAATTTATAATCAAGTTGTGCATATATAATAATAAAATAGAAAAACCAAGATAGTAATATACCAAGGACCATAATAGTAATATAGTAATATATATAGTATATATAACAGTAATATATCGATGACCATTTTTATACATGTATGTATATATATGTATGTATATGTATATACATACATACACATACACACCATTATATGTAAGCAAGTAGTTTATGATTAAAATAAGTGAATTCCAGGTAAGAACTATCTTTGTGAATTGTAATCAGAGTCATTCTATTATTAATACAGATAAAACTTGATGGGGCACCTGGGTGGCTCAGTGGGTTAATAAGCCTCTGCCTTCAGCTCAGGCCATTATCTCAGGGTCTGGGATCGAGCCCCACATCGTGCTCTCTGCTCAGCAGGGAGCCTGCTTCTCCCTCTCCCTCTGCCTGCCTCTCTGCCTACTTGTGAGTTCTGTCTCTGTCAAATAAATATATAAAATCTTAAAAAAAAACAAACTTGAATTGATTACGACTTAGAGAATGAAAAGAATGGCAAAATATTTCTGATTCAGTTTAGTTCAGTAAACATTAATGGAGGACCTATATTCAAGCCACTCATTCCTCAATGGATATCAGGGATTAAGAAGTGAATGAAGCTTGGTTTCCACCCTTGTTTACCAAAAACAGAAATACTCCTGGCAAACCCAAGTGATAATTTATAGACTCTCCGATGTTGAAGGCAGTGATAAGGAAGACTAGAAATTAGAAAGCACACTTGGTTTGAGAGCCAAAAGACTTAGGTTTTAATCATGCTTCCATCACTAAATTTATACAGGGACTTACAGACATCACTTAGAAAATATTCACGGCATTTCCAACTTGAGTATTTTGTGTTTATTCTGTAGGTAATGAGACTATTAGAGTAAGTGGCACTATAGAAGTTACCGGAAGGTTACTCTGTAGATTCAGATGTATGACTGATTGATAGAGGAAGTTACTAACCTGCTCTTGGATTTTGAGAACGTAGCTGAAAACAGCAATGCCTAATCTAGACAAGGCAGGGATAGAGATGAAGATCTTGGTTTGGAATTTAAGGTAGTGGGAATTCTTAACATCCATATATAGATATATTTATGTGCTATTTATATTATGTCAATTACTAGCACAGTTTTGGATTTGGCTATTTCCTTTTCATTTACATTCTTTTTTTTTTTCCTTTTTTTTCTTTTTTTTTTTAATTTACATTCTTAATTGTTATCCCAAGTAACCGAATTTTTGCTTTGGAAAATAACATCACTATAGATTAGGAAATTAAAAAAGATCTTAAAGGGTCTTCTCTTTACCTTTTAGATCTTTTGCTTTTATTAATTAGTGAGAAAATGTGATGGGGTTTTATTAAGCAGCTACTCCTTTTTAAGGATTTCCTGTTTCCTTTCCCAGAAGACTAAATTGTTCAAGGACAAAGAATGTGTTTTACACTGTTTTATATCCATGCTGAGAACATGTGCTGACTGTGTGTTAAACAGGGGAAACTTCTTATTACAAAGCTAGTTACGGGTTTGGTTAAGGAAGATTTGAATTATCCTTGCCGTTTGCATTTGTGTTTTGCCAGTGATTGAATATGAAGGAATACGCAGACTAGATTAACGTGTTCCATTATTTTTAGTCTACACCATCATGTTTCTGGTCTATTGTCACCTAATTTATAATACTTGCTATTTCTCTTAGAAAAGCTGTTAAGGTGAACTATATACTCCAAAAATAAAAACTTGAAATTTTACCTTTCAGAAACACACACACACAAACACACATGATTACTCCCAATTAACCAATATTTTTCTAAAATTTAGGTCATCTGTTTAGAACTTGGAATGAATCTCTAGATGGAAACAATGATGTACATAGTGATTAAGCTCTTAGCTAGCTCACAAAAACTACTATTATGTCTCAAAATATCATGGTACCAATAGTAGTACCAGTAGTATGTAATGCTATAAGCCACTATATTTTTTAAAAAAAATTTTTTTTTTTTTGAGAAATGTATCCAGAGTTCCAACTTGAGAAACCTGGAATGAACCCTTCTTGCTATACCTCTGAAAGCAATGTTGCTCGGTAAGACCAGAGGAAGCAGGAATCTCTTAGTTCCTGACAAGAAACTAATACAGTGTAGGCCAACTCCTTTATCCCGAGTCCTGGCTCCCACCAGGCTGCTTGCCTTTCCACTGTTCTACTTACTGCCTCAAAACAGAACGTTATCCGTCTTCTTTCCAAATGAGGTCACAGTTTCTCATCTGGTCCTGAAGAGATTTTGGAATTTTTGATAGGATTTGTTGAGAATAAGAAGCAGACGACAAGAGAAGGACCCTTCCCTACCACCACCTTGCACACTCGGCACACATCTAGAAGGTGACAAGGATAGTTTTTGAAACCCACCACTGGAGAAAGGTATTTCATTTGCAGATTCAATGAGCTTCATACATTTTGTCTGAGGTTCTCTTAAGTGTGGACTGCCCTGTGAGAGGACTGAGTTGGCCGTGAGGTCGCTGCCTACGGGCTTATGCTGGGGCTTGAGAAACGACAAGTGGCAATAGAGAGCAACTCCCAAGGGCTTACTTTCATTTCTTTTCCCTTCTTTCTTGCCCAGACTGGCCCCACCATCACAGACCTGGGTTACCGTGAAATGGGTTAGGGTGGTGGTGGAGATCCCAGGTCCCAGGGGTGTCTGCAATTATAAGATGATAACAAAACACCTGCTTGCATCTGATACATGTGTACCTGTTGTGTTGATCTTGAGTTTATTGTCTTCTAATCTCATCTTCTTAGATGAAGTTATCTTCCTAGGGACACAGAGTGAGACTGTACTTGAGTCTGTGGACATTACTGTCAACCACCTGAGAAAGTGGTGATTCTTAGGAGCAGGTGGGTTGAGAACCCCTCCTCTCCTCTCCCCTTCTCATCTGGACTTTCAGAGATCTAGGTACACTTGGTAGCATTCCTGCTGGATTGGGGTTGGAGATAACCCCTGCCACGTGGAGCCAGTCAGGGGGTCTTCTTGATAGAGGAGTGTTTGAACCAAAGACGAGTGAGTTATGTTTTATAAACCAGATTGTCTAGTTACATTCTATGACTCTTTCCATTTTGTAGCCCTCAAATCCCCAGTGAAACCTTTTTTAAATGTTCCAATATGATCTCAGTTGTGTGGGGAGTTCGAGAAGGAGGTGTCCCTTGGCATAAAGTACGTGGTGGTGATAGTAGGGAGAG
Source organism: Nasua narica (assembly GCA_028533885.1). Classification (NCBI taxonomy): domain Eukaryota; kingdom Metazoa; phylum Chordata; class Mammalia; order Carnivora; family Procyonidae; genus Nasua; species Nasua narica. The sequence goes on along the minus strand of CM052802.1, from coordinate 113,805,704 downwards.
ATCGCCAAGGAGAGGTGGGGGGCATCATACCCACGAGGCCTGGTTACTACTCTCCAATGGAAGTTTCATCTCCATTGCCCACCTAGGAGCATCTAGATTTGATTTTAGTAAAGAAAAAGGGAAGTTCCCTTTTTAAGTGTTAGGGAAAGGAAAACAATGATAGTAACTGAAAAGTAAGAGGCAATGCTCATAGTTGCTGCAGCCAACCGACTGGCTGAGCCACGCCTAGATGCCCATTTGTATGCCAGCCTGTATCTCAAACAAGCAACAAAACAAAACCTTGCTTAAATGTGTGCAGAAAAAAGAATGCATGTTTCAAACATTATACTCAATTAAACTAATTTTTTTCTTTTATTTCCATTTTTTCAGATGAAAAAATAAAAATTTAGGAATCATGCAAAATCATTCATTGAACATATTACAGATGTATTATAACTACCATCTAAACCCAAGATACCCCCCAGAGGCTCCACATTTACCCTTAGCTACTGGTCCACTTATCTGCTCACGTTTATAGTAAAATGCCTGAAAATTTTCTGCTGTCTCCACTCACCTTACCTTGTATTCTCTCCTGGAGACTTTTCCACCCCTCTTGTCAGGGTCACCAGCAACCTCTATCAAGCCAAATCCAATGATCGGCCCTGAGTTCATATTATTGTACCTCGGCAGTTGACACAGTTGATTACTCCCTCCTTCTAGAAACACTTTCTTCACTTGGCTCTCTGACCGCCATATATTCCCAGTGTGCCTTCCACCTCTGTGGGTATTCCTTTTCTTTCCGCCCTCTAATTTCATATGTGTCTTAGGGTCAAACCTCCAACCTGTCTTCTTCCCAACAGCCACGATTTTAACCAGCCCCAGTTTCTATCTCCGGCCCTGACTCTTCCCCTCACACGTCCAAAATTCTACCAATTGGCATCTCTACTTAGATAGCTAACAGGTATGAAGCTTCAGTGTCTGAACAGAACTCTCGAGGCCCCTTCCTCCCACACTGTTCCTCCCCTAGTCTTCCAAATCCCAGTATGAGGCCCCACTCTTTATCCAGTTGCTTTGATTGAAATCTAGGCCTTGTGCTTGAATCTTGTGTCACACACTACATCCGGTGCATCAGTTTGCCAAGTTGGCTCTGCGTTCATATCCCAAATCTAAACACCAGTTTTCACCAACTCATTTCTAGCTAAGCCTCTGTCGGGTTTTTCACCTAGACTCCTGCTTCTTAATCAGTCTCCTTGCGTTTGCTCTTCCTCCCCACCCATTCATTTCCCTCGCTGTAGGGAAATGTGTCTTTTAGAAAGCACGGACCAGATCTTTGTCATTCCCCTGGTTACAAGTAATGACAGCCTCTCCCACTCAACAAAATCCATACTTCTTTGCATGACCTATGAGGTCCTGTCTGTGTCACGTTTATCTCTTGCCATTCTTCCCATTGCTTAGTTACATCTAGTTTTGCTGCCTTTCTTGCTGATCTTCAAACATAACCAAGCTCATTTCCACCTAGGAGTGTCTGCCTGACATACTTTTCCCCCATATCCAGTCAAGACTCCCTCCCTCACTTCTTTAGTTCTCTGTTCAAGAGAACCTCCTCAGAGAGGCCTTCCCTGACCACTCAACCTAAAATAGCACCCTCACATTTGTATTTAATGTCCCCTGACTAAAATATAAGCTCCACGAGGGCAGGACCCTTGTCTGTCTTACCCATTCTGTATTCTCAGTGCCTGGCATATGGGATTTATTGGATGGATGGATAGATGGATGGATGGATGGATGGATGGATGGATGGATGGATGGGTAGATGGATGGATGGGAGGATATGCTGTTGTCTAGCACTCTACCTAGATTTCTTCATCCCCGATTTTTTTTTAACATGTAGTATGAAAGAACTGAGGGATTTCTTCATAGCTCAGTGCTAAAGGATTTTTAAAAATCCTTTAAGTGTAATACATCCTTAAACTTTTGAATGACAATGCCAGGCATACATACTTCATAGAAATGGCTTTCTCTTTACTGACATATCCTATCTGTAATAATACACTGTTCAAGGGGAAAATGAGTTCTCTACAGCAACTATTGGAAATGAATGTTGAATCATAATAGAGACGCTGACTAGAAGGTTTTCAGTACTTCTCATTTCATCAACAAACCATCCAAATAATAACCTCTATTAAGAGGAGATATGACCATACATAACTGAATCAGACAGAGGTGTCTGAGAACCGTGAGATATAGGATAACTGAGGCAGTGAGAGTATTCACTGTGAGTTTGGGTCTACCTCTGCTGCTTATTAATTAGGTGACCATCGGCAAGTTACTTAGCTGCTCTGTGGCCTCAGTTTCCTCATCTGTAAAATAGGGGCGGTGAAAGTACCAAAACTTACCTCATAAGTTTGTTCTGAGGATTAAATGAGCTAACTTATGTAATATATTTACAACATAGCCTGACGTGTAAGTACCATATTTAATGTTTGTTTTTTAACAGCTTTACCATCATCATTATCATCATCATCATTGGTTCTAGATGTCCATTTGGGAATTTATTCTTTGCAATCCACCCGTAAAAAGGTTGATAGGTCATGACTGTAAATAGTTTAAGTTTCTTAAAGTGAAGTCCATAGCAGTTCCCCTTGGAGCACTTAGCTGGATTAGACTGCTTTCTCTGATCTTAAAATACATATTAAAGCCAAAGAAATACTAGTTTTGTAAATCCTTAGATGGCACACCCATACAGCTGGTACCACAAATGATGTCACATTTCAGGAAGATCGGCTAATATATTCCATGGAATCAAAGGTACTTCTCAGGATGAAATGTTTTACTTCTAGTTCCCAGGCTGGTCTTTGATTCAGACCCAAATTAGAGAAAAACCTAGCTTTTCAAACAGGTCTTTGCTGAACCAATTTTGACAGCACTTAATTGACCAGAGTTATTTATTACCCCATTTAGTAATTTTGGTGAGATTTCTCGTTTCTCAAAACAAGTTTTGCTTACACCCTTTCAAAAGAATGTTATTGGTATGTGGGTAGGCTGTCTGGGGCCAGGCTCTTATCTAGAGCCCAGATTCAAAAAGTCTGAGTTCAGCGAAGTGACTTAGACTGTGTGCTTTTGTTTTGTTTTGTTTAATAAGCATGTATGGGTCTTGCTAAAACACAGTGCTACCCCCATCCAAGAACAATGCCGCACACATCATTTCCTGAAATAATGGAGTTGGAAGGCAATTATCTACTCCCCAAACAGGCTGAAACAACAGTTCCTGATATTCTTCTCAAATACTTTAACTTCCCAAGGAATCCGGAAAAAATAATTCCATGAGCCGGTGTTGTGAATGAAGGTATGACATTTCAGTTTCCTCCACTGGAATCCAGTGACCAGCGGTAATGAATTACTACCCACTTGGCGTTACTAAGAGGGGCTCTGGCTGGGTAAGTTGTTTGTCTTTGTTTTGGGAACACTGCTCACCACCTTATAGCCTCTTGTGAGATGGTGGCCTTGGGTCCTTTGTTGTCCACTTCTGGGAACCATCCCAGAGATTACCTGCAGCTTCTGGAACTATGCTTAATTATGGCATTATTTTTCTTCTACTCCCGAAGAGAATTTGTGGCTTCTGTTTCAGGCTTTCCGACAAGAAATGTGCACTTTCTAGAGAGCATGAATATCCATTTCATCAAAACATGTTTTCGAGTAGCATGAGAGCCTTTTTTTGAATGCTGTGTATCCTTTATCTTCAGTGCAGCTTGGTAGATATTCGTAATAAGAGCTGTCTTCTCTGTGATCTTTAACAATCTGGACATTACCAAGGTAGCCTAATCATGTTCATGGCCAAAAAGAGAAATGAAGACTTCTGATATTTAGACATTGCCTTTTGGATATAAATGATCAATAAATGATTTCCTCATGGGTTTTCTTCTTTGTGTCCTGAGAAAAAAATTGGGGACAGTCATGGATTTTGAGCCTATATAGTTTGGACTATGCCAACTGTGTATCTTTGGAAACTTCCAGAAGATTGCCTGTTCAAAATTTTGTCTGAATATTGGACTTTGTGTTGACATATCCTCCCTATGAAATAAGAGGTATAACATATCGTGTATGAGTGTCGCAGGGAGTGACATTTAGCAGAATGAAGAGAAACTCGAGACACTGTCACATTACTTAGAAAGGTTGTATAAGCTGTCTCCAGAAGTTTTTCACAGTAGGGGCGACTACTTTCAGTCTGGCTTGTTGAGGTATTATAAATCTTCTCCCTTAGTGTCTTTTCATTTGGGTACATCAGAATCAAATTGTTGGTCCTGTTCTGTGGTGAAATATATGACTTTTAGAAGTGTAGTGTGAAATTTTGCATTTAAAATTATTTATTTCTGCTTGTATTAGAAATTGACCAGTTCTTTGGAAATAGCCCTGTTGAGGTTTTCTTCCTTCAAGATATTCCATTTAGCCTGGCCCTTACTTGGCTAACCAATGCATTTGGCAGCCTTCCTCTAGCTCCTCCTGATGGCCATATGTCCACATTCGAGAATTCCTTACCACCTGACATTGTCTTTTGACTCCCACTGACTCTTTTCAAGCCAAGAGACTCCAATTGAGAAACTGTAGATGGAAATGGCCATTTTTTTTAAATTAAAAAGGTAATAGATAAAATTAAGACCATCTAAAGAAGAGTCCGTGACAGCAGCAAAAAAGAAAAGTAGGGTCTGTGCCATCACACAGTACTGGATGGAGAGCAGCCAATGGTTCTGGGACGGTGGCTAAAGTAGTCTTTCTGGGAGGAAGAGGGCCAGGCATGAGGTCTTGGCACTTTGTTCCTGCTGTGGAGTGTGCCAGGGCCAGGTTTTGGTGGTCTTCAGTCTAATTTAAGAACTGAGGGGGGAATGAAGTGTGTCTGGAGCCTTACATCAGTTGTCTTTGTTGTTTTGGCTGTGGTCTCTATCAGTGGAATCATTTTTGGCTTCTTATCTTGGCTCACTCCCAGGATGGACTTAACACAATAGTTAGCCAAGTCTACAAATTCCAGTTACTTTAATAGTCTTTATAATTACCTCAGAGGGAAATCACCAGCTATGAATAATTAACACGTCTATGAAGCACTTAAATCCTAATTGCTGTCATACATATTTAAGGATGGGTGCCATTAATGTTTTCTAGTGCTGACATTGTTTCCTCAGTAAGATAGCCATTCAGTAAGGTACAGTGTAGCTTTACAGATATTAGTTTCTTAGCCTTCAACAACCGGGGACAGAACAGGCTGTAAGGAAAGAAGGAAAGTTAAATTAGAGTTTGTTCCTCATTTTCAACTCATTGTTACCCAGGCTGGATAAATGATAATCTGTTACCATAATACCTTTTAATCAGCATTTGCTATGATAGAATGCACTTGTTCTCAAGCAAGATCTATCCGAGACTGTATCGAGGGGGCTGCATTGCTGATCCAACCAACATTTACCTGGTTCTTAAGGTGTATTTTGCAAAGTACAGGGGATGTAAATGAAGTTGAATATGTAGCTACTGCCTATATAATATTCTAGGTAGAGAAGCAAAGGCTAACCTAAATGAAATAGTTGGAACACAATTTAAAGCTAAATTGTAGAACTCTTGGATTGTACAGGAGGAAGAAATCACTGTAGGCTGAAATAGTTCATTCTTTCTTCCAAGGAAGCTTCACGGAAGAGGCAGAATGGGAAAGATGAGTGGAATATAACCGGACAGAAAAGAAAAGGGACAGAAACACTTTTTGGAGCCTCTTGACTGTCAGACTCTTTGACAGTAGCTTCGTACACATACTCTCACTAACCCAGCAGGGTGGACATTTACATCCCTGTTTCTACGGGAGAGTATTGAGGATTGGACAGATTAAGTCACTGGCTCAAACTTCTATAGCTAGTGAGCTGCTGATCAGTAATGGTTAAGACCAGGGGCTTTTTGGGATTTGAATCTCCGCGCCTCTGCTGCTTAATGTCTTTGTGCTTCAGTTTTTTCTCCTACAAACTAGGGAGGAATAAGAATAGCTAGCTGCCTCTTAAGCTTAATGTGATGAAACAAACTATTTAACGAGACAAAGAATCTAGCCATTTCTGAGGTATTGTAACCAATCAATAAGTGTTTATTTTTTATTTTTCCAATCAATAAATGTTTAAATGTCTATGTGTGTGTATGTGTGTGTGTGTATATATATATGTGTGTGTGTATGTATATATATATATATATATATATATTTAAATGTTTAAATGTGTGTGTGTGTGTGTGGAGAGAGAGAGAGAGAGAGACCGAGAAAGAGTTTTGAGATTCTCACCTCCATCTTGTCTGACTTCGAAGTCTACACTCCTGGTATTATATCACCTTAGAGAGGGAGCAGGTAGAAAATTCTACACAGATTAAGAGCAGGCATTTTCTCTGCTAAAGAAAAGTGAAGTCCCCATCATGCCTGAAGTAGGGTTGGAGTGATGAAGGAAGGGATTGGATAAACCATACGGAATTGAATTATATAGGACCTTAGGAGCTGGATGCCACGGGGACGGGGAAAGCCAGCTTGTGTATGGACGGGAGAACGGCATGTTGACAGTGTTGCTCTAACAAGTGTCTGAGGTAGGGGTGGGGGCTGCTGGAGGTCTACCTGGGAAGCTGCTGAGTAAAGCGTGAGGGAATGTGGTCCTGCATGAGGCGGGTAACAGTCAAGAGAAAGGACACATACGGGGGCTGCTTGTTGTGGTGGCACCACCTTACTTGGTGACAGCAAGGACTGCTGGGCTCTCGGGGCTGTCCTTGCTGCCCGTGGGCACCGCCCATTACTCATGCCAACCCTCCAGGGCTTCTTGGCTCTAGATCTTAAACTACCCAAAGCTGCAGTCAACTCTAACCAAAGATGACCCTGTCTTAAGCAAAAGAGAAAAAGCCATAATGGTTTATTCTAGATAAGTCACAGAATAAAATGAATGAGAGGCACCCCTGGGTGGGTTAGTTGGTTAAGCGTCTGACTCCTGATTTCAGCTCAGGTCATGATCTTAGGGTCCTGGGATCGAGCCTCATGCCAGGCTTCAAGCTCAGTGGGGAGTCTACTTGAGATTCTTTCTCTCCCTCTGCTCCTCCCCCGGCTCATGCTTACACTCTCTAAATGAATAAATAGATAAAATCTTAAAAAAAAAAAAAAAAAAAACAACTGGGCGCCTGGGTGGCTCAGTTGGTTGGGCAACTGCCTTCGGCCCAGGTCATGATCCCGGAGTCCTGGGATCGAGTCCCACATGGGGCTCCCAGCTCCACGGGGAGTCTGCTTCTCCCTCTGACCTTCTCCCCTCTCGTGCTTGCTCTCGCCTGCTCTCTCTCAAACAAACAAACAAACAACTGAAAAAACATTTTACCACAGAGTCTCTTAATAGTTCTTTGGCTTCAGCAAGCCTCACATGCTGTTCTAATGCCTACCTATCATTTACTAAAGATTTAGTAAATCAAATCAACATGTCTCAAGCTGACCTCACATTTTGAATCTCATATCCCGTATTTCCCGTTTCTTACATTTCCATCCAGTGACATAAGTTCAATATAATAATGCCCAATCTTCTTTCTTACCAATATAGGCTAGTGGTTGCACCAGCTCAGTCTTATACTTAGCTGCAAAGGTTAATATCTGAAGATAAAACAAAAAAAAGGGACATGTATTAGCTGAATGGTCACTGAGAAAATCCTTCATTATTAAACCAAAAGCTGTCATCCATAGGTATTACTGATCTATTAGAGGACCCTGAGTCTGGCAAATGATGAATAATTATTGTATGGTCAGCCAGAAGCTGGAATCAAAACCTACAAGAATTGTAGTAATAATAAGAATATGATTAATTAGAAAAGTGTGTAGAAATGATTAAGAATATGGAATTTGAACCAGGCAGCCCCAGGGTCAAGTCCTGACCTTACTTTTCACCAGCTGAATAAACCTTGCATGTTACTTTATCCTCTCGTCCTCAGCTTCCCTCATTTGGGGCCTACGAGGGCTAGATGGGGTAATATTTGTATAGAACAGTAAGGGGCACTTGGGCAGCTCAGTTGGTTAAGTGTCTGACTCTTGGTTTCCACTCAGGTCAGGATCTCAGGGTTGTGGGATCGAGCCCCGTGTCGGGCTTGTTGGGCTCTGCGCTAGCGTGGAGTCTGCTTGAGATCCTCTCTCTCTCTGCTTCTCCCCCAGTCTCCCTCCCCAATACATAATAAAATAAATCTGAAAAAAGCAAACCAATATCTGGCACTTTAACAATGCTCAGTAGGTGTTTCTTTGTTTTGTTTTTGCTCAGTAAACGTTAGTACTTAACATTATACTTTACAGAAAAAGCCTTGCTCACCTATTTGTTTTATTTGAACTTGTCAGTCCTGTGCAGTAGTGGGAAAGGTGTTGCTATTCTCGTGATGTCAAGAACTGAAGTTCAAAGAGAGGCAAAGTAAAGGGCTAGTATCCAAAATCTATAAAGAACTTCTCAAACTCAACACCCAAAGAACAAATAATCCGATCAAGAAATGGGCAGAAGATATGAACAGACATTTCTGCAGAGAGGATATCCAAATGGCCAACAGACACATGAAAAAGCCCTCAACATCACTCGGCATCAGAGAAATACAAATCAAAACCACAGTGAGATACCACCTCACACCAGTCAGAATGGCTAAAATTAGCAAGTCAGGAAACGACAGATGTTGACGAGGATGCAGAGAAAGGGGAACCCTCCTCCACTGTTGGTGGGAATGCAAGCTGGTACAACCACTCTGGAAAACAGTATGGAGGTTCCTTAAAAAGTTGAAATTAGAGCTACCCTACGACCCAGCAATCGCACTACTTGGTATTTACCTAAAGATACAAATGTAGGGATCCAAAGGGGCACGTGCACCTGAATGTTTATAGCAGCAATGTCCACAATAGCCAAACTATGAGGCGCCTGGGTGGCTCAGTGGGTAAAGCCTCTGCCTTCGGCTCAGGTCATGATCTCTGGGTCCTGGGATTGGGCCCCACGTTGGGCTCTCTGCTCAGTGCAGAGCCTGCTTCTCCCCCTCTCTCTCTGCCTGCTTCTCTGCCTGCTTGTGATCTCTCTCTCTCTGTTAGATTAATAAATAATATTTTAAAAAAAAACAATAGCCAAACTATGGAAAGAACCTAGATGTCCATCAACAGATGAATGGATAAAGAAGATGTGGTATATATATACAATGGAATACTATGCAGCCATCAAGAGAAATGAAATCTTGCCATTTGCAACGACGTGGATGGAACTAGAGGGTATTATGCTAAGAGAAATAAGTCAGTCAGAGAAAGACAATTATCATATGATCTCTCTGATATGAAGAATCTGAGAGGCAAGGTGGGGGGTCATGGGGGGTGGGGTGGGAAATGAAACAAGATGGGATCCGGAAGGAGACAAACCATAAGAGACTCTTAATCTCAGGAAACAAACTGAGGGTTGCTGGGGGGCTGGGGGGAGGGATAGGGTGGCTGGGTTATGAACAGTGGGGAGGGTATGTGCTATGGTCAATGCTGTGAAATGTGTAAGCCTGATGATTCATAGACCCGTATCCCTGGGGCAAATAATACATTATATATTAATTAAAAAATAAAATTAAAAAGAATAACAGGTGAAGTAACTTAACTAAAGTTCATTAATGGCAAACCCAGGACTCAAACTCTGGTGCTCTCCTCTCTGGGTTTTTCAGCGATGGAAGGAGCCCTGGTTTTCACGGATTTATGAGCCAGTCCCTGATAGCAGTTTCCAAGTGCTAGTCCAGGGACAGGGAGAATACATGAGAAGAGTTTTCCTGTCTATGCCATTCAGATTCTTGGGCCAGATGATTGAAATGAGAAAATGACGTTCAGTGTAGGGAGTTTTAAACAGAGTTAATTGTATTCAACTTCAAGGACTCTGCCTTTTACTCTAAGGCTACATCTTTCCTACTTTTTGATGTTAAAGTATTCTTACAAAATGATGGCAGAATGTGAGTTATTTTTTTTTGTTAACCTCTCTGCCCGATGTCACAGAATTTAGACAAAACCACTTTGGGCCACAAATTGTGTTTTTGAAATGTTTTCTAATATGTGGAATTTAAGAAAAAAACAGATGAACATAGGGGAAAGGAAGGAAAAATAAGATAAAAACAGGGAAGGAGGCAAAGCATAAGAGATGCTGAATGCCAGGAAACAAACTGAAGGTCGCTGGAGGGGAGGGAGGTGAGGGTTGAGGTACCTGGGTAATGGACATCAAGGAGGGCATGTGATGTGATGAGCATTGGGTGTCATATGCAACTGATGAATTGCTAAATTCTACCCCTGAAACTACCAATACACTGTATGTTAACTAAATTCAATTTATATTTAAAAAAAAACTGATCCAAAATTCGAGAAGTGATTCTAGCTCTAGTGTGATTTCATTATGTCTTAATAGTTTTAAGTTCACAGTGTTATTTAGTATACCCACATTAGGCCATAAAATCCGGCCCTTGGATTTGTGTGCGGTTTCACTTTTATGTCTTTCTCTCTTTTTTTTTTTTTTTTTTAGTATCTGGGTTACTGCTTCTTAGCCTTTGTGGCAGAAATCGGTCATTTTTGGAATCTAATGAAAGTTATGGATTCCTCTCTCATCCCCACCCCTAAAAAGCACATAAACAACTATTGGTACAAACTGATCAGTTCCCAAACTTGGTGGTGCTCAAACCCAGGAACCTCTAGGTGGCTCTAGTTCTTCGTTCATGTAACCCATTTTGTTTGTTTCCTCTTACTTCTTTTTCCCCGTCGGGTGCTAGGGCTTACACAGGTGAGATTGGTGTTACAAGGGTGGAAGGTTCAGTGTTAGGACTCAGCGTTTATTTGAAGATTCCTACACTTAATGTGGCTTTTCAGGTAGAACCAGCATTTGAGGGACGATTGTGGGAAACAAGGACTCTTCTGGAGAGCTGGTAAGAATAGAGATTAAAGTAACATCTTTGGAGGGCAATCCAGAAATAGCTATCCACGTTTAAAATACTGGTACTTGTATTTGTATGTTTGGGCATGTACACAGAGATCTTTGTTGGGGCTTTTCATAGATGAGCAAATGAGTGGAAACACATGAATATCCATCAGTTTGGAACTAGTTAAATAAGTCATGGTATATTCATATTAGTATACTCTGCAGCCATGAAAAAAGATGAAGTAGCACTATCACACAATGGAATGGTCTCCAAGATATGTGAAAATGCATTTTTTAAAAAAAGGAAAAGCACACATCTGTGAGTTTGGGTCTCTCTGGAGTACACTCTAACACCTTGCGATAATACTGCCTTGGAGCTGGGGACTGGGAACCCGAGTCTACAACGGGAGAGAGATTTGCTTTTTTGTTTATATTTAGTGCCGAAATGATCTTTTTAATTTTTTTTTTTTTTTTGCCTAAATGATTTTAATTATGTCTTCCTATTACTCAGGGTTTTTTTTACAGGTAGCTTAAAAAATGAATTTCTTTTTTTAAGGTACCTTTAAAAAATTGAATTAATTTTTTAAAGTCACTATGCAGTATGAGAAAAAGAGGTCAGAGTGTATTTAGGTTAAATTGCCTAAATGAAAAGGAATGACGGGCTCCTGGGTGGCTCAGTCAGTTAAGGATCCGACTTTTGGTTTTGGCTCAGGTCAGGATCTCAGGGTGGTGAGATTGAGCTCCGCATGGCATCAGGGTCCACGCTCAGCAGGGGGTCTGCTGGAGTGTCTCTCCCTCTGCCCTTCCCCCCACTCATGCACTCTCCCTCTCAAATACATAGGTCAGTCTTAAAAAAAGAAAAAAAAGGGATGATGCAAAATAAACAGACTTTTCTTTTAGCCTCATTCTCTAATGTGGGGACAAGGGGGGGCACCTGATAGCGTTAAGAACTGGTAAATGAATAAAGCAAAGGAAATAGCTGTTCACACACATGGGGCCAGGCTAAGGAATTTACCACCACAGGCAGTCATGGAGTCGAATATTGTGGCTGGAGCCTTTTTTTTTTTCTGAAGTCTGGTCACTTCTGTCCAGTCATAACATTTGTAGTTATGCAAGAAAAGATAAGGATAATCAAATCTGATGGTGCAGGATGTAAGCTGATCGTTGGAAAGGAAGGAATTTCTCCCCAGCCTCCCGTCTTTTTTGGCTTCTCCCAGTGCCTCAGAATAACATTACGCAATTAGCTAGGTTCACTTTGAAGAATTGATAGTACTTCCTCTGAATCATTAGGTATATCATCCATTGCCAAGGGAAGGATTCCAGACCTGATAGGGCAGCAAAGCTCGAAGTCTTTTTTGCACCCAGATGATGGCCCCTTGGGTTCAGAGGTAAGCATTTTGGCAGGGGAGCCCCCTTGCTGCGGGGCTGCTCCTGCCGTTCCTGGGGAAAGAACATATTCAGAGGGAAAGAACAGGTTTCGGTTCTTCTCCTGCAGAGCTGGCAATCTCCTATAAACCACAAAGGCTAGATTATTGAGGGAGGCACTGAAGAGATAGTCAGGAAATAATTCATGCTTTTTTCTCTTTTTCCTTCTTTGGCTACAACTTGTAATGAATTCCTCCACCAGGGGGTAGACAGAAGACATAAACTAGCGCTTACAATCTCATTTCGCCCCGGTTACGAGTAGTCTGATATTGTTACTGGTCATGTTTATCCACATGACTCAAGAAACACTGCGCCCTTCCGTGTACCTCTGTCTTATGTTTAAAGATTAACAGTGGAATGGACCCAACGGACTTGGGTTTGGAGTTCTACTTAACAAGATCCACTGCAGAATGACTCCATTCTGTCCCTCTCATGTGATCAGACCCAGGGCAAATCATTATTGTGTGACTTAATTACACACTGGAAAGTTCTAACTGAACCTTAAAAAAAAAAAAAAAAACCTTCTCATTACATATAATTATAATTCCTTTTTTTTTTTTTTTTTTGCTCTCCAGACCCATTGGCACTTGCAACCTTTTCAGGATACCCACTGCGTTTACTTTCTGTGACGATGGAACCCTGCTATCTCTTTTCTGTCCAGTGGGGTAGCTGTTAGCTACATAAGACTCTTGAGCACTTAGGATGTGGCTAGTGGGACTGAGGTGCTGAATGTTTAATGCAATTCGACTTGAATTAACTTGTGAACAATAATGTCATCTGAACTTTAGCCCTCCTTATGTCCCCATCCCATTTTGACATTAGCGTCCCAGCGAGTGACATAGCCATTTTCTTCCTTCCCTGGCAGAGCACTGGCTCCCTTTTCTGTCATTAGGATTTAAAAGCGATACTCAGATGTCACTTTCCTGTTTTCCCACAGTTTTAAGAAAATCGATACAGTCTCGTCACTCTGGAAGGGCTGAGGGCTGCCCTTATGCCTAACACCTGAATGGTGATCTCAGGGAACAACCTTAGTGAGGCCTCTTTTTTCTAAATGGAGTAACCGTGAGTGAAAAATCTAGGAATCTAATGTTTGCATAACCAAGAGCAACATGGGGTACTAGGAAATTCCATCAGTAAGCCAAGCAACTTCTTGGCAACAGGGACTATGTCTTTTATCTGTTTCCTTAGTTCCTAGCATAAATTTTGGTAAGCATTTCTCCAATGAGTGAAATAGTATGTGAAGGGATAAATTAATATGGCTCAGAAATGATGCCGGTGACGGAACATTGAAGGCAGTGTCTTTATTAGCAGATATGTTATGGAAACACCCAGGACCCCTAATAATAATCTGAACTTAACGGGACAACTGATAGAAAGACACCGCAAACCCATCTATGACTAGTGTTAGTTCTGTACAGGATAATTGGTAGCCTACATTTATGAAATCTGTGAATCCAGAAAAAGTTTCCATTTTCCACAGCATTTTTACTTCTTATGGATTTAATTTTTTAGGACAGCCTTTCCCCCCACCCCCCGGCCATTCCTTTCCATCTTGACTTCCTTTCCACCCTTGCTCTGAGAGACACGGCGTGGTCAGCAGCCTTCCCTCCCTGACTCCTGCCCCATTACCATCATCATGGTCCGTGTGTGAAAATACTTTGTAAACTGAAGCACTTAATAGAATAAGAGCCTCCGGTTTCTATTTTAAGATGCTTTCACAGGATAACCTCAACTTTAGTCCACTGTCTGCTTTCTTCATTGTTCTCATGCAGACAGTCCACCAGTTTCTTTCTTTGATATCTCATTCCTGCTGTTAAGGCTTTTTTTTTTTTTTTTGAAGTTGTGTCTGATGACCTGTATGTCCCACCATCTCAACTGCTGTAGCCTCACTTCCTTCTTTGTATCAAAGCATACTTGAAACCCCCACTCGTGGGTGCCTGGGTGGCTCAGTCAGCTAAGCCTCTGCCTTTGGCTCAGGTTACGTCTCAGGGTCCTGGGATCAAAGCCCCGTGTTGGGCTCCCTGCTCAGTGGGGAGCCTGCTTCTCCCTCTCCGTCTGTGCCCCCCACTCCCCGCTTGGGTTCTCTCTCTCTCTCCCGCTCTCTCAAATAAATAAATAAAATCTTAAAAAAAAAAAAAGAAACCCAATTCATATGTAGAAGTTTTCTCCAACAGCAAAACTGGTGTATTATGGAAGAAAGAACTCAGAGCTCTGAGACGTGTGAATAACTGATCTAAGTTACTTGAGTCACTAGCTGGTTGTGTGATCAACTGTATTTCAATGTAAAAATAAATAAAATAAAATGCCAAATGATGTTTAAAAATATATATAGAGGGGCACCTGGCTGGCTCAGTCAGTAAAGCATATGACTTTGGCTCAGGTCATGATCTCAGGGTCCTGGATGGAGCCTCAGGGTTGAGTTCCGTGCTCAGCAGGGAGTCTGCTTGTCCCTCTGCCTCTACCTCTGCCTCTGCACGATGTTTGGATGACCCACTGTTTGAATATTCACAGAATATGAGTTCTCTATTCATACGCAAAATATGAATAGATAATCTATTCATTCCCTCAAATGAATAGATAAAATCTTTCAAAAAAAGTTTTTAAAAATACAGATTATTTTTTTAGACTCTCAGCAATAATCAGGAGGGGTATAAATGAAATTCTTCTAAGGTCCCTTGCTTGCATATAGAAATAAAAATGTTAATGACATTAGCTTTTCTTTTTAAGAATTAATTAATTAGTTAGTTAATTAATTAATTTATTATGTAGTCTCCACTCCCAGTGTGGGGCTCAAACTCACAACCCCGAGATTAAGAGTCTCAGGCTCAGCCAACTGAGCCAGCCAGGCATCATAATATTAGCTTTTTGACATTCAATAATATATGTTTGGTAACCTTTCCTACTAAAATTTAAGTAAAAGATTAAAAACGGCCAGGTTAATGGAAGAAAATTATCTTAAAATATTGAGTCAATTCAAAGAAGGCAAAAAAGAAGAAGGGGAAAAAGACAACCTAGAACAGGCAAGATAAGCATAAAGCTGATGGAAGACCGTAGATTTTGAAACAAATGTATCTTAAGAAATAAATTAAATGTATATAGTGAAAAAATGCTTTTTTCAAAATATAAACGTTGATGGCAGAGTTTATTTTAAAAAAAAACTATGCTTTTACAAGAGACACATTCAGTTATGAGAACACAGAAAAGATTGAAAGCAAATATATAGAGATAAGATAGAAAAAGATAAGAAAAGGTATATTGTGGAAACACCAAAAAAAAATTAGTAACCCAATTAATATCAGAGAAAGGATACTGAGCAAAATATATTCCAAGAGATAAAGAGAAATCCTTCAGAATGATAAAATATTTAATTTACCAACAAAGTATAAAAATTCTAAATTTTCAGCAAATAATGTTACTGCCTTGATAATTGACCCCAAAAAAGGCACTGAAAAATTAGTAAAACAATAGATTTGAACAAGACAATTAACAAGCTTGATCAAATTGGCATCCATAGAATAAGTACCTATTGCTGCACAACAGGCAGAATATATATTATTCTTTTTTTAAAAGATTATTTATTTATTTATTTGTCAGAGAGAGAGAGAGAGAGACTGATCACAGAGCAGCAGGCAGAGGCAGAGGGAGAAGCAGGCTCCCCGCCAAGCATGGAGCCCGCTGTGGGACTTGATCCCAGGACCCTGGGATCATGACCTGAGCCGAAGGCAGCTGCTTAACCAACTGAGCCACCCAGACATCCCTGAATATATATTATTCTTAAGTACACGGGAGTATTTATGAAAAGTGACCCTATGCTGGGCCATAAAGCAAGTTTCAGCAGATTTCAAAATATGAAGATCACACACACTGTGTTCTGACAACTTAGAATAAAGCTATAAATTAATAACAAAAATATTACTAGAAATAAATATTATGTCTAATAAGATCTGGGTCCAAAGGGAAATCACGGTGGAAGTCAGAAAATATTGTAAACTGAAAGAGAATGTATGAAATTGAAGCTTTGGGGATGCAACTAAAGCCACACTTAAAGGAAAATTTATAGTTTAAAAATTTTTAACTGTGAATTTAAATTTACAAAAGAATTACAAAATATTAGATTTACAAAAGAATTTAAATTTACAGAAAAATAGTATATGGGAAGGACATACTAAAAATCAGTTTTCTAATCACTCGTCTCTAAAAGTGTGAGAAAAACAGCAAATTAAACCTTAAGAAAGTAGAAATAAGGTGGGGTGGGTTGCCTGGGTGGCTCAGTCGGTTAGGTGGCCGACTCTAGATTTGGGCCCAGGGCATGATCTAAGGTTCCTGGGATAAGTCCTGCATTGGGCTCCCTGCTCAGCGGAAGTCTGCTTGTCTCCCTGTCCCTCTGCTCCTTTTCCAGATCTTTCTCACTTTCGCTCTCTAAAAAAAAATCTTTTAAAAAAGGGAAATAAGGAATAAATAGATGAGAGGAATTAACAAAACAGAAAATAGCAATAGAGAGGAACTACAGAGCTAAAAATTGTATATTTGATAAGACTAAAGAAATGATGCAAAACTTCTTATAAGAGCATAATTTGGAAAAGTCCCATTTCTATCGGCAGCAGAATGGATAAATAAATTGCAGTATGTTCATACTATGCAATACTCTACAGATGCCCAAAATGAACTGACCCACTACAGACCATAATATGGATGAATCTCATGAATGTAGAGTGAAATCAACTAGATGCAAAATTATATATACTATATGATACCATATATATATATATATAT
>CM052802.1:113761589-113788111 GCA_028533885.1 Nasua narica | reverse complement strand
ATTTTGATAAGGATTGCATTAAATGTATAGATTGCTTTAGGTAGCATAGACATTTTCACAATATTTGTTCTTCCAATCCATGAGCATGGAACGTTTTTCCATTTCTTTGTGTCTTCCTCAATTTCTTTCATGAGCACTTTGTAGTTTTCTGAGTACAGATTCTTTGCCTCTTTGGTTAGGTTTATTCCTAGGTATCTTAGGGTTTGGGGTGCAATTGTAAATGGAATCGACTCTTTTTTTTTTAAGATTTTATTTATTTGATAGAGAGAGACACAGCGAGAGAGGGAAGCAGGGGGAGTGGGAGAGGGAGAAGCAAGCTTCTCGGCAGAGCAGAGAGCCTGATGTGGGGCTCGATCCCAGGATCTTGGGATCATGACCTGAGCAGAAGGTAGATGCTTAATGACTGAGCCACCCAGGCACCCCTAAGTTTGGAAGTTTCTACTGACCTATCATTGAACCAACATTGATTCTTTCAGTGGCCATATCCAGTCTACTGATGAGCTCATCAACTACAGCTTTTATTTATGTTACAGTATTTTTTATTTCTGAGATTTCCTTCTCTTTATTGGAGTTCCCGTTGCTCTATTTCTATTACCTATCTGTTTTCGTGTGTTGTCTACTTTTTCCATTAGGGCCCTTAGCATATTAATTGTAGCTATTTTAAATCACTGGTTGTATAATCTAAACTCTTCCGTCTATGAATCTAGTCTTCAGGCTTGATTTGTCTCATTACATTATGTTTGTTGCCTTTTAGCATGCCTTGTAATTTTCAGTTGAAACCAAGCATTAATGAATCAGTTAAAAGGAACCGATGTTGGCAATTTTAGTGTCAAGTTTTATATTTATCTGTTTAGGAGGTAGGCTGATTTTACTCTTTGTAGCCTTAGTCTTAGAGGCTAACCTTCTCTCTCATATGCTTATTTTGATCTCTCTTGTTTTGGGGTGTCCCCAACACTTCTCAAGTCAGATCTGAAGCTCACAGTTTTGTTTTCGTTTGCTTGTTTGTTTTTAAGCTATAATCCCCTATTTTTTACAGGCACTCTATTGATGTGTGGTGGTGAGGGGAGGAGAGAGAGGAAGCATTCTATGGTCCTATGATTAGGTCTCTGTCTTTTAGTGAACTTGAATTGAGTATCTCCCTTCCCCCACACAGAAGGCTAGAGGGGGCTGAGGTTGGATGTTTTCCTGCTACCCCCCCTAGGGCAGTCTGGCTTGGTATCACCTCAGTGGTTTAGATTCTGGCAAAAACAGTTTCCTTTCAAGGCAGGCCTTGTTAAAAAGAACAGAAAGGTCTGGGCATATTTCAAAATGGTTATATTTCCCCACTTTCTGCTGGAAACACTAGGGGATTATCCTATTATCTTCACAGCAAGAACACATGGGAGCTCTTCAAAGACCGGGCCCCCTCAGAGATCTTAACTCTCGAGAGAGTCTACAGCGGACCTCCAGGCATCAGTCAGTTGAAGTTTAAAATGTTCCTACTGATATTGTCTCCAGCTGTGGGCTTCTGCTGTGATTATCTGTAGCCATCTGTTGAGTGAGTATTCGGGGCAGTTTGCCCTGTGACCTCAATCTGGACGGATCTAAGAAAAGAGTTGTTGATTTTCAGTGCATTCAGTTTTTTGGTTTTTTCCTTGTAATGAGTATGGAAGCAATGACTTCCCAGCTCTTTGCATGTCAGACTGGAAACCAGAAGTCATATTCATAAATATTTTTCCCAGGGGACTGGATCTTCATTGCTTTCTCATTCACCTGCGATGTCTCCAGGCCACCAAGACTGAAAGGAGACACGAGTCAAATAATCTCAGGAGAATGGCGGAGAACTTTTTATGTTTTTATGATATTAATTAACATTCTTTTACTTCCGCTCAAAGAATTCCCTTTAGCATTTCTTGTTAGATGGGTTGGTAGTAATGAAATCCCTCAGCTTTTGTTTTTCAGGAAACTATTTCCACCCTCCTCCCCCCCCTTTTTTTCCTGAAGGATGGCCTCACTGAGGATAGATGTCTTGGTTGAGTCATTTTCTCTCACTCTTTTGAACATGTCATCCCATTCTCTCCTGGCCTGAAAAGTTTCTGTTGAGAAATCTGTCACTAGTTCCCTTGTGTGCAACTTCTGTTTTCTCTTGCTGCCCTTAAAATTCTTTCTCTTTGTTAAATTTTGACAATTTAATTGTAGTGTGTCTTGCTGTGACCCTATTCAGGTACAACCTAATGGGGGCATTTGGGGCATCACGAACCCGGACATCCATTTCTCTTTCCAGGTTTGGAAAGTTTTCAGCCATTATTATTTTAAACATACTTTCTGTCCCTTTCTCTTTCTGTTCTCCCTCTGGAATTCTCAAAATGTGAATATTGTTTCTCTTTGTTGTGTCCTGTAATTCCTGTAGGCTTTCTTCACTTTCTTTCATTCTTTTTTTTTTTTTTAAGATTTTATTTATTTATTTGGCAGAGAGGCAAGCAGAGAGAGAGGGGGAAGCAGGCTCCCTGCTGAGCAGAGAGCCTGATGCGGGGCTCGATTCCAGGACCCTGAGATCATGACCTGAGCCGAAGGCAGAGGCTTTAACCCACTGAGCCATCCAGGTGCCCCTCTTTCATCCTTTTTTTTCATTTTGTTCCTCTGACTAATTTCCAATGTCCTGTCCTCCAGATCACTGATTCTTTTGTCGTCATGATCGAGTCTACTTTTGAAATTCTTGAATTCTTCAGTTCTCAGTTATTGTATTTTTTCAACTCAAGCATTTCTGCTGGGTTTTTCTGATTTGTTTTTGATGGTTGCTATATTTTTGTCAAACTTCTCATTTTGTTCATGTATTGTTTTCCAATTTTTATTTAGTTTTCATTGTAGTTCATTAAACTTCCTTAAGAGGATTATCTGAATTCTTTTTCTGACAGTTTGTAGATCTCCATTTCTTTGGGGTCAGTTATTGGAGCTTTATTAGTTTCCTTTGGTGTCCTCCTATTTACCTGATTTTTCATGACCCTTGATTCCTTACATTGGCAGATTCCTTACATCTGCACATTTGAGTACTAGGGCTCCTCTGCCAGACTTTACAGGTTTGTTTTGGTGGATGTAGTTCTTCACCAGTTTGGTTTGGATTTCTGGGTGGGTCTGCTGGTAATGTTCTTGGTACATGGGACCTGCTAATATGGCCTATTTGAGGGCAAGACGACCATTTGAATTCTGAGGATAGGGATAAGAGAATGTGCCACTGGCTGAGAATAGTTGGGTAGAACTATGGCCTCAGTTCCCTACTCAAGTGAGCCTATAGGATGGGCTCAGCAGTTGCTTGGATTTTCTGGTCCTGCTTATTAGATGGTCAGGACTGGCTACTATATTCAGTAGTAGTTGCGGCTCTGAATTAGCTTTCTGGCCTTGGTTGGACCACAAAATAGGATCCTGGGCTCATACAGCTTTGGGGATCTGAATCAAGCCAGGGTGTGCACTAAATTCCCTGGTGAGGTGAGGTGACCAGTTTAACTCTGCAGATGGGGGGAGCCATGGGCTGTACTCTGTTCAAGTGCCACTGGACGCAGGGATGATGAATGGGCTACAGAGCTTCTCATGTGCTCTGGTTCAGTTCCCTGGTTGGACAGGCAGAAGGCTGTGTTCTACAAGGAGCAGAATGGTGAATAAGATTCCCTATCTGGGCACAATGGGGAAAGCAGCTCTAAACCCAGTAAGGCTATTTGTTTATTGTCTTAACTCAAGCCAACCTGAAGCACAAATCCCCTGACCAAACAGGGCCACTGGCTTTTGCTGCAAACCCTCAGCTCTGCCGACCAGCCCTCAGCATGAGCACCTCTGGGCTGTGCTGCTTCTAGGACTTGTCTCCGGCACTTCTGGTCAGATGAGGGCTGAAGACATGCTCCACAGTGGGTGGGGCTGTGTCTCAGCTCCATGGCCTGGGTGGGAGGGTAAGGGCCAGGCCAGGCAACTCTCAGTTTCCCAAATGGGATCTCCAGTTTGGAGGGGCCAGGGGCTACCCTCAGCCTTATCTATGAATGAATCCTCCCGCCTGTGTGTAGCCTGGGAATGCTCTGGCGGGTGGTCAGCCCTGCCTGCCTACCTCTTGGTTCAAAAACCATGGGCCCCACAGCCTCCATGAGTCGTCGCCAGCCCCTTTGCCCAGATGGGGCTGGACAACAGTCTCCACAGTGAGTGGGGTAAGATTGAGTTCCTTGCCTGAGGGTGGACAAATCAGGCTCTAGGGTCGGCGAAACTCCTTGTTTGAGGATCAAAATCAGGCAGATCTGGACCCCACTGAGTTCCCTGGTCTGAGTGAAGCCCTGTCTTGGTTCTACAGATGAGCAAAGCTGCTGGCTGCTGGTTGGGATTTCTATTTGGGCACTACGGGTGTGAACTCAGTCTGCCACGATTCCCGTCCTGGTTCTTGCCAGCCCTCCCCCATGTCTCTATCACCATCAGATTTCCAATGGTTGAACTCCCCAGATTCCCCGGCAGTCCTTGTAGCGCAAAATCAGAGTAGGGCCTCCCCCAGAGCAACCCACAGTGCTGGGGTTGGGGGTGGCCTTGGTTGACTTTTCCCACTGGAGGAACCAGAGGCCCGGGGGAGACCTCTCCACATGGTGCTGCACTGTCCTGGGGGAGGGGCAGTGCAGTCAATGTGTGGCCTTGGATTTAACCCATCCAATGCAGTCTTCTTGGTCTCTGTGGTGCCGCATGCCTCAGCCTCCTACCCATGCTTTAGGGTTCTCGCAGTGCTATCCTGTTCTCGAATAGTTGTTGGTTGTTCTTGTGAGGGGGTTCTGAGTGCAGAAACAGCCTGTGTCTCCATCTTGGTGATGTCACTTAGCTTTACTTCTAACCATCAAACTCTTTGATTTTAATACCAGTCTCTTATTAGAGTTTGTTTTTGCTGTTTTTCAAAAATATTCTCCAATCTCCATTTTCTGACTCAAAGATTGTAAAGATGCTTTTTGACCTACCCTTCTACCTACAACTCCCATGGAAGGTCTGAAATTTAAATTGTTTCTTCTTCTTTGTTATTACTGTGCACTAATCCCAGTCTTCATTAATATAATCAGGAGTTTGAAACTCAGGTTATTGTTATTATTTATATTTTGTATGCTTTCTATATCTATAGATTTGTCTATTTTGCACATTTTATTTATTTTTTAAAAATTTTATTTATTTATTTGGGACAGAGCAGAGAGAGAGAGAGAGAGAGAGCATAAGCGGGGGTGAGGGGCAGAGGCAGAGGGACAAGCAGACTCCCTGCTGAGCAGCTAGCCTGATGCAGGACTTGATCCCAGACCCTGAGGTCATGACCTGACCCAAAGGCAGACACTTAACTGACTGAGCCACCCAAACACCCCTATAGCTATGTAATTTTTGAAATCAGGAACTGTTAGTCTACTAACTTTATCCTTCTTTTCTAAGATTGTTCTGGCTATTTGCAGTGCCTTTCAATTTCAAATGAATTTTAGGACCAGATTGTCTATTGCTGCAGAAAAACCCACTGCAATTTTAATGGGGATTGCATTAAGTTTGTAGGTAATTTAAGGAGTATTGCCATTTTACCACTGATAATTTTTCCAGCCCATGAATACATATGTCTTTCCATACATTTAGGTCTTTTTAAATTTCTTTCAGCAATGTTTTGTGGTTTTCGGTGTACAAGTCTTGCATTTCTTTTGTTAAATTTATTCCTAAGTATTTTAGTCTTTTTTATGCTATTGTGAATGTAATCTTTTACTTAATTTTATTTTCAGTTTGTTCATTGCTAGTGTATGGAAATACAATTGGTTTTTGTATATCAATTGTGTATCCTGCAACCTTGCTAAACTTGTTTATTCTATTTTTTAAAAAGATTATCTAGGATTTTCTGTATGGGAGATCATACCATCGGCACATAGAGTTAGTTTTACTCTTTCCTTTCTGTCTAAATGCCTCTTATTTCTTTTTCTTGCCTAGCTGCCCTGTCTAGAACCTTCGGTTCAATACTGAATGTACTGAATACAAGCGGTGAAAGCAGACATCCTTGTTTTGTTTCTGACGTTAGGGGAAGTTTTCAGTCTTTTACCATTAAGTGTGATGTTTGCTATGGGTTTTTCACAGATGCCTTTCATTAGATTTCAGAAGTTTCCATCTGTTCCTGGTTGGTTGAGCATTATTATCACAGAAAGGTGTTGGAATTTGTCAATTGCCTTTTCTGGATCTGCCAAGATGATCATGTGTTTTTGCTCTTTATTCTGTTAATATGGTGTACTGCCTTGATTGATATTTATATGTTGAAACAATCTTTCATTACTAGAGTAAATCCCACCTTATAATGGTGTATAATATGATTTATATATTGCTGGATTTGGTGTGCTATTTTGAGTATTTTTGTGTCTGTGTTCATAAGATATATTAGTCTGTAGTATTCTTTTCTTGTGGTATTACTATCAAGATCATACTCTTAGAATGAATTGAGAGTAATTCTCATTTATTTTTCAAAGTGTTTGTGAAGGATTGGTGTTAATTATTTAAACATTTGGCAGAATTCACATGTGAAGATATCTCATCCTGAGCTTTTCTTTGATGGTAGTTTTTGATTACTAATTCAATCTCTTTACTTGTTATCAAATTATTCAGATTTTCTATTTCTTCTTGAGTCAGTTTCAATAGTTTGTGTCTTTCTAGGAATATGTGCATTTTATCTAAGCATACAATTGTTTATAGTATGCCCTTATAATCCTTTTTATTACTGTAAGTTCAATAGTAACGTCTCTTCTTTCATTTCTGATTTAATAATTTCAATCTGCTCATTTTTTTTTGTTAATCTTCCTGAAGACTTCACAATTTGGTTGATCATTTCTTTTTTTTTCCAAAAAGATTTTATTTATTTATTTGACAGAAAGAGAGAGAGATCACAAGTAAGCAGAGAGGCAGGCAGAAAGAGAGGGGGAAGCAGGCCCCCACTGAGCAGAAAGCCAGATGTGGGGGTCCTGGGATCATGACATGAGCTAAAGGCAGAGGCTTAACCCACTGAACTACCCAGGCACCCCTGGTTGATATTTTCAGTGAAACAACTTTTGGCTTTAAAAGTTTTCTCTGATGTTTTCTATTCTTTATTTCATTAATTTCTGCTTTAATTTCTATTAGTTCCTTTTTCTCTGTTTTCCTTAGATTCAGTTTGCTCTTCTTTTTCTAGTCACTTAAAGTGGAAGTTTAAGTTATTGATTTGAGATCTTTCTTCTTTTTTAATAGAGACACTTACAACTATAAATTTCCCTCTATACATGGCTTTAGCTATATCCCATAAATTTTGATATGTCTTCATTTTCAACTATATCAACTGTATCCCTTAAATTCCCTTGTAATTTCTTCTTTGGCTCATTCCTTATTTAGAAGTGTGATGTTTAATTTTCATATATTCGTGAGTTTCCTAATTTTTTATAATGATTTCTAATTTTATTTCACTGTGGTCAGAGAACATACTTTGATATCTGTTCTTTTAAATATACTGAGACTGGGCGCCTGGGTGCCTCAGTTGGTTGAGCAACTGCCTTCGGCTCAGGTCATGATCCCGGAGTCCTGGGATCGAGTCCCATGTCGGACTCCCGGCTCTGTGGGAAGTCTGCTTCTCCCTCTGACCTTCTCCCCTCTCATTCTCAATCTCTCTCTCTCTAATAAATAAATAAAATCTTAAAAATAAATAAATAAATTTACTGAGACTTATTTTGTGACCTAGTGTATTATTAATCCTGAATAATGTGCCATTTGAACTGGAGAAGAAAGTGTATTCTGCTATTATTGGGTATAACTATCTGTTATGTCTAGTTGGTTTACAATGTTGTTCAAGTCTTCTATTTCCTAGTTAATCTTTCCTTTTATTCACTATTTAAAGTGGGGTATCAAAGTCTTCAAGTATTAATTGTTGAAACGTCTCTTTCTTTAGTTCTGTCAGTTTTGCTTCATGTATTTTGGATTTCTGTTATTAGGTACATATGTGTTTATATTATTATATCTTAATACCTTGAACTTTTTATATTTATTATATGCCCCTCTTTGTCTCTGTCCTTAATGTCTATTTTGTGTGATAGTAGGATAGTCATACCAGGTTTTTTTGTGTTTATTATTTGCATAGCATATCTTTCTCCACCCTTTTTCTTTCAACTGATTTAAATCTAAAGGATGTCTCTTATAGACAGCACATAGTTGAGTCATTTTAAAAAAATTCTTATCCATTCTGCCAGTCTCTGTATTTTGATTGAAGAATTTAATTCACTTACTGTAATTATCAGTAAGGTAAAATTTAGGTATACCATCTTCTATTTGTCTTATGTCTTTTCTGTTTCTCTGTTCTTCCATTACTGCCTCCTTTAGTGTTAAATAAATGTTTTCTAGTGTACCACTTGTAGTCTTTTTTCTCATCTTTTACTATATATATATTAGTCATTCATTTTAGTGGTTGCTTTGGTAATTATAATTAGCATCTTAACATAACAATTTTATTCAAATTAATACCAACTGAATTTCAATATTATATAAAACTTTGCTCCTCCATAACTCCATTCTTATCTTCCTCTTTTGTGTTATTATTTTCATGTAAGTTCATCTTTATATATTTTATTCCCATCCACATAGTAGTTAAGAGGAAAAAAATGGAATTGCAAAAAATACATTTATCCTGTCTTTTATGTTCATTCATATAGTTATTTTTACTGATACTCTATTTCTTCATGTGGACTCAAGTAACTCTCTATAGTTTTTTCATTTCAATCTGAAAGCCTCAATTTCTTTTCTTTTCTTTTTTTTAAAGACTCTCAATTTCTAATGAATTTCTGGTAGAGCAGTTCTACTAGTGACAATTCTATTTTAGTTTATCTGAGAGTGTCTTAACTTCTTTTGAATGATAGTTTTGCTGGATATAGGATTCTTTGTTGACTATCTTTTTCTGTCAAAGGCAGTGGTATCCCACTGCCTTTTTGTTTCCATGGTTTCTGATAAGAAATCATCTCTTAATCTTATTGAGGATCACTTGTACATGATGAGTTATTTCTTTCTTGGAACTTTCAAGTCTCCTTTTGTCTTTAATTTCAACAGTTCTGTTATGAAATGTGTAAGTGGTTCATTTTACTTAGTGTTTGTTCAACTTCTTGGATGTGTATACTAATGTCTTTCACCAAATTTGGGAAATTTGGGGCTATTATTTCTTCAGTTACTCTTTTTGCCCCCACCTTTCCTTCTTGGATTCCCCTTATGCATATGTTGATGCACTTGATGGTGTCCTAGGAGTGACTGAGACTCTGTTCATTTTTCTCCATTCTTTTATTTTTTTCTGTTCATCAGACTGGATAATCTCAATTGAACTCAATTGACCTTGGTATTCTCCAGTTGATGTTATGAATTCTTTCTTATGCCTGCTCAAATCTCCTGTTGAACCATCTAAACTTTTAAAAATTTTGCTTAATATATTTTGTTATTTTGTTTAATAACTTTTAAGTTTCAGAATTTCTATTTGGTTATTTTAATAATTTCTATCTCTTTATTGCTATTTTCTATTTGGTGAGACAGTGAGACATCATTCTCATACCTTAGTTTCTCTTCTTTGATATATTCAAAAGAGCTGACTGAAAGTCCTTGTCTGGTAAGTCCAATATCTAGGCTTCTTCAGGGACAGTTTCTATTGATTGCCTTTTTCTATATCTATATATCTATATCTGCCACTTTTATTTTCCTCTTTATGTTTTATCATCTTTGTTGAATATCAGGCATTTAAAATGATGTAATATTGCAAACCTGGAAAGGAAATTCTCCTCCCCAGGCTTTGTTGTTTTTGATGTTTGTGGTGGTGGTGATGGTGATTTTAGTGACTCTTCTGAACTGGTTCTCAAAGTCTGTATTCTTATCTGTAGTCACTGAAGTTTCTTTTCAGTTATTTTAGTGATCAACTAATGATCAGATAAATATTTCCTTAAACACCTAAAACATCTGAAAAATAGGTCTCTCAGTCTTCGATGAGAATCTCTGTGTGCATGTTGGGCATGCCTTCGACACTCAAGTCAGGCGGTTGACAACTGTCTTAGGCTTCAGTTCCTGCCTGAACACAGCTTCAGGGTTAGGAGGTAAGAGCCTAGGACCTTCCCAGGTCTTTTCTGAGCCTGCACACAGTATTCTAGAGTCCCAGGAACTTGTTAGAGATTTTCAACCACTCCCCCCCCCCCCTGCGCCGCACCCCCAACACGGACATCTCATTCCCAGCTTTTCTTTCTTAAGTGTTTTGGTCAACCTGTTTTTTGGCCCCAGCTGTTATTTCCACCTCAGGCAGCTACAACATTAAACAATAGCCACTGATTTTTTTGTTTTGTTTTGTTTTTTCAACAAATACCCTCCGAGGAAAAGCTGTTTGTATTCAGTGATCTTTGAGTCGCATCAAATGAAAACATTTTCTCTGAGCGAGGTTTTCCAAAGAACTTCCAAGTGGGTCACATAATGACCATTCTTTAGGTTTGGGGATTTGGAGGTACTCTAACCTCATGTGCCCCTCCAGTGGCTGCTGGGCTTCTGATATTTACTGAGATTGTGGGACTGGTTGGTTACAAGGTTACCCCAGAGGCTGGTAGAGACGGTTATAAAGCAAGTTTAAAAAACACCTCAAAGTTGCCCTTATAACTAGAATTGAGGTTTTTTTAAATAAATGCTCCCCAGATTGCTGCATGTTTTTTGTTAATTTCCAGAGTTTGAAAAAAAAAAAAGTTGATTTGGACAAATTTTGAGTGTTCTCTTTACTTTTATGGAGGGAAATGATTTTCAGAGGTTTTTACTTGACCATTCCCACCCATGTCACCCTTTTAAATATCTTTAATCAGATTGTATCACTGCATCCTTAAAATCTTCCAAAGGCTACTCTTTCTAGACTAAAATCCTTTTTTTTTTTTAAAGATTTTATTTATTTGTTTGACACACACACAGAGAGAGAGAGAGAGAGAGAGAGAGATCACAAGTAGGCAGAGAGGCAGGCAGAGAGAGAAGGGGAAGCAGGCACCCCGCTGAGCAGAGAGCCCGATGCGGGGCTCGATCCCAGGACCCTGAGATCATGACCTGAGCCGAGGGCAAAGGCTTTAACCCACTGAGTCACCCAGGTGCCCCTAGACTCAAATTCTAATCTCTTAGCAGGGCCTGTTAGGTCCTGCATGAGTCTGACCCTACTGCTTCTCTGATCTTACTGCCTATTGCTCTGTTCCTCTCACTCTACGACCTCTTTGTCCTTCTTTCCATTCCTTAAATATACCAGGCTGTTTCCTTCCGGCCACTTATGTCTCAGCTCATTGCTGCCTCCTCACAGAGGTTATGCCTCTCTTTCTTTCTTTTTTTCCAAAGATTTTAATTACTTATTTATGAGAGACAGAGAGGCAGAGGCAGAGGCAGAGGGAGAAGCAGGCTCCCCGCTGAGCAGGGAGCTCGATGCAGGATTCGATCCCAGGACCCCGGGATCATGACTTGAGCCAAAGGCAGATGCTTAACCATCTGAGCCACACAGGCGCCCTGTGCCTCTCTATCTCTTTATCGCATTTCCCAGTTTATTTTATTTATAACATCTAGCACTATCTGAAAAGATCATGTTCTTTATTTCTTTACTGTACATGAGCTCTCTCCCTCATGAGACTATAAACCCTATAAGAGCAAAGGCCTCATCTGTCTTCTCTGCCACATCTTCATCGCATAGAGTGCTTTTGTGGCATATAATTAGATAGTCATTGTTGAGTGAATTAAAAGCTAAGTTCATAGTTACACAGGCCCTCAAAAGAGACACGCTCCAGTTCAGGAAGAGGGTTAGAATTTTGTTTTCCACCCCTAAAATTTCTCAAATCTGTATTCTAACTGTTGAAGTGTAGTTAATACACTTTCTCTTTAAAGACAGTTATTGTGAAGCTAGTTACAGTCTACCTGAGTTATGCCCAATATACAGTCTTAACCTCTTTTCACTCCTGGCTTCATATCTTAAGACCTCTGTTTATTTTAGCATTCAACTTCATATGTTATATAACCCTTCCTTCCCTCAACACTAGGAAAAAAAAAATCACAGGAAATTCTGAAGAATTTCAGTCCCTAAAGTGAGAGCGCATGAACTCTGAAAGAAAATTGAACTAGAATAACCTGTAGAGGGTAAGACTTGTGGGAGCTTTGGTCGTACGTTAGGTTCTTCAGCGGACTAATCCATTCTTCATGCTATCACGTAATACGCTTAGTGCTGCATTATTCCCACAGAGTAAACAAACCAAATATGTATTTGATATAAGAACATAGTCCACCGTTCCCCAGCCACTCTTCTGTCCAAGAACCATTTTTCATCTTACAGCACTCTTTGCAGAGATGCAATCTGTGAAATTATTGTGAGCCCTTCGTTAGTGTCCTGGCGTTGAGCACACTGAGGTGTGGCGTGATGACTCATCTTGTGTAACTAACTCCACTCTATCCAGGAACTGAGCCGGGTCCATGAATGTCAGACACCAGGTGTCAAAAAGTCAACGTTTGTTTAGGAAAGGAAATATGTCATTGTGCGATTTAGCTATTGCTAAAAGCAATAGTTAAACTTTTGAAGCATCTGAGTTTTATTTTCAAGTGGCACTTTTCTTCTTTACTTTGTAGTTGGGATTATCTACTAAACACTAGGTTTTCAATGAGCAAACAACGTGAGCACTTGTCAGCATCCAGAGTTTCCTTTGGACAGTCAGTCCATCAAAGTAGCCTGCGAAATTCAGAAGTTAATAATTTCCTGCTTTGAGAGAAGCTTTTGAACCTTATCAGGATTGTAGCTGGGTGGATTCCACTGAGGTCTATACTCTTGGAGGCAGGGAGTAGCTTGTATGCAATGGAAGGAGGCTGGAAACCAGAGCCACGTGTTAGTGAATGGGATAGGCAGGAGTTCATTCAAGGAACACGTGATCCCCAAAGTCTTTCCATCATAGATGAGTTGCAGACATTCCATCGACTTGGCACACATCAGGCTGAGGCACTGGCAAGATTGCTTGGTCGGTTCAGTAGTTTACAGCATGATACTAACATCATCCAAGGACCCCCTCTCTGTTTCCTCTCAGGTCGGTTTGTTTGGTTCAGGGGAAGAGAGTCTAACCCAAGGCCATAAACATTACCCTTGGTTATTCACCCAAACCCAAGCCACTTAAAATTCTGTTACACAATTATGATCTTGGTGCTACAGGAGATGATGGTAAATAGCCTATAGAAGTCATTTTCTAAATGCTATCCTCTTGGTTTGTCCATGTTCCAAGTTTATTTCTGGAGAGAGAAATGTTTCTTAATGTGAATGAGAATGTGAATGGCTACATATGGGAGAATTATACAGATTGTACCAAACAAACCTAGACATTTGTTAGCCTATTCATTTAACCACTATAGAGTATGTGTTTAGGACGAGGTTCTAAGAAGACAAAGCTAGTAAGAAATAATTCCTGCCATCAGAAAACTTACAATAGGGGCACCTGGGTGGTTAAGTCAGATAAGTGTCTGCTTCGGCACAGGTCATGACCCCAGGGCTGGGGGGGGGGTCCCTGCCCAGTGGGGAGTCTGCTTCTCCCTCTGCCCCTTCCCCACACTTGTGCATTCCCTCTTTCTCACTCTCAAATAAATAAATAAAATCTAAAAAAAAAACCACCTTACGATATAATTAATACCCAGTTTTGATTATTTGGAATATACAAACTTTTGGGGAGGAAAACAATATGAGGTCACATGGAAGTCAAATATTCTCACACAGTTCTACAAGTAAGCTTTTTATTTTTTGCCTCTTATAAAAATATCAAATTTGTTTCTCTCGATGTTGCAAAATAAATAGTTAATATTTTTTAAAAGACTGTATTTCTCTGATAAAGACAATATATTCACATATTGACATATATAAATTAGTTCCAGGTGCTTTAAAAAAAGAATTTAAACTGGGTATTCTATTCAAGAATATTGTTCTGGGATGGATAAAATCAGCAACATAAGAAACAACAGGTGTTGGCAAGGATGTGGAGAAAGAGGAACCCTCATGCACTGTTGGTGGGAATGCAAGCTGGCGCAGCCACTCTGGAAAACAGTATGGAGGTTCCTCAAAAAGTTACAAATAGAACTACCCTACGATCCAGCAATTGCACTACTAGGTATTTACCCAAAGAATACAAAAATACCAATTCAAAGGGATACATGCACCCCTATGTTTATAGCAGCATTCTCCACAATAGCCAAATCATGGAAACAGCCCAAGTATCCACCGACTGATGAGTGGATAAAGAAGATGTCTTATCTGTATCCAATGTATTATTACTCAGCCATAAAAAAGAACAAAATCTTACCATTTGCAAGGACACAGATGGAACGAGAGGGTATTATGCTAAGTGAAATAAGTCAGTCAGAGAAAGACAAATCCCATATGATTTCACTCATATGTGGGATTTAAGCAACAGAACATAAGAGCAAAGGGGGAAAAAAGAGAGAGAGGGGCAAACCAAGAAACAGACTCTTAACTCTAGAGAATAAACTGATGGGGGGATTAAGGAGGGCACTTGTGATGAGCACCAGGTGATGTATGAATCACTATGTGTGGAATCGCTATGTTATACATCTGAAACTAACGTTACACTGTATGTTAGCTAACTGGCATTTAAATCAAAACTTAAAAAAGAATACAGTTCTAGCGAGTAGTAATTTTTAATTTTTATTAGTTTTTTTTCCGCATTTCTTGTAGGAAATTTAGAATGCACAAATCAAAAAGAAGAAAATAAAATCTTCCACACTCCTATCACTTGGATACAACCAGATGCTACTCACATGTATGTTTCAGAGAATGTTTTCTAGCCTTTTATTATGTATGTAATGATAATTATCTCTTACTGTGTATATATCAATAATTAAAAACTTGGCATACTATGAATCTTATCGCATGCAATATCTCATGTAATAAATAGCCTCAGGTTCTGCATTTTTTTTTTCTTTTGATTTTTTAAGTTGCAGTATAATTACCATACAGTGTTATGTTAGTTTCAGGGGTACAACATGTTGACTCAGAAATTCTACACATTATTCAAAGCTCACCATGATAAGTATAATCATGATACAATGTTATTAAATATTATTGACTATATTCCTTATGCGATACTTTTAATCTCTGTGATTTATTTATTTCATAACTAGAAGTTTATACCTCTTAATCTCCTTTATCTATTTTGCCCATACCTCCCCATCTCCCCTCTGACAACCACCAGTTTTTCTCTATATTAAATAGTCTATTTGTTGTATTTTTTGGATTCCACATAGAAGAAAAATCATATGGTATTTGTCTTTCTCTGTCTGATATTTCACTAAGCAAAATACTCTCTAGCTCCATCCATGTTTTCACAAAAGGCAAGATACCATTCTTTTTTATGGCTGAGTAATAATATTCCATATGTCTATATACACCACATCTTCTTTATTCATCTATTGGTGAACACCTGGGTTCCTTTCACATCCTGGCTATTATAAATAATGCTGCAGTAAACATAGGGGTACATGTATCTTTGAATTACTGTTTTTGTTTTCTTTGGGTAAATAACCAGTATTGGAATTAATGGATCATATGGTAGTTCTGTTTTTAATTTTTTGAGAAGTCTCCATACTGTGTTTCCTAATGGTTTCATCAATTTACATTCCTACCAACAGTGCACAAGGGTTTCCTTTTCCTCACATCCTCACCAACACGTGATATTTTTGTCCTTTTAGTTCTTGCCGTTCTAACCAGTATGGGTGATATCTCATTGCAGTTTTGATTTGTATTTCCCTGAGATGATGAGTGATATTGAGCATCTTTTCATGTGTCTGTTGGCCCTCTGGATGTCTTCTCTAGAAAAAAAAAAGTGTCTATTCAGGTCCCGCGCCCATTTTTTAATTGTACTGTTTGTTTTTTTAATGTTGCATTGCCCAAGTTCTTTCTATTTTTTGGATATTAACCCCTTATCAGATATATCATTTGCAGATATATTCTCCCATTCATTAGGTTGCCTTTTTGTTTTCATGTTGGTTTCCTTCACTGTGCCTTTTACTTTGGTATAGTCCCAATAGTGTATTTTTGCTTTTGTGTTCTTTGCCTGAAGAGATTATAAATATGTGGCTCAATATTCAAGAGATTCTTGTCTATGTTTTCTTTTAGGAGTTTTGTGATTTCAAATCTTACATTTAGGTCTTTAACCCATTTTGAATTTATTTCCGTGTATGATGTAATAAAGTGGTCTAGTTTCATTCTTTTGCGTGTAGCTGTCTAGTTTTCCAAAATCATTTAATGAAAAGACTGTCTTTTTCTCATCGTATAATTCTTACTTGCTCTGTTGTAGATTAATTGACCATATAGATATGGGTTTATTTCTGGGATCTCTATTCAATGTCATTGATCTATATGTCTATTTTTGTGCCCGTAGCATATTGTTTTGATTACTGTAGCTTTGTAGTATATCATAAAATCTGGAATTGTGATACCTGCAGCTTTGTTCTTCTTTCTTAAGATTGCTTTGGCTGTTTTATGGTTCCATACCAATTTTGAGATTATTTGCTCTAGTTCTATGAAGAAATACTACTGGTATTTTGATAGGGATTGCATTGAATCTGTACATTGCTTTCAGTAGTGTGGACATTTGAACATTAATTCTTCCAGTCTGTGAGCATGGTATACTCTTCTGTTTGTTGGTGTCCTCTTCCTCGGCAAGTATTTTATGGCAGTTTTTAATTTAACATATCGTGTGATAGTTTCCTTTTCATTAGGTATTCTAGCGAGGCGTCATTTTAGGTGGCTATGTGGTGTTTTATTTATTTTTTTTATTTTAAAAAAAGATTTATTTATATATTTGAAGGAGAGAGTGAATGCACGTTGGGGGGAGTGGCAGAGAGAGTCTTAAACAGATTCTGTGCTGAGCTCAGAACCCAAGGCGGGACTTGGCCTCATGGTCCAGAGAACAGAACCTAAGTCAAAACCAGGACTCAGATCTTAACCGACTGTGCCACCTAGGCTCCCATGCACTGTGGTTTAACCATGGATGTATTTAATCCAATTTTTAAATTTTTTGAACTTTTTCTGTTATTATAGTAAGTGCTAATGATGACCATATGTTGTTTATAAGAGCAAACAAAACAAAACCCAACAAGCAAGAAAATATTTCATAACCTCCAAGTTTATTTCCTTAGGATGAATTCTTAGAAATAGTTCTGAAAACAAGTGCTTGAACAATTTTGCGACTTTTAATAGAAATGCCGAGAGCATATCCTTTTTGCGTTCAATGTCTATATTTCCAGAACGCGATGGACATAATGATGATCTGACATTTTCCATTACAATCCATTCATTTAGTACACAAAGCGAACTATGTTACTCCTCGTGAATCGTCCCTTTCGCAGCTGAGCTGCCAGGAAATCACCCGACCGGCAAAACCTTGGAATACTTTATTGGGCTCGTGGTACCTACTTACAACACTGGGGGAGGTGATGCATTTCTTTCAGCTCAAAGAAATGAATTCGGATAAATTGTAGAAGTTTAAATGCCAAATGAAGGTTTTTATAGGTTAAAATCTATCCTGCAACTTTTTTTTCCCATAGCTCCTCCCTATCAGAATAACATCCAGGTTCAAAGACCTATGACTGAGGAATTATTGAGAAAGATTAGAAGGAGCTGTAAGTGTAGTCCAAGAATGTGGGGCTATTTAAACTTGGAGATCACATCTGAGGATCTTACAGCCTTCTGGGTGTGGGCAACTTGGGACATACAGCATTCACCATCAGCCCTGGAAAAGTCCCTGGAGAGTTTTGGAAGCTCTCAACATTGGCCCCTAGGATATTTAAGTAATGTCCTTGCCAGTGTCCTGCAATGCTTGATAAAATAAATACAAAGATCATATGTAATGTGCTTGTCAAATAGTGAGCACATTAAGAAGTCGACTCTAAGATATCCATAACACAAAAGGAGATTCTATTTGATATTTAAGACCAAAGAAAATGCTGGCTTTGGCTAACTATTGGAGAACTGTAAAGATTCCCTTTAGGAAAACAAAATAATAATAATGATAGTGATCAAGGCAAATTTGACCTCAAACCTCTCTCCCTTACTCATAGTTTTACCAGTTCCCTCATTGCTTTGGATTTTTTTTTAAATTTTATTTATTTATTTGACAGAGAAAGAGAGCACAAGCAGGCAGAGTAGCAGGCAGAGGGAGGAGCTCCCTACTGAGCAAGGAACCTGACCCTTGGTCCCAGGACCCTGGAATCTTGACCCGAGCCAAGGCAGTCACCCAGCCGACTGAGCCACCCAGGCGCCCCCGGATTTTATTCTAAAACTTTCTTTCTGGAATCATTTGGGCCTGTATCTGTGAATTTGTTTTGCCCCTTAGAAAAAATGGTGTAATGTCATTGGAAACTTAAAAAATATCTTCTCACAAAATTACTAAGCACATAAATGAAAACCCTAAGTAATTATTTGAGTCCCCTCAACTCCAATCATACTTGAGTAAGTCTCCTGTATGGATTCTACAGAAAAGGAGTTAACTGGTAATAGCAGTTCTTTCTTCTGCGCGGAATCCAACTGTGAAAAGCAGTTAAGTATCACCTGCGCCCCGGTGGGCTTATCAGTACTTTAAAACATTCAATCCTATTTCCTGTGTTAGCTTAGAAGGTGGGGAAGCAGTCGCCTGTTTACTTTGGTCGGCTGCGGTTGCTAGTTGCGAGTTCTAGCAACTTGTCGTGTCCCTCATTATATTGCTGACGAGTCCCTCAGAATGGGCTTTCTGACTTCATACTCTACCTACACATTTCAGAGAAGCACTTAGAGTCAGTCTGGAATAGCTTCTAAGGTAATAGCATCTTTAAGGCTAAAAGAGCTTCTCGTACGATCCCTGGTCCGTGCTAGAAATGTTCTTTGATAAGCTGGTGGTTTAAAAAAAATGAACTTTTTGCCTTGAGGTAGAAACAAAATCGTGGATTCAGTTTAAAGTAGGACACTTTTCTGGCTTCTGTAGATTTATCTAGGCCCCAGGGAATTTAATTCCTGGTATAATAGTTTAAGTCTCAATATTAGACCTTGAGTTATAAATGTTGATGTTGCTTTTTTTAAACAGGTTTTCCATTAAAAGCATGACTTTTACAAATCTGCCTACTCCTTCACCATGATTTTTATTGCTTGAATGTAATCACATGTTGAAATAAACCTTCAATTTTATAAGGAGAGCTAATGATGATCAATTAAACATAAGTTTGCTTTCACAAAAGATCTCTGCTCCATAAAGGGAGGTATGATTTGGGTGGTGTGAAACATATCAGCTTGCAATGCAGATTAAATGATTAGTGTTTAGCATTATCTTTTACTGTATTCAGTACTCTTAAATTTATTACTACCGTTGTTTATGGCATATATATATGTGTGTGTGTGTGTGTACGTATATATGTATATATGTAATTCTTCTTAAAATTGGCAATAATACTTTTTAAAGAAAACATGACTCATGTTCAACAAGAACATTTGTTAGTCGCGTATCAAACACTGATTAAATGCCAAGTCCTTACAAATAATTTCTGGTTAGAGATGATCGTAACTGTGCAGAGTCTTCATCATGCCCTTTTCAAGGGCAATTGAGCATTCAACGTCAAAATAGCACTTAGAGCTGCTTTAGTTATTTAGGGATGCTTCTATTTTTAAGGACATCTTTACTAACAGTTTTTGAGATACATGGAAATGCTTAATATAGCATTTCCAAGTTGTTAATGATGTCCTCTTA
The DNA here is from genome assembly GCA_028533885.1 of Nasua narica. Lineage (NCBI taxonomy): Eukaryota > Metazoa > Chordata > Mammalia > Carnivora > Procyonidae > Nasua > Nasua narica. The sequence continues at coordinate 113,768,372 of CM052802.1, read as the reverse complement.
TGATTTTTATTGTGGCTGCCTGCGCGTGCATGTGTGCGTGCGTATGTGTGTGTGTGTGTTGTCATTCCTTCAGCTCCTTCACTCCCCCCCAAGTTCCCATTGCGTGGTTGGATCATGAGAAAATATATGCCTCGGATATACCCAGTGGTGTTGCAAGATACCTCTTTGTGACCGTTCTCCCTTTTCGGATGGATTTTCCTTTTAGGTTCTCTCCTTAAAAGATGCCTGTGCTTGCATATATTAAAACTAGGACCTCCAAGAAACATTTGGGTAATTGAAAGAAGGTGGAACTTAAAATGGAGCCGGGATGACTAGCTTCCTGGCCCCTGGCTCTCCCCTGAGTGCATCTCTTGCTTGTAGCACATTCGCGTAAAAGCTGCTGTGTGATATTCTACAAGCACGAGAGCTGGGAGGGCATCCTGCCTGTTCTTCCCAAGGAAAAGGAAAAGCAGTAAACTAGAAGCAGCCTCTCCACCCTCAAGCAAAAGCCCTTTTCGCCTTTGGAATGAAAGAAATGCCACCTTTGTCATTCATTCACAGATCTTTATTGACGGCACCAGAATGGGCTTAGAGTCTTGGGGAAACAAGATTGAAGAAAGCAATCCTGACATCGCCCAGCTTCCAGTATAGCCAGTCCACAGATAAGGATGGGGGGGGATGCTCTCCAAGAGGGGTGAAGAGGAAGAATTCGAGGACAGGGAAGGTCTGTTTGACTTGGGGGTCAGAGAATCAGGGAATGTTCCTGGAGGGAGTCAATGCCTGAGTCTCACAGAAGGAGGTGGCCTCATAGGAAGGGGGGTTGTAGACACAGCACCCAGCCTGGGCAAAGAACCGGACAGGAAAGGGAGAAGCCATGTACCTTCAGGGACTGAGAGCCTTCAGCGTCTTGGGACTGAAGCTGGGAGGCTGGGAAGGGTAAGAAATGAACTGAGCAGATCAGGAGTTTGAATCTTATCCTGGTGTAGTGGGAAGCCCTCATCAGCTTGTGGCAAGGCTGGGAGGCGCTGTAATTTGCACTTGAATTTAGAGGACTGGCCCGAGGGCAAGACTGAATGGCGGACGTGGGTGAGGGGAACTATGCAGCTGGCAAAAGAAGGCCACAGAGGCTGAAGGGCCCAACCGAGGTAACGGGCCAACAGTCCACAGAGAAGAACAAGTACACTGAGAAGTAGCAAGGAGGCCAGATGGGGGAGCTCGGAGCTGACTGGGCCAGACTGTTCTCTGCTTGTGCAAAACAGTGGTCCCCTCTGATCCGCCTGGGGTGTGTGCTAAGACCCCCAGTGGGTGCCTGAAACCACGGATGGTACTGAGCTCTATACATACTATGTTTTCCCTATGCATACGTACCTGTGATCGAGCTTAATGTATAAATTAGGTTAAGAGAGTAACAATAATAATAAGAAGAACAATTATAACAATAGACTCTAACAGAGGTTACATGAATGTGGTCTCTCTCTCTCTCTCAAAATATCTTACTGGAGGGCGCCTGGGTGGCTCAGTTGGTTGAGCAACTGCCTTCGGCTCAGGTCATGACCCTTGAGTTCTGGGATCGAGTCCCACATCGGGCTCCCAGCTCCATGGGGAGTCTGCTTCTTCCTCTAACCTTCTCTCCTCTCATGCTCTCTCTCACGTTCTCTGTCTCTCAAATAAATAAATAAAATCTTTAAAAAAAAAAGTCTTACTGGACCGGATTCACCTTTTTGTGATGTGAGGTGACAAAATCCCTATGGGATGAGGGATGAGAGGCAGGGCAGTGAGGGGAAGGATGTTGGTGTGACCCCGTATCAGGCTACTCCTGACCTCCGACAGATTGGGATGACTTGAGGTTCATCTGCTTCTGGATGGAAAGTGGAACGGTGGAGAAGGGCTGACTGCTGTATGGGTAGCTCCCTGGCCAGAGAGCCCTCCCTCCCCCTCCCTCCCCCCTCCCTCAGCGCCACAGCTCAGCCTCCCCACTCCCCTTTCCTCTCACCCTTTCTCCTCCTTCTCGTCTCCCAGAGTAAAGCCAAGGTATTCTGTCGGAGTGGCTTGCAATCTAGAAACTTCAGACTCCTGCTTACCTTCTCCTTCTCGCACAACCCCCTCTCCCTCCTAGTTACCAAACTTTATCCGCTACTGAGAGTTTCCCAGTCTGGCTCCTCTCAAGCCTGGGCCCCTGTGGTTCTAAGTGAGGCTTCCCTCTGCTCCTTCATCCCTCCCTGCTTCCTGCCATCTCTCCCTGAAACCCTTGTCAGCACCGATTAGCACGAAGAACGACCAGAGAGACAAGGAAATAAAACTCATTCCACCTAGCCAATTTCAGTTTCTGGAAGATTTAAGCAAAGGGCTAAGGACATTTGGGGAGGTTTTTATGTTTTTTCGTTTTTTTTTAATCACAGTTTAATCTGCCTTTTCAGTTCGTAGAAAGGTTGAGCGAATAAAAGAATTATGACAACTCTTTTTTCTAAAACACAATGAATTCTATAAACAGTAGGTCTTTTTCTAAAATTATTAATGAAGAAACCACTTGTCCCTTCCTGTTTCCTTTTCACCAAGAGAAAGCGAACATAGTTCAATGAGGAACAAGAGATTTTTTTTAAAAATTCGCCCCTGTTATATAGGAAAATGGTGATACATAATGAAAAAAAACCCAAAATGAGAGGTGCCTGGGTGGCTCAGTGGGTTAAAGCCTCTGCCTTTGGCTCAGGTCATGATCTCAGGGTCCTGGGATCGAGCCCCCTATCGGGCTCTCTTTTGAGCAGGGAGACTGCTTCCCCCCTCTCTGCCTGCCTCTCTGCCTCCTTGTGATCTCTCTCTCTCTCTCTCTCTCTCTCTCTCTCTCTCTCGTCAAATAAATAAATAAATAAAATTTACAAAAAACAAAACGGTAGTTTAAAAAAAAGAAAGAAAGAAAAAACCCAAAATGATTGCAAGGGATTACTAGGATTACAAATATCTGATTCAAATACTCTACACCCTTTTATTTATTCTGAAACAGTGATGATTAAAATGAGAAACACCCCCTAAGCACAGTCGGGCTAACTGTACTCTGCCATTGTTTTAGTGCAGGGAGGACAAGTCCCTTAGGCACCCTTGCCAAATAGTGTGTTCTCTTTAGAGCAGCCACTGAGACCAGATCTCGCTAATAAGCAACAATCTCTTTTTAATAGATGCATTTGGGTGCCTGGGTGGCTCAGTCAGTTAAGCGTCTGCCTTTGGTTCAGGTCGTGATCCAGGGTCCTAGGATCAAGCCCAGCGTTGGGCTCCCTGCTGGAGTTTGCTTCTCCTTCTCCCTCTGCCCCTCTCCCCTCCTTGTGCACGCTCTCTCTCGTGTTCTTTGGCGCTCTCTCTGAAATAAATAAATAAAATCTTTAATAGACGGCATTCGATATCAGATTCATAAAATAAACTCTCACCCCAGGGCTCATGGGGGGCTCAGTCAGTTAAGTCTCCATCTCTTGGTTTCAGCTCAGGTTGTGATCTCAGGGTCCTGAGATCGAGCCATGCATTGGGCTCCATTCTCACAGAAGGGAGTCTGCTTGAGATCCTCTCCCTCTCCTTCTCCCCCTCCCCCACTCACCCATTCTCTCTCTCTCTCTCAAATAAACAAACAAATAAATAAAATCCTAAAAAAAAATAAACTCTCATCTCTCACGATGACACTTTGTTCCTGAGAACTTTCCCTACTTGCCTCAATGAGTTTATGTTTGAAGATTTTTATGCTTCAGAATATATCTGGAATACTTCTTCCTTGAATGGGAAAGGCTTTCTAAGTTGCCTAGAAAAGTGTGTTTCTGGAATGGGAAGGTGTAGGCGATAAGCCATAGAAGCCATTCATAGAAGAAGAAGAAGAATGCCTGTTCCTTCTTCTTAGAATTCGGCTTAAAGACAAACAAACAGACAATATATGACTTTACACTCTTTGTTGAAGGTCATGATACAATTATGATGATGAAAAATGGTGATTTTTAGGAGACCAAAGTTGGTGAATTGCATACATTTATAAGAATACAGCAGCAATTTTAAAACAAATAGAATGTCCAGAGGATGGGACATGACTGAAAATCTGGCAAACTTCCATCAGTGAAGTGCCTGAGAACTTCCAGACTATGTGATACTCCCAGGCTAACCTGGTCCAGAAGTTGGGGGGATGGAAGTGGGGTCTCCAGCAACCTGGGAGGTGGCCTACCTTGACCCAAGGAGACCCCTCTCCTTTTAGATGGAAGCATGTCTCTCCACAATGACCCCTGACCCTAGACATGGTATTAGGAACCCACAGGGCAGTAGAATCTGTGTGTGATGGCGGAAAACACAAAGAACATCGAGAGTGAGAACACTTGGGTGCACCTGGGTGGCTCAGTCAGTTAGTTAAATGTCTGCCTTTGGCTCAGGTCATGATCGCAGGGTCCTGGCATCGAGCCCCAAGTCAGACTCCCTGCTCAATGGGGGAGTCTGCTTCTCCCTCTCCTCCCTGTTCGTGCTCTCTCTCGCTATTTCTGTCTCTCTCTCTCAAATAAATAAATAAAATCTTAAAAAAAAAAAAAGAGTGAGAACATTTGGGTTCTGGTGCCATTGTTTCCACTCATAGGCTCTTTGTCACACACAGCAAATATCTTAATGTCTTTCGCTTTGATTTTTCTCATATTGAGGCGTGGGCACAATACAGCATTAGTTATGCATCACCAAAAGTATGTTCAGGAAGGGACAAGGGAAAAGCTGGAAATGAGGGTACGTTGGGAGCAGACTTTATAAAGACAAGGTGTTGCTCTGTGCTTTTGTATGTGCCCAAGGAGCCTCCCGAGGCCGGGCAGTCCTGTGAAAGGAAAACCGAGATGAGAAGGGGAGTCACTGCGGGCTTGTGCTTTATCTCTATCATTGGCAGTTTAAGTAGAGAACATGTATTCGTAGATTACTTGTAGTCATAGAAATAAGACTATGTATGGCACTTTTTTAAATGATTTTTTAAAAATTTATTTATTTGACAGAGAGATTGAGATCACAAGTAGGCAGAGAGGCAGGCAGAGAGAGAGGGGAAGCAGGCTCCCCGCTGAGCAGAGAGCCCAATGTGGGGCTCGATCCCAGGACCCTGAGATTATGTCCTGAGCCGAAGGCAGAGGCTTAACCCACTGGCCACCCAGGTGCCCCAAGACTATGGCATTTTTTAAAAGAAATGTTTTTATCAGTTATAGGAATTTAATGTAAAAGAAGTAATTCATTTGTTTTTCTCTTTGAATATAGGTCTTTGGTCCTTCATTGTTCTGAAATCCAAAAAAAAGTTGAAGACAAAGAGTTTTAACAGAAGCTTTCAGCAGACTTATTTGATGGTGAAACATAACCTGAACTAAGGTTAGTTTTTATTCCTTTTCTTATAGTTTTTGTAAATGTACACACAGAAATCATGCTACGTAATACATAATACGTGAGCTATTTTAACTTGTGACAATCCAAAAAATTCTGGTGTATCTTGACTCTGAAGTTTTCATATTAGGAATATGTATATTAGATTCACGAACAAAACAAATACCCTAGTGGCTCTCTTTCTAGAGGTTTATTCAGGAGAAATCCAAGTGCCTCAGATCTGTTAGCTTTCCTGAGGGCATAATTCAGTACAACAAACATTTACTGAGTTGGTACTTTGGAATATCAGGTTTAACAAGACGTGATTGTTGCGACACCTGAACGGCTCAGTTGGTTAAGTGACTGACTCTTAATTTTGGCTCAGGTCGTGGTCTCAGGGTTATGAGATCCCCACCTGCATGGGACTCTTGGCTGGGGGAGAAACCTGCTTAAGATTCTCTCTCTCCCTTTCCCTCTGCTCCTCCCCCTCTAAAAACCCCCCAGAAAACAAGAGGTGATTGTTGTCCTCAAGGAATTTTCATTATAGTGAGGAATGCACTTCCACATAAATTTAATAAAAATTACATCAAAATCAACGCTGTAACAGGACTAAATTAGAAAGCAAAGATAGGTGAGAGGCCAGGATTCCTGGGGGAAGAGGACGGGTCTAGATTGGGGCACATTGAGAGAGAAGATGGTTTAAAGTTCTGATAACTTCATTCCTTTTTTCTTTCTAAGTTGTGTTGTTGACATCCTTTCTGCAAGATCTAGGAGGCCCTGTGGAATCAGTATCCCAAAACGTCCCCCAGAGTTATGAAACCCAGTGAAAGCGTAAACGCTGGGGAATGCTGATCCAGTCACTCAGAATTCTGGGGAGCAAGTGTTAAGAGTCTTCCCAACCAGAGGTGGTGCTGTTACACGGACCATCTCACCGAGGTTCTGGAATTACAATTGTCCCTGAAACGCTAATGCTACAGACTCAGCATTTTTGGTGGTTGATATCGAAATACATTGGTTGTAAAGCCACCGAAAGAGTAGTAGATAGTGAAGAAAGAAACTGATGATTATTGTAACCAGTTTTTCCGCTAAAGCCTAAATGGGCTATGCCAAGCCCTGAGAGTGAGCAAATGAGAGACCTGCAGATTCCCCCCCTCCCCCCCGCACAAAGCCTCATTTGTGTCGAGGGCACCTTATGTGCCATTCGTTCCTTCGAAATTGCTTCCTCTTATTTATTTCCATTTTTATGATTACCAGCATATACAGTTCCATAGTGGGGGTTTACCCTATCCAGAATGACGGTGCCCGGGATAATGCAGGTAGAAGCATCACCAGATATTGTAAAGAAGGTGTGTGACCTTTCACGGAAGAGAACTTGAGCATAGGTGCGTATGTGCCCAACATTCCAGCAGCCGCAGAATGAGCAGGGGGGAGATACTCAGTTTGGGACCGAGGACAACTTCAGTGAAT
>CM052802.1:113616682-113761489 GCA_028533885.1 Nasua narica | reverse complement strand
GGAATCTAGGGGGATGCTCACAGCTATTGTCCTGGTCATCATTTTACTGCGGTGACAGTTGTCACGCCAAAATGGAAAATGAAGAAGAGAACAACTTCCGTGAAAATATTTCCTCTCAAGCACACAACACTTGTTGACTGAGTTGGAGTTGTATTCCTCCTAGCCCTCTGCCATCTTCCAGGCTGTCAAACTCCTAAGATTTGTGGGTGGCAAGATGACGTCATCTGTATTGGGCAGCTTGTAGTAATTTCCGCTCCCGGCCCTGCTCAGAGGTAGAGATTCTTGCAGTAAAGGGCATCTGAGCTTACAGATGAAAGCCTCACTTTTCTTTTCCATTGAGATCCCAATACTGTCCCCTTTCGCGGGATGACAATTGTGCTGTCACCAACGTTATGTCATACTATCTCCCTTGAAATGGCCTCCCTGAAGTGTGTGAGCACAGCTGTGCAAACAAAACCGATGTTACTGTGAGCTCTGTAAATCCTCGAGGCACGTATTAATGAGTTCGCCTTTTGAAAGTACTGTCAAAACTGTAATGACAGAGCTGTGGCTACTGCGAGCGAGTCAAGAGCAGGAATCAGGAATCAAGAATCCCAGTCAGGAGGCTGTGAGAAATCAGAAATGGCCGCTGGGCTCCTGTTGCGCGCCTCCCCAGTGCGTGAAAGTATGGGTTCCACGGCAACTTCAGGAAACGTGCCCCTGGACAGCCTGGGGAGAAACTGCCTTTCTGCCTTGCTGAGCCACGCTTAGACACCAGGAGGGGGGTGGGAGCACGTGTATAGACCGGCCAATGACCAAAGATAGATCAAGTGATCAACATGGACCCTAGCGCTCTTGAGATCCAAAGTGCGGAGTCCGTGCGACAAATCTGGAGAAGCATTCATCAACAAATAGAACAAATGTACAGGATCAGATACTGTCAGCGGGAGGAGCAAAGCAAAAGAAGGCTCCTGGTGTTGGAAATAAGCATCAGCTGACAGGATGTGGTGCTGAGGGACAGGAGAGGATGAGGAATGACTGAATGTGGATCAAAACATCAACCAAAGGAAGGTTCGCTTGCTTGAGTCTACCACCGCCCAACTCACAGAAGTGCATACTTTGGGGTCACCAGCAATGACTTCACCCATCCTGCCCCTGCGAAGTGCCCCTTCTGAGCACCTGGGACACACGCCTGGACAGCTGCAGACGGGGTGAGTTGTGCACAATGTGGGGCTGCAGACTCTTCTTTCACAGAGAGCTAGCATTGTGGCCGGAGCTCTCCAAGCAACTTCACTTGGTCTCTTGCTCTTCAGTCTCGTCGTTTGTTGTGTTAAAATGGGCAGAGAGGAAAATAAGAAAAGGAAGGTCACCATGATGTCAGACAAGGGTCCCTCCTTTAAAGAGCTGAGTATGGATGGACAGGCAGCAGCCGTCTAGCCAGCTGTCATCTCTTCCCAGGATGCACCTCTTTCCAAAATGGAAGGCTATCCTGAGGGAAGTGAAGGGAAGGGAAGACATGCAGGGTGTTTCACTTTGCTGGGGCTGTGTGACATGCACCACAGACTGGGGAGCTTAAACCCCAGAAATTTATATCCTGACAGTTCTGGAATCTGGAAGTCCAAGATCAAGATGTTTGCAGGATTGATTTCTTCTGGGGCTTCTCTCCTGGGCTTGTAGATGGCCATGTTCTCCCTGTGTCCTCACATGGTCTTTCCTCTGGGCATATCTGTGTCCTAATCTCCTCTTCCTTTAAGGACACTCATCCTATTAGAATAGGGCCCACCCCCTATGATCTCATTTAACTTAATTACCACTGTAAAGTTCTTGTTAACTTAAACACAGTCACATTTCGAGGTACTAGAGGGTTACGACTTCAACATAAGAGTTTGGGGGGCACACAATTGAGCCCATCCATAACACATAGCAACCTCAGAGTCCGTGCCTCCCACCAGCTCAACTCAGCCATGATCATTGGGCTGACTAGACGGATTGCAGGGGCGTGACTCGGAGGACCACTCAAGAACCTCGAACACCGGACCATTTGGACCCGGCTTCAGAGCTCTAGCGTAAAATTCTGTCACGAGTCCTTTTTTTTGCATTGGAAAACAGCTCTCCGTGTCTTCCACAAGGGACAAAGTCTCGAGCTGCTGTGGAATTTTTTTTTTTTTCCCTAGGGAAAGAGTGGATTTCTTCCTTTACTTCTTCCAAAAGAAGTTTCCAGGGTGTAGGGCATTTCTTAAGATCCATATGAGGCCCTCATTATTGTGTCTGTTTTGCAGACAAAACACTTTGCCAGGAAGTCTCTGGCACAGGCAGCCCTGTAACTCAGAAATTCCAGACTCCTCAAGCCTCGCTGAGACAGATGTCAGCGGTTACCGGTGCCCACGCGCACTGCCTGACTGCACGTAGCGACACGATGTGCCTAAGAAGGCCCTGGGCTGCTGCTTGTGATAGGGGAGGGAGGACACACTGCACGTGGGGGGACTTGGCTGGAACAACAGGAATAGGACCCCGGTGCTTTGAAAAATGCAAAGAGATTTGTAATGGAGCAGAAAAGTTAGAGTTACATCACTGGGGCTTGCCCATCATTAAATGCATTTGGTTTATTTTATTTATGTCTGACCTACGTGTGTGAGGCTGGAGAGTCTTCCGTGTTTAGTAAAAACACTGAGCAAGAAGGCACAACTGAATAAATACCAGATATTCAAGACCCGATTTTTCATGGTGGTCAAAAGGGACACCCCTTCACAGTTGTCTCATTACTTCGAAGCATGAAGACTGAAGGCCTGATTTTGTTGCCCTCATGCAATCAGTTTTTTTTTTTTTTTTTTAAGATTTTATTTATTTATTTGACAGAGAGAGGGAGATCAGGAGCAGGCAGAGAGGCGGAGAGAGAGGGGGAAGTAGGCTCCCCGCTGAGCAGAGAGCCTGATGTGGGACTTGATCCCAGGACCCTGAGATCATGACCTGAGCTGAAGGCAGAGGCTTTAACCCACGGAGCCACCCAGGCACCCCTATGCAATCAGTTATTAAAGTATTTTCAACTTTGGTCTTCTTTATACTCATGGGATTTATTTTTTAAAGAGGGGAAAATAGAAGGTAATGACATATACAAAAAAAAACCTGATTTGGACTAAAACTCCTTAAACAGCTATTTTTATTTCTATGGAGACATAAGTTTACTAATGATTTAAAAAGAGGTGAAAATGTATGGTGTAAGTTTTTTGGGTTTTTTTTTTTTTTTGAAAACATCTCTCAAAATTTCCATAAGGGTCTCTGTTTATAAACAACTTTAAAATTAATTTCGTTGCCTCAGGGGCCAGGAATTTAGACTCAAACAACAGACATCTGGAGAGACGCATTAGATGAAATGGACACTGAATGAGACATCATTCTATGGAAGTTAAGAGGAATACACTGAAACTTTCTTAAATGCTTGAATATACCAGCGCTAAGTGTTGGGTTTTTTTTTTTTCAGAGATGAATGCTAATTCAGTCTGAATTGGTGTACGTGGAATAAGTGTTATAATATTTCTAAATTAGCTGTTTATAAAATAAAATACCATAGGGGATGAGGAGTTTTCCTTTGGAGAGTGAGGGCATTCGCTTTCACTAGAACTTCTCAACTTGAAGCAAACAAACTCATAAATAGGCTCGCTTTAATCATGAAGGCAGTGTCTAACTTACAGTCAACTTAATCTACAATGCAAAAAGGGAATGCAAGTTCTAAGTTTTCAAGTTTAGAATGTGCAATTTTGGAAAGGCCATGTTGTTTCAAAGCAAAGGAAGAGGAAGAAAACCCTGCTGTAATCACTCTGCCTGAGATAATTCTGCTCTCATTAAAATAAGGTTCTGAGACTGCTCTACCCTGAATATTCATATCCCGCCCCCCAGATTTCATCCGTTGAAATCCGAACCCCAGATGTGGTGGTGTTGGGAGGTGGGGCCTTTGGGAGGTGATGAGGTCAGAAGGGCGGAGCCCTTGTGAATGGGAGGGGCGCCTCCCAGACAGCGCGCCGGCCATGTGCGTTCTGCCATGTGGGGACGCAGCAAGAGGATGGCCATCTTTGAGCCAGGAAGTGGGGCCGCCCTACCACACCCCAAGTGTACTAGGCCTTGATTTTGAACTTCCTGGCCTCCAGAACTTCGAAATAAACATCTGTTGGTTGTACGCCATCCAGCCTGTGGTGTTCTGCTGAATGAACTAAGACAGGCACTTTTGGGTACAGAGACTTGGCTCCTGGACACATTTTATTTCTGAACGCTCATCACCCGCCAATTCCTAAATAAATAACCTAAAAAAATATAATTGGGAAAAGCACCCTTTTACACAGAAAGCTGAGGAAACAAAACATCAAAATGGCAGAAACAAACTTGTCCCCAGACGCAAAGTGGCCTGGCTCCCAGGAGGCAAGTGGTCAAGTCCGCCCTTCCCCTAGCCCCCTCCCGCCAACATGGTGTCTCTGGGCTGGTAGGGCAGGGCTGAGTTCCGGAGGAAGGAGTGGGCTGTGGGACGAGCCTGGAAGGTGCCCTGTGAGGCCTGGCTGGACAGATCCCCCCCTCCCCATGGTGCCAGGGACCCAGGACTCAGAGCCCCAGGCGGCTGTGATGAGTGAAGAGCTGTGGCTTCTAGCTCGGGAGAGAATGTCAGTGTGAAGGTGATTGTGTAACTGGGAGCGGTGGGAGCAGCCCTGGATGGTGGCCAGTCTGTGGTGACACAGCAACAGCCCTAGAGAGAGATGGGGCTGAAGAGGCAGGGGCCAGATAGGAGGCCTTCCCGTCATCCCGCTGCCAGGCAGAGTGGCTTCAGTCGAGATAGAGACCACACCCCCTAGTCAGGGGAGCCTGGGGCTCTCCCGCTCTCCCCGCTACCCTCGGGCTGGCTCACGGATGGGCAGCAATCAGTAAGCAACAATAAAGCTTCTGTGCTGTCCGCGGGAAGATTCTCTCTCACGCAGTCCGACCAGTAAGGTTCAGAGAAAGTGTATATTTTTGAAAAACATTTGAGGCAAAAAAAAAAAAAAAAAAAGGAATTTCAGACAGCATCTACTCTTTACTGTCAACATGAAAAAAATACGCTCTCCATAAAATTAGATGAACTGTAAAATGAGGTGTTGGTGCAAGAGTACGTTGAGATACAGGGAGAAGCGTACAGAGAAATAAATGAGGTTTCGAATAAATGTTTTAGAACCAAGCGGGTAATATAAGAGTGTCATCATGCATTCAACGCAATGAAGAGCAGAATTATGCCAAAAATGCCAAAATTTATTTCAGTGATACAGAAGACAGTCTGGGAAATATATAGATGTGTAATGCAAAAAATAATTTAAAAAAAAGGAAAAAGAATATGCGGTATTTCATAGATATACAATGGAGATCCAAGAAGATACCAGAACAAATGGACCAAAGCAGTATTCAAACACATATAAAACTTCCTGAGGACTCAGTCTCTCAATTAAAATAGCTCACTGGGTACTAGGCAAAACGAAGAGATTCAAACTCTTAAGATACCCTGGTGAAAGTTCCAAAATGTATGTAAAATTAAGAACGCTATTAATGCCCTGAAAGAAGATTACATATAAAAAGAAAAAAAAAAAAAGAAAATGAAAACTGGTCTCAGAGTTCCTTTTTTTTTTTTAAGATTTTAATCATTTATGAGAGAAAGACAGAGTGGAGGGTAGGAGCAGATGGAGAGGGACAAGCAGAATCCCCACTGAGCATAGACCCCCCCCCCCAACATGGGACCCTATCTCAGGACCCGGGAGATCATGACCCGAGCCAAAACCAAAAGTTAGACACTTAACCTATGGAGCCACCTGGGCACCCCAGAATTCCTTTTTTTAAAAAAATAAAGGATGCTAAAATCAATGATGCAATCCATGTCTATAGAGTTTTGAGGGAGAAAGTTTGGGACCCCAAATTCCTCCTATAGCCAAGTTGTCTCTCACTCTCAAGAACATAAAAACATTTTCAGAGGTTCAAGGGCTTAAAATATACAATCCATGTACTTTTCATTGGGGGAACCACTCAGAAGTGGTCCACAGTCTGGCAGCATCGTTATCTCCTGGGACCTTGTTGAGATTGCAGAATCTCAGAACCAGACTCCATTCAGATCTACTGAATTGAAACTGCATTTTAACAAGATCTCCATGTAATTAAATGCACATTAAAGTTCAAGAAGTACTACTCTAATAAACCAAGTAATTAATCAAAATGTAACCCTTCCCTCCCAAACAGTAAAGTCACAACTGAGGACTACAGTGAATGTTTAAATTAACTACCATAGACTCAAGTCTTAATGTATGTTGAAAGTCTACATATACATTTAAAGATTTTATTTATTTATTTGACAGAGAGAGAGATCACACGTAGGCAGAGAGGCAGGCAGAGAGAGAGGGGGAAGCAGTCTCCCTGCTAGCAGAGAGCCCGATGCGGGGCTCGATCTCAGGACCCTGAGATCATGACCTGAGCCAAAGGCAGAGGCTTTAACCCACTGAGCCACCCAGGCGCCCCTACATATACATTTATATAACATAAAATCATGACCTGAAAATTAATGTCTAAATTTAACATAAATAAGGAAAAAGAGTAGATGATAGGAAATAAAATGAACCTATCGTCTTATGGTTCAAAGACATTCAATAGAATTCTTAATTTGAGGGGCGCCTGGGTGGCTTAATGGGTTAAAGCCTCTGCCTTTGGCTCAGGTCATGATCTCAGGGTCCTGGAATCAAGACCCACATTGGGCTCTCTGCTCAGCAGGGAGCCTGCTTCCCCCTCTCTCTCTGCCTGCCCCTCTGCCTAATTGTGATCTCTCTCTGTCAAATAAAGAAAGAAAATCTTAAAAAACCCAAAAAGAATTCTTAATTTGGGACGTTTTATCCTTGAAGTGGTAGAGAAATATGTCTTCAGATATGTTCTTGAAACTCTTAAAGATAAATCATGACCAAATTATAAAGTGGCTATGTAACGTATTTGAGAAGGGAAAATTCAAAATTCATAAAGTAAATTAAAAAGTAAAAAAAATGTAAAAATTGAAGAATGAACCAGAATACATTCTTTGTGAAAATAAAGGTAAATGGGATCAGCTCCCTTACTGAAAGAATTAGTCAGATTTTTGTCAATGAAAATAGTTTTATTGTTTATCTTCAATTCAAAGAAAATGGGAAGTACAAAGCAGACACAAAAACTCACCTGAGGTGCTATTATACACAAATAATCATTATAAATGTTCTGATGATCATCTTTCTAGAAAACAATTCAGTTTTTAAAAATGGGACAACACCATACATACAGTTTTTAAACCTACCCATTGGATATGATGTATGTAGGTATACTTGCTATTGTTATTTGTTTGGTCTTTTCATAGTTAGATTCCCTTAGATCTGTGGTTTGGGGTAGTTCGTTAACTTTGAGAATTTTGTCTTAAATATTTTTTTCTACACAGTTATTTTTCTCTTCTCTTCGAAGGTATTTTTCATCTAAATTACCATGGTTTTCTTCCCCCTGGTATTTCTATTTGACTTTCCCTAATAGTTCCCATCTAACTGCTGTAATTTCCCATCTCTTTATGCATTTCATATACTTTTTTCCCCCTAGAGCATATAACACATATATATAGTTATGGTAAATTCCTTTTCTGATAGCTCCAATATATGTGTTGCCTCTGAATCAGGTTGTATTTATTATTTTATCCCTTGACTTTGGTTTTTAAATTTATTATTATTATTATTATTATTATTATTATTATTATTATTATTATATCTTGTGCATGTGTCATGTAATTTTTAGTTGAACATTGGATTGAATTGAATTGATTTTGTTTGAATATCATGTATAGAATAGTCAACATTGAGGCAAATAAGTTTGTTTTGTTTTGTTTTGTTTTTGTTTTTGCTTTGAGGCAAATAGTTTTTATACCTGTAAATGGGCACACCTCTTCTGTTAGACCATGAGTGTTGAGGACATGTGCTCAGGAGTTCAGGGAGCTTTGACTTATATTATTGTTGTAGTTACCTTCTATACACCACTGGCTTGAATTCCCCTAGGATTACCTTGTGCCGAGGTGGGGCTGGGGTTCCAGAAGGTTTTTCTCCATGTTCCTGCTCCACCTTCAACTTTCAGTCTTCCTTGTTTGCCTGCTCTCCCCATGCTCTTGTCCCCTCCCCAGAAGTTTTTGCTTATCCCGTGGTGCTTGCTGGCCTGGTGGTGGGGAGAGGGGAGGAGCAGAGCTCTGTAGGGCTGGTCCAGCATCCGTCTCAGGCTGGTCCTGCCTGCCGGGGTCTCGGGAGTGGGGCTTCCTCAGTGACCCTGCTTCTCTTCCCCGGGAGACACCAACTTCCCTGTATCTGTAGTGAGTCTCGTATGGGCCAGTTCCCTGCCCCTCCTCTGGATGTGGGAAACCTCTCTTCATACTGGTATGTGATCCTGGACCCACAATTGCTTCCTATTCCTTCTTCAAGAGTGCAGGATGTTGCTTTTTCTTTTACCTTTCCCCTAGCTGCTCCAGTTCCTCAGTGTCAGCAAATTAAAACTTGTTTTTTTAATCGGGGAGAAGGGTCCAATCAGGGTTTTGTGCCTTTCCTACGCCAGCGTCCCGGGTCTACACCATCAGAAGAAGTTCTCTGGGTCTCCTGCTCTGCTCCGACCACTTTCTCATGAGCATCCAGAGGAGAGGTCCAGGCAAAAGATCCCATGTGTGAGTGCAAATCCCCTTCATGTGTCTGCTCCCGGGTTTGGATCCTCATGCTAGCCCACACTTGGCCTTTGCAATTTGTGTTAAAATCTGGCTGAATTCTTCTTACCCCCACATGCGGTCCCAGCATTTCTTCCCCGTTCTCTGCCAGAGCTGAGCCCATGCTTGGCATCCCGTCTTTCCTTGTAGGATCCTGACTTCAGTTGGATTGAAGGATACTTGTTTGCCCTGTGTCCTCAGCTCTCTGATAAGCTCATGAAAAGTTACACTGTTACCGTTTATCTGGTTTTCTTTTGTTGCTGTTAGGATGGGGAAATGCTTTTTCTTGCTCATTACATCCTAGGTAGAACCAAGCGCAGTTTAGAATGCTTTACATGTAACAACTCACTGCTTCCTTACAGCAAATCTGTAAGGTAGATATTATTGGAGTCCCCATATAGCAGATGAAGGAACTTATGCACAGAAAATTTTAATTACGCAAAGTCACATAGCCCCAAGGGTGAGAGCTGAAATTCAAATCCAAGTTGTCTTATGCAGTGGCTGCACCATTAACCACTAAAATGTACTGTCATACACATTGTGAATGGTCTGAATATACCTTTGTTTTTTTATAAACTGAGCCCCCTCCTAAGGGATCTAGGGTTGTTTGCTATTATAAACAACAATGCGGCAATGAACTTGGGAAGTTTTCTCCCAGAGATAAGGTACGCAACCAATTGCTAGTCAAGGGGTATACTTATTTAAATTTAAACCACGTATTGCCACATTGCAACTAAGAAGCATTTCTTACAATGAAATTTAAACTGTTTCCAATTATGAAATTACAAAAGTGATAGTGATTGCAAAAAAAAATTCAAACAAGTGTTAGCTGTGTGTTTACATGTTTACATGTATGTTGCACACATACACAGCCCACTCTAATCCCACCCCTCCCCTTGCATCAGTCACGGTTTAGTACGGATCACACATAGGATTTCAAAAAAGCAGAGAGAGCATTTCACGCAGAAAGCGTAGCATGAGCCACATCCAGCAGGGGCAAGGAGAGCAACCTGTTTGGAGCAGAGTCATAGGATGCGAGACAGAAGGTTGCAAATGCAGAGGGAGCTGTGGACCCCAGGCAGAGGACATGTGGTATCCTGTCGCGGGACGTAAAGAGCTGCTCTTTATTGGGAGGCAAAGCAGTGACATGACAAAGCTGCTTTTTAGATTATTTTAGACAATCTTTATTAATCTGTTTATTATTTAATTATTACTTATTAATCGTTGCGCACGGAACTGGGAGGAATAGCCAAGATCCCGGGGAGAGAACGGAGGCAGGACGTGGTGGAGGTCAGAGCTAAAGAGTGGTAGGAAACTGGAGGAGGACGTGTGGACGGAGATTTCTCCATAAGCTGAAACTTGCAACGTTGTCAAAGAGGTCGTGGACTTGCGTACTGTTTGGATACACGTCTGAGGCTGACAGATCATTGTTCTTTTCATTTACCACAGGCAAGGGCCATCCTTTCCTCCCTACTCCGACTCCGTCGCCTCTGTCTGTCTTTGCTCGCTCTTGACTAGACCACCCGCCTGGCCAAATTCAACACCTCGTTCCCCCCCCCCCCCCCGCCCCGGCTGCTCTACCCGACAGATTCACTGACGAGCGGTGACCGGAGAATATTCCGGCATGTCACATTGACTTCAAATGGGTCCTCAGGGCTGCCAGGCAATCAGACCACCCTGGCCTGGTCCCTCACTTTCCCCTCCTCTTCCAGACCTCTATGTCAGACTTCTCTTCCCTCCCCAGACCTCCAGGACTTCTTCCCCTGTCTTCGGTCTCAGCTCATTACATTGCTTCCCGTTTCCATGACAAAGCAGAAGCAACCCGAAGAGGATGAACACAGGTTCCCACCACAACCACAGCTCCCCACCTCTCTGGACCACTGCTCACCCCTGTGCTTGCCTCTTCTTATCACAGGCAACTGGCCTTGCTCCATGGGCCAGCCTACCGCTCCCCTGTCCAAGTCCTGACATCGCCCCCCACTCACCCAGGAGTAGCGCCCCCCAGATCCGCCCTTCTCTCTTCCGCGCCATCACAGCTTCCTTCTTTTCTGGATCAGCCTAGAAAACGGGCTGGTTTTTCCTCCCCGTTAAAGAAACTAACACTCCCTCGGCCACGCTCTCCCTTTCTATTCTGTTCCTTTCCGTTTTTTTTTTTTTTTTTTTTAAAGATTTCATCTATTCATTTAACAGAGAGAGAACACAAGCAGGCAGAGAGGCAGGCAGAGGCAGAGAGAGGAGCAGGCTCCCCGTGGAGCAAGGAGCCCGATGCGGAACTCGATCCCAAGACGCGGGGATCATGTCCTGAGCCAAAGGCAGCCGCTCAACCAACTGAGCCACCCAGGCGCCCCCCTTTTTTTTTTAAACAAGAGGTTTTGAAATGTGTTTTTATACTCATTTCTCTGCTTCTTCTCTTCCTGCCCCTGTTGAGGCCACTCCCATCCAATTTTTGCTGCCCCCTCTCCACCCAGACTTAACCATGATCAAGGTCACTGGGACCCGAACATTACCCCATTCAGAGCCAAGCGTTCATGCCCATCGCACCTGACCCATCAGTAGGATGACCTGTGAATTTGCAACGTCTACGCACTCCCTCCTCGTTGAAACATTCCTACTCTTGTCCTTCAGGGCAACAATTATCAGCTGTCCTCCTACTGTGCGCACTGCTCACTGTCAGTGTTTTTTTCAGGATCCTCTTCATCGGCCAGTCTTCTCCACGGTGAGGGGTCCCAGGGCTCACCTTGTCCAGTCTCTCGCACAAGGATCTCCTCCTATCTCGTGGCTTTCAATGTCATCTACATGCTAATGATCCTCAAATTCCTATCTGGCCCCGCCTCTCCCCTGAACTCGAATATCCAACTGCCTACTCTGTGTCTCTATAGACATCTCCAATTTCAAATGTTCAGTTTTGAGTGACTATTTCCCCCAAACCTGTTTCCATCAAAGCGAATGACATCTTGGTCCTCCCTGTTCCTTGAGCTACAATCCTCCATGTCGTCCTTTACTCCTGTCTCTGTCACACAACCCTCATCGGCTCAAGCAGCAAATCCTATTGGCGTTTACATCAAAAAGTGTGACCCACCAGCTGGGAGGCCCTTAACCATGCCTTAAACCGGTCACCTCACAGCCACGCTGTCCTCTTCCTGTTCCTCAACAGAGTTCTCCACAGGCTGCTGCTGGCCAGGAAGTCGGGGCCGGTCATGGTTTCTGCTGAAAACCCTCCAGTGACTTCCCTTCTCATTCATAAAAGCCAGCCTTCTTGCTCGGAACCGCCTGACTCTGTGGCTGTCACCTCTCAGACCACCTCTGCTGAGACTGTCCCCTTCAGCCCCTCGGCTCTGAGTCCCCTGCTATCCTCGGCTGGGATGCCCTTCCTCCAAATAGTCACTTCTGTTATTCCCTCGCTGCCCTGACGTCCTGATTCAAAAACCACCTCCCCAGTGGGCCCTTCTTAAAACATCAGTCTCCTCACATCCCTCTTCCCTGCCTTCTGTTTGCTCCTTGCCATTTACTCCCTGACTCACAGAGTCTATATCTCCCTGATCTGGAAGTTCTATGAAGGCAGGGTTTTTTTGTGTGTCTCTTTTAGCCATTGCTGAATCTCCAGCACCTAGAAGCGTGCCTGACGCAAACTATATACCGATACGTGTTCAAGTGAATTTTCCTGCAACCAGGCACCCGGCATGGAGGAGGACAGACAGCAGCTACAGCAAGTTAAGGAAACCAGACATTTATCTTTGCACATGACATACTAGTTAACCTTGATAAAGCCATTCGTGAAGCCTTCTGCAAAGCATTAATGGCCTGAGATATACCACAAGTAAAAAGCAGTCTGTGAGCAAATAAGTTGGGGAGACACTGTATTGGGTACTGTTGGGGATTTATGGGATGTGTTGGCAGCT
Organism: Nasua narica; assembly: GCA_028533885.1. Taxonomy (NCBI): domain Eukaryota; kingdom Metazoa; phylum Chordata; class Mammalia; order Carnivora; family Procyonidae; genus Nasua; species Nasua narica. The sequence continues at coordinate 113,748,877 of CM052802.1, read as the reverse complement.
AGCTTTGTGGAGAAGCAGGTGGCACGCAGAAGCCATTCCTGTGAGGGTGGTGGCAAGGGGGCAGCTGCAGAAGGTGAATCCAGCATCCTGTACCTGAGGTGGGACCAGCAGGGGCACCTCTTTCTAAACAATACCATGGCATGATCTGGGCATTGTTCCTCGCTGTTGGTCTCTGTTGAAACCTGGTGTTCTGCAAACATTTTGGGGTCAGAGAGAGAGTGAGAGAGAGCATAAGCAGGGGAGGAGTGGGGGGGGGGAGCAGGGGGAGAGGGAGAAGCCAACTCAATGCTGAGCGCAGAAATTGACGGTTCAGGGTTCGATCCCAGGACTCAGATCATGACCTGAGCTGGAATCAGGATTCGAATGCTTAACCCATTGAGCCACCCAGGCGCCTCTAGGACCGTTTTCTCAAGAAATCCCCTATGAACTTCCAGGGAATACCAGAATCCCTTTGGTGGTCTGTTCCCGGTCTGTATTCTCAGGGCCCAGCAGGACCCCCTCTGGGAGCACCAGGGTCAGGGAGCGCCAGAGTCAGAGAGCCTGACTGTGCATCCCCTAATCCCAGTGCTTCTCCACACCGGGTGCTGGGCCAGGGCGATGACAGCACACAGCCAGAGTGGAGAACCACTGGTTTAGGTAAACCATTTTCCTGGATTCTGACTTTGGAATCGTGTTCTGGGATTCAGACAGTCTTAAAGAGCTGGTTTCTAAGCACCGTGAGTGTGTACATCCCCCTGCTCATATGAAACGTCGCAGACCATGGCCAAGGCCACCACTGCCTGCTAGCCCAGCCAAGGAAAGAGTGGAAGTGCTCACAAGCCATTAGAGAACTTCTACAATGTTCCCCCTGGTGGGGCTCCCACATGGAATTTTGATCTGAATCTATCAAGTCACAACGTTTCTCTGTGCTCATTGATTGTCCAAGAAGAGGTGGGCCATGTGGCCCAAGGAGGTTATGTGGGCAGTGAGTAAACATCCCATCTCCATTAACCATTTTCAGACACTGAAAATTGTTCTTCTCCACGTGAGCCCAGTGTGGACACTGCTTCAGTCTTCAGACTGCCCCTGCAGACCTTCCCCGGTGAGGGCAGTCCTCCTGCTCTGCTCTCTTCCTCAACCATCACACTGGAACAGTCATGAAGGCTCATTAAGAAAAATGGTTTCTCCTCTTTAGATGCACCTTCCAGAATGTTCTGACCACCGACAGTTAGAACAACAGGATATAAACGCTTTGAGTACCTGCCTAAAAGTAGCACTTTCAGCCCAATAATAACTCAGGATGCACCTGTTAAAGTGGTTCCAATGGTGGCATTTTCATTTCTGTATTAATAGAATGTTCTGTGGGGTCCTCTTCCCAAAGTGACAACATACCGGGGGTTCATTTTACTCTCAGAAGGTGGAAAACGCAAGCTGCAGTTTCCCTCAGCAGCCGCTCCTCCCATTTCAGCTCTGACTGCACTCACCGGGATGACGAGGACTGCTTTACAAACAAGAGGCTTTGCACACCCCTTGGGCTGCTGTTGGGATGAGGGCACAGCCTTCGAAGACTAACGATCTATAGTAAAAGGGCAGTTTAACAACGCCGTTTGTTCGTAGTGGTAATACTTGATGCTAGTAGCCTCCGTGCCTCCAGCCTTCTCTGCTTGGGACAGGCTGTGATTGTAAGGGTCCTCATCTGAGAGCCAACAACTCTGACTTTTCACTGAATCCTTCATGCATTCATTCAACAAACACGTCGGGGGGCCTGCACCGGACACCGCGCTCACAACCCGTACCTCGTGGAGTCTACAGGGGAAGCCAGACACTAAGCAAACAGTTACACAAACCAACCATGACTCTTCTGTTCAGGGGTGTGGAGGGAGAGGTCAGATGCGATGGAGAGCATGGTGGGGCTGAGGGCTGACCCCTGGTGGGGCTCGGAATAGTCTTCCCTGAGAAAGCTGTATTCGCTTCCTGGTGTAAAAACTCCGTGTCTCCATCCACTCTTAGGCTTTCTTAAGCTGGAAGTCAGGCTGCTCAGAGGTGGGATTCTAAGCTGCCACCGTAGGAAGTAGCACCTCCGTTCCTCCGGATGCTGGGTGCTCAGCCCAGCCCTTGGGGGCAGGGGTGCCGGAGGGCTCATGCAGGAAAGGCAGGGCTGTGATTGGCCTAGAGAAGGGGGAGAGTCCTTCCAGGCACAGGGAGTAGCCTGATGTGTGTCTGGAAAAGAGGAGGTCATTCAGTCTTCCTGGAGCCTGAGAGAGAGACATGGGTGGCAAGATGGGCTCCTTCACCCAACACTTGCTGAATATCCACCACATGCCTGGCATTTGGGTTCTAGGGAGGGAGCGGTGACCGTGACACATAGGGCTGTCCTTCATGGGGCTTTCAGATGGACAGGAGGGCCAGTGAACTAACTAAACACATGTGTCTGCAACAGAAGGACATCAGATGGTGAAAAGGGCCTGTGAACCATGTTGCACAGTGAGGAAGACAACGGGGAAAGCAGAGGGAGGCTGCTCTGGAGGGATGCGCAGGGAAGGCGTCCCCGAGGAGGTGATGTGGGGGCTGAGAGAGCTGAGGGGGCAACGAGGCCGTCACGGGAAGTGAGAGGAAACAAGCCTGGGGCACTGTAAGTGGAGAGTGTTAAGAATCATCCAGAAGCACTGGAATCGGGGGGAGCAGAGGACACGGGGATATGGGAGGAGACCGCATCTTTCCTGAAGGCCCTTGGAAGCCACGGCAAGGAGTTGGGACTGCATCCTAAGAGAAGAGGAAGCCACTGAAAGGGAGTTGAGTGACAGTGATGGTTCCATTCTAGCTGCTGTGTGAAAACCAGACCGGAGGGACTCACAGGCAAGTTACATCAGGAGGCTCCCGTAGCAGACGGGAGCGTGGAAGGGAGTAAGTTGTTGGAAATGCGTTTCAGAAATGGAAATGACAGAGCCTGCTCCTGTGAGCTGGGGACTGGCCTGGGGCCCGAGATACAGCAGTAAGGAAAAGGGAAAGGAAGGGGTGCAGCCCGTGAGCAACCCCCCCCCCCCCCACAGGAAGCAACACTTATCAAGTGGAGACATTGAAGGACGAGCAGACTGGGGAGTCCTGGGTTTGGTTTCGGCCATGCCGGTAAGATAAGCAAGTGACGATATTAAATAGATAATGAGAGCTCAGGGAAAGGTCTCAGTCGGTATATACAATATGGCATCATCATCACGAGATGGTGTCAAATGCCACGCCTCTGAGCGAGGTCACTTGGGGGGGGGCAGTGTAGCGAGAGGAAAAGTGGGCTGGGGGCTAAGAACATGTTAGGGGTTGAGATGAGGGGCTTGAGGAGTGGCGAGTAAGGGAGGAGGCCAGTCAGGGAAGCTGCCCTGGGTCTCGATCGTGAGTGGCTCCAGATGCTGCCGTGGCGGCTTGCAGGAAGCCCGGTGAGATGAAGAGAGCAAAGTGGTCCTCTGACTTGGCAGTGTGGACACCCTTGGTGACTTCGGTGTCTGGTGGGTGTGGAAGCCACAGTGGCAGAGGCTCAAGAACGAGAGCTACACGAAATGCAGGTAATTCATTTTTTTCTTTTAAAAGATTTTATTTATTTATATGAGAGAGAGAGGGACAGCACGAGCAGGAGGAGGGGCCGAGGGAGAAAGGCAGGCAGACTCCCTGCTAAGCAGGGAGCCCCACACAGGGCTCGATCCCAGGACCCTGAGATCATGACCTGAGCCGAAGGCAGACACTTAACACACTGAGCCACCCGGGCGCCCCAAATGCAGATACTTCTTGAGAGAGTTTGCTGTGAATGAAAAGTAAGGAATTGGGCTAGCAGCTGGGAGATTGTGAGGTTAAGAGATTTTATCTTTACGTTAGGAGATCTAAAGTATGTTGTACGTGCACGGAAATGTCTAGGAGAGACAGAGCAGTTCATAATCCATGCCAAGGAGAGAGAAGGTCTTGGATGGAGAATCTTCAAATCTCTCTCTGCTCTGCTTGCCTCCTGTACTTCTGTTGTAGTCAAATTTCCCTCTGCCTTTGTCTTACAAAAACACTTGTGATTTCAGGCCTACGTAGATGTTCCAGAATAATCTCCCCACCTCAAGATCCTCAATCTAATTACATCCACAAAGTCTCATTTGTGCTATACGGTAACAGTCAGAGGTCGCAGGGATTAGGACCTGGATATCTGGGGCAGGGGAGGGGGGGGTGTGTTATTCAGCCGACCGTGGATAAGCTCTAGAGCACTAGGAGGACTGACCTTTGCAAGGAGGGGGATACTTCCTTCACTCTTTTCTTTTTTTTTAAGATTTTATTTATTTATTTGATAGAGGGTAAGCAGGGGAGCGGCAGGCAGAGGGAGAGGGAAATGCAGACTCCCGCTGAGTAGAGAGCCTGATGTGGGGCTCAATTCCAGGACCCTGGGATCACGACCTAAGCTGAACGCAGACATTGAACCTACTGAGCCACCCAGGTGCGCCCCTTCACTCCTTTAAGGAAGAAGGGGAAGGGGGCCATGCAGGTTTGTGCAGGTTTGGTGGTGCAAACATGAAAGAGTGCTTTCGGCTTCAGTTTCCTGAGAGCGGTATGAAGTCAAGTTCAACAGAGAGGATGAAGAGGGGAGCGGAGGGGGGTTGTTGGCAGAGATATGGAAGGATGGCACAGAATGGGAAACCAAACTCTCTCTCGGGCCTTGCCGGCGTCACTGCAAGAGAACACGGCAAGGCCTCAAGCATGAGAGTTCATGGGAGCCAGTTGGGTCATGGGGTAAGGGAGCACACAGCAGTCTGGATGGTGGTGAGCAGATGGGATTAGGAGCTCAGAGGGCACGATGAGGGGGCATTGAGCAAGTGGACTCTAAGTACAAGAGGTGTTGGGCGGAGCGGGATGCCTCTAGTTCCCATTTCAGAGACAGTGTACTTTCAGGTTATAACACGTTCCAGGGCTTCCCTTTGGGAAGGAGTCAGTGAGGGACAGGTAGGTGGGCTGTCCACCTGGATGCTGAAGACCCCAGGAATGAAGACACGAGAGGGGTGGCCAGGAAGACTGTGAGCCAGGGACCAAATCTTCAGTGAACGGGGCGCGGTGGTGCTTAGGGGGTGGAGGGGAAGTCACCTGCTAGAAGTTAGATGCCAGAAGTGGGTGGGCGACTAGAGTAATGGACGCCATACCCACCAGGATTGCTTGACAGCAGCGAGGGGTTTTGCAGGAGGAAGGGGGAGGGATGGTTTGGAAGGGAGCAATGGGAAGCAAGGAAGCCACCTGCTTTACTTCCTGCCTCTGAGGGATTCAAGGTGGGAAAGAATAACATGCTAACCCTTGGGAGAGCCTGTGTTTCTGTTTGCATTAATTAAGCTAAGGAAAGACATGTGTGCTAATCTTGTTTTGAACTCTCCTGGTAGCACAGGTGAAGAGTTTGGAGAGGATGAGGTTGGGAGGAGGATGGGGATAAAAGTCTGACAATAACAGATTATTAAAAGAGTCCCAGGACTTGTAAGGGTGAGTGAGTTTCACAGGACACAAGGCACATGGGACCTCATCACAGAGGGCCTTGAGTGGCAAACTAAGGAGTCTACGTTTTACCTTGAACATGGTGGGGCAGGGACGGTATTGAGCAGCAAACTATCCTGGTCAAAGGCAGGCTTTAGGGAAATTAATTGTCCAGGTATGTGAACAAAGGAGGCCCTTAGAAAACTACTGCAGTAGGCCAGGATTAAGGACTGGTCAGAGTAGGAATGCTCAGAGTGGTGGAAAGAAATGATCATTGCAAGAACCCTGATTGGCTTGAACTACAGGAGATAAAGGAAATGAGGGAGGGAGCAAGTGAAATGTGAACCTCATTTTTCAAGCTTAAGCGGTTGGGAGAAAAAGTTTTGAAGGGAAATTGATGGTTTGGTATTTGGCAAACCCCGGTTAAAGGTTTAATAGTGGCTGACCCCAAGTCTGGAGCGGCATAATGACAGGTGAGTCACTGGGAGCTACCGCTGTCACCAGGCCAAGTGTAAACTGCTTGGAGTTTTCCAGATTGAGGATAATCAAGGACCAAGCGGGATCCCAGGAAGCTAGCCAGTGACTCTCCTTAACTTAGCTCCAGATCCCCAGGTGATTGAAGTTCCTGCACGCGTGCAGGTGTGAACGGTGAGGGGCCCAAGCCCAGGGGCTGCCTCTCAGTCATTCCACAAAGTAGGGGCGTCGTCACTCGTCTTTATTACTTTAAAACAAAGGGTGCCTAGGAGGACATTAGCCAGCCTCTGGAGGATGAGTTCTGCGGGACTTGTTTAAAAGAGGCCACTTTGACCTTCTCTCCTTCTCACCCCCAAGTTAAGGCAGGGCGGGGATAACAGGCCAGGAATTCACTTGGAAAGCGGGTTTCATCACATCTCCGAGCAGAGGCCCAGAATCAGAGCTGAGGGCTGGCCAAGCATTCGACTCATTCAGGTGCAAGACCCACCCACTTTTGCCCCAGCGCCTCCATTCTGCTGACGGCCGCTCTTTTCTTCCTTTGGCCCGAAATCCCCGGGGTCTTTGTGTGTGCGGCTGAGCTTAACCGGCGCCGACATTCCCGTCTGTGGCTTCCCGGCCTGGCCTCTCGGGCCCGCCACCCGTCACCTTCCTCTGGGCTGAGCCGGTCCTGGGGTTGTCCCGGCGGCGGGGACCACTCACCCTCCCCACTCCGCGCAGCGGGGGCGCGCCGACTCGGCCTCCGCTGGGCAGCGGGCGCGCGCCGGGCGCGGGGCGGGGCGGGGCCTCCGCGGGGCGGTGCGCGGGGCGGTGCGCGGGGCGGTGCGCGGGGCGGTGCGCGGGGCGGGCGCCGCCGAGGGGGACCGGCCGCCGTGGCGAGAGCGCGCCAGCCCCGCCGTGATGCCCGCGCGCCCCGGACGCCTCCTCCCGCCGCTGCCCCGGCCGCTCGCCCTGGCCGCGCTGCCGCTGCTCCTGCTGCTGGGCGATGGTGGCGGCGGCGGGCGCGGGGGCGCTTGGGCCCAGGAGCCGGGGGCGGCGGCGGCGGACGGGCCCCCAGCGGCCGACGGCGGGGACGGGCAGGACCCGCACGCCAAGCACCTGTACACGGCCGACATGTTCACGCACGGGATCCAGAGCGCCGCGCACTTCGTCATGTTCTTCGCGCCCTGGTAACCGGCCGCGCCGCGCTCCTCGGGGCCCCGCACCCTGCGCGCTGGGGGCGGCCGGAGCGGACCAGGCCGGGGCGGGGGGCGCCGCGGCGGGCCGGGGGGCGCGGGGTGGGCGCGTGCTCGGGCCGGGGGCGTGGGCGCTCGCGGCTGACGTGGCACAGGGAGGCCGGGGCGGTGCAGGAGGGGGCGGGCCCCGAGGGGACAGCCGGGAAAAAGCCGTCCCGCCCCCGCTCCCGGTTCCCCCGCCCCCGAATCTCCGGACCGGGGGAGGGGCTGGTGCTGGCGTCCCCAGCCCCTAACCCCAACCCCTTCCCAAAGTTCCTGCGCCGGCCGCAGGCAGCGGCCTGCCGGTGCGGCCGGGAGCCACGTGCGGCAGCCGCCGGCCACGGGGTCCGGCCGGGGAATGCTCGGAGGTTGGAGTCCGTGCACTCGCTGCAGGGAAGATTCCTTGCACGAGGGATTAGTTGAGAAAATAGGAGCTCGCAAAGGTGGGATTTCCCACTTTGTGTGTGCACGAGGTGGGAAGGGGTGGCCCAGGCAGAGGGGGGGTTCCTGTGCTACCCCTGGAAGCCGAGAGTAGTGCAAATGCCGGGGACCCCTGGGCAGCTCCGTGTGGACGGGAAGGTGTGCTCTCGGGGCCCCTCCGCTTGAGGCTGCCCTCCAGCACTTCCACCCCTCTGCTCTCTTGGGGCCTGGTGTTCTGGAAAGTGCGAGCGGAGCAGACGGGTTCCTCCTGCCTTGGTTCTCCGGGGGGAGGCGTCGGTGTGGGCCTCCGTGCCAACACCAGAGCCCCCTTCTCTGGGAGTTGTCTTACCGAAAGGACTTCCTGACGGTCACATAAGCATGGGTAGTGCCTTCCTTCTAGGGCCTACAAGCGCCATGAAGGGCAGCTCTTGTGGGGCAGAGCCGAAAAAGCCAGTTCTAGGACACGAGGCAGTTTGCAGGCTTATTGCAACATTTGGCATTCTTCCCCAGAGCGGGAGAGAGGCTCACAGAGATGTAGGAAAGGGATGTAGGAAGGGAGAGAGAAGATGCCCAAGAAAAACGGCTTGTTCAGAAAATGTGCAGGCGGAAGTTGGAGGAAACTTTTTTCCTTCTCTTTCCATATTGAGGCTGCTACTGTATTGCAGGTCGTTTGGAGTTATCTTTGAAGGGCAGGTCTGGGTCAGAGCTATCATTTATTAACATTGTATCTGTGGGGTTCATTGTGTTTCACCTTACCAGGAACCAGCCTGACTTGAAGGTTTAGGGCTCCAGGGGGTCTGGAAAATACGTTGAAGCATAAAATAGTGGTTCATTATTAATAGTTATTCTGTGAAGGGATATTCTCCGAGTAAGTATTCCAATTAAACACACCACTTAATTGGAGTCTCTTACAGTGGAATAAGCCCATTGATTTTTTTCCTCTATTTTTTAAAGAAAAACTGACCTGTAGATATATAAAGTCCATGCAGTGCCAATAAAGTTTTAATTTTGGAGTCTCAGGAGTACCAGCTAGTCCTAGACAGTGAGGGACAAGACGCAAATCTGGGCACTTGGTATTAAGTAACTTCCTTTTTAATGGATGCTCCCAGAAAAGTTACTTTTAAAGTTTTGTTTGTTTCTTAACAGTCTGTTACAAAATATTTAAATGGAGGTATGGGGGTTTCTCTGATGGTATTTAAAAGCTAGATGCTAAGAACAGATTGGAGCTCAGATAGAATATGCTGCGAAGTACCCCTTTACCCCCATCTCTTTGCAGTTTCCGTCTCTGGGATATTGGAAGCCCACATGTGATTTGGGGGCGGGGTGGCACGTAACGAAAATACTGCCCTCTATTTTTTTGCTCTGAACTTGGTAGATGTAAGGTTGTCCTGCTGTGGTTTTGGGGCTAACATCAGGCCACGGCTTCTGTCTGGCCAGTTTCAGGTCACACTGGATCTGGTGACCATGAGGTCAAGGCTGGAGGCACCTGCTTGGGAGGACCAGGTGGCTTTGCTCTATTAATGGCCACAAAATGAATTCAGCTACTGTCTCAGAGGTTTGTGCTATAGCCACAAGGGTCCCAAACCAGAGTGCTATGTGGCACCTGTGGATCACCCCATCACTAAGAAATTGCCCAATGAAGTCCCTGCCAAGAATGTGCTGGGTGCTGGGAACACGGCTGTAAAGAGAGCAATCCTGGGCTTCATGGCACTTGCACCATTTAAATTATATAACTTAATATATAACAATAAAACTTGCATATCACATTGCTCTTCCCTCACAGTTATCTTCCAGGAAAGAGGGAATCGTTCTGTATTTGAGTTTCTTATAAAGCAGGGATTCTCCTGGCTGGCCAGCGAAGTGCTGCAGAGGGAAGCCACAGTAGCCGGAAGCAAACGTGTCCAGTGCTCCCTTTCAGTGCTGATAGTGGATGTCCACTGTCAGAAAAGAAAAGAGGCAAAGAAAAAAAAAAAAAGACCAGGAAATTTAACACTGATTTGTTGAGAAGTTATTCTGAGGACAGGTTGACAATTTTAAGTCCTCGGTGTTCTTAATAAGCCAGCATTTTAAAGATCACTTTGGAAAGCAATGTGGCAACTTTGTTACTTTGTAGACATCATGAATATACACCAGGTGAATGAAAACAAACAACAAAACAAACAAACAAAAAACCCATGTGCCGTAATTCTGCATGACTGTACTTGACGCTTGAGACAAAGCTTCCGGCGCTGGCTCACAGACTCCAAATAGGGCATTGCAGGCAGCCGATAATTAAGATGATCAGGTGTATGGCTGGAAAAATGGACTTAGTGTTGGGAGAGATGCCGATGCTGTCAAGGAATGGGAATAGTAGCAAGAATTCTAAGTTAATGTATTATTTCAGATGGTAGGTGATTTAAAAATGCGCTGGTAAATTTATACTGTCAATATCTTAAGTATGCATTTGGTGACATCAGACTTAGAAGTTTGGGTAGCCACGAACCTTTCCAAATAAAGCTTCTCACGAAAGAAAATGCAGAATCGAATGAACTTACAGGTCGCCTTGCCTTTGCAGATACTAAGTTATTTAGTAGAGAGTCTTGATTAAAAGGGAGCCATCATGGTGAGCAGTTGCTGCAGAAGGGGGATGGGGGGAGCCAGGGAGCTTTCTAGAAGAAGCAGAGCAGGGCACCAAACGACTTGGGGAGTCAGAGCTGACTTCTTGGAAGAAGTGACACCTAAACTAAACCTGGAGAGCAAATAGGAATTTGCCAGGGAGCAAGTGAGTCTAGGGAGAGTGTCAGAGACGAGGTGCCGACCCCCAGGGGCAAGCCATGCTGTGGTCCTTCCAGAAAGCCGCAGGTGGTACCATTTGGCTCCGGGCAGACTTCTGGGGCAGGAGGGTGCAGGTGTATGGAGCGCAAATGGGAGGGTAGCCAGTTGGGGGGGGGGCGGGCAGAGCAAGGCCGATGGTGGGCACAGGACCTTGCTGAGTTTCAGTTTCCTGCTGAGAACAATGCAGGGGCTCCTTGGAAGATCTGAGGCAGGGGAGTGAGTTGTGTCCTAAAGGTGAGCCGTCCTTCCTGCGGCAGAGGGACGAAAGGATCGGGTGGGGCCGGCGCCCTCGGAGCCCCGACTCAGCGTGCTCACTCCTCTCCTTGTTCCAGGTGTGGGCACTGCCAGCGGCTGCAGCCTACTTGGAATGACCTAGGAGACAAGTACAACAGCATGGAAGATGCCAAGGTCTACGTGGCCAAAGTGGACTGCACGGCCGACTCAGATGTGTGCTCCGCGCAGGGGGTGCGAGGATACCCCACGTAAGTGGGAAGGGCTGGGTCCCCTGCATTGCCCGGGCTCTCCACAGCCCTCCGCCGGCCGCACTCGGCCAAAGAAAGTTCGTGTTAAGCTTTTGGTAACTCTTTTTAATAACCCTGTGGTTAGGGAAAGAGCATCTCTAATGCTTCGTCTCGTCTCTGTTGGATGCTTCCTTGTGCTTTGTTTGGAAAAAGGCTTTCATTAGTCGGTGTTGGGTTTTCCTGTTTATAAGGAATGTGTTTGTGTGACAAAAATGGTGGTCTCCTTGGCGTCCTGTCAGGTGTGATGTTCAAGAACCTCAACGCCATGAGCGGACCTTGTCATCAGTTTTGAGTTTTCGGGTCATTCTTAAGCCTCCTTCCTGGAGTAATTTCCCACGTGACGCGTGCAGGGGCCATTTCTGTTGGAAAGAAAGTTGACAAAGTGGAATCCAGAAGTTCTGACAAGCGATGCTTCTTACTCCTTTGACAGTTAAATTTTTTAGCTTTAAGAGATAGAAATTGAAACTGGCTTAATAAGCAAAAGAGAGGATCGGTTAGAAGGTCGTGGAAGAAGCTCTGAGACAGCTCCCTGGGTTTGGGGGCCCGTCCTTCCCCTTAGGGCAATGTGACGCTCCCGCTCCGTATGTCTCGGCTGCCGTGGTGGCCTTGGGCTCACTGCCGAGTGGCCCAGCTTGGGTGGAGCGTTCATTCCAGAAACAGTTCTTGTGGCCAGAGAGGCAGGATGCTGTAGGAGGGCAGCAGCCCCTCTCTGACCACAGGGCGTGTGTGGGAGCAAAGGGCCCTTCTCCAGAACACGGAAGATGCTGTTTCCAAAAGGCTTTGGGGGAGGTGGGAGGTTGGCCACTGCAACTCTCGAACTTTTTGTCCAAATGGACGAATGGAGTAAATTCTTATAAAACATGGGCCTGTCTTCAAGCCCGAGAGGCAGCATGGAAAAGGGGAAGGAACTCTGGTCTGGAATCTAGAACCCACGTCTGAACCCCGGCCCTACCGTTTGCCTATCGTGCAGCCCTGGCCACGAGGTTTAACCTCTGAGTCCAAAGGAGGATGTTGATATGTGATCTCATGGTACTTGAGATAACATGTTCGCACACACTGAGCTGAGCATACCCAATGTGAAGGCCTTCCCTAACGTTTGGAAAGTTGGCATTTTCATAAAGGACACTGGAATTCTTGGTCTTTGGTGACTGCCGCTAATCCGGGTGCCCTCATTCAGATCAGATTGCTAGAGAGAAGGTTTCCCACCAGGTGTACCTACCCTAGAGGTATCCTCGTGCTGTGCTTCATAGCCTCGCCTTTAAAGGAAACTCGGCTCGGGTGAAGAGCATCACAAAGAAGCCGTCCGTGAGTGATGAGAGCGGCTGAGGAGGTAGAGGTTTATCTGCCGAGAGCCCGCTGCTTTCAAGGTGCAGTGGCAACCTTGTTGGCAGTGTGTGGTCACGCGGCCGTACGCCACCAGCCACACCGCTGGGAAGCAAGACAGGACTTGGGATGGGCTGCGAAGGGCAAGTGCAGGCGGGCGTCAGAGGGCCCAGTAGGGGCTCCCCCTGGACCCGGTCAGCGGGGCTGTCGGGCTGCACCACCAGTTACCCCGCAGGTGTTCTCCACAGGTGTTAAAAGACTTGATTTGAGAGCGAGTGAGTGAGCAGGGGGAGGCGCAGAGGAGAGGGACGAGCAGACACACTCTGTACTGAGCGCCGAGCCTGCTGCGGGGCTCGATCTCACGGCCCTGAGATCATGACCGGGGCCGGAATCAAGGGTGGGACGCTCTACTGACTGAGCCACCCAGGTGCCCTGTTCTTCACAGGTTTTAAAAGAGCTTCACTGAGTCCCGTGTCTTGATTTAGAAGTTACGGTCTCCCCAAGAACCCCGTGCCCTGGTTTTGCGTCCTTAAACGGAACCGCAGTGAGCCCGCATGAACACGGTCCGGGAAGGAACCTCTGTGACCCCCACAGCCCTGCACACGTGCCCGAGAACAGGTTTTCCTCTTGGAATGCAGGAGGCCGGGCGTGCTGCCCTGGAACGTTCGTGTAGGGACCTGTGGGAGCTTGTGCTTCCAGGGCCTGGCCCAGGGCGGCGGCTCAGGTGACGAATGCGGAGGCCCGAGCGTGCCCTGGGGAGTCGCCGGCTCCTTTCACTGGAGCAGGATTGCCCGGGTGGGGAGTCGGGGTCCCCATGCCCCTGGGGAGGTTCAATGTGCCTCGAGGTCACGTTGAACCGGCAAGCAGTGTGCATCCTCTGGGGAAACTGAGGGTTTGCTGCGGGGGCCGACCCGAGTGCCACACACGAGGTTGATGAAGAGAACAGAAACTTCTCGTCTCACAGTTCAGGAGGCCAGCAGCCTAGCGTTGCGGCGTCCGCAGGGCCGTGACCCCTCAGAAACCCAGAGGGGACCCCTTTCTTGCCTCTGCCTGGCATCTGGTGGGGGCCGCCCCCAGTCCTCCATACCCATGGGGCCTTCCTCAGTGTGAGTCCCTCTGTGTGTCCGGATTTCCCCCTTTCTGTACGGAGCCCGGCCAGCCGCCATCGGGGCCGTCCTGACAGCCACAGGGGCACTTGCTTACATCTGTGAAGATCCCGCTTCCAAGTCAGGCTACACTGTGAGGGACAGGAGGCTGGGACTTCCACAGATCTGCTTTGGGGGACACAAGTCACCCAGTAACAGCAGCCCTTCTGTGGGGCTAGGACCTTCCTCCAGGTTCCCAGAGTGACCCCCACTCCTGGAGTGGGGGGTGTTCTCCCCTGCAGTGTCCTTGAAAGAGAAGCAGATCACCAAGAAAGGCCGACGCCCAGGTGGAAGTTGGGGGCTGTCCTTTGGGCTCGTACCCCGTGGCCGTCTCCCTGTCACCTCCTTGTGCCCGTCCACGGTGAGGACTGGGGCCAGATGCGCCAGCCAGGCTGGAAGGTCTGTGAGGGGAACTCTAACTCCATCCTTAGGCTCTGTGGACTTAAGGAAGCACCTCAAGCTTGGGCAGCCTGGAAAGATTTCCAGTCCAACAAGAAGAGACTTAAAAAATCGTTTATTTATGTGTTGCTCAGTACACACCGAATCAGAAAAAGTCACAGGTTGGGTTTTACTGCATTTAAGTGTTCACAGAGAAATGGGGAATGAGTTTGGTAGTGCTGGTCCTTCCTGGTGTTTTGAGGATCCACACCGTTTCCACTGTGAGGGGCCGTGGGGGGGGGGTGCCCACGGGGGGGGGGGGGCGGGCAGAACACGTTTCCAGAGCTTCCCGGGGCCGCAGGGGTGGATGTGGGCCTTCGTAAGTGTGAGATCACACTTCCTGAGTCGCTCGGAGTGTTCAAGTTCGTGAGGTAGCGGACGTTCTAGTCGGACTGGTTAGAGTTGGGCTTTTCGTTAGGCTCGTAAAGGTAAAAGCTACTGAGGAAGCAGGGCCTCTGCTCTTCATGGGAGGCCCATTAGGGATGTCCCCGAAGTCTGTCACAGGATCTGAGGGGGCGAGGCCTGGAAGCCTGCGCTGGTTTTCTCGTACAGCACGAACCTTCGTTTTAAGGCCTTTGGGGAGTTTGCTCTCTGAGCGCACGGCTCTGATCTCCGCACATCTTGACTTGGGACCGTCGGCTACCGCGCCCCGAGGGTCCGCTGTCCAAGTGCGCGCGTGTCGCAGGCGGGGAGGGGCGCTGTGGGTGCACAGGGGGCCGGAGATGCGAGTCCGTGGGTCGTTCCTTCCGTCAGCCGCTGTATATTCCCCCCCATCCTCCACACCGTCTATCAGGTTTTATCGGGAGCGTGTTTCTCTGTTACCCGGGGTTTCTCCGTTATACAGGATCTGGAAGTGCAGCATTGGCCTCTGGCAAAGTCTTTTGCTCGCCCACTAAAGGAAATGCTACGTATCTTTTTTTTTTTTTTTTTAAGAGATTTTATTTATTTGTCAGAGAGAGAGCACAAGCAGGGGGAAGTGGCAGGCAGAGAGAGGGGGAAGCAGGCTCCCCACCGAGCAAGGAGCCCGATGTGGGACTCGATCCCAGGACCCTGGATCATGACCTGAGCTGAAGGCAGCCGCCCAACCAACGGAGCCACCCAGCTGCCCCAGTGCTACGTATCTTATGTGCAAATACCTGCAGAGGCTAATACATGTGGAAAAAGAGAATTCCTTCTCTGTGGGGAAGTGCATAGACCACACCAACCAGCATCAGGGCTAGTCTCACAGCTGGAAACGTAAAGTCTCACAGCTGGAAACGTAAATACCCTGTCGGCAATCTGACTTTATATAAGAGTCAGATTGCCGACAGGGTAGCTTGGGAATACATTTATTGCACAACAGTACTATTTCTAGTACAGTTTTGTTTTTTTAACAAATGCAGAATGTAAGAACCGCTAAAGCCTAGAAGGGGTGACAACCATCCAGCAGGGAGAAGCTCGAAAGGCCTGTCACCCGAATGCACTTGGGGTTTCGTTCATGGCCTCGTAGACTTGATATATTCTGCTCAGTCTTATTTTTCTTGAATAAGGAACTTTTTAAAAGCGTGGGAATAAGTGGATATGTGTTCTCCTAGGACATTATCTTCCTTTTATTTTCAAGTTCTAGTGGAGGGCGGCAGGTCTGTGCCTGGCTGCAGCCCGCTGACCGCGTCCCGACGGGACAGCGCCGTTGATGCGGACCCCTCTGACGGGTTGAAAAATCTGCTCTGTCTTGTCCTCTTTTGCCCTTTCAGCTTGAAGTTTTTCAAGCCTGGCCAAGAAGCCGTGAAGTACCAGGGGCCTCGAGACTTCCAGGCGCTGGAGAACTGGATGCTGCAGACCCTGAATGAGGAGCCCGCGGTGAGTGCGCGGGAGGCCTCCCCGCCGCCCGCCCTCTCTCCCTCCCTCGTTTCTCCACACTTCGGGGGCGACAGGGAGGCCAGTTCAGGTGAAAAATTAAGGCTCCCGTTTCAAAGCCACACTATGTTCTTTTGGAACTAACTGACATTTGTAAGTAAAAATGGACTTTGTTCCCTTCCCAAGTTTTGTTTACTGTGCTAAAATACCCACGATAGAAAATCGACCATTTTAACCATTGCTAAGCATATAAATTCAGTGGCTTTCAGTGCACTCACCCTGTCGAGCAGCCTGACAGCAGTCCCCGGGCCTCTTTTCACCTTGTAGAACTGAAACCCTGTCCCCACTGAACGCCAGCCCCCCCACCCAGCCCCCCAGCCCCCCCGCCACCACCCCGTCGACTTTTGGTCTGTTTCCACTGCTTTGCGTATCTCAGTGGAAAAAAATGAACTTTTACAAAACTTTTTATAATGGAAATATTCAAAGAGGCACAAAAGTAGGAAGAAGACTATGAGCGACGGACGTACGAACGAGGAGGAGGAGGAGGGTCATAAAGATGGTCCCGTGTGCGCTCCCCTGACTTCAGCGGTGCTCCCGGTCTTGCCGACCTCGTGCTGTCTTACGGACCCTCCTGGCCCTCGTGTGGCAGTAGAGTCAGCCCCCAGACGCTGCCATCTGGGCCTGTCCCAGTGCGTGTGTCACAGATACGCACTTACTACTTGCTGACCCCTGTTAACGTCAGCCTCTTTCCCGCACCCACGTGTATACAGGTGGCACTAATTCTTGAGCGTCACGGGTTGACTTGGGGTCTGGGCCAGGCCTGAGCCTGACCCTCCAGTCCGGGCTGACCTCTGCCCTTTCTTGCTATCACGAGCTGTACCACGGTGTGACCCCCTCCTTTCCCCCTGGACTGTCAGTCCCCGAGGTGCTCACTGGCTTTGCTGAGCATGTCATCGAATAAATACCCTTCATAGTCTCAGGGTCTTCATGGCCCTCCCTGGGGGGGGGGAGGTGATGACAGCAGGAAATGGTGGAGACAGTGTGGCTTCTGAGGTACTGTTTAAAGACATGGCTGAGGGTAGAAGGTTACCAAGAAAATCGTATCGTCCTCCCCCTCCACTTGTCCTTGGGAGTCTTAGTTTCGTCCCCATTGTTATGGCCGTAAACCCGTGTGTCCCTGCGTGTCCCTCCGTGTGGGGTACGTTCTGCTCCACGCAGAGTGCTCAGGCCTGTGGAGGCTGGGTTGGGACCGGCGGTTGGTGGCCGTGTGTGTGGGTGAGGGTCTGGAAGGACGGCCAGTGTCCCGTGCTGGGACACTGAGGTTTCTGATGAAACAATAATCTGATGTGCATCCGTGTGATTTCGGTGGGACGGTTCAGTAAGGCTGCTCTGTCTTCAAGGGGCTCACTGCCTCGAAGGTGCTCCGGGCCCGTGTGCGGTTCCAGCAGGTTCTGGGGGGCTCTGCTGCTATTGGAGTCACTTCCCAGGGGGACCATGTGGTCCCTTGCGCCCCTTCCCCCACCACCACATTCTGTGTAGATGTCACGGTTCATCGGAAACCCACCTGCTGCTCGGGTGCCATTTTCCCTCCTATATGACGAAGTCTGACAGGGCAGCGCTGTGTGAGTGTGGAGCCGGGACTTCTCTAATTTTCGGTAAAAGGGAAACCCACAGACCTCTCAGAGAGTCGATTTGCATCTTTGTCACGGCAGGAGAGTTACATGAGCGGGTGGAACTTTCGTATACATTTAAGCTTCAGATTGTTTCCTCTGTGAGAATGTTCTCTGCTTGGAAGAAGCCAGTTTTAAAGAGGGGTTAATCATCTCAAAAAAACCGAAAAACCTTTCAAGATACATTTATTTTTTTTGCCAGTATTTTTTTTTCCACCAAAAAGCCAGTCTTCTGTGATGACGTTTATTCAGGAAACAAGTAGCCATTATCAGGCCAATAGAAGGAATTCATCTGGTGCCCCAGGCTCCCCTTTTGGGCGGTGGCAGCCCCAGTGCAGGCTGGGAAGGGCCCCGGGAAGGGTTGTGTCCCCTCCACGTGGGATCCACGTGTCAGCAGTAGAGATCTCCCACAATTGCTGGAAAACAGTGGCAATGCACCTGATTGGAGGAGAATTTAAATACTCAAACCCGATACCGCAGACCAAAAATTCTTTCCAGTTTAAGTGTGTTTTTTATCGTATGTGAAAACTTTTTTTAAAAAGTTCATCTGTATTTATACCTCAGTAACTTGATGTTGAAACAGGATAAATTTAGATTACACCCCCAAGTGTCGTGGCAATATTGAAAGAAACTCCCAAGAAGACCCGCTACTTCCAACTTTTAGATTGCCCTATTTGCTTCTGTATTTTTTTTCTTAGCTGGTCACAATCGTAAACATGGATCGTTTCATGAGTGATATTTTTATACAGTTACATCTTTATGTTGATCATATTTTATCTTGTCATGTGGATTTGCCACAATTCCACGCTTCTCTGTCAGTGGATAGTTAGGTCATTTATAACTTTTTAATCAGAAATGCATAAGAAACGTGTTAATCTTTGTAAAAGCCATTTTTTCCTACTTTTGAGTGCTATTTTTAGACTCTATTACTGGACATGAAATTGCAAGGCAAAAGGCAAAAAAAAAAAAAGGCAGACTACTTTTACGGCTGTCGGTGAATAATGCCTGATCACTTTCATAAGAATCTGCAAGCTCCCGTAGTCAGCAGCAGGGGGAGAGTGTGCCCGAGTCTGTGACATACCACGTTGTTGCCACGGCGGTGGGGACCGCCCAGGAAGTGACGTGTCCCCTCAGTGCCGTACGTGAGCGATTTAACACTGAAAAATACTGAAAGCCCTTTGAACATCTTCCAAAGGGTGACCCGGAGTGTCTCACCTTCTGGGAGCTCACCGACTATGTACCTGGTCACCATTCGGCTGGGCATGTTTTCGGGGGTGCTAGCACTCTGCAAGTCTCGGCAGGCCCGCAGCCGCACAGACACCTTCCTGGTGCTTTCTGGTTACCCCTCTGCGCAGCTTGGAGCTGTCAGCACTTTTAAACTTTCAATGACTTAATTGGGATATTGTCTGTTTTAAAAAAAGATTTTATTTGAGAGAGTGAGCGCACGCACACATGCACACGAGTGGGGAGGAGAGGGAAAAGCAGGCTCCCCATTGAGCAGGGAGCCCGATGCGGGGCTCCATCCCAGGACCCCAGGATCATGACCTGAGCCAAAGGCAGACGCTTAACCGGCTGTGCCACCCAGGCGCCCCAGGATTCCTTTTCAAAGGAATATGAGCTGCCAGATAAAAAGTTGAGTAACACACATCCATGTGTCTGTAGCAGAGCGCTGACTGTGTGGTCGTTGTCACCTCTGGTCGCTTGGGCTGGAGGCTGCCGCTGTGGAGCAGAGGGGTCGGGAGTCTGCGGTGCCGTGGTAACCCTCCAGCCGCACACGACGGCACCTGCTCAGATACTGGCACACGCATCCCGTAAAAAGCCGCGTCTCGCTCCCGCATTGCGGGTTTCTGTCCCGGACTCCGCGGTGTGAGCTAAAGAACGCAGCCCTGTGCTTCTCTGGTGCCGCCTGCCAGGCGCCTGCCCTGTCCTTCTCCCTGCCCCATCTGTCCCTTTACCAGCCCCTCGTGCTCTTCTCACTGCCTGTGTGCACAGAGGAGCGCCCGGCCCGTCCTCGGATGCTCTCTCCTCCACTCCATCCATTCTGCGGCTTTTGTATCTGCAGGCGCCACAGTCCGCCGGGGGTTTCGTCCTGTGTTGCACGTGGAATCTGAGCTCACGCTGCAAACAGCAGGGCAGTGTGCCCATGCGGGGTGCGCCTGTCCTTTTGGTTTGCTTGTTTGGTTGGGCTGGGGGGGGCAGCAGAGGGCAGGCTGGGGTGCGGATGCCGGTCGCCGGCTGCCTCGAGTGCCAGTCCTAGGGTGAGGCTGCTGAGGGGCTTCCCGCCGAAGGGTCCAGAGCCCTGAGAGTTGATTCCTGCCTTGGCTCTCCTCAGCAGCCGCCTCCCACAAAGGTCTGAGGTAGCCAGATGAGGGAGGAGATCCGTAGAAGGTTCTAGACAGACACAACTCCTCAGTGGGTTGCTCTCTGCCTTCACATACAAACCCAGTGACTGTTGTTTTGTTTCTCCCTGTTAGACACCAGAGCCAGAAGCAGAACCGCCCAGAGCCCCTGAGCGCAAGCAGGGACTCTATGAGCTCTCAGCGAGCAACTTTGAGCTGCATGTGGCACAAGGTACGTTGGGTGACTCTCACGGCTGTTCCCGGCGGGATACACACCTCTCACGACCACTGACCATTCCCCACTGCTCGATGTACCGGGTTTTTCCTTCTTGGCCCTCGAGGCCCACGGATGACATCTGTGGCACTGAGCCGTGGTTTCTCTCTTCGAGACCCATGAACATCCCTGTGCAGGGCTCTTGCTCCTCTTGGAAAGGATTTCTCCTTTCGTCTGTGTCCTTCCAGAAATGCCAGTTTTAGTGTTAGCCGAAGCCCTGAGTTGTGGAAAGCTCACACATAATGCGCAGGCACCCTGAATTTATACACTAGCTAGACAGTGCATCCTTGGATAAGAAGGGTTTATTTAGAGTAATGTGAGTCCTACACTTACTACCCTGAGGCAGAAACTAAAGTTTCTCTTACGGGTTTAAACCAGAACTAAGTGGGACCGTTATTACTTGCGAACCAGAGCAGGTGTCCTTTACGCTTAAAATATTTTTCTGTATCACATCTCTTTTTTTTGAAAATGCTCTCCTAAATGTCAAAATGATCTACATACAATCTATGATCTAAATGGCGAGTAAGTCCTTTATTCGCACGTTTCTGAACAGTTGGCTCAGCAGCGAGTGACTCGAAAGCAAATTCAGCTTCCTTGCTGACCTCCATTCCCAAATGCTGCCATGGAGGGAAATCCTCCCAGAAGACTGGGTTGGAAGCATCGTGACAAGGGCTTAAAATTGTGCCTGGCCTTGTAACTTCATGCCCGTGCTGCGAGTCGAAACCACACCACACTTAAGGTCCAAAAGAACTTCTGCAGTGCCTTCAGCCGTTTTCCCTGTGTGTCGAAGGTTGTTCTATGGACCAGGGCGCTGACGGTGGAATCTCGGGGTGTTTCCTCCAACGGGGGATTCACTTTAGTTCCCACGAGCCCAGCTGAGTCCCTCCCTAAGCAACTCACGCCTAACGGGTGCATCGTAGAGGCTCCCCCGTGGGCCGCTCGCAGGAGACTTTGTCCTCAGGAAGTGACAGTCGCCTCCCGCCCCCGCAGCTGCCCCTGCTGCTCTAGCCGGTCCTTCCCGGACATCCCGTCCCCACCTCACAGCGCAGGGTTAGTGCCGTGCCTGTCTGGGGAGCCCTGGCTTCAGCCTCACAGATGAGTTGCTCATTTTTTGAGTCAAGTTTTTCACCACTTCCCTTAAACGTGTCCCCACGGTGGTGGTCACGCACGGCCGCGAGCGTGTGGTGTGGCGGCGTCCTTCTGGGAGCCGGGATCACGTCTTGATGCCCGTTGGTTTGTTCCCTCCCAAGGCACAGCCTGATTTTGGTCTGGTCTCAGCCTGACATCTTTTAGGTCTTCGGCTGGTCAGGGTAGAACAGCCTAGAAAAAATCTCCAGTATCCAAATAATGATGTTGTGTGGGTTTGTGTTTTTTTGTTTTTTGTTTTTTGTTTTTCTTTTAGCCAAGGGAGTGTTACTCGGGCTTTAGAACCTTCTATTTTATTGTCCAATAAAACACAGATACAGAAAACAAACGTAGAGCTTAGCGAATTGTGGCAGAGTGGTCGCTCTGCGTAACCACCGTCCAGGTCAGGGAGTAACGGTGCGGCCTCCCCTCCCCTCCCCGGGCCCAGCCTGCCTGCCCTTGGGGAGGGGGTGCCCTGACTTGATGGAACCCGCTCCTCCCCGTATCACTCACCATCCACGTGTGCACGCCTAACGGTGCGGTTTCGTTTGTTCCCTCACATGCGTCTCTCCTGGGTCACAGTCCCCGCGATCCCCCAGCATCTCTTTCATCCCCGCGTCCTGGTGGCCGAGCGCAGGGGTTATTGGACCTGTAGAATTCTCCAGTCTGGACTTGGCCGGTGGTGGCCCCGTGGTGCGGCTGAACACGTTTCCCTCAGTCCGCTCATGCATTAGGGTTGCCAGATGTTGATGTTCTAATTAAAATACCCTTGACTGTTTTAAGGAGAGAAACTTGCCCTCATCTCTCAGCTGGTTTGCCAGCAGCGCATTCACATAAGACAGACGGGATAATTGCCCGAGTCTTCCCCTTTACTGCCAGGTCTTCACATAAGGAGTTGGTTCCCCGTTGTCCCCCAGAGATGGCAAATTAGATTTCGTTTCGAGGATCCCTGTGAACTCACCGATACAGACTTACTCGATGGGGTCGCCTTTTGCCAGTTAAAGGGTTCACACTGACGCTAGCAGGAGGACAAATCTCAGACACTTCCATTCAGTCTCTAGTAAGGGATGAGACCAGTCACCGCCTTCTCCCTCCTCTGCCCTGGCTCTCCATGAAGGCGACCACTTTATCAAGTTCTTCGCTCCGTGGTGCGGTCACTGCAAAGCTCTGGCTCCAACCTGGGAGCAGCTGGCCCTGGGCCTCGAACATTCTGAAACTGTCAAGATTGGCAAGGTAAGTGCAAGCCCTTATTACACTGGAAATAGACCGCCGTTGGCTGGATTAATTAGCAGAGTAGCCCATTATTCATTCTGTGTGCAAAGTCGCAAACTTGATTTATTAATTCCATTTAGTGTGCCACTTGATAATTCATTTCACCTTCACAGATGGCAGCCTGGTTTCAAATGTGCTGGCTTTTCCACAGCCTGAAGATAAATTATGGCTTTGGCTTCTTTGTTTATTTTGAAGCAATGGCCAACTCTGAATTGGCAGCCCCAGCGCCCTTTCTGCAAAGATACGGGGCACAGCCTGTGAATGTTCACTGGCCGCACTTGGAGGCCATCCACGTTTGACCTCACCCGAGAGCTGTCACCTGGAGGGGGCCTCAGCTCCGTGCTCATGGAGGCCCGCACCAGGCCCCCCTCCGGTGAGCCCCAGCTTTCCTTGCTGCCTGGGAGTCCTTCCAGCTTTCCCCACTTTGCGGAGAGAAGCCAGAAGTGGTGTCTAACAACTTCTGTGTGAGTGGATTTTCTGGAAATATCCAGAGCAGCTCCTGGGCCATCAAACACTTTTAATCTCACCCAGCCTTGGGCATCCACCAGACATCCAGGCATGGCTTTCCTTTTACAAAAATCTCCTTTTTCATTTTGCCAGCGGGCTGATTTGTATACAGAAGTAATGCCGCGTGTCCGGGAGCTGCACTTAGCGAGGTGCCCTGCCCAGTGCGGTGCCATGGTCAAGAGCGTGAGCTCAGGGGCCACGCAGACCTGGCCGGCCAGTCTTCGGCCACCTCTCCGCACCCCAGTCTCCACCTCTGCAAAATCACGATGAGACCCGACGGGCGGTGGGTGATGTGGGTGAGAGTCAGGTGCTCAGTAGGACGGTTGGCACGGAGCAAACGCCTGGTCCCTTGTCGTCGTCGTGAGTTCAGTGGATTTTCACTGTTGCCTGTTAAGTACTTCCGGTTATATATTCTGGTTACGCGCGTTATGCTTTTATATTTATTGAACATTTCACGGAAGTAGTCGTAATTTTTTTGTCCTCTGTCTTCTTGATTCCTCGAATCCTTAAATTACTTTTTGAACTTTTATAGGAGGTTATTTCCCGCTTACGTCAGTAAGGGTTTCTCGTAGAACCAGGCACGGGTGGACACAGTCTGCCCATCCGGGCTGTGGCCCTTCATCTCTGGTCATGCCTGTGGCCGGGTCACATAGGACCCTGTAACGCCCTCCCACCCAGATTTGAGGCTTCCTTTTAATACTTTGCTGACTTCCGGTCTTACGTGTGAAAGTGGCATTTTTATCCTACTTTGGAGATATGGTGAAGAACAACTTAGTGTCCCACGTAGCTGATGTTAATGCCAGTAGAAAATCAAAAAGAAGTGACGTAGGGTAAAACGTTTCATGAAAGTGCTGAACAGGCGGAATCTTGATAAGATTTAAATGGAATAAATTTAAAAAGCCATGATGGTTGGTAAATTGAGCTTACAGAATTAAGAACGTATTATGATCTTAATTTGACATCTTTCCAGTTGTCTTTATACCAAACACCCCCATTTAAAATTGACTCCTTGCTCCTCCGTGATCCCAAAACTCGCCAAGTTTGGGCGTGAGAGTCCGTCCGCAGGCGAGCCCCCGGCGTGGGCCTCGGTCACCCAGAGGTCAGGCGAGGCTCCGCTTCTCCAGCCGCTAACCAGCTCCAGGTAAAACATGACTCCCTAACCATTTTTAGGTGAGCCGCGTCCGTCATTTCTCTAAAGGACATTTCCTCCCCTGTGCCCTTAGCTCAGGTGTCACCTGGGGCAGCTTCTAGGAAGTCTCTCCCAGACGGCTCCTTGCTGGCGGAGGTGCTGCCGGCCAGGCGCGAGAGGGACGGAGCGTCCGGTAACCCTCGTGTCCGGAAGCTTCCCGAGGAGACGAGCTGAACGTGGTCTTACTTTATCTTCAGGTCGATTGTACGCAGCACTACGAACTCTGTTCGGGAAACCAGGTTCGTGGCTACCCTACTCTTCTGTGGTTCCGAGATGGACAAAAGGTACGTCTTCGGGCCGTGGCGTGGCGAGCTGGCGTTCCTCTCTGCCCCGGTGGGCTGCGGCCCGGTGCTTGCCGGCGTGCGGCGAGGTGCCCGTGCGGACCGTCGGGCACTGGCTTAAAGGCCTATGTAGTATTGGAACCAAAGTGGCTTTCCCTTACTTGATAAGATTTGGGCAGTTGACATACACCGTCCATCATCCTGCTATTTTGACACATTTCAGTTGGCTTAGGTGAGCGCTAGAATAACCCAGAACGAGTGGGTTGAGTGGGGTTAACGCCGGCAGCAGGTAGAACCCGGGCCGGCGGTCGGAGGCTGGGCACGCCGAAGCAGGCTGCGGACCGCGTGCCCAGTCCTTGCAGAAGGCAGGCGCCGTCGCTCCATCACCAAAGCCGGAGTGTTTGGCTTGTAGTGTGCACGGTCCCGCGTAGATCCGGGCGTGCAGCCGTGGCCCAGCGTGCACGCTCCCGCGTAGATCCGGGCGTGCAGCCGTGGCCCAGCGTGCACGCTCCCGCGTAGATCCGGGCGTGCTGCCGTGGCCCAGCGTGCACGCTCCCGCGTAGATCCGGCCGTGCAGACGTGGCCCACTTTGCGTCCCCATAGCGGAGACGCTCGCGGTCGGTGTCACGTGGGCGAGCGGGGCCGGACGAGGTTTGAGCGACTGAGAGCACTGACCAAACTCGCTGATGGCATCCTTGTTCGGTTCTTCCCTCGGACAGATTGACCAGTACAAAGGGAAGCGGGATCTGGAGTCGCTGCGAGAGTACGTGGATTCCCAGCTGCAGAGCGTGGAGCCCGAGGCCCCAGAGAGCGTCCAGCCTTCAGAGGCCCCCGTGCCATCCACGGAGCCTGCGGCCCAGGTGGGTGCCTGCCGTGGTCAGGAGAGCCAGCCGTGGCCCCCGAGGACACTCTCCTCCTGTGCTTTGGGCCACGCGATCAGCTGGGGGTCCGGCCAGAGGATTTCACGCTTCCCCATGTGAAATGTTCTCTTCAGTTGCTTTCCCTCGCTTGTAAGGCTTAAACCTAGGAGCGTCTCTGAAACAGACGTGAGACTCCGCCTGAGAGCATCTGGTGGCAGAAGCTCTGGGAAGCGCAGCCCTTGGATTCGGTGACCACTATACTTGAGGGCATCTGCCGGGAAAATTGGCTGCTGCCAGGTAGACCCCCACCCCCTGCCTCTGTTCATTCCCATCGCCTGCTGCGGTAGTCGGACTTGAACCCCGGGGTAAGGCCCCTGAAGGTCTGCGGCCGTGAGGAAGGACGTGCTGGAACCGAGAGGCCACCCAGAGCGTTTCCTTTGCTGAGGCAAAGTCTCTGCTTTTGGCCTGTGTTCAGAGAGCAGAAGGTTCTAGATTCTAGATTCACGTGGACATTTGAGTGTATTTCAAGCAGGTATTTATTGAGCGTATTTCAAGCACGTATTTGAGCGTATTACTGAGCATATCTTAAGCACTGTCCTTGGCCACCAGGAAACAAAAGCAACACAACCTTCCTACCTGTGAAGGGGGCGGAGCCCGGTGGGGCAGACAGAGGCGAATACACGCGAGCAGGTGCCCCAAGCGTGTGTGCCCGGCCGGTCGCGGTGGGCTGAGAGCTGGGGGCAGACAGGAAGTGTCGCCAAGAGCTGAGAGGTGACTTGGTGTTTCCTGGGGAGACAGGGCTTGTCCGAGAGAGGCGGGAGCGGGAGCAGAAGCATGTGGGTGGGACTCGGCCGGGCACGTCTGGGGCCCGTGGGGGGGGGGGGCGCCAGCCGTCGGGTGGAGGAAGTGGGGGAGGAGGAGCACGAGGGTGCGGCGCAGGAGGCCAGAGCAGAGGAGACGTCGGACTTGGGTCGTAGAGGACTTCCTAGGCCAGCCCAGGATTCTGAGCCTATGTTCACTGGGAGCCAGTGGAGGGTTTTGACCGATTTGACTTTTAGACGCCTGGCAGAAAGAGATGGAAAACCAGCGCATTAGGCCGACAGGACGAGGAGACCCGCGAACGAAGGCTGTGGAGGGGGGTGGAGGGGCAGAGGCGGGATGTTGAAGGAGCCCCCCTCTCCTGAGCGCGTCGGGAAGGTGGCGTCTGAGGGGACACCGGAGCTCTGGCAGACCCGGCGGGCGCTGGGACCGGGTGAGAGAGGAGCGCTGGGATGGGGAAGGCAGGCGGGGAGTGCAGGTTTCCAGTCGTTGATTTCAGGGCTGCAGTGGGGACCAGGTGGAGAGGGCCGCTGGCCGGTTGAATGGGGTTCTGGGGCCGACAGCCGCAGGTGTGTGTCTGCAGCGTTAGGTGGGCAGGTAGAGGCCAAGGCTGAAGCCATGGGTGGAAAGGACATTTTTTTTTTTAAGATTTTATTTATTTATTTGAGAGACAGTGAGAGAGAGTATGAGAGGGGAGAAGGTCAGAGGGAGAAGCAGCCTCCCCGTGGAGCTGGGAGCCGGATGTGGGACTCGATCCCAGGACTCTGGGATCATGACCTGGGCCAAAGGCAGTTGCCCAACCAACTGAGCCACCCAAGAAAGACATTTTTTTTTAATTTTTTAAAACAGATTTTATTTATTTGACAGGGAGAGAGAGATCACAAGTAGGCAGAGAGAGGGGGAAGCCGGCTCCCTGCTGAGTAGAGAGCCCAATGCAGGGCTCGATCCCAGAACATGAGCCGAAGGCAGAGGGTTTAACCCACTGAGCCACCCAAGCATCCTGGAAAGGACATTCTTTAGAGAAAGTCAAAATAACGTCTTCCCAGGAATACCGTGCTTGATGGCCTCGCTAAGAACCATAAGGCCTAGTTTGTCGATGTTATTTCCAGAACAGAATAGTCAAGTTGCTCCTTCCTTTTCTACGACTACGCTGCTGAGCGGGCAAAGTTCTTAGCTGAGACACCGAGACGTGGTTGGCACAGGAAGGGGCAGCGTGCCCTGGTTCCACGGGGCCGGGGCAGTGAGCGCGCAGGTGTGTGCAGACCCTGCCCCCCGGCCCCCTGCACCCTCAGCATGTACTTAACAGATCCTTACTTGCTGGGAGCCTTGTTCCCTAGTTTTTTGGAATTGGAAAAAACAGAGTCACCGACCCCATCCTGGAGTGGGGACAGTAATGGGGCGCGTCGCCCCCACAGCCCATCCCGCAGTGGGATCCTTAAGTGGGGGACTACCTGGGTGTTGCTTCAGAGTTGGAGTTTTGGTTTAAGCAGCAGTTTTGTAGCAGCTGCGACCACGTGTGTTAGAGGAGCGTGTGTGCCCGGGTGGCCCTCAAGGGCACCCAGACAGCACTGTTAACATCCTGAGGAGGCTCGCTTCCCACACGGACCCGTCTCTGTGTATTGTCTGGGTTCCCAGCATGAGGTAGGTCTCCCAGCGAGCGCCGCGCCCTGTTTCTGGGCGCAGAGAGGCAGAGAGGGTGGTGCTTTGCCGCGGGCCCGCCGCCGACTTGAGGGGAGCAGCCCTGGTACGTTGAGCCGCGCGGTGTGTCAGCACGAGAGATAGCCACAGATCCGTATTTGGAGAAATGTGTGGACGTAATTCTGTGCAGAGCCGTGAAGGCCGGGTCACCCTAGAGCACACCGCCCCGTGGCACCAGGCCCGCCAGCCCCCAGCCAGAGTGGGGAGAAACGCTTTGCACATTCACTCTGAATGTAAAGACAGCGAGCAGCTTGTGATAGGTCTCACACACACACACACACCCCTCCCCCCTCGCCTGCGGCTGGGCGACCGTCAGCTGGAAGGGCGGTGCACAGAGAGGGTCGCTTTTACAAATCCCTGCGCTGGGAGAGCGAGAGGCGGCCAGCGAGGGAGATGATGTGTGTGCCCACGTCGGGGGCCACTCCGTGGGGGTGTTGGAGTCCTCCTGTTGGCG
The DNA here is from genome assembly GCA_028533885.1 of Nasua narica. Classification (NCBI taxonomy): domain Eukaryota; kingdom Metazoa; phylum Chordata; class Mammalia; order Carnivora; family Procyonidae; genus Nasua; species Nasua narica. Next base: position 113,720,753 of record CM052802.1, on the reverse strand, counting down.
TGAGAGCTGCAGACCAGAGCCCCGGCCGCGCACAGCCCCCCGCTCCCCACCCTGGGGCCCCGGACAGTGGCAGCTGCACCTGAACCCACTCGGGCTGGCCGAGGGCAAGGCCGGCCTGGGTCCCACCACCTCCTGGAAGCATCTCCCAGACTCAGGACTTGGTGGGGGGGGGGGCCTGGGATGACCCACGGGCCCTTCTTGTGTGGCTCGTGATAGGCGAGTTGTGTATTTTTGTGTGGCCTTGCGTGATAGCATTTTAAAAGGTTGATTTGCATTTCTGGTCTAAGTGAGGCATTTGAACCATGACTTTTCCCTCCCCTGCAGGGCACCGTGTTGGCACTCTCAGAAAAGAACTTCGAGGACACCATTGCAGAAGGAATAACCTTCATCAAGTTTTATGCTCCCTGGTAAGTGGCTGTTTGATTGGAAGCGACTCCGTCCCAGTGCGCTCGAGTCCTGTCGTCGTCCCCCACTCGTGGGGCAGATGCTACACTTACACGTAGGTTCTGTTGTAGGAGATAAGGAAAGTGGGTTGTTTGCTCCTCTGTTCAGCTTGGTTGAACTTTGGTTGTATTCGTACAGTCATTTATGGAGAATGAGGTCAGTTTATTTTAAAGTTCCGTCTGTTTTGGGGAAAACATGGAGACTTGGGATGGCCATGTAAAACTTGAGTTCTGTGGTATCTATCCTTTCCCAAATAGATTGACTTTTTCGCTTACCTAACCACGAACATCATGATGTAGCTTTGCTGCTTAGTCTCTCGGACCCGGTTGAGAAACCCAGCAGAGCTCTGCTTGGGGCCGTTCAGTGCGTCACCGTCACCAGAACCTTCCTGCCTCACGGTCCTTGGGGAGTGGGGCACAGAGGGAGGACACCCGGTCTGTGACCGCGGCTACCTGAAGAGGGGACGATGACAGGTGCCGAGACTTACCTGCACGGCTGTCACTCTGCACGCCCTTTCTTTCCTTTGAACCTCAGTTTTCTCAGCCGTAAAATGGGAAAAATGCTTGGTCTTCACAAACAGTCCACTTACAAAAGCAGAGTCTCAAGGGGAGCGTGAGGTTGTGTTTCTAAACAGGCACAGGAGAGCTCCTCTTCAGCTGGTGCCCTGTGTTCAGGAGGAACCGCCGTGGCAGAGACAAGGCAGTGAGCACAGGACTCCCGTGCGTTGGGCAGTGTTTATCCTCACGGAATAGAAACATGCGGGCCCCCGGGGGGCTCAGTCAGTTAAGTGTCTGCCCTCAGCTCAGGTCATGATCCCAGGGCCCTGGGATGGAGCTCAGGTTGGGCTCCCTGATCATGGGGAGCCTGCTTCTCCTTCTCTCTCTCTGCCTACCTGTGCTCTCTTATCTCACTGCCAAATAAATAAAATCTTTAAAAAAAAAAGCCATGAGGGGCACTTGGGTGACACAGTTGATTAAACATCTGACTCTTGCTTTCAATTAAGGTCATGATCTCAGGGTCGTGAGATCGAGTCCCACGCTGGGCTCTGCATGAGATTCTCTCCCTCCTCCCCTCCACCTGCTTGTTCTCAAATAAATCTTTAAAAAGAAATAGAAACACTACTCAGTGATGCTTTTAAATCTATTTTCTATTTTTTAATAAAGCCCTGAAGCTATATGGATCAAGTAATGGGTAGGAAGCTTTAACATCTTGAAATTTCAAGACCATAGTGATCAAATCTAAAACCTATCAAATCGGTTTCGCTTCTGTCCATCACCTCGTGCTCCTGGTGTCTGATTCATTCATACGTGGTCACCACATCCTGGAAAGGGTCTCCGAATCTAAACTTGGCTTCCAGACCAGCTTATTGCCACTAAGTCATCCAAAAGTCTACTTGGGATTGACTTTGAATTCCTTGTTTGGGACAGAGGAGGAGGAAACATTAGTGCACCCCGTGGGAGATTTTGATGTTTTATAAATTTCTAGGCCATTGCTCACTGCCTCATACGGAAGACACAGGGCTGGGCGGCACTTGTAGGTGAGGGCGTGCGGCCCGGGACTTCCACAAAGCCACCATTTTTCTCTTCCCAGGTGCGGTCATTGTAAGAATCTGGCCCCCACGTGGGAGGAGCTCTCTAGAAAGGAATTCCCTGGTTTGGCAGAGGTCAAGATCGCCGAGGTGGACTGCACTGCAGAGCGGGATATCTGCACCAAGTACTCGGTGGGTACACGTGGCTGAAATCCGTCCCAGGGGTGCGCACCCACACGGTCCTCCAGGCCCCACCCGGCGACCCGCACTGCCCGCGTCTTCTCGACCAGGTGTTCCTCGTGTCCCGTTGAGGCTCTTGCTTTGTGCTCATTTTGAAAAGCAAAAGAGATGCTCTATCTAAGGAACGGCTTTCTCCTTCTGTTAGCAAGTCACCTCTCATTGGGGGATTTTAGGTCTTGCTGTCCCCACAGAAGTCCGGGCAGTAATGCGAGTCTGGGCTTGAGAATGGGGTGCCACCCCCACAGCCTGGCTGGCTGGCCCGGCTGTCAGCCTTCGTCTCAAAGCCCTAAGTGGCTTATTTTTCAGATGTAAGCCTGTGTTCTAAAGTCCATGGTCGAATAAGGGAAACAGTTGAACTTCCTCCTGAAAGGGCCATCCCAGCAAGCTAGTCTGTGCTTGGGTTTTTTTTGTTTAACTGTTGCCGCTTTCTGAACTGTTAGCACAATCCCAGCTCCCCGAAGATTTGTAATTTGTTTTTCCTTTTGTCTTGTTTTCTTAAAGCACCGTAAGGCTCTGGAGCTTCTTACCTCATTCACTTGAGAATAGATTTAAGGGTGCCTGGGTGCTCAGCGGGCTGAGCATCCAAACTCTTGATTTTGGCTCAGGTCATGATCTCCCCATGTCGGGCTCCACGCTCAGCAAGAAGTCTGCTGGAGATTCTCTCTCTCCCTGGGCCCCTCCCCTGCTTGCAAGTGCACGTTCTCTTAATAAATAAAATCTTTAAGGGGGAAAAAAAAAGAGGATAGATGTAGCATACGCATTTACTTCTCACCAGAAGCTGCCTTTTTGGTTCCTTAATGTCTAAGAAGTTCACTGCAGCGGTTGCAGCTGGAAATGCGTGTTCTCGAGGATGCTGCTGCCGCGCAGTGTGGCCCACAGAGTGGCAGCGTGTCATCAGGGGCTTGTCAGAAATGCAGAGTCTTGGGTGACGGCCTGCACACGAAAGCTCCAGAAGCTCTCCTTTTGGGGCAAGCCCTTCCTTTGACACTAACCTCCGGTGTACTTTTGGACGGGTAAAGTGAGGAGCCCCGAGGCTTTGCTTCCTTGTACTTTTGAAATGGTCTGTGCCTTTTAAAAATTTAACCACAGACTTTCCTGGTCACAACTTGAGTTTTCCTGGTTTTATTTAAGAAGCAATTTGTGTGTGACCTGGACCACTGGTCTCCATACTTCTTTTTTTCTTCTTCTTTCCCAAGGTACGAGGCTATCCCACATTGTTGCTTTTCCGCGGGGGACAGAAGGTCAGCGAGCACAGCGGAGGCAGAGACCTTGACTCACTGCAGCACTTTGTCCTCCGGCAGGCCAGGGATGAGCTGTAGGGCCCGCTCTCCAGTCGCCTGGCCTCGCGCGCCCCGGCTGTTGGAGCCGAATCACACAGGTGTTGTGGAGTCTCACGTGGTGGTGTTTCAGAGAGCTGAATGTACTAAACTTGTGGTATCTTCTTTGCGTGTGTGTTTTTTAAGCCAACACACTCTGCAGATTCTCTAAGTTTCTCTAAGTAAACACATAACTCACGATCCCTTCGTAAACTAAATATTTTCAGTGGCAATCTGTCGTCCCCCCTTCTCTTGATGAATCTAAATGGTTTCCTTTGAGACTAAAATAGAGTTGAGGAAAATCAAATTGCTGAGCTATTTTTGGCTCCTGAGTGATTCTGGTGAATGCATCATCTAAAGCATCACTTGTGAACTGCTCACGGGTTCTGGAAAGGTGGCAGTGGTGACACTCTGAAGGTCAAAACTGACTTCTTAATAATGTGGTTGGTCAGTAGCTTGGAGCAGATCTAAAAACAGAAACCCCACACCTCTGGAAGATACCTCCACGTCCACCCCTGGCCTTGCTGTTTCTGTTAATACTCCTCTCCTTGAGAGAGGCCAGCCATCATGAAAGCAATGGGACTTCTGACACGTGCCTGAGTAAGAGAACGCTGGTGCCATAATCTCGTGTGTGTGTGTGTGTAGATGCTTCTGTTTGTTACCCCTCGCACGATTTCTGCAGTTAGGGCATCACGAGGACTTGAGGTCTCCCACAGAAAACGTGGGCATGGAAAGTTCCTCAAGGCTTGTCCTGACTATTGTGTTAACTCCTAGAACAGTTCTGGTTGGCGTCCCCCGGGGCCAGAGGGCTGAGGGGCGCCTTCCCCGGGCCCGGGGAGGCCCGCCGGCTGGTTGGTTTAGGGGCTCGCTGTGCTCTGTCTCACCTCGGAAGAGGTCAGCCGTGTGTGCGTGACGAGCGGGACGCAGCCGGCCTCAAGACCAAAGACCGAGGCAGGCGGGGCTGGGTCAGGGCTGACCCGGGCCGCGGTACCGCTCGCGCCATCCTGGCTGCTCCGCACTTTCACCGTCACACTTGAAAATAAGCCCCCGTAGGACTAGGCTCTCTTAAGATGTGTACCTGAATGTTCTTTGCCATCAGGTTACTTCTCGTCATAATCCCTCGGTCTCCGACACTCTTCGCCCCGCTGCCCGTGCTCGGGGTGGGCGCGGTCCGTGGACACGCGGTCACTGGGGGGTGGGAATCTGAGAAACCGGCCCGCCTCTGCTGTCTGCGGCAGAAGACAACAGAGTAGGACCTCGGCCAGCCTCTGCCTTAAAGGAAATCTTTATTAATTATGTATGGTTCACAGATGTTCTTTAAAAAACCCCGACTTTCTAGAGAAGCACAACCCTCATGAGTGGCTTCAGCTTCGCATCATGAGTCTTGTATGAAAAGAAAATGCAAGTGGTACAATTTGTTTACACTATGATACTTTCTAAATAAACTCTTTTTAAGAAAAAAAAAAAGTCTGGTCTTTCCCTAAATATTACAGCAAAACAGAAAAGAGACAATAAATTATACTTTATATTTACAAAAAAGCTGTAAGTGCAAATAGTTTTGGATCAGAAATGTATTATTTAATCAGTTTAGTATGAAATTGGCTTCCTAGTACATGATTGTGGTAAAAGACACTTTAAAAATACGATTTCATCTGAGTCTTCCTTTCTACAAGAGAAAACTAAGATTTGGCTTCCTAACGGCACGCCCATCCAGACCCTCTTCTGGTGGCCCGGGGTGGGGGGGGGGGTCCTTCCCCATTTTCTGTCCTTTGCTGGTTCTAACCCCGCACCTGGCATGCTATCGCGGAAAAGATAAAGAACCATTTGACGGAAATGGGTGAATATCAGAGCCGACGTTCCTGGAGTTAGTTCACGTGCTTTTCCAAGAGCTACTCCGAGAGAGAAGGGGTGCAGCACTGGTTTCCCGCAGCGCTCCCCCCCCCTACCTACCCCCTGCGGCCTCACTGCAAGGCCCGCCCGCCCTACTGTGGGCACCAGCAAGGAGAACAGCGAATGGGGGGCAGGGGGCGGGGGCTGCGGTGCGGAAACGACAGGGTTGGTTTGAGCAAAGCAAGTGTGTTTTCACCTTGACACAACTCCAGCACCAACGCTAGAGGCAGGGGCGGGGAGAAAAGGCACTTCACGCAGCCCCGGGGACAGCCCGGGCTGCGGACCCTGCGTGAGGCTGCCCCGCGGAGGCCGGCCGTGAAGGGGGCGCTCCCCCCAATTCCAGTTATCGGACCTACCTCGGACGCTGCAGATGGGCCGATACTTCAGCCAAGAATACTCTCGCTCCTTTAAGATTAGTTTCCCTATTGACTAACACCACAAACGGCTTGGTCTAAAGCTAGAACTAATTCTGGTGGGCTTTCTTGGGGGGAAGGGGGGAACCCTTCAACATTGTTTCTGTAGTTCCCGGACTTCACGCTCCAGACATCCAAACCCCGCTTCCTGCAGACCAGCAGCTACCCACGTTATCTGCTGCGTGAGCTAATCCTCCACATCGCCCTCGAAAATCCTCTGAAGGCACCAGCCAGCCTGGGGCAGCTTCAAAGCCTCCCCCCACCCTTCGCCGTGCTCCTGAATGTCTTTCCTTTCTTACGGCAGACGTCACCTGGGAACCGAGGGCGGCGTCTGTGTCCCCAGCAGCCGGTTTTGGTTAGTGGCACCCACAAGCTCTGACGACCATATTCCTGTATTTTTTCAAGATGACATTGGAGTTGTCATCGAAGTAAAGAACCGAGATGGCGTTCAGCTTGGTCGGCGCGCAGCACGGTTTGGGGACGTACTCCGGATTCATGAGGTGAACCTGTTGCAAGACAGAAGGGTAAAGGGCACCGTCAGAAGCCGCGCCTGGTCTCGGCTGGCTCCTGCCTCTGCGGTGAGGGGGTCCCCGGGCGCTCACCAGCGTCTGCACGATCGCGTGGTTCGTGGCGTTCATGTGCGCGTTGAGCGGGAAGGAGCACTCCCCGTCACAGTAGTTGGCGGCGTAGCCCTTGGGTGCGATGATCCAGTCCTTCGGTGAAAGCAGAAGGACACGGCGTGTGGTCAGCGTAGCCTCCTTACGTCACCCGTGCTCTCAGGAGCCCCGTGAGAAGGTGCTCCTCTCACCGGACAGCGGGGGGCACGCACCCAGCGAGGCCAAGTGCACGATCCGGTGGCAAAAGCCGGCGTGTGAGCCTGGTTCGCGGGGCTCCAGAGTGCTCTCCCCCTTCCCAGGCCCGCAGAGCCTTTGGCTGCTACCCACCCGCTAGCCTGGAGGCTCGGGCCTCGGCTCCGTGCACCCTGCCATCCTACTGCCGTGTGCACACAGAAACTCCATTTCCTATGACTTGTCACCTAGAAGCCGCTCCTTACGAACTCGTGGTGGCTCTCACGTGGGGCTAATCATTTGTGCTCTTCTAGACAATTTGGGTGAGGCAACTTACAGCCACTGGATAACTGTTAGATCAGTTTTTCCAACCCTGTCTCAAAACACGAACGCCAAAGTCCACGCCTCATGGATTTTGGAAGAACGGGGGAAGAGCCCCGGGAACTGTGGGACTGATTCTGAGGTACCCAGAACTTGGGGACGTGACTCCTGCAGAAGGTGTCAGGGTAGGGGGTGGGCACAAGTAGGCGGGCCCTTCCTCTGCCTTCCTCCAGAAGCCCAGGCGTCCAGAAGGGCTCCCAAGTACCTTCACGTGGGGATCATCTCTGCCCTAAAGCTCGGGGTCTTTGAGGACAGCGACTGCCATGAAGATAAGAAATGACCTTTGTCCCCATTGTTGTCCAGAGAACTCACCTGCCATCCCAGGTCTTGGAAGCTCACATAAAGCTCATGCTTCCTGCAGGCCGTTTTCAACTCACTGCTGTTGTAATCTGTCGGAGGAGATAAGATGCACCCATGAACTCATTCATTCTAGGGGCGCCTGGGTGGCTCAGTGGGGTAACCCTCTGCCTTCTGCTCAGGTCATGATCTCAGGGTCCTGGGATGGAGCCCCGCATCGGGCCCTCTGCTCAGCAGGGAGCCTGCTTCCCCCCCTCACCTGCTCTCTGCCTACTTGTGATCTCTCTCTGTCAAATAAATAAATAATCTTTAAAAAGAAAAAAAACCTCATTCCTTCATTTAAATATGGATGTGGGAGGCTTTGCCGTGGGCCAGGCACTGTACCAGGCCGATGACAGCAGTGAACAAGGCCTCTGCTCAACACAAACGAGGGCCCCAAACAGCTCCATCAGGTTCCCTGTGGCTCCCGGGTTCTCAGTCATGCCGCCATCTTGTTCACTCCAGCGTGAGTGTTGGGCGCACTGGCACCATCATTATTGACCTGATTGGACTCTTGACCAGCAGATGGGCATCGTGAGCCCCTGCTGAATGCAGGGCCTGTGGAGAGGGTACAGCAGGAAGCCCTAAGACACCCCCAGGGCCCCTGCTCGGAAGACATCGCATTCACAGTGCAAGGCGGGAGTCACTATAATCCACACAGGGCCGTGAGGACAGCTGAGGCAGGAAAGCATCCCGGAGGATGGGGAACAGAACGGCGCCTAACCAAGAGGGAGTCAGACACAGGGAGACATGCAGCCGGGATCACTCACTCTCTAGCATCGGTCCCTAGGCTCACTTCCAGGGTTGAGCCCTCTGACCTGCGTCAGAGCGACGGCCCCCAGGCCAGTGGTGTCCTGTGGTACCCGCTCTAGCAGGTGCGATGCAGGAGCCACTAACCTGATCCGACCGAGAGACGGGACGGCCCCGACTCACTGAGGCCAGCTGGAGCAGCTCTTCTGTGAGGTGGCCTCCGCCAAGCACCACGGGAAATAGGAAAATAAGCGACACGAGGCTTACATCCTCCAGGAACTTGGAGCATCAAAGGGGTGGCGTGAGACACGGACACAGCAGACTCGGACAGACAACGGTGCAGCTGCTGTGGGCAAGTGTCATGGAGAAGTCCCGCGGGGGGTTCGGGGAAGGGTCAGTTCAGGTGGGAGCCAGAGGAGAAGCGAGTGGGTGCGGTGGAATGATTTAAGGATATGCGAAGAAGACTCAATCAGAGGAGGTAAAGCTGCGGAGGTGAATGGCCTAGAATGCCAACCAAAATGGTGATGGGAAGCCTGCAAAGAATGGGTTTGAGCCAGAGAGGGACATGTTCAGAGCTATGATTCCAAAGCATCAACCTGGTGGTGGTGGTTCAGACAGATGAGAAGGAATACTCCAGAGAAAGGTTCGTAATTTGCAATGGGCTTTGAATGGATACAAGAGCCTGAGGTCACAGGGACTTTGATGGGTACAAGAGCCTGAGGTCACAGGGACTTTGATGGGTACACGAGCCTGAGGTCATATGCATGCCACTTCTGCTCTTTTTAATCACACGAGCCAGCAAACTACCTAATTGTTTAAAGCCCATTGGCACTAGGTTCCCTGTTACCTGTACTCCTGGGCCTCCTGGCACTGAAGTAAGACAGGACACGAAGATCTCACAAGTTTGTGAGGCAAAGGGACAGCACTGACTCAGCTCAGTCACCTACCCTGGGAGGAGAGACAGGCTACCTTTTTAAGGTGACTTGCTCATCCTAAATTTAATCAGTCTCCCCTCTTGCCGCCTTCAGCTTACAGAACCACCCGAGCTGTAATTCTTCTGTACCCAGAAGAAATGACTGCAAAGTCACACTGGAGGGACATTTTCACAGTGCAGGGCACTGAAGACTCCCCACCCATAAAGCACCGCCACCACAGAGCAAGATGAAAACCTCCTGCTGAAAATTACCCCTCAAGAAAACATCAAGCACACAAAGAAACTATCCTGAAAGGAAAGTCAGAGTATAAGAAAAGACACAGGGACCAGAGGCAAGAGTAGTCTCCGAATGGGATTATAAAAAAGAACATGTAAAATAGTGGAAGAGATAAAATAAGAAACAGAAACCCTAAAACAAGGACATATGGAGAAAAAAACATGATAAAAGAACAGGCAGACATGAAAGGGAACAAAACAGGACTTTATGAAGTTCTACTGAAGGTAAAAATTAATGGATGGGTTAAACGTCAGATTAGACACAAATGAAGAGAGGATTAAAGAGCTGAACAATGAATTTGAAAAAACATCCCCAACTATAACCCAGAGTGCAGAGGCTCAAAAGCATGGCTCGCTCTCTATATAAAGAAATAATGGAAGACAGAATGAAAAGGCCAATGAATTTCTGAAGAGAATATTGGGAGAGTAACAACTGAATATTGGGATGAGTGGGAACTTTCTAGAAGAAGAGCAAACATCTTTATATTGGAAAGGCACAGTGAATCCTAAGAAGAGTAAATAAATTCCTATCTAGCCACATGTGGTGAAACTGTGGTATATTAAATGCAGAGGAATTCCTAAACACTATCAGAAGATAAAAAGAAAATTTGCCACAAAGGAACACAAGGCAGATGGACAGCAAACTTCTTTGCAACAAAAATCTACAACATATGAAGTTTAATACCGTAAGAATGATGCCATCTACCCAGAATTCCATTCCCGGCTATGGTGGATATTTTTTGTATGGGCTACCTGGCTTCCAAGAACACCTCTCACGTGGAGAAATTCCTAGACAGGTGGGAATCGAGGCCCCATCTCCCATCAGGAGGCTTCTGCCTTCCTCCCCTGGCCACTGAGTACAGCCTCTTGGCTTCATTGAAGCCGTGGAGATGTCCCCACCTTGGAGGGAGTGACCCCAAGGGGAAACCAAGAATGGGTGGCCTGGCAGCAAGCATCCCGGGTGAGGGCACCCAAACCACACTGTCCTTGGGACCAGGTCTGAGCTGGGTCACTTGACTGCCTATGTTTGATTCTCCAGCCTTCTTGTTGGTTCATGGGTTCCTGATACACTTATTTTTCATTTTAATTCAAGTCTGCTTCTCTTCTACATGGTCGAGAAGGGCCTTGACTGGCTAAATTATCATTCAGTAGCTGGGGGATAGGGAGTGCAGAGTGCAAGGGCGGGAGGGGGTGGTCACCATCTATAGGGCTTGGTAGGCCTGTCTCTCCAGTAAGGTCTTCTGAGCAAAGAATGCTGATTCTCCTGCAGTGTTGGGAGGGAGGCAGGAGGCCCTCTGGGGGAAGAATATCTGCATGTGGGACCAGTAAATGTGAAGGCCCCGGCTGGCCTGTTGTAGAACAGCCTGGAAGGCCGCTCTTTGTTCATGAAAAAGCCCTATCTTCTGTCTACCCGCCGGGCACACGGCTAGTGGACTATATTCACGGCCAGTGAAACTGCGTTTCCCATGGCAGTTCCGTGGGGCTCGGCCCCGCCCACACCCGCCGGGGAGCAGGGAGCCAGGAGCTCCCGGCCTGGCCCTCCTGGCCTCCCCACGGCCCTCTCTCCTTGCACCTCTTCCTCTCCCGCCAGCTGCCAAGTCTGAAGACTCTGGGGCCTTGGTTCCTTGCCCTCCTGAAGCTGTCCTGGCTTAGAGGCTACGTTCTATGATCCCGTCTGGGATTTTCCCTGCCCGACCTCAGTTGGCTTGGGTCCCCACAAAGTAAACATCCCCCCAAATGCCTTCTCTGTGCTGGGGGCTATGATCTCCCCAAAGCCCAGCTTGGAATCACTAGCTACGTGAAAGGCAGGCATTTCTGGGATACTTCCCAGGCCCAGGTGGACGGGCAGTGGGATAGAGAAGGGACTAGCACGCCCTGGCGGAGCCGGAAAAACCGTGACGTTGCCGGACACTTCCAACTCCGCTCCTTCCGCAGGATCAGGGCGGGGCAGCCGCTGGAAGAGCAGCCCAGATGGCGCAGCCAAGGGCTCGGCTTCTGCCTTCACCAGCGGTTTTGACCGGCTGCAGGCCTCCTGCCAACTGGACCCTTTCAATGCTCAGAGAGAACTCTCTCCGTAAGAACAGCTATTTCTTCTAGAGCTAGACACTGGCATTTTTGTTGTTAGGCAGAGATTGGGGCTGGAGAGAGGAAAGGGAGGGATTCAACTCTCCTCTTTCTCCTCCTACAGACACTTCCGAGCAGCACGTAGGTTTCCTCACGACGCCACGTTACGCGTGGCACACAGTGTATAAATGTTTGTGAAGGTCAGTGCTCCTCAAAATACCTGTGTCCCCCACTCAGGGGTCGGTGCCCTGGGCCCTACCGTGGGACGACACTGCCACGCACTGTTTTGTTTGGTTTTTAAGGACTGACGGATCGCAGAAAAACGTTCTCCCACCCCGGCCCCTCGCTACTCGTTTAGATGAGCCGTCTGGACAGGGCCGGTGACAGGAACACACCCGCCTGGGTGGGACAGAGGAAGGCAGAACGGCTTTGTCTACACGGGTTCACCGGTCAGGGGAAGGCAGAAAAGAGAAGCCACGTTGCTGGACAGAGGGAACCAAGGAGCCAACCAAAGCAACAGGCCGGAGGCCGACGCCGACATCCCCAAGGGCAACGGTCGGGTCGGTCGTCCGTCTGACTCGCAGGCAGCCCGGGCCCACCCCAGGAGACTCAGCAGCGAGTGGGAGCCCCCCTCAGACCCGAGTCCCCGGAAACGGGTCCCCCGCCGCCCAGCTGAGTCTGCAGCCTCTAGAACTCGAGAGGCAGAGGAAAGGGCCACACGCAGGGGACAGCGTCACCCTCTTCAACTAGAAGCCTGTCTGGGGCCGCCTGGCCCTCCCTGGGATGCAGACGTGGTGAAGGCCGGTCTGGGACCCGAGACGGGTTTTTCAAGGAATCGGACCTTTTCTAGGTTGAACACAGGAAGCGCAATCTGGCTTCCACTCACTCGTTCCATGGGATTCTTGGGCCAGAACAGAGGGCAGGGCCAAGTGCCCAGCCACCTTGCAGCGACTCCGGCCCGGCCCCAGGTGGCCATCCCGAGTACCCGGACCAGCAGGGCCCAGCCACAGGTGGGCTAGGGCACAAAAAATACTGTTACCAGGTGGCAAAATCGAACAATCATAAGCACCCCCGGGGTTCATTTCGTCCATAACCAGAAAAGGGCAGCTCCCTAGTCTACTTTCAAATAGGAGAGACCCATTTGCCCCCCCACCATAGATTCTCAGGCTTCGGAAGCTTCAGAGGCCTCACCCTGGGGGAAGGGGAGCATCTTTAAAGTCCCAGGACAGCCCTGCCTGTTCGCCCCGTAGGTGAAAATCCTTCACAAAATCCTCCAGGCTCTGTCCTGGGAAAGGCATGGTCCCGGCAGAGGGGAGGGCCTGCCGGGCAGGGTTGGGGAGGGGGCAGGGTGTGTGGGGGGAGCCAGGCTGCAGCACACGGTGTGTTCTTCCAACGCTTTGCCAAGGGATGTCTGCGCCTCACCCAGGCCTTCTGGACCATTAAGCCAGCAGTACAGAAAGTATCACGTCCATTCCCACTGGCCAGACTGGCGGCTAGAACCACCCCGTCCGCACACACCTCCCCTCCCCCCGCTGCTGACAGGGCCCGTCAATCATCCGGCTGGGAGCGGCATTGGCTCCGCCCACGCCTGGGGCGGCGCTCTCCCACCGCCTGCCAGTCCCCTATACCATGTCCAGCCCAAGGTCACCCGTGTGGGGAACCAAGGCAGAAGGAGCTGTCTGGAGGCAGGCTCACCTGGTCCAGCGGCTGGGCCGGAGGGGAGGGTGATCACGTGTCCTTTCCTTGCACTTCCGACACCACCTCGTTCCCCCCCCCACCAGAGTCCCGCTGGGAGGGGATGGGGGTGGCCTTCCCATCTGGGTGGGCGGCTGGAGGCCGATGGTGCTGCGGGGCCCACCGCACACAGCCCTTCGCTCACCCACTGGCCGGGGCCCCTTCTTCCAGCCCCTCGAGGCCGCCCCCCACCCCACGCTTCCCCCTCCAGGGCCTGTCTACACTCCTCGCCTCATCCCTGGGCTGCGGCCTCGGGTACCGCATATCTGATCTGTCCTGAACAGGAGGGGCACATCGCATCCAGCCTTCCTGGCAGCCGCCCTCCTGAAACAGGGCGCACACAGTGAAGCACAAAGGAGCCATGGGCTCGGAGGGCTTGCCCCCGTGGCTGGCTTACTTCTGCAGCCCAGTGGCTCCCACGGATGAAACGCACAGTCCCGGGAGAATGAGTCTGGCTCGAGGGGGACAGTCCAGAGGAGGAGGGCAGAGAAAGGACAAAGACTAGGCAAGCCCCAGGCACCAGGCGAGAGGGAGGTGGGAGGGAGGGGGCCAGTAGCGGCTGGCAAGGCGGAGGGTTTCTGCAGAGGGGCTGCTGGGCCCTGATCCGTGGACACCCCCACAGGCCGCACCGGGGCCGCAGCTGGGGACAGAGAGGCAGGCTCCACGCCGGGCTCCCAGTTTTTCTGAGCCCAGGCTACAGAGTTCCCAGGGCAAACTCATTTTCTAGAGAAAACAATCCACTACTCTGATTTCCCTTCTCTCCTAGGACGGGGCCAAGTAGAGCACCCAGATGTTGCAAGGCACCTCCGTCTCCACTGATCTCCCCCCATCTCCCAGCCTTCTCAGCCCGTCTCATCTGAAACGAGCCTGTGACTCCCCGTCAGCCCACAGAATCAACATGGCCGTTGAGCGAATGCTGGGGAAAGCCCAGCTCCTTACGCCCTGGACACCGTGGAACCACACAGAGATTCGGAGTTCTGGTGGCAATGACGCCAATGACCTCAAATGTTGGGGGGCGGGGAGCTGGATTTTCAGAATCTGGATTCTGTTTACAACCTGGATGGTTGGACTGAGAGGCAACTGGGAGGTCCTGTTCTTTTGTGGGGCCAGGATTTCAAGATCCCCTGCTTCGTGTTAAGCTGGGTGGACTTTGGCCTCTTCTCAGCCTTTACCTTGATTATCAAAGAATACGGAGATTAAGTACCTTGAAAACAAAGGCTTCTCTCAAAGACTGAGCACTAAGACTCCCTGTACTTTAAGTACCTCGGCTCTCCCTGTTCCCGCCTAGACTGAGTCTCCTGGCCCCCAGCACCGTCTCGGGAGTTGGTGGTAGTTGGTGAATTATTCAGGCCTCTCACAGCTCCCGTTTATGACTTTTAACTGCCTTTCGGCGTTATTGGCTATTAGTACATCCATAAGGGGTAAACCGAGGGATGAGGTAGAAGGGAACCTATCACTCCTTGATAACTTTAATCCCAAAGGAGCTTACTGGCAAATGAGAGTCAAGTATTATAAATACGAAGTTTGAAATGATTCTAACTTTTGGATCACTAAAGCCATGCCTGCCCGCCACAGCTGTGGAGAATTAAGATCTGATTTCATCTAGAAAGCCCCGAACAAGCCTCTACCTCTCCACCAAGACATCTGGAAGCTGAGCTGCAGGCCCTAAAATTTTAATTGAAGATCAAAACGATGAATGACAACTCCCAATTCCTTTGAAGAACCAGAAACAGCTAACTCAGAACCCTGACCCAGATCCGTTCTTCTGGAGCTCTGGATGCCCCTGGAGCGTCAGCCCCTCAGCACTGGCCTGCCCGCCCGTGGACGCACATGCTGACCTAGTGGGGACACCTGTCAGAAGGCCAAGTAAACACTGATCTGCCAAGATGAGGCCCGCGGCCTACTGACTGGAGTTCCCTGAAATCTGCCCCAAGATTTCATAGTCATCATCAAGTTCCCAAACCACCACTGGGCCAACGACGAGGTCTGGTTGCCTTTCTTATGCTGGAAGCATACTGAACGGTCCTGATGCGGAAGTTCAAGAGCTACAAGAGCGCGACCACCACCAAGGTCAATGGCGTATCTAAATGCACCAGACCCACACTTTCCTCCGCAGGATCCTTAAAGACACACGTCTCGGTGGGTTGGGAAGAGGTGGAAGGAGGAAGGACTCTGGGATCCTAACACACAGCATGGGAAGCGACAGAGGACCCATTCCAAAGGACAGACAGGGTCATGAGGACTTGCTCGTTTGCAGACGGTTGGCAGAGGTCCATGGCGGCCATGAAAACATCAAGGATGAAAGAGGCCGGAAGGACGTCTAGTTTTACAGGAATTGTAAAATTGACCCAGCAGAGAACCCCAGACTCACCAACAGACTTGACATGGCATTAGTGCCCCCCTCCGTGGCAAGGTCTTGGAGAGATCCAGGGAAATCAGCTCGATTGGTATCTCGATGGTTTATGGAACCATCCCTCAAGGCCATTTGTGCACAGCCCTGGTGAAGAACCCGCCAGGCGGTGTCACAGGTTCCCCGAAGGTGAAGCAATGGACCCCGAGAGAAAGCTACTCTTGACGAGGGAGCATGGAAGCGACCAGAAACACCAGGACACCAGAGCTAACGGACCCGAGGGCAGTCAGTCGGCTGGCAGAAATGGAGGCCGAGAGAGAACCTGCTGGATTCACTGGAATCCCCACCAGGGCTACGCCGTGACGGCTTGGACCGTGAGTCCTAAAACGTGCAAAAGCAACAAACGGTACTGTGTGGATGATACCCGTGCCCACTGGAGGAGGGACACCGCCAACATCCATCACTCCCTGGGAGCAGAGTGCTGCCCAGAAGCGAGGGCAGGTGAAAGCCATCCCGGGCGCCTTCAGGCTGAACCCGCACTTCAGTGCGTGTGTTTGCAAAGTCCGGCTTGAAGGCCAAGTGCCGATGTGAGAGCAGATTCTGGTGGGCGGTGGGAGGGGTGGGGTGCGGGCTCTTGGCCTCTCCCCCTTCTGGTGGACTTGCCCTGCCCACCCAGGCATCTGCAGCTTGGTTCCAAAAATAGCCTCGCATTTCCCTGCCATGTTTCACCCTGATGACAGGCAACTTGATGGATGATGTTCACTTCTCTGCCCAGATGCAGGATGGTCTCCGATGGGCTTTCGGCGGCGGCGGTTTCGACGGAGAAATATTAATTCCCTGGGAGCACTCTGTGGAAGAGGGGGGGCAGCAGAGGCCAAGTAATCTCTTCCTTTACATTTCCAGAAGATTGACAAAGGGAAAGTCCTGCCTGGAGTCACACCAGAGACCAGAGCCTTTTGTCTCAGCCGCGTCTACCTGGTCCACGGAGGCCCGGCAACATCCGGTCCCATGGTGGCCTGGAAGGAAGGCACAAACCGGACGACCCGGTTCTCTGGGGAGCCAGCCATCTCTCTGGAATTCCCTTCTCCAGGAGCAACCTCTTCCACTGTCTGTCTGCTCCCGTTAATGGCAAGGATAAATGAGGTAGAAAATGCCAAATACAGAAAGTAGCTCTTCAGTGGGCCTAACCGGACCAATTTCTCGGACCTGCCTGAGAGGGTCTCTGAAGCCAGTGAGAGGGAAGGAGGACCCTTCTTGGTAAATACTCTCTTGGTGATGGGGTGTGGGGCGGGGGGGGGGGGGTTCTGGGCCTTTGAACAGGTGAGGCTAGGGGTGCGCATCATGACCTCTTCGGTCCCTAGAAGCACCGGAAGGAGCCGAACATATCTGCAAGTACCTGGCTGGGAGGCGGAGGTGAGAAGACCAAGGAAAAGCAGATACACTCACCTCTTCTTCCACATGCGATCAACGTTAATGCTCAAGTGTAACTGAGACTTCTCAAATCGGAGGGGGGAAAAAAGGTGGAAAGGGACTCGGAAGAGAACAGTTGGATGACATGGGTAAGAAATCAAAATCAGAGACATGTTTTCCCAATTACAAGGTCTGGGGTACGCACTTGCGGGAGGGGGTGTTGAATAAATCAAGTGAAATTTCAATTTTAAAAGAGCAACCCACATTTCAAGAGTTGCCTTCATGTCTGGGGCCCCAGCACCAAAGTGACCACAGTTCACTGATGAATCGAAGCCTCCCACCCGCAGCCCCCATCATCACGCCCTGAAGGAAAACACGGAGCAGGCTTCCTCTGAAGAGACTAAAGGAAAGCAATCATTTCTTCCTCCTCTCCTTTTATTTTTTTTAAAGCCCAACTGGTTCTCGTGGTAAATACGGGAACACCCACGCTGTGCCATGCACACTTCCAAGAAACACCAGGAGGACAAAAGCAGCAAAATGTCACCTCACGCAGGGCGGCAGGTCCTCAAGCCCCACAGCTAAGTGCCCCTAAGAGAAAGAGCTTATTAAGTCAGAACCAAAAGTGGAGATGCTCCTTCCCAAAGAGGGACTGAGTACTCGGGGAAGTTGCATGAAGTGTTTCTGGCCACTGACAAGGATGCTTTTAAACAGTCACCAGGAAGGAGCGGCGCATCTTCCAGAAGCATCGTACATCCTCCCCAAGGGTCCTAACTTAAGCCCTCAGAACCAGCTTCCTGCAAGTGGATGCAACTACTTTTGGGGCATTATTTAGGGACCAGATCGGATACTTCTCATTTAATCCCAGCAAGTGTACCAAGTGCTAACATTCCCCACTTAACAGACGGGTAAGCCGACAGCCGAAACGGATTCGCCCAAAGTCGCGAGCACACGGCCTCAGCCTTGCTTTCTGTTGAAGCTTCAGCCGTGACAGAGATGTTCTCTTCTGAAGCTCAGGTTACCAAGGGGGACAGGATCTGGGGGCTCCCAGCTGCCTTCCTTCCCACCATGCAGAGCATAGATAGTCTTTCAGAGAATGCCACCAAGGAGGGAAAAAGAGAAGAGAAAGCGGGATTCCTCACACCGTGTGAGCCTCCGAATCCAGCCAGGCCTAGAGCTAGCTCCCTCGACTTCCCAGTCCCATCAACCAACGAAATTCTTCCTAGTTCAGCGAAATCTGTTTGAGCTCACCTCCCGTCCCTGTCAGAAAAGAACACTGACCAGTATGAGTCCGTCTTAGGCAAGTACACAAGGTTGGTTTGTACACCACAACCTCCCGGGCACAACGCCAACCAGAAGAAAATCTGGGCGTTCTCAGGATCTTTATGTGAATAAACGCGGAGTTGGAGAAACCCTTATCAAATGGAAGGATGCTCTTCTGGAAAACTAGACCCTCGGGATGTCTCCAGGCTGCGGGCTCAGCCCCCGGAGAGCAAAGGTCCCCTCTGACAGCCCTAAGGACCCTGATAGATAATTGGTGGCTGAAACGAGGCACCTGTGAGCCTTTGTATTTCTGGGCAGAAGCCGTTGGGGTGACACCATCGACACATCCTTGTTCTCACTGAGGCCCATGCGCGCCCCCCTCCCCCGGGGTTCCTTAGAACACGGGCTCCACCCAAACCTACCGGAAGCGCTGGAGACCCGGGACACGTCCTGGGACTGGGTGGAGCGATTGCGGCTCTGCTGTCGGCGCCGCCCGGGGGCCGACCTCGTGGTGCGCACGTGGACCTCGCTGACCTTGAAGAAGGCCACCATGAAGGGCTGCTTGTCGTAAGGACCGTCTCTGCCCACCAGGCCTGCCGCTCGAGGGTTGATGGTGAGTCCTTGAATGCAAACCACAGCGCAGCTGTCTTTATTGCTTGGAAACTGGATCCTGCAGCTCCCTGGCCACCCAAGTGCCTGTCACAGAGTGAGCGCGAGGGAAGAGCACTGTGCATGCTCAGAGCACGATGGAAACACCCCTTCCGAAGTTCCGTGCCTCAAAGCCAGGAGTGAACTCCCAGGCCTCCCGTCCCCGATAGACTTTGCCCTACACAACCATTCTTTCCGCTCATGTGCCTCCCAACCAGTGGGGGAACGGACTTTGCAGGCAGAGCGCACCCCGTCTGAGGTCTGGTGTGAGGACCCTGGCCTGGGAAGCTTTGGTGCTGCAGGAGGAGGGGGCGCTGAAAGCGTCCTCGTGCAAACCCGCCCCCTACCCAATGGTCAGAATGCAGACGGGGCTCCCCCTGCCCCTGCGAGCCGTCTTCCCACGGTGGCTCCTGGAACTCAGACCACCTTCTTATCTCCAAGACCTTCCTGCTGGCCTCCGGGAGAGATCATGCTTCCCGGTAGCAGTTACGAGGGAACAGTAAGTGAGGTCATCCCTGAGCCGGGGTCTCCACCGGAAACCAGGGTTCTACCCTGACTGTGGCAGCCCGAATGGATGAGCGCTGTTCACCGATCCTGGCAAACTTACCGTCGCGGGTCACCACGCTCAGCTGGAGCCCCATGTTGTGCTGCGGGGTCACGACCCACAGATTGCTAGTGGCCGTGATGTCAAATTCCAGCCAGCCTTCTTCCGAGGCCCACACCACACGAGTATCCAACAAAAACAGGTCAGAGTCTCTGAAAGGAAGAATAGATTGCGTGGTGAGGCATGCAACATCCTCTCGGCCCCTCCGCTGTGTCCTGCCTTGGCGTTGGGATGAAACCGCCAAGGTCGGATGGGGCTCCCCCAGGAGGCGCCACGTATGGTGCCCTACCGTGGCTCTGGCTCCTGGGACACCTAGGACACATTCCTGACACCATCTGGAGAGGCGTATGTGCTAGGGAGCGTCCCAGAAATGAGTCTTCTCCCAAGCCTAGGCAGATCCCTCACCTTCGTCAAAGGTCTTGCTGTGGCTGTGCAGGCAGAGAGCCTTGCTTGGGAATAAGGAAGGAGGAGAAGGAGGGGAGGGAGGGGAGGGAGGGCTGGAGGAAGACAGAAAGTCATACCGTTGCTTACTTTATGGCAAACCAACTCTAAAAAGAGAGTGGGGGTGGGGGGCGGGCATGAGAAAAAGGATTAGGAAAATATTAAAATAGGATTCATGTGAGCAAAAAAAAAAGTTGTGGCTTTGTTCATTTTTTTTTCTTTTTGTAAAATGAGGATCTGACCATCTTCACATGTTAATTCCTGTGAAATAAGGAGAAACAAGAAGCCACATTGTATTTGTGAGTAATCATCAGTTCCTTGCTTTTAATTATTAAGGTCTTTGAGCGGTCCATGCTGAGTGCGGGCTCCTTTCTCATGGGGGACGGGGTAGCTGTGGGTGGATGTTGAGTGATTTTAAAGTTCCTCCCAGGGGGGCGCCTGGGTGGCTCAGTTGGTTGAACATCTGCCTTCGGCTCAAGTCATGCTTCCAGGTCCTGGGATCAAGCCCCACATCAGGGACCCTGTTCAGCAGGGAGCCTGCTTCGCCCTCTGCCCCTCACCCCGCTTGTGCCCTCTCTCAAATAAATAAATAAAATTGTTTAACAAAATAAATAAAAATGTGCAGTGTTAACACACGTGGACTTAAAAAAAAAAAAAGTTCATCCCAGCACAGATATGAGCCGTGGCTAGGCTTCTCATAGACAGACTCAGACTCCATTCCATCCACTGGGCTCCACAGGGAATATGAAGCCCGTATTTTTGGGGGGCTCCATAAAAAAATTTTTACTTTTATTATTTTTTAGTTTTCAACTAACATAACCCTAGGAGTTATGAGAAGATGGAGTGAGAGGTCCTTCCCACTCCTGCACACATGGTGATAAAGCAACGTCAGGGGATGGTCCCCTTCGTGTGTTTCAGGGACACTCTGAATCTGAGTTGACATCCCCGGGTCACTGACAGGAGATGGCTGGGAATTCCCAGGACAGAGAAGGGCACCGTTTTGGCCACAGAAAGATTCGAATCCCCTGGTGCCGTCTTTTATAGGATAGAACAATTACTAGACCGCTGCATTTAAGTTGAGCATTGCCGTACGAACACTGCACATTGAATAGGGCGCCTGGCTGGCTCAGTCGGTTAATCGTCTGCCTTCGGCTCAGGTTGTGATCCCGGGGTCCTGGGATCAAGTCCCGCATCAGGCTCCCTGCTCCGTGGGGAGTCTGCTTCTCCCTCTGCCTCCCCCTCCCTGTCTCTCAGGAATAAATGAATGAAATCTTAAAAAAAAAAAAAGATTGATTATAAGCACTTACATGCACTTTGCTTTCCCTCTACGAGCCCTGAAAGCGGGTCGAATATGCTCCCCGTTGTACGGCTGGGGACTCAGACTCAGACTTGAGGTTACAGCCACGCGACTGAGGTCAGACGCTCGGGAGAGAACCAGCCAGCGGGAGGAAGCCAGCCCATCCCGTTTCCCGTACCATCGCGCTGCCACTGGAGATTATTAAGAAGGACAGACGGTGGCAAGTGAACGCGGTTTATCTCTACCCCATCAGATGTCTGAGAGGCCTGTGAAGCGTCAGAGTTAAACGTCTCAGATGTCCATGGGGAAACAATTTTTCCTGTTTACACGGCTGAGAGTTAGAAGGCAGCTCTCCTGTCATCTTTTCCAAGCTTAAAACAGTAGGGACAGCGAAAAGGAGTTTACTCAGCTGCTGACCAGGGTCCGCGGGGGGGCCCCCATGGAGGGCGGCCATCTTGGAAGCGCTCTCGGGTGACGCGCGCGTGTCCTACCTCCTGTGGACAAACTACCCCCGGCACCGAGGTAACTGTGAGCGGGGAGGCAGTGGGTGTTCGTGGAAAACAGCAAGAGGGGACTGCGAGGCCAGAGCTTTGAAGTGAAGATAGAAGAAGACATAAATTCCGTTCTGGAAGTCCGGAGAAGACCCTCGTCCAGGAATAACACAGACACTGTGGGAGAAGCGGCCCCGGTCCCGAAGGCAGCTGAGAAGACGCACTGAGAACTCCAAGGAGCCAAGCTGTGTCTGAGGGAAGGGGGTCACTTGTCGCTCTTGACAGAGCTTGGGTGACGCACCTGGCGGATGACCCTTGCAGACCTGTCACGAGGATGCAGAAAAGGCAGTCCGAGATAGGAGCGTGGCCGCTGGTACAAAGCGCTACCTCGAGCTTTTGTCGGGAAACAGTAGGGTTTATGAAAAAGACAACGGGAGTCCATTACAAGAGAAAAGTGCGGGGTGGGACCGAAGTCCATCGTCCGAAAAAGGAGAGAAACAGAGAGAAGGAGAAAAGGGCATGAATTAAAGGGGGGAAATATGGATCCAAAACTAAACCTGGGGTAAAGGGGGAAGGCGCTGAGGAGGAGGAGGGATGATCATGAAGTGGCAGGACTGAAATCGCAGGGCGAGTGGAGACTCGTGGACGCGGGCGGCCTGGCTTTCTCTCCTGCCTGCTCCTGAGTCACGCCGGGTCCCCGGGGCATCTGTGCTGTTTCTCCACCCGCCTTCCCTGACTGTGCAACAAGGAGAACGCTGGTCCTCAGTGCCTAAGAGACCGCAGGGATACGCAAAGGTAGGCTGACAGCTGAGCCGGGAAAGATGAAAAATCTCTGTGGCTCACCAGCAGTGAGGCAGCCTCAGATTTTGATGTTTATGAAATCTAGGATGCTTGGGTCCAGGGAAGGAAGGAGAGGAAGAGTATGCACTTAAAATAACTGGACTAAATGGAAGAGGAGCAGCAGATATTTACCATGTGCCTTCAATATGCAGGATGCACCAAGAGCCTCTCTTTATTCCTTGGGGACCCCTAAGAGGCAGGTCCCATTACTGTCTCTTTCCTACAGCTGAAGGCATGGAGCCTACGGAGGTTAGGTGTAGGAAGGTCACATAGTATTAAGCGGGGTGACCAGAACTTACAATCAGAGCCCATACTCTTAGCCACCACCCAGGTAAAGAGCAGAGTCCAGAAAAGCACAGGGCACGGGCTGAGAATCCTGAACGAGAGCTCAGAATAGGGTAAGGGATCAAATCCACTGTGCACAGTGGATCCAACATCAGCTGGATACAGAACCATGTTAAGATACTCAGAACTAGCACACGGCTGGAAATCGTGAGCAGGTTTTCCTGTCAAGGCCAGGGTGGGAAGGGGTGAAAGGTAACATGCAGGAAGGGACCAAAGATGGCGGCCACCTGCTGCGGGAGCCCCCGTGAACCTCCCAGTCTTGCTCTACTCTTCCCCCCACACAGAAAATTCTCTGCCTAGCCTAAGAACACTACTGAAACGTATTCGTACAGCCTGAGGCACTTAAAAAGAATTATGGCTTTAAGGAACCACCTCATTGGCTTCCCCTAGGTGCTTCCAATAGCACAGGTATTTAAGAGACACTATTTTTTTTTTTTTTTTTAAGAGACACTATTCATGGCAAGTCAGTGAAACAGGTCGGGTCTGACCTTCATATATTTACTTGGGTCCATGACGTATAGCTTGCCTAGTCTACTATGAAAGTGTAGCCTCCAATACGACCTATCTGATCTTGCCATGTGAAAAACACAAAAACAAAAACGGGGTTCCCTTCTAAATGTCACTTCTGCACAGTCAAGATCTGGTGGTCTTAGCTAAAACATCTTTATCCACTAGTGGATAAAGAATCTCAGCATCTGGCCCAAGTGACCACCATGACTGGATTACTTGGCTCTTCCTGACGGGATGACGGACATGCTCAAGTTAACATACCCTGAAAGAAAATCCTGAGACCCGAGAGAGAGGACTCCGAAAGAATTTACCGCTTATTTTGTTCTCTACCAACTCACAAAGCCCCATGTTTCATGATGAATATGCATTCTATCTTGAAGAATACAACAGTTTTATGTTCAGTGTTACCCTGCTTGAGGGCATGAGTTTCCTCCTACTGTGATCTTCCTGGAAAAATCAAGTTGTTAACGATTAATAAGTCTAAGATTTCTAGGAAAATCTAGAAATTTCTAGCAAATTTCACAAATTCACTCTGGGGCTAGAGTTGACTGACCAGCAAGTCACTCATAAGACCTGTAGAACTAGTATGGGAGGGCAAAGTCACCCCATGTGGTCCCTCCCCATACAAGCCTCCAAAGCACCTGCCCTTGTAGGTGATACTCCCATCAGGCTGAGAGGTAGAAGGCACCATGACAAACATAGTGGATCTTTTTCTTTCTTGCCCTTGGAGAAGAGCAGGAAATATCTGAGCTCCCAGCGGCCAGCTTCGGTCTTTCCTGACAAATGGCACCCATTAAGGTCACACTGCCCTTGACAAAGGGCAACTCTGCTGACGACTAACCACTTTCTCAGAAAGAATTGTTCTTGATAAAATGGAATTTGTATGTCTGAAGCAAGCAGATTTTTTTTAAAGATTTTATTTATTTATTTGACACAGAGAGAGAAATCACAAGTAGGCAGAGAGGCAGGCAGAGAGAGTGAGGGGGAAGCAGGCTCCCCATTGAGCAGAGAGCCCGATGCGGGGCTCGATCCCAGGACCCTGAGATCATGACCTGAGCTTCAGGCTGAGGCTTTAACCCACTGAGCCGCCCAGGCGCCCCTGAAGCAAGCAGACTTATGAGCTATTTGATAAGGTGAGCCTGTAGTCTTGTTCCTTTATTTCTTCAGGACATCCCTTCGCCGATGATGTCTGGCCTTAATGGCACACTAGGATACAAAACAACATTCATAAAGGGATGTCCCGACTTTATGCAACGAAGCACTGAAATTTCAAAAAGAATGGAAGTCAAAAGCCAATCATTTTAGAAAATTAGATAGGAAAGCAAGCGTTTTTATTTTCTTCTTACGTAATGTATCACATATAAAGGACTATGTTTAAACGTGTACCACTAAAAGGATAGGAAAGATTAGGATATTTGAAAATAGAGCACCGTAAATCAGGGTAAGCTGCTACCCACACATGGATTTGAGTGAAAAGGGCAAATGCACATTATTATTATGTAATTAGCTAAGCTCTCATTGATTTTATGCCACTTGATATAAACCAATTTTCACCTCAAGGGTCAGTATGGTCTAAAGAGATGTTTCAAATATCAAAGGCACAGCAGCTCTGTATGGAATATTTCATCTTCAACAAATGAATACAAATCACTCTGCTGACAGAATATGAACCTAGCCAGCTAGCCCTTACATGGTGTTTCCTACACGGATGCTTTTAATTACGCTAACTCCTCACAAGCCACCGTAAGAAGTAAATACCATTCATGCCATCACAGGCTTACAGTTACGGAAACTGAGGCCCAAAGAGGTTAAATAGCTTGCTCATAGTCCAGTAAGCGCGGTGGCAGGAATCGAACCCAGGCACCTCGGCTCTAGTATTGCCAAGGCTTTCCTCATCATAGCAGTGGTTCTCAAGTTCAGCCTATGTTGGAATCCCCTGGAGGACTTGTTGGCACACAGACCGCTGGGCCCACCGCCAGAGTTTCTGGGGTGGTGGCTGAGAATTGGCCTTTCTAAGGTTCCCAGGTGATGCTGCCACTGCTGCTGGTCTGGGAACCACACTGTGAGAGCCCCCGACCTACAGCATAGCCCGGCTCCTTTGAACATGGCTAGTATTACCCCCACCTGGTTTTTAGACTTCAGGTGCAAAGCTAACTGCTCTCAAGAATTCTTGCTCCTCTCCCTCAAGTAGTGCAAAGCAAACGTGAAATGCTCCACACATAAATGTTTGATTGTCTTATGGACTGGACTCACCCTCAGGGAGTTATCAAGTTAGACTAATAATCAGAATCACAAGTAAGATCAAGTCCAAAGCAGCAGTATTAGTAGAAGGCCTGCTTCTCTGTGTCCAAGACAGGGAGGGAGGGGGAGAACAGGTTACTTTATGCTAATTCCCGGCTACCTAACCTGACCTCTTTGGCCACGGAAACAAAACCATGTTCTCCCTAACTAGGGTATGCTCTGACATAGTCCCAGTGATCAGGCACAGACTGAGAACTTCTGCCACATTTCAACATGTTATGTGCAAACGTTATGTTTTATTTTCATCACCAATCTTACATTTCCATATCCTATACAATATGGGGAAACAAAGCAAAAAATGCTGTTCATTTGGGACCAAAAAAAAAAAAAAAAAAGATGTCTCCCAAGATAATCTTAGCCACCACCACGGTTGACCTCTCACAAGGCTGGATATCTTGGTAAGAAGAGGCACGTGACTAAAGCAATCTGTTTCTGGGAATGAATACTACACAAGGCTTAGTTTCCAGAAATAAAGCCGGATTTTCTCTTCCCTTCCATGTTTACCAAGTGGGCAAACAGACCCCAAACAATAGTCTTTCCTGCCTACTACACCCTGACCCCCTCTCTCCCAAATGCAGAGGTGTATACACCTCTTCATGATAACCTTAATTCCTCTCTGCAATATTCTCTTCTACACTATGCCTCTGCAAAGAACCGAACTTAGATAGGCTAGGGAATAAGGTTCGGTAGCTGCTTGCACTTTTTGTCTTAATTTCAGGTAGACTAAAAGGACAAAACTAACTAGTTACATAACCTGAGCTGTGGGTCAGTTGTATTATCGCTTTTTTCAGGGGCAAAGGAACAAACACAGAAAAGCTCAATGCTTGCCTGAGCCCCACACTGAGCATGCCAGAGATTATCAAATCAGCAAGTAAGATTTCAGGAGTCCCTGAGGATCATACTTGTGAAAGCCAGATACAGAAAGAGAAACAGGTGTGGCTGGGCACAGCGATAAAAGGCTCTGATTTCCCTCCGCCCCAACTACAATAAGGTTCTGCCATCCAGGCTTTCTCGAATTTGCCCTTCTCTTCAAAAAAGAACACAGTCTCAAGTATCTCACTTATACCTCAGTGAAGATAAAGGTTCATGTCGCTTCACTTCAGCAAGCAGCACTGAAAATCCAACAGCATTTTAGAGCAATCAATCCATAAGAAATGCTATTCTAAGGAAATTACCCTCCTAGATCCTGGAATGGGGTCAACTGCCGAGTACGAGTCTTGTTTCCCAAACTACACCGTTTGGTTAATAAATCACAAATCAACATTTGTGGGGATTCATCATAAAGATTTCAAAATGAAAATAATAAAAATCCCGTGTTTCAAAGACATATGCTTCTGGTTATGATGTATCAAACTAACACTCTCACTAAGGACAACTGAAAAAATAAACCTGCTTGTAGTCATCTTAGAGCAACCAAGACATTCAACACTTGATGGGTCAAGGTCACAGAGGAAAAAAAAAATACATGGAGGTGAGCCCTGCATTTGTATTGTCTTTCTATTGCCTTTTCATTTGAGGGGATTTGATCCTTCTTGGCATGATGCATGAGTATCAAACAGAAAGGAGCTACAGCCTACAGCTTGGAGTAATATTACTGGCTAGGAACAAAAACTGGAGCTTCAGGAAGCTTGGACCTGAAGGGCTAAGGTCCTGGGGAAAGGTGCTGCATAAAAGTGAACTCATAAAAGTTTGGGTTCATTTCCTATAGGACTTTGGCTCTTCAAGTCCTTGCTGCCTTGAACTCCAACAGTTCCATTTGAGAGATTTGCCAGATATTAGGCTGTGCATGCATGGAGTAGGAGGCTGAGAAAACAAGCAGAAAGAAACTGCTTAGAGGACAAAGAGCTAAGCAGAGTTTCTGGCAGTTTCTCAATGCTGGGGAGTTATAGAGTTCAGAGCCCATGAAGGAAGAGGAGTTCTGGTAAACATCCTAGACCTTTGGCTGAGACCCCCAAAGGGCTAAACTTTAGGAGAAAGGAAAAAGCCAGAAACAGATAATCCTTAGCAGATCCTTAAATACTCCACCTGAAACAAAAGAATGAGGCAATAGCCTTCTATTTTGTCTGCTTTCCAGAAGAAAATGAAATCCACTCTGGAAAGAGATAACAGTATCTATAAATATTTTCCATAAATCGTGGCCAGGACTTAATTAAAAAAAAAATTATCAGGCGTGCAAAGAAATAAAACCAAAGGAGGAAAAATCAAGGGAACAAATAGATAATGGGAAGAGACCTATAGGTGATCCGGATAATGGTTATCAGACATGATCCTTAAATCTAGCCTTATATAAAAAGGGTAATAAATCACAAGTTAGGCTTGTGCCTGGGATGGGAGGTTGGTTTAACATTTGGAAATCATTTAATATAGTATATCGCATTAACACTTAGGGAAAAAGATCAGAATTTTTTTTTAATATAAAATTCCACACCAATTCCTAATAGTAAAAAACTCTTAGCAATCTAGGAATAGAGAACTTCTTTATTCTAATAAAGAGTATCTACAAAAATATTTTTAACAATCATAATCCTTAATGGTAAAATACTAAATCTTTCCCCTATTAAAAATCTGATAGGGATTTCTAATCTGAGACAGGAATATGAATCAAATTCAAAATTGTACTGAATGTCCAGTTAGTACAATAAAACAAGAAAAATAGAGGAAGAAGAAATATAAGAATTATAAAAGAAGAACTAAAATTGGTATTTATAGATGATATGATTACAGAAATTCTAAAACTTTGCACAAAAATTTGTTAGAATGTGTGAATGTGCAAGGTTGCTGGATGTAAGATCAATATATGAAAATCAACTGTATTTCTATATGTGAGCACAGACACCAAAATTTTAAAAAGCTAATACTATTTATAATAGCATAAAAAACCTTCAAAACCTAGAATATTCTAATGATCAATAAAAATAATCTAGTAAAAATATTCAAGACACAAAAAATTATAAAATATTACTGAGAAAAGTGAAAGAAAGCCTAAATAAATACCACATTCAGTATTATTGAGTCAGTTCTTCCCAAATTGATCTCTAAATTTAATGTAATTCCAATCAGAAGCCCAGCTAGTTTCTCTGCAGAAATTAAAATGCTGATTTTACAATTTATGTGGTAATGCAAACAGCCATAAATAGCCAAGAGTGTCTCAAAATTTGAAGAATTTATACACCAGTTACCAAGCCTTCTTATAAAACTAAGAGAATGAAGAGTATATGATTGGTACAAGAAAAAGTCAACCAATGGAATAGAATAAAGGTCTTAGAACCAGACCCACACATAGTCAGTCACCAGATTTATGACAAAGTTGCCACTGAAGCGCATGGAAAAAAGATAGTATTTTCAATAAATGATACTAGGTCAATTATGGATTTCTATTCTTACACAACTGGGCTATTTAATCCACTTCACTAGTTCACTTAGGATCTCAAATGTCTACCACTCTAGTTAGCTCCCTGTGCCGAGCTAAAAACTTTCATATCCCACCGCCTCTTGGGCATCTACTCATGTTTCAAACTCATCCTCATCCTCTGAACTCATCCTCATTCCCCTTCCTGCACTGATTCCCGTGTCCCTTCTCTGTAAATGATGGTTCAGAGGAGCATTATCATACAAAAAATTCTGGAAAAATGTGTTTTTGCCCTTTGACAGTTATCTTCTCTCCTGAAACAATCACATTCTATCTGTAAAACAGTTTGGAAATGGTGAACTTCATGTCAAGAACCTAGTGTAGCAATAATTCGGTCTGGGATTGTTCCCAGGGACTCTACTAGCATGGCTTCCGGGTGACCTAAAGAGATCTTTCTCAGTTTCAAAATCCATCTCTAATGTAGCATTACCCTGGTAAAAGAGTGTCTTTAACCAAACGGGAAATGTGGATGATAATGATATTCTTGAAAGGCCTCCAAATTGCACTATTAATCAGAAAGGTGCCACAAAAGTAAAGATCATGAGTACATGTTCTGAAAAGCAGCATGCTACCACCATAAATATGGTCGAAGTATTCAGAGCAGCCTTTCCACTCCACGCACGCAGGCAGCTTAGCGTGTTAGGAGTTGTGGGAGAACACGATAAAGTCAATGGACAAACAGGTAATGCTCGGAGGAAGTACAAACACTTCCGTATACGTTTTATTCTAGTCTTTTTTCTCGTCCACAGCCTTCCTCTAGAAAAGTGGCTAACTTGTGAATGGTTGCTCAATAGATCAACAACAGAGAAGGCTGGTACGTCAAAGAACCAGGGCCCAAATTCGAACTGACACATTCACATCCCCAACAGAGCCATTTCCCTGGACATCTGCACGGGAGCGACCTTGGGATGTCTGCCTCCCGGCTCAGCAGATGCGGATGATGGACATTCCCTGACCTCCCTCTGGAGCATCACCTTGACCTTGGGGCTGACCTCATGTCCTCAGGGTGACTTTTGGGAAATGGCAGACAACAGTGCAGGCCTCATTTGGACTTGGCAAAATTCGCACGTGCCAAGTTTCATTCTCTGTAAGGAAACATGCCTGCCCTGCTTATCTGACGGGGTCAGTGGTTAAATCCCAGCGAGGGAAGATGTGAGAAGACTCTTTCCAGACTCTACGTGCTCTGCAGATGCCAATTTTTACCAGTGTCCTCGTAAGACCATAATGATTTATAACACCAGGTATTACCGCCCTGTGCTACGCTGACTTAACTGTACCCGCTCTTGGGTTGCTGATCCAGCTCCGCTCTGTCTGGTGCTCCAGATCTTTTCAGGACTTAAGAGTCTATCTCAGGGCTTATTCTCAGGTTTTGAATAAAGTATCAAATGCTTCCCTGTTCTGACTCAAAGCACCATCTATTCAAGGAGTCGCCTTTTTGAACTTACCTGGCCCAGGGATTTCTTATTGGTAAGAGGAATATGTTTCTGGAGAATTCATAGCAATGGTCTATCTCCCAAGAAGAACCTTTCCTCACCATCCCCTGGGTCAGGCTTCTCAGCTGCCTCTTCTATCAAGAGGCCCAACACCGAACTTCTTCTGCCTCAGCTGAGATATGACCCCAGCAATGAAAAACCTGCCTTTTTGTATTTTTCTTTTTCAAGGAGGCCAACGATTTTTGCAAAACACACACTGGTTAACTTAAGTTAATCCATCAAATACTGCAAATTTCACTCACACACAGATTAGACCACTAAGTTTCTTCCCAAGCCTGGAGGATCGTTTTTAGCCAGGACACCCCAAGACGGCACAGATGGGGAGATCAAACCTTGCCCAGAAGGAGTCCTGCAGTTAAATCTGGAGGCCTCTGGAAGAACATCAGGAGACAGCAGGAGGCCTGGGCTCCTCGCCCACTGATAAGAAAATCTCCTGTTGGCCAACCTGGAGCCCTTCAAAAGCATGAAATTCTCCCAATCCTCCCCGTAGGCCCCCTTTCCTTTGCACAAAAGTCCGACACATCCAGTCACCAGACACTCCTATCCTAGAAGGCAGAGAAATGACAACTCTGCTTTGACAGAGTCATCAAAAGTTGGGACTGTTTGGGATTTTGTTTTCCAAACTCACTGCTGGCCTCGAGAAAGTATGACACCACCGTCTTAAGCGCAAGGCAGCTGTTTGTTTTTGGCCGGGGTTCAACATAAACCTTACACACGGTCTGCTAGTTCTATTTTTTAAATAATAATAATTTTGAAAAACCCCATAGTTACAAAAATCCCAATCTAGTGTTTTCACTATAAAACCTTTCTTGCAGAACGGAGAAAATCATGTATCCTAGACAAATGTCTGAGCCAGAAAGGTACTAGTCGGTTATTTTTACCAAATAAATATGGTGGACTGATAATTAGGCAGATGGAAAATCAATGGCTAAAGCAGGTCCAAAGAATCACCACTGAGTATCAGTTCTCTCTGAAATACCACAAGACAAAAATCTACCGGCGATTAACTTATAATTTCAAAAGAGGCCCTTGATGGTTAGGTCATTGATGATACTTTTGTTTAGGGGTGAAAATCAGACATCAGAAAAACCTTCCCTTCATTCTGAACCATAGTGGCTATATTTTCCTTTAACTGGCCCTACCAAGAACTTACATACAAACATCAGTGCGTATATTCAACACCATGACGTCCCCAAAGCCTGGCGCGTGTCTTTGCTTCTCTGTTCCCCTCATTACACACTTGAATACGCACAAGGGCCAAACGTTGACAGCGCTCTCCAAATAAGCCTTTTATGGGGCATGTTCATGTTCGCTATCATTTTAGTGTGCTTCTTTGTGGCAGAGCCACACACAGATCCCCACGTCCAGGAGAAACCAAAGTCATTCCTCCACTTTAGGACACTCTTGGGAAGTCAATAGATTTCCAAGACCCAAAGCCAGAATCTGACTTGGTGCATGAAACCACAGCTGGCAGATCCCTTGCGGAGTTTGTAACTGTGGGGCTCCCTCCCTCTCTGCACTCTCTTCCTTTCATTGTTATCTGCCTACGTCTCATGTGATTGCCGGGCTGTCCCACCACGTGCTGCGTCATGTACACTGAGCGTGTAGCGGTGCTAATTCCCGCCCAAACACTGAACTGACCCCCGGATACTAAGTGCAAATTCAAGGTCACTGGCTTGCTTTCTGTGTGCTACAGGATCGAACAAGCTGCTGCAATAGCTCTTCCCTTGGCCCTTCTATTCCTCCAGAAATCCCTCCATGGAAGTTTTTCTTCATTGGTAGACAGCCCCAAGAGCGTACTCTGTTGGAAGTTCTTTTGTAAAAAAAAGTCTGGCCTCATTTCAAAAAACAAGACTATTATAGACACAGTCTGGGCGGAGAGTCTATTGTTCCCTTGTATCCAAATGAGAAGAGATAGATACATTCGACACACACACAAAGATACACTAGATCATTATATGTATATATTATATGCAAACACACAGCTTTCCACTAACTTGAATTAGTATTATTTGTAAGCATCCTTACATGACACTCATGTATGAGCTTATTTCGCCCTCTCACTCATCATGCAAAGCAGGCACTAAGCAATGCTGGGAAATATTTTGTCCCCAATAAAGCATATGTTCTCTGATTGCAAAGGATGCTGAGTTAATACTGTCCATTGGCTTTGCTCAGGAGAGGAAAACTATTATGGGAAATCTTCATTTTAATAACAAAAAAATTGTCTTGCTGGCTAAACACTACCATTCAGAACCCATCCCTCGTCATGTTCACGTGATGCCCCTGAACTTCAAATCCCCTTCCACAGACATACTCAGGGTTAGATGATGGCAGGGTGAGAAATGGGGGCCAGCCCCACCCGTCGGGGTTCCTTGAGCCTTCATACCTGTGCTGATGCTCCTGCAAGACTTGATAAATGCTGATAAGAAAAGTTTGGTTTTTAAAACTCCCCACAACACAGTCCTTGTAGATGCGGAATTCTGCAGCCGTCACCGCCTCACCCTCAGGAATCTGGGATAAGTTGAACTTGAACTCTTTGTGGTGTCGCTGGCCAGGGGAGAACTCCTTCTCGTACTCCACTATAAGATTAAACAAGAGAGAGTGACAACTATTGTTACTGGACTAAGTGCCACAGGTTCACCTCCAGAAAGCCGTCCCATTTTCATTCATAAGTGGATTACCGGTTACCCAATGGCTTAGGAGAGCGATGGGGGAGGGAGGCAAGAACCAACAGTGGCCGGGCTGTCAGACAGACTGAGATCAAAATCCCTCATTTTACCCAAGGATTAAATAAAATTCTTAGATTTTATTTGGTTGAAATACCTTACATACTTGGTCGAAGTCAGTTGCATGACAGCAAGTTATTTAAACCCTTGGCTTCGGCTTCCCTCACCTACGAAGGCAGGAATGAATAGGGCTTCCCAAGGAAGTTGTGAGAATGAAGGAAAGGAAGAATAAGAACGTCCCTGGTCACCCCTTCCTGGCCCCCTCAGGCTGCGTCATCTCCTCCCATCAAGCAGTTGGCCTGACCAGGGTGTTTCTGGGCCCAGCTCTGGGAGGGGTCCTCAGGGTGGGAGGGGAGTGAGCGGTGCCCTCAGGCCTCAGCTGGAAAGATCCAAGGGTCCTCGAGTTTTGCCTGCTCTTCGGCAGAAAGTTTTGTGGAGGGCTTTAGGGTAAAGCTTCAGAGAAAATGCCGCTCTCGCCGAATTACCAAC
Source organism: Nasua narica (assembly GCA_028533885.1). Taxonomy (NCBI): domain Eukaryota; kingdom Metazoa; phylum Chordata; class Mammalia; order Carnivora; family Procyonidae; genus Nasua; species Nasua narica. Next base: position 113,687,042 of record CM052802.1, on the reverse strand, counting down.
AGTATACCTGGCTATTTTGTCTTTTCTTTTTTTTAAAAGATTTTATTATTTATTTATTTGACACAGAGAGATCACAAGGAGGCAGAGAGGCAGGCTGGGGGGGGGGGGGAAGCAGGCTCCCCACTGAGCAGAGAGCCCGGATGCGGGGCTCGATCCCAGGACCCTAAGATCACGACCTGAGCCGAAGCAGAGGCTTAACCCACTGAACCACCCAGGTGCCCCACCTTGCTATTTTTCCTAATGCTTTTCTGAAAACTGGGAAAGAATGGAGTCTGAAATCTTTTTTTATTTTATTTTTTTTTAATGAACTCTTTTGCCCTGCACGAAGACAAACTATGGAAAACTACACCCACTGATGACCGCGTCTCAGAGTGGGTTTCCAATTGTCTATGTCAAGTCCTCTGTGGGGCAAGCGGTATCAACCTCAGATGCTTCACTCGGAAACCATGTAAAAGAGAAAAAGTCCTGCTCTGCTTCCCACCATAAATCCTTGACTCTTTTCTCCAGGGTTTGGAAACGCTTCTGCCCTACTGTTCCTGTTAGTTTTTTTCTTAATGGCAACCGTGGTGAAATCTCAGGAGCAAATTAATCCTTTATGGCAGAGTGTTCCCAAGGCTGTGGGTAGGGGGGAAAAATCAAATTATTTGCTACCTCCAACTGCCCTTTTTCTCCCACATGTGTTGTTCTCCATAATCACCAGAGAAAAGCTTTGGAGATTTAGCTTCTTAAAGAAAAAAAAGAAAAAAAAGCCAATAACTCTTTATAAGAACCTAAGGCCTCAATGGTATTTGCAGGAGCAAAGGAAAGTTAAGCCATCTATAGGTAGGAGGTTCTAAATAAAGAATTTCCAAAACTGCCATGGGACTATGCTAAGTTTTTTAGATTCAAGTTATCTCTTTTTTTGGTGGGAGGATTGTAAAAATAATAATAATAATAATAATAATAATAATAATAATAATAAGCTTTGACTTGTGTAAGAGCTTGATATAAGTTTAAAAAAAAAAAAAAAGTCTAACCAGAAAGTAAACCATGGTTCAGTCCCAACAAGAGAATAGGTTTTCTAATTAGTGGCTAAGCATGAAAAGCAATCTTGTTGGTGAGTTCACCGAAGGACGCCCATACACGAGGGTGGATTGCTTTTCCCTAAAACTGATCTGCCTTTTAAGTGTGATATGTTATCGTCAGTGGATAAAAAGTGAATCAAATCTGATTTCCCAAAGAGATTTTGTAAAAACCAAACCAAAACAAAAAAGTCACATAGCTTTTTTATAGGGCCTTTTGGGTATTTAGATTTTAATATCAATAAATAAAACTATATTAAGCTTCATTTGAAAGAATGCATACGAATTCCTCAGAGAAGTCTTTCAATCGCTATGAATGCAAACGACAACTAGAAAGAAGAAATCGTAAATCACGGATGTGACACAAGAGGTAAGACAGTGAATTAAGACATTTTGGTCATGAGGAGAGTAAACAGAAATTACAATAAATTGGAAATGTGGTAGCTAGTTGTGGAGAAGTGCATCATCCCCACGTCTCCCTGTATTCAAACCATTGGGTGGTCCCCCCTCCCCTGGGGTGGGGTCTGTGACCTTCTCTTCAATAAAACCCAGCAACAGTAGCGCTCCAAGCTTTGAACTTCCTTCCAATTAGGTATCTTGGAAAGTATCTGGGGGAAAAATGGTTACCATGGAAGAAGTCTGACTACTCTGAACCTCCGTGCTGTGAGGAAGCCCAAGCTAACTACGTCACGACACCGTAGGGTATGTAAAGAGACAGACAGAGGGAGAGAAGGAAGAGTCCAGTCAGCCTCGGATCGCTTCAGCTGAGCCACCACACCTAGAGCAAAGATGCCATCTTCGATGGCCAACCCAGTGGAGACGCTGGTGGACTCCAACCCCAGCTGGCATCCGACTGCAACCGCACAAGAGACCTTGCGTCAGAACCTCCCAGTTGAGTGTGGTCATTTCCCAAGACTGCGGGAGATGACAGCATGTTGTTTTAAGCCACTGTGATTTGGGGTGATTTGTTACACAATAATAGGCAACTGACACAAAAAAAAAAAAAAAAAGAAAAAAGGAGGGCAGGAGAGGATGAGAGGAAGAGAAGGGGAAGTCTGATCTCGCTGGGAATCAGGGGAACTGCATGCAATTCTTAAGGATTTTGAAATGCTGGGAGGCAGTATGTATGACTGAGAAGGAGCCCTGGCAAATGCTCACAGACAAATGTGAAGAGATAAAGAATCTAAAAATGAGAAAACAGGAGCATAGTTCAAAACCTTCATTTTATTACAATATGAATTGGAATGCATTGCCTTATATGAGCATTTTCCCACTTTTTTTTTTTAAGATTTTATTTGACAGAGAGATCCCAAGTGGGCAGAGAGGCAGGCAGAGAGAGGGGGAAGCAGGCTCCCCACTGAGCAGAGAGCCCGATGCGGGCTCGAACCCAGGACCCTGAGATGATGACCTGAGCCGAAGGCAGAGGCTTAACCCACTGAGCCACCCAGGCGCGCCTCATTTTCCCACTTCTCTTCCACTGAGACAACATTGTCTTGAAGCACTCTGACTTTACTTTTGCCTTTCCTTGATCTCTGAGGAGATTCAGGAACATGACTGCCCCCCACCTCGTTTTAAGCCCTCTCACTCAAAAACTTCACTCCACTGTCTTCTGAACCTCGTTTATGCCTCTTGGCGGGAAGCTATACCATCTTCTTCCCTCTTCCCACAATGCCTCAGCCACCAGGCATTGGAATTTGCCTGGAACTCCTTTCTCCCCCCAATCTTTTGCCTCCAACTGAATTTACATCATGTATTTGCTGATGTCTCATAGGAACACAAGAAAGAAATGCAGGTAGTTCACTGCCTACGTGTGCATTTGAAGACCTCGGTGGTAAAACTGTAATGTTTCCAGTGAGCTTTGCATCCCCCACCTTTAAGCTCTAGGATTCTGGACTCTTTAAATCTCAGACAATTCAAAATATGAGAGGTGCTGAAAGGGACCCGGCTGAGTTCTGAACTCAGCACTCAGGACCTATTTTGCAGACCTTAGCATTTTAGCTTTTCAAAGGTGGTGCCAACACATGGTAGCCAATTAAGTACCAGCAATGGGCAATGATGAAGCATCATACCGCCAAACTGGTTCTGAATTCTAGCTCCCCTTTTTCTGGCTTATGTGATGCTGGGCAAGACATGAGCCAAAGTTTCAGTTATCAGTTAAATGGCAATAATCCTAATTCTGAGGATTAAGGGGGAAAATCTCTACAAAATGGTCAGTGGTAGAGTATGTACTCAAATTTTAGTCATGACCATCAGCCGATATTTGAGACTCTAGCTCTACTGACTTAAGAGTATGTCTCCGCTGAGTAATTCAAATTTATTCAGGAGTCTTAGGAGAGGGCCGATCAATGGTTCCTCCACATTACCTGTTTAAGTTGAAGAGATGCAGTCTGTGTAAAAGATAGTAAGTGAAATCACTACACTGAGTATCACCAGCTTTGGTGTTTGTCTAATGAATATAGTTCTGTGTTCTCTGAGGCAATAATTCCTAGAATTTTTCATTTCAAGGACCAGCGAAAATATTTTTCAATGGTAATGACCCTACACAAGGTCGTCTGCTCTCTCTGCTTGGCATTTGTAAAGACAATAAAACAAACAACCTGCATCCTTTTAGCTCTATGCTCATTTCTGAAGCTTCTCTCAACACCAAATTAAATAGGACGTAATTAAAGAACACATGCAATCCTTGAAATCGAATACATGTAGCTTTACAAAACTCACTCTATCCTCTCTTTCTGCCTTAGACCATACCAGCTGAAGTTTCAGACCAGCCCTGAACTTCTGACCAACAAGTAGGAACCACAGCCCTAAGGAATAAAAGTTACTCTTTGAGGATTAAAAATGTGTAAGTTATGTAATACTACATATACAAAAGGACATATGCAATTTGTGGAGGTAATGAGGCATCATAACAGGGAACTAAGGAAACCAGAACATGACCAATAAAGACTATGATGCCATCCCCCACTCCTGCCTGAATGGTCTCTAGAATCATGAATAATGTCTGGCATTTTCTTGCCTTTTAAAAACTAACAGTTTTACTACATATGTACATATCCCTAAATCAAAGTGTTTTCCTTTTTTCCCTTAAAGTCTTTCAGAGACATAATGGAAATTTTATAGGCACACATGGACAACATAGGCACGGTCACAGCTAAGACCAAAGCCAGCCCAAGCAGACGGCCATACTGCCTGTCAGCTGAGGCGGGGGGACCTCAAGTCCCACGGGTGGGGCATGGCTGCTCTGTAGACAATGGGTGACTAATAATTCTTCTTCAGCTCTACCTCATATAAACCCATTAAAAACACACTTTATCACCAAACGTCAGCAAGGATGTGGTGAAAGTAGAACCCTTCCTTGCGCATTGCTGGTAGGAATGTGAAATGGCGCAGCTGCTGTAGAAAAGAGTTTTGCAATTCCTCAAACGCAGAATCACTGTATGATCGAACTATCCTACTTTTAAGTATACGTGGGTATCCGAAACAACTGAAGACAGGGACTTGAACAGATATTTGTACACCCATATTCTTAGCATCATTCCTAGTAGCCAAAGAGTAGAAGCCACCCAAGTGCTCACTGACGGATGAATGGATAAATATCGCGGTAGATATATATAATGGAATATCAGTCAGCTTTTAAAAAGGAAGGAAATCCTGACACAGCCTACAACATGGCTAAACCTCGAGGAAGTTGTGCAAAGTGAAATAAGCCATTCAGAAAAAGACAAATATTGTATGCACTTACATGCAGTACTGAGAGGAGTCAAATTCATAGAGACAGAAAGTAGAGGGCAGTTTCCAGGGGCTCGGGTGGGAGGGATGGGGAGTTCGTGTTCTATGGGGAGCAGAGTTTCACCTTGGGAAGATGAAAATATTCTGGAGATGGACGGTGGGGGATAGTTACACAACAGTGTGGATGTATTTAATGCTGTAGACAACTTGTACACTTAAAAATGGCTAATGTGGGAAATTTTATATCAGGCAAACTTTACCACACACACACACACACACACTAACCACTAAAAACAGACGTTTTTCTTACACTATTATAATGCACGACCACACCTAAGTTAAAATAATTTGTTGTTGTTCTGGAGCAACACCCAATTCATAATCAAATTCCCTCAAATACCTCAAAAGACTGTCTTTCTGCTTTTGGCTTATTGGAATCAGGAGTCAAACAGGATCCACTCATTACACTTGGTCGTTCTGTCTCCCAGGTCTCTTCCGAACGAGCAAACCAGGAACAGAAAGGACTCCACTAATCTGATCAGGAGTCCATCTAAAAAAAACCCTACGGCCACCAACATTCTTAAGGGTGACACACTCAAACCACGTCCTTTACAATCAGGAAGAAGGCAGAGATGCTCATGTTCAGTCTTGGAGTCCAGTTCAGTATTGCTAAGATTCGATAATAATAAAAAGGAAGAAATCTGTTCCAAATTGTTGAGCCTAATGAGAAAATTTAGCAGACTGCTTCCTTGACTATCTCAGTGAGTTCGAGCTGCTATAACAAAAATACTATATAGACTGGGGGCTGACACAGCAAACACTTCTTTCTCACAGTTCTGGTGGCTAGAAGTCTGGGATTAGGATGCCAGCATGGCTGAGTGCTCTTCCCAGCTAGCTCCTTGCTTAGCCTTCCTTGGTACATGCACGCAGAGAGAGACAGGTGAGCTCCACTTCCTCTAACTGTAAGGACCCTAATCCCATCACGGGGGCTCCGCCCTTCATGACCTCCTCCAGCCCTAATTACCTCCCAAGACCCCACCTCCTAATACCATCTCCTTAGGGATTAGGGTTTTATCCATATGAATTTTAGGGGACACACACAGTCCATAACACTGACCTCAAAGGTCTCACATTATTTTTTCCGTCCCCTTTCGAATTTGGGGTTTGGAATTTTTGCACCTGCGTTCAGGAGCCGTGCTGGTGATGGACTCGGCTCATACAGTGTTGTTCGATTTCAAGTTACACTTGCTCTTGGAATAAGCTGGGGGATGCTCCCCCCCCTTTTTTCCCCAGGAAATGATCTCCTCCTTCAAAGCCTGGCAACCATATCTGTAAAATCATTTAATCCTGCTTTCCTTCGGGGAAAATTTTTAATTTTTAATTGCTCATTCATTTTCCTTTTAATGTAGAGAAATATTCAAGTTATCTACTTCTTTTTAAGTCATTATGCATTTTCTAGAGGTTTGTCGATTGGGGCAGAATTTATCCAATTTATTGCCATGAAAATTTTCAAAGTATTCTCTTATTATTCAATCTCTGCTCTAACTACAGCTTTTTTCATTCTAATCGTATTTGTGAATTCTCTTTTTCTTAATTTGTCTTACTGGAAGTCAATTTTCCCCCTCATTATTGCTTAAGTTGATTGCAATATTGATATTTTTCTCTTCTGAAATGTTGAAAGCAAAGAACTTTTTATTACTTGTTACAAATAAGGAGGTAGGGAGATAGTTCTCAAGACACTGTAATACTGATATTTTAATATATTTTCTGAATAGTGTCCCTCTCAGTCTGAACTATTTCAACCAAAGTTGTCCAGAGAAAAATAAAGATACAACCTGCTATAAGTGAAAATATAAAAGAAAAAAGAAAGAGGGGAGAGTGGGAAAAGCATAGAACAATCTTCCTATGTTTATTCATATATTCATTACTTTCTCATTAACTAGACTCACTCAATGGTTAATTCAGAATGGCTTAGTTAAGGCAAAATTACATTCATTGACAAATTCTACATTTTTCAAATGTTTCATACCTCTGCTTACAGTCATACACCAAACTTGAAAAACTTGCAACTCTTTTAAAAAAACAAAAAAATAAAATTAAAAAAGCACCCCAAAAACCCACTGCCAATTCCTTGACTACTGTAAACAATTTTTTATGCTGTGGCACAAGTTCATTTAATTTTAGGCAACAAGGACAGTTCTGGCTGGTCTTTCAAGGTCCAAATCAACAGTGGCCTTCTGACTTTAATGTTGCAAGCATTCAGCTCACTTGTTAAACACAGTGAGATAACAGACTTTACCCTCTGGGGTGCACCAATTATTTCCAAGTACTCGTTTCTATTAATACTTTATTAAAATCACAAGTATCAAGAAGAATCTTTTCCTGGCTGTCATTTCTTTTTCTCAACAGACTTCCCTCAACTTGCATTTTTATTTTAAATAGTGATAGACTCACGAGTAGTTGCAAAAATAGCAGAAAGGAATAAAAAAACAGAGAAGCCAGACGCAGAACTATTCTGTCCCTGCAGAGGAAATCCTCTGAGCCACCCTTTTAATTCAAATGACTTTTTAAGACTAGACCCGGCACGTATATTAGAAAGAGCTGAAGGACTGACACTAAGCACCTGCATATCATCGTTAGTAGTAAGGGTTAACCAAGTCATTTTCTATTTAAGCATTTTAGAACCACCTTCATACCCAAATAGAGATGTTACCATCACTCTAGGTTGGGAAGATGCTCAGTAGCCACAACTACATAGGTGTCTTACCAGTGGGAAAAGTTGCAGACTTCAGCTAACATCGGAGAATACACTCAAGCACTCAAGTCAATAAACAAGTGTCACGAGGAAAGACCCAAACTGAATTAATTGCAGCCTTGACGGAGCTCCTCTAACATCAGATGACCACACTGCTGTCCACTTACAAGGACTGCTATAAAGCATCAGACGTTCAGTAAAAATCAGTATGTACACTATGTATTTTTTTGACAGTCAAGAAAAATTTAACATCTTTAACCACAAACGGGACAGCCGAAAAAGAATGGTCTCCCATACCTCTAATTTTTTTTTTAAATGGATTCATTTAAAATTTTTACATAAAAAGAAAAAAGAAAAAAAGCAGTACGCCCGTTTCTCCCACCCTCCACCCTTTCCTCTTGCAACCACCAATCTGTTTACTGTATCTATGTGCTTGGGTTTTTCTGTTTTGTTTTAGATACCACACGGAAGAGAGATCATATGATATTTGTCTTTCTCCTACGTATTCCACACTGAGGCCCACCCATGCTGCCACAAATGGCCAGATTTCATGCCTTCTTATGGCTCAATAATGTTGTACACACACACACACACTACAATTTCTTTATCCACTGATGGACAGTTAGATTGTATTTTTTTTTTTTTTTTTTGGTTTGTTGTTGTTTGCTATTGAGTTGTAGGAGTTCTTTGCACATTTTGGGTATTAGCTCCTTATCAGGTATATGCTTTGCAAATACGCTCCCATTCAGTAAGTTGCCTTCTCATTTTGTTGGCGGTTTCCGTTGCCGTATATAAGGTTTTTACTTTGATGCAGTCCTACTTGTTTATTTTTGCTTGTCTTGTTTTTGCTTTTGGTGTCAAGATTCGAAAAATCATCGCCAAGTCCTATGTCAAGGAGCTTACCGCCTATGCTTTCCTCTAGGAGTTTTACGGTTTCAGGTCTCAAATTTTAAGTCTTTAATCCATTTTGAGTTAATTTTCGTGTGCAGTGTTAAGACAGTGGTCCAGTTTTATCATTTATTGAACACACTGTCTGCTTCCCTTCGTACATTCTTGGCTCTTTTGTCATAAATTGACTACATACGCATGAGTTTACTTCTGGGCTCTTTACTCTGTTTCATTGATATATGTGCCTGTTTTTATGGCAATACCATACTGTTTTTATTACTATGCCTTTGTAATATACTTTGAAAATCAGGGAGTAGGATATCACTGTGTTCTTCTTTCTCAAGATTGCTTTGGTTCTTTGGGTCTTTTGCAGTTTCCGACACATTTTAGGATTATTTGTTTTATTTCTGTGAAAAATAGTACTGGAATTTTCACAGGGATTATACTGAATCCTCATATTGCTCTGGAGAGTATGGACATTTTAACAATTTTTCCAATCCACGAGCATGGAGTATCCGTCCACTTCTTTGCATCTTCTTCAATTTATTTCATTAACATCTGGTAATTTTCAAGTCTCTGAGCTCCTTGATTAAATTTATTCCTAGGTATTTTACTTTTTTCTCTTGTTACCAAAATTTTAATTTTTTTCAAAATTAATGTGTTTTTTCTTAGTTGACATATAATGTTACATTAGTTTCAGGTGTAGGGCACAGAAATTCATTCGTGGTGATTTGTGTGTTATGCTAGGATATTTCATTCTTTCTCATGTAATTGTAAATGGGATTATTTTCTCAATGTGTCTGGTAATTCATTAGTGTTAACAAATGCAATAGATTTTTGTATATCAGTTTTATATCCTGCAACTATACTAGATTTATTCTAACAGTTTTTGATGAAGTCTTTAGGGTTTTTTTTTATATATATAACATCATGTCTTTTGCCAATAGTGACAGTTTTAATTTTTCCTTTTAGGTGTCTTTTTTTCTTGCCTAATTGCTCTAGCTAGGATTTCCAATACTATGTTGAATAAAAGTGGCAAGAGTGGACAGTCTCGTCTTATTCTTGATTTTAGAGAAAAAGCTTTCAGCTTTTCACCATTCAGTATGGTGCTAGCCTGGCCTTATCATATATAGCCTTTATTATGTTGAGGTACATACCCTCCATATCTGCTTTGTTGAGAATTTTTATCATTAATAGATGTTGGATTTTTGCTAAATGCTTTTCTGCATCTATTGAGATGACCTTATGGACTTTTTAAAAAAGATTTTAGAGAGAAGGAGGAAAAAAAGAGAGAGAAAGGGCAAATGTGAGTGGGGGGGGCAGAAGGGGTGGGGGGGAGAGAGAGAGAGAGAGAGAGAGAGAGAATTTTAAGTAGGCTCCATGCTGGGCATGGGGCTTGATCTCAAGACCCTGAGATCATGGCCTGAGCCTAAATCAAGGGCCAGCTTCTTAACTGACTGAGCCACCCAGGTGTCTTAGATGATAACATAATTTTTATCCTTTATTAATCACACTGACAGATTTGCAGATATTGAATCGTCCTTGCATCCCTGCAATGAATCTCATTTGATCATGATGTAGGATTTTTTGGGGGGGAAGGGCACCTCTTACCCTCTTCACTTATTTTGCCCATCCTCCAACCCTCCTCCAGGCCCCTCTGGCAACTACCAGTTTGTTCTCTGTGATTTTGTTCCTGTTTCTGTTTGTTTATTTGCTTTCTATATTTCACATATAAGTGAAATCATATATTTATCTTTCTCTGCTTGGCTTATTTTGCTTAGCATAATACCCTCTCGGTCCATCTGCCTTGACGCAAATGGCAAGATCTTATTCTGTTTTATGGCCAAGTAATATTCCATTGTGTATCTATACAGTATCAATGTCTGTCGATAGACACTTCTGCTGTTTATCTTTGCTACTGTAAATAATGCTACAATAAACATAGAGGTGCATCTATCTTTTCAAGTTAGTATTTTTATTTTCTTTGGGTAACTAGCCAATAATGGAATTACTAGATCGTAGGGCATTTCTCTTTCCAATTTTCTGAGGACCCTCCATATTGTTTTCTACAGTAGTCATACCAATTTACATTGGAGTATGATCCTTTTAATGGGCTGAATTCAGCTGAGGATTTTGCATCTGGGTTCTTCAGGGATATTTCGGAAGATTCATACTTCCAATTTCAACTGCTGAGCACTAATGGGTGAAGAATGTCTTCACTGGGATTGAGAGAAGAAATTTATGTCCAGAATTCATTATATCAGACTAATTTTTTTTTTAACGTGACCTGGTTTCTCTGGCTGCTTTTCTATATTGTCTTCGTCCCTGGTATCCCGCAGCTTCACTATAGCATGCTCAGCTGTAGGTTTCTTTTCATTCCACTCAGATTACATTACACTTAATGTATTTGTGGATTCCTATCTTCCATTAGTTCTGGAAAATTCTTAGCCTTTAAGCTCATTGATGAGGGCTCTCCTCCACTCTCTCTAGCGTCTCTCCAAGGATGGTAACTAGATGTGTACCAGAATGTCATCCTAATTTCCACCGCTTTTAACTGTTTTGTTTTTGTTTTTGTTTTTGTTTTTTTTTCTTAAGTCATCAATCTCCTTGTCTCTTGGCTGGAAAATTTCTTTAGATTTATCTACAAGTTCACCAATTCTCTCTTCACCTATGTTTATTGTACAGTTTAAGCCACCTATTAAGTTTATCATTTCAATAAGCCTTTAAATTTTCTACCCATCCCTTCTGTCATTGTCATTGCTGTACGGTATGTCATTTTCAATCGTCAATTGTTTGTATCACCAGAATTGTACCATTCTTTATTCTTTATGTATTTCCTGGATAGCTGTCTTAAAATTTCTCACTTGGTTTTTGTTTCCCGTGAAATCCTTGGTGAACTTAAATCTGCATTGCCATCCCATCCCTCTGATGACTTACATTTTGGTGGTTTATTTCCTTGCGTGTTTGCAGATTTTTAGGTAATTTTTGATTGAAATTCATCCTGCTTAAATTGTTTGCTTTTCTCCGAGAAGAGAAAAGAAAAGAAAAAAGAAAAAATACGTGCATTTGCTTTTGCAAAAAACATTATTGACCTGGACCCGGTTCTCTCCCCTTTGAGGGTGTCATGTGGGAATCCCCAGGACAGTTCCCCCACCTGAGCCTGGACCCGGAGCTGGTCTCATGACCTGCAGGAGTGTCGGTATTTGCATTCACAGAAACCCAAGTTTTAGGTTTGTTTGCTCACAGTAAACACACTCAGGGGAGTCCTCGAAGATGTCCCTGAGTCCCTGACATCCATGCTGTAGACAGATTTGCTTTTGTTTATCTTGGATCTAGTCATATTTGAGCAGGAGGGTCTTACAAATTATCTAGTCTGCAATAATTGTATCTGTTATGTTTCGAAAACAACATTTGGGACACATTCCTCTCAACTCCTAAAGATGTTATAAAACACACCTAATGTATGAATAGTTTACAAGCGTTTTCGTCCATATTAGCTCATCTGTTTCTCAGGATAGTCCCAGGAGGTAGGCAGAGCAAATGTTATGACCATCAGAGTGATACGAATCTGAGGCCAAAGGCAGTTATAGGGCTTCCCCATGGCACTCGCTTTTATGATTTCAATTATCACTTTACGCTAACACCTCCCACATTTCCATCTCCAGCTCATTGCTCTCCCTTCAGGAATGTTTTTATCTTACTACCTGGTACGCTTCATCCAGATGCCTCCTATGTGTGTGAATCAGGCACAAAATGAAACTCATCTTCTCCCCCAACCTATGTGCCCCTGTAGCTTTCCCGCTGCCCACCATCACTCCGAACGGGCCAATTAATCACCAATTCCTGTTGATTTTTACCTCCCGGAACTGCGCCGTCTGATCTAGCAGCCACGTGCCCTAGCCACATTCTGCTATTTCAATGTAAATGAATTAAAATGTAAGATTCAGTTCCACAGTCAAACTAGTCACATGTAAAGGGTTCAATGCCCACCTGTGGCCGGTGGACACCGTATTGGAAAGTACATCATAGAATGTTTCCGTCATTGCAGAAAGACCTATTGGACGGCACTCTTCTGGAAGTTTTTCTCTAACTCTCCTTCCTGCTTCCTCTGTGACCACTGACCTTGTTCAGAGCCGTCCCACTGCCTCAAGTTGTGCCCCCTGTTTGCCCTCTCTCCACACTGCAGCTAGTACCATAGTCCTAGACCCAAATTTGTAAACTACCCGCTTACAGTCTATTCCCTTGACATTCCAGCTTCACCCGTGACCTCCTCCTGACTCAAACGTCACTCTTGGGAGGTATTAAGCTGCTCTATTTTTCTGAACACCCTCCCCAGGACCTCATGGCTCTCCCTTACTTATACAATCTCCTTGTCCTTTCGAAGACCTTCCCCTCCCTCACTTCCAGGATACAGACTTTTATAGGTTCCAAATTTGGAAGATGCCTTGATGCTTCTATGGCATTGTAAATAAAAACAATTTATTAAAGCTATACCTACCATTAAAGTTCTTGTTCCCCCCATAATTATGAGTGCTTTGGTGAAAAACAAATCAAAACTCTTTTTAAAGTATATGTCTCATGGAACTCTACATCAAAAACTAATGAAATACTGTATGGTGACTAACACAACATAATAACAAATATTAAAGTACGTCAATATGGACAAACAATAAAAATAAATAAAATCCTGAAATGTGATTAAAAAAAACAAAGTATATGTTTCCACTCAGTGCTAAATGTTCTTCTTTTGTAAAACTCTCACCATTACTTGCCATACTTAACAGATAATGCAACAAAATTTTAAATCTTAAGATTGAATTCCAGGAAGCCTTTTTTAACTGCCTTCCTCTATCCTCTGTATCCCCAGATGGTTTGGGGACCTCAACCCTAGGTTTCTATGCTGTCCCACACAAATTTTCGACATTGTGCCCCACCTTATATTAAGGTGATCATTGTTCATGTGTCTACCTCTCCCACTGGACTGCAGGCCCCTCAAAGATAGGATGCGTGTCATGTCCACTTTAATACCTCCAATAGAGGGTTTGAGAATGTTTGTTGAATGAATGCATAAGCCAGGACTGAGGTCTGCTCCATGCTCTCTCCTGGGCACCGTTGTATTCCCAGTGGGCGAAAGGAGACAGAACAGAACTCAGCCTTTGGACTCCAGCCCCAGCAATCTTTCTTCAAGACCCAAGGGCATTCTCCAGAACACAAACAGCTAAACTAAGGGACCGACTCAACACATCTGTCCGGGTTTGTTTTTTGAAGGAGCAGCACTAGAAGCCTGGAATACCAATTAGCATATTGCTTTGCACTCTGAATTCAGGACGCTGCCCCAAAGCATGTGAAATCCTAAAACGCTAAAGAAAGAAATTAATCTGCTCAAATTACTTCCACTATACCCGAGCCATATCACGAGGTCATCATGCACAAGAAAGATGGAATGAATTTTAAAATCACATCCTCAGTTCGAAGAAACAGATCTCTGACACAAGCACACATTCCTTTTCGTTGTTCTTTAAAAACTGAAGTGAAATTTACATAACGTGAAGCTCATCATTTTAACGTGAACAATTCGGGGGGCATTTAATACATTCACGGGGTTGTGCACTCATCACCTCTGTCTGGTTCCAAAACATTTTAATCATCCCAACAGCAAGCCCCCTACCCATTAAGCAGCAACTCCCCATCCCAGCCCCTGACAACCACAAACCTATGTTCTATCTCCGCAGATTTGCATAGTATGGATATTTCGTACAAATGGAATCATACAATCCTTTGTGACTGGTTTCTCTCCGTTAGCATAATGTTTTTAAGGTTCATCGACAGTGTTATCATGTATTAGTACTTCATTACTTTTTATGGTCATATAATATTCCTTTGTATGAACAAACATTTTGTTTTTCCATTCATACACTGATGGACCCTTGAGCTGTTGCTACCTTTCAGCAATTGTGAACAGTGCCTCGGTGAATGTGTATATAGGCATTTGAGTGCCTGCTGTCAGTTCTGTTATATTTCTCTTTTGCTTTTCTGCTTCAGTTTTCCTTCTCAGCCACTGATTCCCTAGAATGAATGCTGGATGGGTTGGTGACCATCCATTAGAGTGAAATCGTAGCCTGTCCCAAACACAGGGGCAGTTAGCTAGGCATCCTCCTCCCCAGGGCCAGGCTATGCAGGATATCTGGGAAGAGGCTGGGAAACGAACGGGTGTCACGTGAACGTGCCTAGCACAGGCTTGGCACACAGTAGGTTCACAGCAAGCGTGTGCTGAGTCTGCATATAAACAAGGTTACTCCAGAAGAATTACAGAAGAGATGAAGAGGAGGAGAGTAGATGCTGGAGACCAACAGTCAAAAAAAGAAAAGAACAGATCAGAAGTCAACATGGTGGAAGGGGCAACAGGAGAGACTTAGGTAAGTGTCTTGTCAGAAGGAAACGCCGGGAATGCTGAAAAAGAGAGGAGCCCTAATCAAACAGCTCGCCTACTTTTTTGAAAGCCCAGAGTCTAGTATGCAGGAAGGAACACCTCAGCCTTGAGGTGAGGTCAAGATGCCGCCATGTCTCCGTGTCTAGTTACCTAACTGTTTCAGCTCTTGCAGTAGCTACACAGGGGCAATAAAATCTGGAAACAAAGGTAATGTTATTTTATCCCATATTGGGATGTAATATCAATACTTCATTTATAATGGCTTTGCCCACGCTTACGGATTTGGTGACCGCCCTCTACGTGTGCGGTAGGAACAACCATCCATGAGGGAGCGTGAGAGACAAATGAGGGCCATGTGCCGAAATGCTCTGTAACTACCCAACTGGGCTACAAAGCCCAAGGCGACGCATTCCTTTTATCCAGATCACTACCACCAGGACTCTTCTTCCTTTTCAACCCTTAAACTGGGTTGAACATCGTAGTACTGTTTCCATCAAAACTTTTTTTTTTTTTAAAGATTTTATTTATTCATTTAACAGAGAGAGAACACAAGCAGGCAGAGAGGCAGGCAGAAGCAGAGAGAGAAGCAGGCTCCCCGCGGAGCAAGGAGCCCGATGTGGGACTCGATCCCAAGACACCGGGATCATGACCTGAGCCAAAGGCAGTTGCCCAACCAACTGCACCACCCAGGCGTCCCTCCATCAAAACTTTTGCGGAGAAAGAGTGTGTCCAAATGAGCACATGTGAAATCCGCAAAATGAAAAATCCATCCGCAAATTATCAAGAATTGAAAAACGTTCGGCGGGTGCCTGGGTGGCTCAGTTGTTAAGCAACTGCCTTCGGCTCAGGTCATGATCCTGGAGTCCCTGAATCGAGTCCCACATCGGGCTCCCCCCTCAGCGGGGAGTCTGCTTCTCCATCTGACCTCTTCCTCTCTCTCATTCTCTCTCTCTCTCAAATAAATAAATAAACAAAATCTTAAAAAAAAATCCCTCACAAGAAAAACGTTGGGCAACGGTTACTCCGTCCAGGGGGACAGCTTCTATGAACACGAAACCCTGCCTTTCTCCACAGTGGACTTCTGACCATGACAATGGAGCTATTTGGTTTAACGAAACGCTCAGATTCTAAAAGTTCAAAGTAACTGACAGGCCAATTCCTTTGCTCTGGTTCCCAGGGTTCCCGGGGTTTCGTATTCCCATCGAGTGACACTGCATCAGATGACTTGTTATTATTCAAGGCACAGCGTCGTAGCGTGCCAACACGGGGACGTGGGGCGAGTCCTTTCTCATGATCCCTTCCGACCTCTCCTCCCTGTGATTGGTCCAGGGTGGCCTGACCCTGGGAAGTCAGGGCCAGCATGCATCCCTATGTGGAGGCATCTGTAGGGACCTCCCTCTTCTACCTTACCAACACCCAAACCTGCAGCAGAGGAAATGCAGGCGTGTTGCTGCTGAGGGCTAGGACTCCCCTCAAACGTATAGCCCACAAGGGCAGAGAATTTCATTTTGTTCCATTATGTGTCCTCGATGCCTACAGCAGTGCCTCGTGCAAGGCAGGGGGCCAGTACGTATGTGAGGACCGAGGGGACGACTCATCGAGAACGAGTGTTAACGGTACTTCTCAAGCACGGGGGGCGAGGGCTGGCCTGGGACAGACCCCTGACTCTTTCCTGGTCAAACGAGGGCCAGCGGTTCCAAACTGAGATGTGACCGTGGCCGCTGGGCTGTGTGGGGGCTGCGAGCTCATCACAGCCAGGGCTTCTAAACAAGAGGATGGAAAAACACAACCGTGGGGTACGAGACTACCTCTGTAGCACAGCCGTGCGATGTGAAAACACAAAGGAGAGGGCCGTTCCTTTCCTTCAGCAGCCAAAACTTGGATCCCCATGTCCTTACAAAAACATAACAAACGCTTCTCCCAGAAATGTTCTCAGAGAATCGCTTTCCTTTTCTGGGCCAATAAGCCCCTTGGTTCCTTCTGAGCGATCCCTGTGCTGGGGTCCCTGTCGGGCCCTGTTCGCTGCTAAGTGGTCATAGGCGATGCTTCCTAAGTCGAGAGACGACAATCAGCGGGAGCTCAGCAAGATTCAGCGCCTGAATGTATGGTTTGGGGGGGGACAAAAGCCAAAAACAACAAAACCCAACCGCCAACACCTACAAGGGGCTTTAACAGCATGGGAAAGAGGGTCAGAAATGCCTGTGCTCCCACCTTCCTGTTCCTAAAAAATACCATGTAACTTCTCAGTTAACCAAATAACCCTTAGCCTCATTTCTGAGGCAGTTTTACTTCTAAGACTAAACTCGACCCCAAGCGGTGAGGTACTCCCCTTGTGAGGACAACAAGGGATGCGATGAAATCAGAAAGACAGGACGAAGCCAGGAAACACTCAACTGTGACAGATGTGCGGTGTGCCCTTATTTGTGTCTCTCATTTGGTTCTGATTTACTAATTAGCAAAGGGAGCCAGGAAAACACATTTGGGTTGGGTTGGAAGCGTCTGCTTTCACAGCTCGCCATCTCCCCTTCCCGGAGCCTTCGGGGGAACCAGCCTCTTGGACTTGCTGCTCTGTGGTAATTTCCGTGTCTAATGTGGCCTTGTCGTTTTGCTGCAGGATTGAGTTTAGGAAAAACCAGGCTGGAGAAGAACATCCTTATCCAAGCATATATCTGAGGGAAGGAAGGAAGGGGGGTTGCGGGCGGGGGCAGGGGGTAGAGGAGAGGCAAAAGGAACAACAAAGTAACCAGCCCGAGGTTTCTCAGTTACTCGCTCGCTCCCCTTCTAATTCAAAACATTATACTTTATTACTCGTGCAGGACCAGAGAGTGCATTCTTTGCTTCAGTGATTCACTTCATTTTCCTGAGAACACAATGGAGACAGTCTCTCCGGGTAAAGTTACTGATTTGCCTCCAGATTAAGTCCAAGCTAAAGTGCTCACTTCACATTTTGTTTCGCTTGAAGCCCAGCAGGTCCGCAAGGCGGGTGGCTCCCGCCGCCGAGTCACGAGACCCCGACGCTTTCGCGAGCGCAAATCACAGATTGATGAGACCGGCAAACTGGCCTGGCCAGCACGGGCTGGGGGCGGCGCTGAGGAGCACTAGAAAGATAGAGAAATCGCCAAGGACATTTGCCATTAGTTTTCAGATTCGACGCACGGCTGTGATTTCTTTGGACCAATATTCTGGCCTCGTTAGGGTGGACTGAAGTGATCAAAAGTCACGGTTCATAGGCTGGAAAAAAAAACCACACACACAGACAGAGAGGAAATTAGTGGGGGCTGGGGGGGCCGACTGGGGGCCCTGAGGGGCCCCCCCACATAAGGCAGGAAGCCCATGTGAACAAAGGAATCGGCATGCAGCCATGGAAAGGCAGCGGAGTCCCGTTGCACGGGCGACCGCCCCAACTCCCTGTGCACTCTCGACTCACGCGGCGGTGTGGCTTGTGCACACGAGCGTGTCCCACACCAGGCTCTCACTAAGCCTGGTCTCTTCCCGCCTGGTATTGGCAACAACCAGGCAAACCAAATTAAGAGGCAAGCAGGGAGAAGACAAAGTCGGGGTCCTTGTTCAAACTATCTTTGATCAGAAGGGCCTTCTCCCACAAAAAGCTTTCACGAGAGCAGTTAGTAATCAGAGCTACTGACGGTCTGAGTTCCCAGCTTTCCAATGCCTGGAAGTTGGCAGTAAGGCGCCGAGTGCAAAATAAACCGCGAATCAAACAAGGAGGCCTCGAGCGATTCAAACCCGGGCCGACAGAGGGCATTTCCGCAGGCCCTGCTCAGTGTGGGATCCGGCCGGCCCTCTGGACCTCCCGGGAGAGATCACCCCACGTCGGAGAACAAGAACAAGAGAGAGGGAGCGTGAAACCTCCAACAGCAAGGATTTGACTTGGCTGGAAGTGGCCTCTCAAGTAACAAAAAGGAAACTGCTGCCTGCGGCTTTTAGAAATCAAGAAGGAAGTCCTCCCAACGGGGCTTGGAAATAGAGAACGACGTGTCACACGGCACAGTCCCCGTCAGCCAGCCCCAAGCCTCCCTGAGTAGCCTGGAAAGATCCGCAGCCCCTGCGATGCGGTCTCCACTCAGAGGACACCCAGAGTCCCCTCCGTCCCTGGGATCTCCCTGGTCCCACTCCAGGCTGGAGCCGAGCAGGCACGCGGAAAGTCACAGCTGCAGTGTGGGGTGACTATACGAGAGCTAGGGATGGCCTCCTCAACCAAAACTTCGTCGGGAAAGAACAAGACGACTCGGAGCATTCTCCAACAGGCTGCCATTGGACTTTGGTTGATGGGAGCCTTTGTTAGCCACACGACTGAAGCGGCAATGCGGACTTCAGATGAAACCTTGGGAAGACACTTCGCCCCTTAAAACCACTAACGTTCTAAAAGTTACCAGAATGAGACTATCGGGACCTGACAATGTCAGCGAAGTCCAGTCCACGGCTGGAGGGTGAGCATGGGTTAAATTTGGGTTAAATTTGCACATTTTCGATCTACATGCACCAGGCGTGGGGATCCCCAGAGCAGATGCCTGGGATTCAGCCTGGAGATTCTCCAGCACATTCCCAGCTCCGGGGAGGAGGAGCTAATGGCATCATCCAGACCAGTTCCTCCATTTCTCACCTCCTCCCATCTCAGGTCCTCACCGGCCAAGTGCTGGAAACACCAGCACCAGTCCCACCTGAAAGTGAGGTGTGGCACTACCTGCCAATATTGGAGAGAACATCGAAATAGACAGGTTTCAGGAAAAAAGCCCACCATCCATATTCAACTTCAAAGATCACTAAATTCAACAGATCCTTACTGAACATCTATGATCTACAAGGCATGTGGAAAAACCTTAGGATTATCTGATCGATTATCAGATCAGATGTAGTTCACACCAGCACATGAAGTAACGGTCAAGGTCATCGGTGGGCTTTTAAAGATACAACAATACACTAGGTGATATGCTGCTATTTAACTGGATATTTGGTTAAGGACACCCTCCCCAACCATGACCTTGAAATAAATTAGAAGATTACACAGCAGTAACTTGCTAACGTCCTCCCTCTGTTGTGTACCAATCAGGAAGGGTCCATAAATGTCTCTGGTCCAAAATAGGTTTGACAGAGGGAGAAAGGTGGCGGCTGCATCCATTCTAAGAAGGTTCACAATGCACGCAGGGAGAAGGGGCCAAGCCCGAGGAAGACCCCTGCTACTCTCGGACCCTTGCTCAGAGTGTTCTGGAAAAAGCACAGGGACATCCGGGGTCATCAGGAGGGGTCTGGACCTGCCTCCAGCCAAACAACATCACTCTTACATCACTTCTTGAATTCTTCCTCTGAGCCTGGAAACCCCCTGGGCTCCTGTCTCTCTCTCACCTGCAGGACACTGAAACCACCTGCCCCGTTCTATCTTCGAAATCTACCAGAATCCAATCAGCTCGCCATCTCCAGAGGCTCCGTCTGTCACCTTAATGGTTGTAGCAGCCACCGAACTACCTCACTCTACTTGGCTCTACAGCCCATTGGCTATATGGCAGCCACAGTCAATTCCTTTAGAATATCAATCAGATGCATCCCTACACATAAGCCTCTGGTACCCTTCTTTCTCAGAGCAAAAACCTCTTCAGAAGAGAATTCAAAATCCTCAGGGTAGTGCACCCAGCTCTGATTTAGGTCCTGGCCTGCTCTCTGACCTCATTTCATACCACCAAAGCTGCTTTGCAATGGGGCATTTCCATGAACACACTAAGCACACTCCTGCCACAGGACCTCTGCACATGATATAGCCTCAGCAGGAATGCTCAGACTCTGATAGCCATACAGCTCCTTCTCTCACTTCTCATGTCTGTCTGCTTACATGTCTGCCACCTTCTTGGACAGGCCGTCCCTGACCATGACAACAGCACACCTAGTCACTCTCTGTCCCCTTGAAATGCCCGTTTTATTGACCTCCACTGCATTTGTCACCAACCTGGCATTATACAGAATTTATCGCCTGTCTCCTTCACTAGAACGCATGTTCCATGAAGATAAAAACTTTGTGTTGTGCATTTTTATATCTAGTGCACTTAAAACAGTGTGTGGTACATGGACAATGGAGTGAATGAATAACTATCTTGATTTTAATTTCCTCGTTGGCTAAAGGGAGGTAATAATTCGTCTGCCTCATACAGCTGCTCCGTGCCTACGGGAGATAAGTATGTGGAAGCATCTTGGAGAGTATAAAATGCAGTCCTATAAGTGGGAGCTACTATTCACTTCTTTTTGCCCACTTGCCTTGGAAGGAAGCAGAGTCAAGCTCCATGAGCATCACTTTCTTCAGGTGAGATGCACAGATACTCAGGGAAACAGAGCCGACATGTGGTAACTACAATCCCTTGACTTAAAACGTGAAGTTAGAAAAGGCAGAAAAATTTGGGGTACGGATTGCTACGGAGAATGGCAAGCCGGCCTTGCTGTCATTGGCAAATTCTGCACTCGGGAACGTTAGGGTGAATGGACGCCCGAGAAACAGGAGGAAGCACGCTCACTGGAGCCCACACCCCAGCCCCGATCCCGATCCCATGGCAGCACCGAGGGCCCGCTGTGGTTTCTATAACTCAACGGCACGGAAGAACTAGTTGCTGTGGCTTAAGATTCTGGCAGGGTTAAAAACCTGAACGCTGGCATGGGTGGCTTCTAGAACTCAGGCTTTTGAAAGCCACACCGCTCTTTTGGTAGTTTGCCCCATTTTGCTTCATTCTGTACCGCTGCTCCCAGAGGAGTGGTAACAATGAGGAGGGAGAAAAAGGAGAGCAACAGTGAGAAGAGGGAGGGGGCGGAATGGGGACCTCACAACCGGGGTGAGCAGGAGGGGTGGGAGGAGCGTGTTTCCAGCCAGCCTCCCAGGAGGGAAATAAAACCCAGAGAAATAGGTCTCATCAGGATCGGGGGATCAGGATCGGGATCGGTGCAGGTGAAGTGGCAGGAGCAGGGCTTCAGGCATTAGGAAGCGATGTGCTGAGCAGGGAAGCTTCAGGAACCTGAGGGAACATACCAAAGAGGACAGAGAAAAGAAGGCACCACCTGTCCCTGCAGCTTGCCTCCCTTCCCCAATGCTGCCGTCCCCTTGCAAAGTCTTTTCTGCAGGTTGGAGGTTGCTAAGAAAGTAGATCTTCAAAGTTCTCATCGCGAGAAGAAACATCTATGGGCTGATGTTAATTAGACCTCCTGTGATCATTTTGCAATACAGGCAGATATGAACCCTTATTTATACACCTGGAAATAACATAAGTCAATTACATCTCAAAAAAGATTTTTTTAAAAAGAACCAACCTAAGAAGTATCTGTTTATAAAATGTATAATACCATTTGTATACACGCACAGAGATTACAATGTACACACACATATACGCTTTTTCAATGATTTCAAGGAGTATATGACAAACTAGTTAGTTGCAGTGATAGGATTATGGATAATTTCCATTTCCTTATTTTTCATTATCTCTATCCAATAAATCATTCACAATAAATATCTTCTATTTGTAATAAAAATCCATTTTTCAAAATAAAACATTAAGTGGGCCACAAACGCCCCCAATTTCACCAACTTTTCACTTTATTTCTCAAAGTTAAATACTCTCAGATGACTAGAAACATAGTTGGAATGCCTCTTTCCATCTGATAAAAAGGTTACTCACTATAGTCCAATTTGTGTTAACTCTGCTACCAGAAAGAAAGAAAGAAAGAAAAGAAAAGAAAGAAAGAAAGAAATGTAGCTTCTGTTTCTTGGTGAAAATCACAGTTATTACCTCAACTCCAGTTGGACGATGGAAAAACAACATTAAGGACTGAAAGACCATCTTTGTTTACATGCTGAGTTTTGGAAGAATATCGTAATTGGGGAAAAAAAATTAAACACAACTAAAAATGAATTCCAGAACAGACTCTTGGTTCCCATGGTTGGCCCTCCTTTGGTCTAGTAACATCGCTGGGACCTACGCCCTCCCGCACTCCTTCGCGCGCTTCCTTTCTCCTTTCCTCCTTTCCCTTTTTCACTCCTCTGCCTAAGTTTGCCAAATTCAAGCTGAGACAACGCT
Source organism: Nasua narica (assembly GCA_028533885.1). Lineage (NCBI taxonomy): Eukaryota > Metazoa > Chordata > Mammalia > Carnivora > Procyonidae > Nasua > Nasua narica. Next base: position 113,664,116 of record CM052802.1, on the reverse strand, counting down.
AGATCTCCAGGTCTGACAGCAAAAAGGCTGTTGTCAGACATACCATCCCTAAAACTTGAGCACGGAAACCGACCTGGATGAACTCCGGCCGGTAAACTGGGACAAATGAGAGAGGGATGTAGTTCTACCAGGTTTGCATTTCCTCCGGACCATTTTCGCCAGCTGGATCCTAAGGACGGATCAATAAATGCTGGCTTGCCCAGGACGGAGGGAATTCCCAGGACACAGGCCTCTGAGCGCCAAAACCAGGATGGCCTCAGGCAAACTAGGATAAGCTGGTCACCCTAGGCCTCTGGATATCTACTTCAAAAAAACCTGACTCTCGAAGACGCTCAGATCGGAGGTCACACGTGTGCACAAGCCCAAGATGCACACACACAGACACACATAGAGTCATATGTACTCACAGAATCTCTCTCACACACCCACACACACCTGTACGTGTGCCCGGTCACAGCTCATCCCTTTCTTTCCCTCATTCTCTTTTCTAGACAATTCTTAAAATTCATCTTGTCGTCGTGAGTGGCCTTTCTCCCTGAGTGCTCACGTTCTCACAAACTTTCCCTGGCTGGACAAGGATATCCCTCTCTGGAATCGGAAAAGAGCATCTTGCCAATTTCGTGTGTTTATGTGTTTTTACACAATGCAATCATCAGCTCCTTAAAAGGCTCTCCTTTCCCCCGGGGAGGGATGGCCTTTTCCGGTTCTGATATTAGCAGCGTGTCTACCAGTGACCTCTGACCCAGGCTGTAGGACCCCTGACCCTGGCAGGCATACATGACAGGGTCTTGAAGCTGCATCTCCCGTTCACTCAGAAACGAAGGACGCAGAGCAGGGACCCAGAAGCCCAGGCCCAGAATAGGGACGTCCTCATTTGAGAGGAGAGTCCACGACTGTGGCCAAGTCAGCTAGAAGCGTGGCCCTTCGGAGGCTGCTTTATGCCTCGTGTTTAATTGCAGACAGTGCTCATCTACATAAAAACGCATCCTGAGTGGCTCAGTGGGTTAAAGCCTCTGCCTTTAGCTTGGGTCATGATCTAAGGTCCTGGGATCGAGCCCCGCATCGGGCTCCCTGCTCGGCGGGGAGCCTGCTTCCCCCTCTCCCTCTGCCTGCCTCTCTGCCTGCTTGTGATCTCTGTCAAATCAATGCATCCTGGGAAAGCAGCAGGCCACAGTAAAGAACTCCCTCCCGTTGTGGACACTGACAAAGCCAAAGTTATAGAAAGACGTTTGTTATTGCCTACAGCTGCTAGCAAGTCTGGGGGGAAAACTCCCCAGATCAGAAGTGCTGAAATATTCCACAAGTGGTGGTAGTAAGTTAAATAATGTGATTCTACGAGGAGTATTAAAGATTACAAAGTCTCTTCTATTTTTTTTTCCCAAATCCCCTTCAGCAGAATATCAAATGTCCCCAAAGTATAAACAAATACAATGTTGCCACTCTTGTCTTACATAAAAAAGAAACGGTCAGGAACTTTTTTTTTTAATGTACTTCTGTGGCAGCGAGATTAGGAAATCTGGAAAGCTGTCCCGGCTCTAATTTGTTCCTATTTGCTTATTTTTGATCCACTGTGATTCTTTGTATTTGGTAAATGCTGAGAAAAATCAGCAGAACAAAACAGTCTAAGCCACAGACTTAGTCTATTTTATGCTTTTTAAAAAATTTTTCGAGGAAACCGTCCAATGACAAATGTGCTAAGAAAACAATGTGCGGGCGTGGAGACTTGATCTAAATTTATTCACCTGTTGGACCCATAACGTGATTACCAGTAACAGGTGGGGACCAGCCGGCTGACATTCAGGACCTCGAGGGGTCTCCTGACTTTGCTACATGAGGCGGCTGTCCAAGACGATTCCCAAAACCCATTCCAACACATGACCTTTCTATCGTTACAGGAGGTGTCTGGGATCATCTAATATTCCACATGAGACTCAACTAAAACTCAGCTGATGGGAACTCGATAAGCAAAAATTTTAAATAACACTTCTAAAAATACTTTTAATTCATCCTTCAAGCGTCAGGCAGCTTTCTGCCTCGATAAATCGTTCTTGAATGACCGATCGACCGACCGAGGTTCCCTCGGAATGTCCACATTAGCATCTACCAAGAAAGAAAGACAGAAACAAAGTCCTGTGGTTGAAAGAACCCCAGAGATCAGAAGACCAGAGCGTACGCTCGGCTCCGTCACCAAAATAAAATGCAAGAGTCAAATGAGCTCATTGACATGTGCAAAAGCACTTTGCAAGTTGTGAAGATCCAAGGCAAGGTACTCTTTTTAAATTTGGCACTCGGTTGCCCAAGGACCTGCCTAAAAGTCGGTTCCATCAAGTGAAAATGGTGGTGGGCGTGGGAGGGGTCTAAATCTTGGCTTGCTTTTTGCTTCCGAGGGTGTCTGTCTCCTGTAAGTATGGGCCCAGAACACAGCGGTGAACTGAAGGGTCTGGTCACAGTAACCGAAGTATCACCATGAGAAGACCAATCAGCTCATAACTGGTATCAGACACACTGCAGCAAAAACTTCTTGCTGCTCTAGAATTCTGCAGTATTTTCCCCTAAGGTCATAGTGGGTTCTCTTTTTCTAACCTAATAGGTAAGCCCTCTAGGTTTCAACCTGACGTTAACAGAAACAAGCAAACCCAAACCCGCCGTGACCCGAACAAGCCATATACTCTGACGCGCTAATGCACTTTAATGAGGCCAAACTGGTCCTCACAGTTTAATTAGTCCGTGTAAGATAAGGCTCAGCGAGGACAGGAGACGTAATTATGGATAAGACTCTGAGAGACACTCTCCTGGGAGGGATTCTCTCAAATACTGTTTCAACCTCATCGCCCGTCCCCCGCCTGCCAGAGTTACCACGGTGAAGTATATTAACATTTTCCTAATGATGAATTTTACTTTGGGCCAGAATCCAAAGTTGAATCCATGGGAAATGCGTAGGTTTTGGGGTCAGATCTGTTTGAATCCAGCTCTCTCACTCATCGAGTCATGTGACCTTCAAGAGCTATTGGACCTCTGAGCCTCTGGCTTACCTTTTTTTTAAAAATTTTTTTAAAGATTTTATTTATTTATTTGACAGAGAGAGAGAGAGAGCTCACAAGCAGGCAGAGAGGCAGGTAGAGAGAGAGGGGGAAGCAGGCTCCCCGCCGAGCAGAGAGCCTGATGCGGGGCTCAATCCCAGGACCCTGAGATCATGACCTGAGCCGAAAGCAGATACTTAACAACTGAGCCACCCAGATGCCCCTGGCTTACCTTTCAAATGGGGAGAGCATCATTTTGTGGGGCTTGTTGAGAGGATCAGAAGTCAAAGGACCCAGGCACTAGGCAAATGTCAATGCCATAGTCTGTCCTCACCTCTACTTTCTCTTCTCCCCACTCTTCCTCCTTCCTTTTCTAATAGATTTGTCAGGAAAACATACACACAAGTCTCTCTAGCAGTTTTCCATCTTACTAGTGGAAGGCTCTGCAACCCCAAGGGGCAAGACTTCCTTACGGTCTGTCCGAAATGCCCTAAAAGCACAACCCCACCCTGAAGCGTCACAAAGTCAGACCATCACCATTTTGCCAGCAAGCTCAGCTCGAGCCATGCCAATACACAAATGATTAGCAACATCCCCCTGCCAGCCATTTGGTTTGCAGCCAGAGCTACTATTTCTACGCTATGTTCTATTTCCTCTTGTCCTATTTTTGGATAAATGGGCTGTTATTAGGAAGTCCAGCAGCTGGAGACAAAGGAAAATGTTAATACTAAGCACATCTTTGCTGTTAGATCCTTATTACTATCATTGGAATGAACCGAGACATTTTCCTCCACTCTGAAAGACCTTATAGTGTGCATTCTCCATTTTTTAAAAAAAAATTAGTATCAACTTATGATTCAGTGATATGGCCAATGATCATTTTAACCTTTAGAATGTTTCATTAATAATGTAATGTTTCATCTCCCCCTCCAATAAAAAAAATAAAGTAAACAAAGACTCTGGTATTATTATCACCACAATTCTTAGCAAAATAATAACAGCCACCATTTACTGAACCCTTATTATGTAACAAGCAGTGATAGGTTCCCTACAAACATCTAACTTTTTTTTTTATTAACCAACTGATGAGAAGTTTGCCCTCATTCCTAAAGCTTATCAGCATCAGGGAAAGGATTCCGAGCCAGATCTTTTTATTGCAAAGTCTGTGCTCTTTTGCAGGCATAGAAGTAGTTACCATGCATCCAAAATCATTTCCATGCTCGTCAGTGCATCCATGTGTTGCTTCCACAGCTCTTGGCGGAGGTCTGAATGCGTGGCTTCCAGGAAGCGCTTGGAGGAAAGGCTCTAAATGCTCCAGGGGAGGCCGATCCCTCGATTATATCCTAGGAGGTTCCATGCTTGCCGTGAGCCACGGGACCCCAGAAAGGGCAGAGCGTCTCCCAGTAGCTGACTTAGGAGCCTGACATCACATAATTTCAAATTTTTTTTTAAGAAAAAAAAAAACATTTAAATGAGCTAATTTTTTACCTCCAATAGGTGAACAGAGGCACATTAGTTTACTGCCCGCTGAAAACACTACAGCACAAAGAGATCAAGCCACACACTTGCCTGAGGGACAAGGGACTCTCAGATCACTACATTTCACCTCCCAGTGGCCTGAACAAAGAGACAGACGAGAGAGAGAGAGAGAGAGAGAGAGAGAGAGAGAGAAACAAAGGTGGAGAGAGACACGAGCGGACAATTCAGGGATGGTGTGAAAGAACTAAGCGCACTTCCTGCGGAGGAATTAAAAATTCTGCAGTACTACACAGCCATCAAAAAACCCAAAATCTTGCCATTTGCAACGACGCAGATGCAACTAGAGAGTATTATGCTAAGCAAAATAAGTCAGAGAAAGACAATTATCATATCATCTCTCTGATATGAGGAATTTGAGAGACAGGGCGGGGGGTTGTGGGGGGGAAGGGAAGAAAAAAAATGAAACAAGATGAGATTGGGAGGGAGACAAACCATAAGAGACTCTTAATCTTAGGAAACAAACTCAGGGTTGCTGGGGGGTTGGGGGGAGGGATAGGGTGGCGGGGTGAAGGACATCGGGGAGGGTATGTGCTATGGTGAGTGATGTGAAATGTGTAAGTCTGACGATTCACAGACCTGTACCCCTGGGGCAAATAATACATTATATGTTAATAAAATAAAAATCCTGTAGTAAATTAAAGAACAGCAGAAGCTCGTGCATGATAGAAAGACAGAAAAAGAGAATACAATAAATTCCACCTTAAGGACCAAGAAAAGGTCAGAGTTTTCGGCATTTGGCTGTGGTGGGCCAATTCCTAAAAGGGCTCCCTGGCCCTTCCCGCCCTAATCCCTGGGGCAAATGATGAGAGAGAACGCCCTGATGATGTTAGATTACATGGCAAGAGGGATTTTGCAGATGTAATGAAGGTTACTAAGCAGTAACTTGGAGTTGATCAATGGGGAGATTATGGGTGAGGGCCTGAGGCAATCCCGGGAGCCCCTTCAAAGCAGAGTTCTCTCCAGCGGGGGGCGGCAGTGGAAATCAGAGTGAGTCCAGGCAAGATGCGCTGCCACTGGCTCTGAAGATGGAGGGGACCGCCTGTTGAGGAAGGGGGATGGCTCTAGAATCCAAGGGAAGCCCTGGCTAGCAGCCAGCAGGAAAACGGGGACCTCAGTCCTACAACCACAAGGAACTGAAGTCTTCCCAAAAACCCTGTATAAACTTCGAGGTAGATTCTTCTCCAGAATTTCCAGATCAGAGGCCAGCTTGGGAGACCCTAAGCAGAGGACCCAGCCATGCCCACCCCCACCCCCGATTTCCGATCTACAGAACAGTGAGCTAACAAATGGATGCTGCCTTGAGCCCCTAAGTTTGTGATGACTTGTTATGTGGCAGAAGAAAACTAACACGCTGCCTGGCTTGCATTCACATGTTAGCTCTGTCTTCTCATCAGTTTGGTCAAGTTACTTAATCTCTGTGTTTCCCCATCTGTAAATGCAGGGAATTATACATACGCAGCTCAGAAAGTTGATGGGAGGACTTAATTCGCTGTGCTGGTCCCGGCACCTAGAAGCTAACACCTGTTACCTATCCAAACAGCTGGATTCCCCGCCTCTCTCAAGTGGCCACCAGGTGGTGCCATGAAACAAGAACAGCTGGGTTTTCATCTGGAACCCCTGGGAGGACCCGGGTGGGAGGGTGGGGAGCAACAGCAGTGGGGGGGGGGGGGGGTCATCGTGCAGCTAGCTGCTACTCTCTCTCTCTCTCTCTCTCACACACACACACACACAACTGCTTACAACTCCCATGTACAGAACGAGGGAATTCCAAAGACAGATTGTAGAGAGATGCTGCAGAGTACGTGCGTTAAAAGACATTCTACGTAATGATTTCCTTAAAATCTCTATCATTTTTAAAAGTATTTGAGGTGGTTTGCAAAATAAAACCCTACATCCAGTTAAAAAAAATTAGTAAGTGAGAAAACAGGGAAAGAGGAAAACCAGATGTGTACAAATCGCGTGACACGAAGATGTTTTCCCCAGGCTAAGGATGGTGTCTGACCTTCCCGGCAAGCACTGAAGACAAGGCAGCATGGCCAGGGACCCAATTCAGAGAAGAGCTGCTCAGGAAAAAAGCCTAGTCCTGGAGTCGGGGGGTGGGGGGCGGCGTGTGGGTCCTTAGAAGCCAGACAGCATGCCATACGGTGAAAGAGTGTCTGAAATTACACCAAGGATATTCATAGTTTTTCTTTAACCAGTCTCTTTTCATGCCTTTGGCATATTTTAAAATCAATTTTAGTATTTTTCTTCATCATTTGTATAGGTTCGTTACGTAAGAGTAGCTTTTTGTCATATTTGTTGTCTATCATATGGGCAAATATGCCAAAGGGTTAATATCACGAATGCATTTACTTTGTTTAGAGCTTGACATCAGTGAGATTTTAAAAGCCTATCTAGTCTAATATATAGGTATATATTAGGGGACATATATGTGTAAGGATTATGTACATATGTACAAATACATTACACGGGCTCACATCACTTGACAGCCAAAAAGCAATTCTTCATCTGGAGACAAGTTAAACAGTCATCTTGGGGCGCCTGGGTGGCCCAGTCAGTTGTGCATCTGACTCTCGATTTCGGCTCAGGTCATGACCTCAGGGTCGTGAGATCGAGCCCCGCCTCAGATTTTCTCTCCCCCTCTCCCTCCTACCCCTAAAAATAAAATAAAATAAAATAGTCCCCTTCATTTCCTTCCAGATTGTAACAGTTTAGTTCTGGAGATCTCCCTGTCACCTAAAGCGTACTGAATTTCAAAACATACCTGCGGCTTGGGCCAGTGTTCGTCAGAATTGGAATGGGTCGTGTTCTTCAAGCAAATAAAAAGGAAATTTTTCCCCCCCAAAGACTGAAAGTTTAAAAGAGATACTTGTTATCTGGAATGAATTCACTATCACTCCTGAGAACAAGCAGGCCTTATTTCCTTTCCCTAAAACCCTTCCATTTCCTTCCTCCAATTGTAACGCAGTTCTATCAAAGTGTATAAAACGTACCAAGCCCTGATCTAACTCAACCCTAACCCAAAACACCTGAATCCATGTTGAATTTGGAAATCCCAGTCCTGGCCTGCAAGCCCCGCCCTGTTTTCTTCGTCTGAACACCTGCCTACGTCCATCCAAAGCTCTGAGCAGAGAGGCACTCCCCTGTTCTCTGAGGACCACGTGCCCAGCGGTCCTTTCATATACACGCTTTTTTCATTGAGTTTGGAAGCCCAATTTGAACAACAGAAACCTTAAGGATTTTCATCACTGGAGGCTTTTACTGCCCAAAGAGAAAATCAGGTGCTTCCGCCAACTGAAGCTACCTAGAGAGGTTTTTCACCTCTGCCATAGATTTTTTTTTTGTTTTGTTTTTTAAAGATTTTATTTGTTTTGTTTTTTAAAGATTTTATTTATTTGACACAGAGAGAGAGAGAGATAACAAATAGGCAGAGAGAGAGGGGGAAGCAGGCTCCCCGCTGAGCAGAGAGCCCGATGTGGGGCTCGATCCCAGGACCCTGAGATCAGGACCTGAGCCTAAAGCAGAGGCTTTAACCCACTGAGCCACCCAGGAGCCCCATCGTCTGCAAGAGTTTAATGGGACGAGTTTAACAAGGGCAAAGGGAACCCATGTGCAAGAAGGTGGGGACAGAAGTTAGGGAGACAATGAGGAGGCCGGGAATCAATGAGGTCAAATTATACCCTGTATTACGTGTGCAATGTTCCTCCTGTTACCGTCAGACCCAAGAGCAGAAGAGACAACCGCCCTGAACTTAGACTCTATTTCTGAACGCGGAGTGCTTTATAAACAAAGTTTCCTTCAGCTGTTTCAGTTAGAGCGGGTCAGAAACTGCCTGCTGAAAGGGCTTTTTGCGAGGGGGGTACCCATTGGCCCTAACAGGGGGCCCATCCCCATAGCAACTAGTTACCAGGCCAACCGTTATCCCTATAATCCAGACCTTCCTCCACGTTTTCCATTTCCTCTTCTACCACTGATTTCTTCCTGCCCTCACTTTATCCCTCACACAGGCGTCTCCCACTCCATCACCCACCAGATACCCCAAATTCTGTCACCCCCGCCGACCTCCACGCCCATCTGACTCTCACTCCTGGAACCACCCCAAGCGTGCCTCCAGGGGAGCCAGGAATGCTGAGCATCTGGGAGGGGCTGTCCCGGGGTTCTGGGGACAGGATGCAGTGGGGGCGGGGGCGTAGATCTGTTCCCTCCATCATCACTGCAGCCACTGAGGCCGGACGATGTGTCAGGGGCCGGTGATGCAGGGACAGGGGGATGCCCTCTCAAGAAGAGAGCAGTCACGGTTTACATACTGACCTTTGACCCCAATTGGCGTGAACTTCCTATCTCACTAGATAGGGCTAAAGTGTGAGCGGTACGGATGTAACAGCAGACCTCTCAGGCCTTCCACGCGGCATTTTCCAATCAAGAGGAAGGCAGCACCGGGGGGGCCTCCATCAGATCCCGGGTTTCCGAGCACGGCCGCGGCCGGGTTAGCATTCCGGGGCGGGCAGTCCGGCTCCCCCACTGCTGCCGTGCCCGCAGGAACACACGGGAAGCATGCTGCGTCTCACACCCCCTGCCCCGAGATTCAGGGCTGGGTTAGGGAGCAGAGAAGCATCTCCCACACACTCTCAGAATCCCCTTCTCTCAGGAATGGGTGTATTTTAATGCCTTATAAATACTTCTGGTAAAAGAGTGCAACTATTAAGTATAATCCTTCAGAAAAACCTTTTTTTTTTTTTTTTAAAGATTTTGTGAGAGTGAGCGAGCGAGTGAGAGAGAGCACAAGCATGGGGAGCAGCAGGCAGAGGGAGGGGGGAAGCAGGCTCCCCATTGAGCAGAGAGCCCGATGCGGGGCTCGATCCCCGGACCCTGGGATCATGACCTGAGCTGAAGGCAGACACTTCACCGACGGAGCCACCCAGGAGCCCCTTCAGACAATAATCTTTATAGATCCTCTAGTTAATTTTCACACTTCATAAGCTTCCGCTGTGTAACATTTGAGGAAGAAAGATCTATGACCAATATGACTCTGTGTGTGAGCTCAAGGACAGAGACTCTTGATCCCTCTTAGTCGGTGGATCTGGCACAGGGGCTGGAGCCAAGTCAAAGCATCCATAAGAGTTTGGTGAGTGAGTGTGGAGCATCTGTGCTGAGGGAAGCAACATGGCGGCTGTGCTTGGCTGTCCCACCAGCTGCCTCCGTAGTCTTGGGACAGCCACTGGAGCTAAGCTCAGTGTGCTCATCTGTAAATTTAGGACAGTGAACTGGATGTTCTTGAATATCCCTCAGAGCTTTAAGATTCCATGATGCTATATAGCTGTTTCCTTAAATTCTGAGGGTCACACAACTTGAATGGAACCACTTTGCTACTTATGGATAAGATGAACATCTTGGCATAGAGCAAGTGTTTATTCCTTATTTTTCAGTGAACCAAATAAATATGTATTTTTGGTTTTGGTTTTTTTTTTTTTCCTATCAATACGTATAATCAACCAAGAAAGTTAGATCCAACTTCAGGAATTTGTAGAGCAAGACATGTTTATATACACATATTTATTTATATATGTGTATATATATTTATACATACACACACATATTTATATACATTTATATACACATATGTACATATTTATATACACATACTTTCGAATGGCTTTAAGACCTTGGGCTAACAATATCTAGCTTTGTACATAATAAGTAGCCAACCAACGTATAAATACGGGATCTCGCAGTGTAAGAGACTTTGGAGAATGCAAGATATTTTCATGTTCAGATTCAGTTTCCTTTAATTTGGCCGTCTGTGATGATGTTTTATTCCCTAGAAACTTCCCGAGCATTCAACCCAATTAGGCAAGTTTGCGCACAGTCTTTTTCTCAGGCTGAGCGTAGCATAAATTCAAACACAATCACACACCGTTAGGCCCATTGGGCTATAAACCCTTAAAAAAAACCCACACACACAACAAATAGCATTTGCAGTAATAACCGTGGCAGCCTATCTTACAGAGTCTGAAGATTTCCACTGAATGGCGGTGGGTGGAATGTGGTCAGTGGTGGGGAGTATCTCCTGGATTAAATGTTTTCTGGCATTTCTCAGAGGAGAGCAGTTAGTCTGCATTTAATTTTTAAACCGCATTTCATCCCCTTTCCGCCTCTACACAGCCACACACAGGAAAAAAACCAAAAAACAAAAAACAAACCCCGTTGCTCATGCTACGCATTCTTTTTCCAATTCTTCTGGGCTGTTCTTTCATTTCTGTTTAGAACAGCTAATCTTCCACAAACCTGGACCGAGTGCCAGAGGCCCGTCTCGCACATCCCTAATCGCACAAACATAAATAAGGTTTGGACACCATTAACCCCCTGAACAACAGCTTTTTCCTGGCCCCTGACCCAGGAAAGGTTCAGGAAACATAGGATATCTATTTCCCACTCATTCCGATGAGTTTATTACAGGTTGCAAAAAGCTACCAGAGAGTTCCATTTACATAAACTCAGGCCAAAAGTTTACAGGATTTAAGGATGAATGTTGAAGCCATAGCTTCTTAAACCTTTATCAACACGGACATTTTAAAAAGAGTCTATTTCTATACTGTATGCCCATTAGAAGAAACAGGGCCCCTGCCAAAGCTTTTTATTCTTAAAAAAACTAGCTCTATTGGGGTAATTAGGTGACTGGCATGAAGGAGGGCACTCGATGTGCTGAGCACTGGGTCTTGTATGCAACTGATAAATCACTGAACTCGAACTCTGAAGCGAATGATACGCTATAGGTTAACTTGAATTTAAATTAAAAAAAAATTTTAAAACTAGATCTAGATTTGCTTTATGGTCACAAGTTCTCAGGAGTCTCAAGGCCCAGGAGTTTAATGGGAAGCGGATGGTTCTGATCACAGAAGTTGAACATTTGCCTGGCTTGCTCTTTCCAGGTAAATAAAATCAGACACGTCGAGTATCTTTTGGAAAGGAAGAGGGGAGCTGTTTCAGGGACCATCCAAATCTCCTTTAGACCTCCCAGGTCCTAAGAATAAATGCAAAATTTAAAACTGGTAATTCAGAACTTGCAGCCTTGAAAAGTGAACCGCAGCACAGAAAAACCCCAGGCAAATGGTTCTGGTAAGATTGCAATGTGCTCCCCCCACCCCAAGGGCCACTGAGCAGCTTCCAGTCAATGGAATGCACATGGTTAATAGGTTATTTGAGAAAAGCTTCTCCATCAGTCAGTGTTCAGATTTTATAGAAGTTTGTCTTCTACCAACCAAAAGCTTTAATATAAGGGCAATTCTTTATATGAATATTCACTTTTTTTCCATTTTAACATTTCGAGACTTTAGGTTAACAGCACATAAAAGAACTGGGATCGTCCACAGGGAGGAGGCAGAGTAAGGCTGCATCCCATGGTTATTTTCCAGAGGCACTTCACGTGTGATGGGGGACGCAGAGGGTCTGCTCTTCCCAGGGTGGTTTGGGGTGTCCTCTCTCCTTTATGACAGCTTTTCCCCACCTTTCTATATTGCCAGGGTTGCCAAACCTTGCATGCATCAGAATTATCTAGAGGGTCAATTACAACATCCACTGCTGGGCCCACCCCCGGAATTTCTGGTTTAATAGATTTAGGGGGTGGGGTCCCCCAAATCTGCTGGTCTAACACGTTGCCAGGAGATGCCGATACAGATGATGATCTGTGGCCCACACTCGGAAAGCCACGGCTACGTGCAAGTCAAAAAGGCGGAGATGGGATAGGAGGTGCCCGGTTCCTGCAGGACACTATTCTCTCCCCCAACTATGATCATAAAGAGAGCGTTACCGGGGGTGACCCCCTGCTCCCTACTTTTAAGAGTAAGTGGCGAACTGATGAATTAAAGCAAAGTATGTTGGGATTGGTTGTTTAAAGGGTTAACCATCGCCATGGATGACAGAGGGATTGTAGAATCCTCTTGTAGGAAGTTACCAAGACTAGGGGTGACCTTTAATTCAATGGTCGGATTTAAACTGAAGATGAGGGCCGTTAACCCATCCATTCCCTCCTGCGACAGGTGACATTTCCCCTTTCCCACCCACCTAACTACCCGAGATGAATCAGTCTCTTGATAAAGCATGAAACTTTCATTCTAAGCTACACTTTTCTTCTAAAAATGTAGTAATCCAATCACAGTTTAAGAAGATAGACTCTTAAATGGAAAATATTAATTTCGTTAGGATGGAAAGTCTTCAGAGTTGCCCAACCCAGAGAAAGAACAAGGTCACTAAGGAAAGACCACATGAAAAATCCTCTAGACTACCTTGATATACTCCCCTTATTTAAATCGCTTTCTTCCATATTTGTCAGGTGAGAATGCAAGTGGGTTCAGCCGCTTTGGAAAACAGTGTGGAGATTCCTCAAGAAATTAAAAATAGAGCTACCCTATGATCCTGCCATTGCACTACTAAGTATTTACCCCAAAGAAGCAGATGCAGTACAAAGATGGGCCACATGGACCCCAATGTTCATAGCAGCAATGGCCACAATCGCCAAACTGTGGAAGGAACCAAAATGCCCTTCAACACATGAGTGGATAAGGAAGATGTGGTACATCTATACAATGGAATATTATGCCTCCATCAGAAAGGATGAATATCCAATTTTTGTATCAACATGGATGGGACTGGAAGAGATTATGCGGAGTGAAATAAGTCAAGCAGAGAGAGTCAATTATCTTATGGTCTCACTTACGTGTGGAGCATGAGGAAAAACATGGAGGACATTAGGAGAAGGAAGGGAAGGGTGAATGGGGGGAATCGGAGGGGGCGATGAACCAGGAGAGACTGTGGACTCTGAGCAACAAACTGAGGGTTTTGGAGGGGAGGGGGTGGGGGGTTGGGTGAGCCTGGTGGTGGGTATCGAGAAGGGCACGTATTGCATGGAGCACTGGGTGTGGTGCATGAACAATTAATCTTGTAACACTGAAAAAATAAAAATATTTGGGGGAAAAAAGAGAAAAGAAAAGAAAAAGAAAAAAGAAGTTTGTGTTCCTTAGAATCAGAGAAAATATCAAGAGCCGAGAAATTCATTTACACCACCATGAAAGCCATATACTTGCGAGTCAAAAATCTGGAGAGGGAAAAGGAAAGAAGTTATGCTTTACACGTGAGAAAAGCTGCATAAATTTTCATAATGAGAATATGAAGGATTATAAAGATGTTTGTATAAAAGGAAATTAACTGGTTAGCAGTCCTAGAATGGGTCACAGGAACTGTAACTTACAGGCTATTTATGCTAAGAAAAAGCCACCATAATAGAAATTGACTTCATCAAGCTGGGTTGGACAACAACGTATCATTCTCATTTGAAGATCCTGCCCGCCCCCCACCTCCCACCACCACCAAGTGAGAAGGAGACGAGAAATTCGTCAGGGTCCTGGAAATCCAGCGAGTGAGCAGCACTTGTCCCGGGTTCCCTGGGGCGCTGAAGGTTGGCACCAAGCGGTTAACTTGACGTGTTGAGCAGGCTTTGTAGGAAATGTGTTCGATGTTAATCTCCTAAAAAGCGTCCAACCACATTGCTGACCCCACATCTCCAAACCCAGCGATCCTTATGTGTGGAAGACTGCACGCATTCTTTCCAAGTGGCCACTTCACACTTCAGCAGTAATGAGACTAAATGTGACTGTAGTCATGTGTCATTCCAACTGGAGATAAACAGACTCAAATGTGCCTTCCATGGTGACCTCGCTTAGTGTGGGAAGCCTCACTGGGACATTTTTCACATGGTGGAGCGGTTAAGATTTTAATGGCCTTCTGACTTCTGTGCTAGAATATTTTATGATCTCTACTGACCCTCAAAATGCTCTTGGTAGGGTTTTATTTTGCCTTACATGGTCCTACAAGTGCTCTTCTAAAAGTGACAAGCTCTCAATCCAAGTATCGACACCGCTTTCCCCAGTCACAATGAAATGTGTGTCCAACTGATTTGCATTCATTCCTGTTACTTGAGACCTCTACAAAACCCTAATGGGGAGAGATCTGGTTTCCTTCCAGAATATCTGATGCATCCCTACAATTAAAATTCCATCTATCCTAAATCACTAAAAGAAGACAGAGGGATAGACTTGACTCTTTATACGAACCTAATGGAGAACCATAAAGAAGAGTAGCATCTCAGTGTCTCACATTAAAAAGACCCAAATTTCATTCTACTTTTTAAGATGACTGCAGCCCAGATAACCATCTTGTATGTGTTGAGTAGATACAGATCCCTTCACATACCTGTATGTCAGTGTGTAACTCTGTAATTCGAAAGATAACATTTAGGTATTGACAATGAGCTCAGGATTATCCTGGCTCTGCTGGAAGGATGACAGATGGCATGGCCAACAAAGCTCATTTACGGGGAAGACTTAGGTGGACTCCTCTGCATGGCTCTTTGTCTACTGGATCGAACTGAATCTCTAAGGGAGGGATGAAAAACTGAAACTGGCAAAGAATGCTTAGAGCAGATCAGTGAGGGTATTATGTAAATAGAGTTACATTTTGAATAATAACTTGCCTTCTCTGAAACACTGTATCACTCCAGTGTGACCTGAGAGTTTCCAAGCATCAAGTTGGTGAAGAATAGGGGACAGTACTTCTGGGCAATAAGTTTTTTTATACACTAATACTTGGCCATAGGAAAAGGCAGAAGGTATTTTTAAATTGCCCAGGCCGGTGATGGAAATTTAAACCCAGCCAATACAGAAGGTTGTCAATAAGTGATCACTAACAGTCCTGAGCATACGCTTTCCCTTCCAGACACTGAATAAATGACCGACTAACCAACTTTTTGTGTTTAGAATAGAAGCTACTTGAAGGAAGGAAGCACATCTTCATTTGTGTCTTTCTGAACTCAGCCTAATAACTGGAACACAAAAAACATCAGATGTTTTCTGAATGAGTGAAACAATTTTCCAGTGGTAGGGAGAGAGAAGACTTCCAGCATTATCCGTGTGTCTCTGCATTCTAAAATCTTTATCCCCTCTGAAGTTCAGGTTGAATGTGGAATTAGTAATTTAAATAAAGGACTTGGACAATTGGTTCTGATAGTAGTAGAGCTGCCTGAAAACTCTGCCTGGACATTCACTATGTATAATAAGACCAGGGCCCCTACTGAATAATAAAGAAATAAAGCAAAGGAATGAAAAGAAAAGGAAATGTTGAAAAAGAAAACAGTTGACAAGGCAAGATGGCTGGTGGCAAAAGGAGGTAGTTTTGTGTTTTTTTTTAAGATTTTATTTTATTTGACACAGAGAGAGATCACAAATAGGCAGAGAGGCAGGCAGAGAGAGAGGGGGAAGCAGGCTCCCCGCTGAGCAGAGAGCCCCATGTGGGGCTTGATCCCAGGACCCTGAGATAATGACCAGAGCCGAAGGCAGAAGCTTTAACCACCCAGGCGCCCCAAGGACGTAGGTTTTTAAAAAACCGCAGCCACCCAGGCGCCCCAAGGATGTAGGTTTTTAAAAAAATCTACAATGTTTTACGTGGGGAGAATCATGGAAAGAAGAATGATCAGAAGTGAGGGTTAAAGCCAGAAGAAAGGGGGTTAATAATAACCCCCTGGGGCTTTTTTACGTCTTACTTACACCTGTGCTTTACTGTCCTATCTCAGGGGCTGTCTTAGTTCAGGCTGCTCTAACAAAAAATACCACAGCCTGGGGGGGGGGGGCAGGGAGGGCTTATGGACAACAGAGATTTATTTCTTCTAGTTCTGGAGGCTGGGAAGTCTCAGGTCAAGATGCCGGCAGATCTGGTGTCTGATGAGAGCCCGCTTCCCGGCTCACAGGTGGAAGGAAGAAGGCAAGAGCTCTTGGGACTTCTCTAAGGACACTAATCCCATTCATGAGGCCTCCACCCAGATGACCTCATCTAATCCTCGTTACCTCCCAAAGATGCCACCCTTAATATCATCGCATTAGAGTTTCAACATAAGAATTTCGTGGGGACACAAGCACTTGGTTGACAACAGTGACTTTGCACTGAGCTTGCTGGAGATCCCTCAAGAGGAGATCAGAATTCTTTAGCTGGCATTTGGACTCTCTACTAAAGGGGTCACCCACCCCATTCTAGACATTTCCATCTCTTATAATGCTCCAGTTCAGTCCCTTAGATTGAACTGGACTAAATTCCTTATTGTTTCCTATACATTTTTCTCTCGTCATTTTTGTTTCGGAGCAGCCGCTTTGCACGTCAGAAAGTGTGCTCACCTTGGGATGTGAGAGGGGTAAGGCACCGTGTGGTCCCCGAGCTCAGAGCCCTTATTTCAGGAGGGGAAAACACAATTACATGGATTACAATAGTACGTGGTAGACTGGTTACTATGTTTCATCCAACCAAAGATGCCACCGATCGTAAAACAGACTTCATTCACACAACCAACGAAGCTAAAAGCATTTCCCTGCACGGGCATGAACTGGTTGGCACAATATGACTTCAGACGTCAAACGTGGAAAAAAACACGCACCTTGAAATTACTGAAAGAGAGCGGTACCCGTGAGTTACAAAAGTCTCGTGGAGAAGGGATAGCACAGCTGGGCCAAGGAAACTGAAAAGGGCCATTGTAATGGGGACGCCACATAAGCTGGGCCTTGAAGGTGGCCAGTTTTTTGGACATGGAAATAGTGGTTCAGCCAAAGCCTTGAGGTGGGAGAGCAGAGGGAGCGGACGTGGGTATGAGGCTGGAAGTTAGTTCGCATGCAGGCAAGAAATGAAAGACGGGACATGCCGAAGGACACTGAATGCCGCTTGGAAGTCGGTGTGGCGTCCCCGGGGATTTTTGTGTAGCGTAGTAACCCACAGAGACCGTTAATCTGGTAGCTGTATCTAGGATTACATCACGACTGTATTCAAACACTTCAATAGATCCTAGTTAGAACACATCCAAACTGTTTTTCAAGAAATCCAAAACCCCGAATGATCTGGCCACTGTGTCCCCTCTTCAGCTTATTCCCCCTCTCCCCCTCCACCACGGACTCGGCCACACTTCAGCCACCAGGGTCGCCTGCTGTGGGGCATCTGTGCCTGCCGCTCGCTCCCTCTGCTGGGGCGGGGGCGGGGGCGGGCGTGGGGGCTCCTCCTTGGGTCTGCACAAAGCACGTCCTGCTGGTCCTTCGGTTCCCTGCTCACCTTTTCTAATGGGGGAACCTGCCCTGGCCGACTCCAACCAAAGTCTGTGATTTTCCTACTCTGCTTTTTTAGAACGCTTCTTTCCTTGCACCCATCATCCCCTGAGGTGGTTTTCTTTACATCTTTATGTTCTTTTTATGAACAAAAAGCCCATAAGATGCTAGCGCCAGGTGGCAATCCAAAGACGGGATCTCAGGGCACTCACGGACACCGCCGCCTCCCCCTCCTTTTAGCCACCTGTTGCAAAGAAGCACACACAGGCGACGGCCACGCCTTGTCCGCTGGTCAGAAGACTGCCCCGTCCTTCCCTCCCCAACACGAGCTTATCAGATGGTGTTCTTCTAACCCGGCCGCGCCACATACCCAGGGTCTGCTGAAGACGGCCTACTCCGTTCATTCTCACTCCGATCGAAAAAAAGCCCTTACTTGTAAATATTACAACCCCCGGAAACGAGGGTTCCCGAAAGATCAACTGTGAGGGCTGTCCCTAGTGGCTGAATGACGCTCCGTCACGTGACTCAGGAAACTGCACAGAGGACAGGGACAAACCTCTTTAAGCCACCACACACCGCTACCGCGAACACGGAGGCACTCAACGAGGATTTACTGGTCAAGTGAATGAGAACTGCCAGTAAGACACTCTTTCTTCCCTTTAGGCTTAACCCCAGTTTTCTTTGAAATCTAAACTATCTATAAACCATGCAACTTTTCCCTTCATAATGGATGTTAATAAGAGATGAGCTGAATTAGGGAGTAAATTCACTTGGTCACATAAGGCTCTTCTTCACGCCGGAGATCTCCAGAGCATTCCTCCCTGGGTCTTCTAAAGGTCTTGTTGGCAGGTTCTCTGTGTTCAGGAAGCCGATCACGAATGACCACCCCCCCCCCCCCGCCCCGGACTCCTATCTGGGTAAAGGTTTCCCCTGTGTCTCTGAGAGAAAGGGCTCTCAACAGATTTCCGGGTAGCACGTATGCCTCCCTGACCTAGATGAAGCTGACCTCGCTGGTGAGTCTGGTGAGTTCTCTGTACAACCATCCGCACCCCATCTCGCTAGACGTCTGGGAGGCTGCGTGCTTCCGCCAACCAGAATCAGGTCTGCCATGGCTCCGGGGCCCCCTAAGTCGCGAGAGGCAGCCTCACGTCCAAGTTCTCCACGGACCTCATGGAGCTACAGAAGGCATCTGTATTCACGTGGCATCCTGTAAGGCCCCGGAGCGTCCCGCCCACCCCAGCTTGGCACACATCTCCCAAGCCGAGAGGGAAATACGGGGGGGAAAATATTTCCTCTGACACTACCCCATTATCTGGACAGACCTTTCCAGGCCCTGATCTATTTCAAGAAACCACCTGAGATCACAGGGGATGCCAAGCCCGGGGGCGAAGCCTGACTTGGCAGCATCCGATTGTCCCGGGCCCCAGGATTTGATTGCCGTGGAGCTCAGAGCTCACTGTTGACCAGAAGGAAGTGATTTCCTGTTCACCTGCGTTTGCTCTTAAGCGTGTATTCAGACCCAGCCCGGCGGGGGCCGCCCGGGCGTCAGTCCCGGCAGGTGCTTTTCTCTCCAGTTTCTCAGTGCGTCACTGCCCCGCGATGAAGAGCTGGTCTTACGTCCAGCCGTACCGGCGATGCCAAAAACAAGAGCACTGGTCCTCAAGAACACAAGAAACAAAGCAGTTTGAAAATTCTGCAGGGAAGTTTTTCAGAGGATACAGCTCGGGTTAGTAAGTGCTCTGTTAAGAAGTTAATGCCAAGCTACCAGAATGAAGGAATGCTATTCATTTGCATGGGAGGGATCATCAATTTAGAAATATTTTGCTTCATCATCTTAGCCTTCAATGCTACACCCCAAAACAGAGACACATTTCTTCTTCCAAACTAAGTGACCAAAGGAGAACAATCTCAATTTCTCTTTTTTTTTTTGCTGTTGTTGACCTTTAAATTTATTTTTTTCCATATTTTAAATTTAAATTTAATTAACATATAATGTATTAATTGGTTTCAGAGGTAGAGGTTAGTGATTCATCAGTCTTATACCCAGTGCTCATTACATCACATGCCCTCCTTAATGTCCATCACCAAATTACCCTATCTTCCCGCCTGCCTCCCCCTCAAAAAGCTTATTATGTACAGCTTCCTCCGACCCTAGGCAAGCTGACCCTTTTCCCTGAAACTGAAACAGACATGGCTGGCAATGCCCAGCCCAAGTGATTGGAATCAAGGTCAAGGCTTTGTGGTCCACCTTTGATTTGCTTCATTTTATGGCCACAACTCTGTCCAGTTTAGGTTAAAAAAGCAAAACAAAATAAAACAAAAAAACAGTTCGGGTAAAGAATCACAGGCACTAGAAACATGGGTTGAATTTTTTAAACTACTGACATCTTATTGAATCAACGTAACCAGTGGGTTTGTAAAATAAAGCCGCTTCAATAAATATTGCCACTACGCTCCTGAACATGGAAAGAAAATGCAACAATAAAAGGAAGCCCAGAATAGCTAAAGTAACAGCACAAACTCACCCTCAAGCCCCAAAGGAAAGAAACAGTTCTTTGGTTAGTAGAGAGAGCTACTCAGAATGCCTAAGCTTATAGTAAGAACAGATTCGAGAGATCCCACCATCCAGATATGGTTTAAGACTTGGCTTCCCAGAACTGAAGGGCAAAGGAGGGGGCCGGAGGAAGAGCTTCTTCAGGATATAAATATCAACAGATCTGGTGAGACAGTTGGGGTATGGAAATCAAAGGCCAGTATGTGGGGAAAGAGGAGACTGAATGGACTATCTTTTTTTTTAAGATTTCATTTATTTATGAGAGAGACCGAGCGGGCAGAAGCAGGTGGGAAGGACAGAGGCTGAGCTGGGAACCCAATGTGGGACTCGATCCCAGAACCCTAGGATCATGGCCTGAGCCAAAGGCAGATGCTTAACCGACTGAGCCACCCAGGCGCCCCTGGAATGCCTGCTTTCTAGTTGGCACCTGACCCTTCACCATTTGGACTTACCGATAAACAATGGGTCCCTTAAGCAAATGGAAATGACACATATGTAGGAAAGAAACAACTGTGAATGAGGGTTTGGACTAAAATCAAGCTCCTTTCAAAGATTCAAAGATTATATGCTGTTAAGCCCTGTGGAGATTATTTTTCTCCACAAACACTGTAATTCAGGGTCAGTGGGTTCGGCCGGTACTGTTGTCAACTATAAGTGACTATTTATTAAAGTAAGCTAACTGGTTGGGACACTGGACTAACTCATTACCAGTTACTGCAGGTTTTTTAAAGTAATGGTAAAATCTATGCTTATAAGGTGTTGGCACTGGAAGAGACCTGAATATTCATTTTGGTGAATGAATGAGTAGGTTGTCAGAGGACTTGTTCGTTCGTTCGTTCGTTCGTTCATTCATTCATTCATTCATTCATTCATTCATTCATTCATTCGCCTTATTTACAGGGAAAATCCAAGGCCCGGAAGAGTTAGGTAACTTGTGTAATGACATTCAGCTAGAATTAAATAGTCTTTCTTTGTGGGGAAAAAAATCGTAACTTGAATTTCTTCAATAATTTCATCAGGCCTTTCCTGAATTAATCCACGTCCCTGGCACTTTTCTGAATTCTACTTTATACACAATTACTGATTTGGCGTCTGACCCTGACCCCCTGCTTTGATTGGCTGAGACCACTGAAAATCCACAGTGTAAATAACCCTCGAAATGGATAATTGAGAAGCGAGTACAGTAATTTTAACAAATTAGCTTGGCACTCCAGCCTTAAGATGAAGTTATTCTGTTGAATAAGCTGTTCTCTCCTCTCTGCCTCCTTTGGAGTCCTTGCCAGATTTTACCATCCAAAATCCTGGAATTCGCAGTAGCCGAAGTTTTCCTGCTCGATGTTGGAAAGTTCGAGTAAGCTTGTTACTCTTAGGCTACTGACCAATTAAAATCGGTACATGATGTGGTGAGAGAAAGCGAGTGAGTGAGGTCAAGAGGTAATAATTAAAAATGATGTAATGAGATGATTCAATGTCCCTGGGCCTGCCAGAAAGCCCATTGGTGACCACGGTCCTGGTTTCCCTGTATCACTCTGGCATCTAGCCAGAGAATCTGTGAAATAAAGCCACCTCGAATCCCCACAGCGGTTTCTCTGGTTCCTGAACCGAGGCCAGCTGTTCAGCAAAGTCGGAATCTGAGGGAATTACTCTGGAGATCATCTCCCTCAGGCCACGTGTGGTGTGAGGGCCAAAGACCATGTAGAAATACCTCATATGGACACATGTCTGATTTGTCCTGGAACTCCCACCCTTGGCCCAGCGTGGGGCGCACAGCAGTCTTCGGTGCAGGACCGTGGAAATAATATCGGAGTCCTTACCCTCCCGATGAATGGGAAAGACAAAATGTCACTGTCTTTAGGAACAGGAAGAGAGATTGTTGAGAACATGGGAATGCAAGGAACAGGAGTGTTTTTGCTTGCTTCCAACGATGATACGGGGAATCTGCTGAGATACCTGTGCACCCTACGCCAGAGGAGAACTGGATGGAAGGAGGTCACCCAGTATCAGCTCTGAGAGCAGTCATGACTATGAACGTGGACTTGACGTCTTTGGGTCTCAGGTCTCCATCCGTAAGGTGAAGAAAATGACCCAGATCGTCTCTGCTACAGATTGAAGGTGTCCCCCCAAATGCATATGTTGAGATCCTGAGTTCCAACCCAATGCGATTGTTATCAAGAGGTGGGTCTTTGGGAGATGCCTGGGATCACGAGGGTGGAACCCTCTGGAATGCAGTCACTACACTTACACAAGACCCCGGAGAGCTCCCTCACCCCTTTACCAGGTGAGGACACAGCGAGAGGATGGCCGGCTAAGCCTGGTTAGGAAGTGAACTCTCACCAGACACCAAATCGGCTGGTGCCTTGACCTTGGACTGTGAGAAATAAATGTCTGTTGTATATAAACCCCTGAGTCTATGGCATTCGGTTACAGCTACCCAAACAGACTAAGACAATCTCTGCTCTGGTTCCTGCTGAGCCCACGGTCCTCAGCTCTGTAGTCTTGCATCCAGTTCAACCTCATGGTTCATGGCAAGGAACTGGCTGATTTGGCCTAAAAGTGTAGCTTACAGCCTTAAAATACAAGGTTAATGGACTCTATGGAGATGAATGTACTTGGTACCTTTCCATGCATCTGTGCAATTGGAGTTTCCTATTTAATGTAAGATGGTCTCCTTAGTACTTCCCTCAACCAAACTAATGGTTGACTAAAACTAAGTCAGCTAATTAAGAAACCAAGATTAAACTACTACAGAGTTTCTAGAGGCAAATTTCGCTTAAGGGAAACAATGTTAGAAGAAGCCCAAGGCCCACAACATAATGGCAAGCAGAAGTCACCCCATCCCAGGAGAGGACGGACCCATCAACACATCTGACCTTTTCGATGGCTAGTTTCTACATTTCTCAAAGCATCGTGATGGAACAAATGATCATAGAGGAGTTCACTTAGTAAAAAAAATACACATAAATCAAAAAAGAGAGTCTAAAATCATTTTTTTTTTCAATTTGGGGTTCTCTCAAGCTTGCGTCAATCCACTTTTTTTGTTGCTGTTATTAATAAAGTTGAAGTCTAAGAGATGAACCAAGCAATCTCCTGGCACATGGAACTTACTACTCATGCAATTTGTACTCCAAGAAGGAGATTTACAGACCCAGGGAGAAAAATAAATCAAAGGTATGCTTGTGAATGATGTCCAGTAAGAACAGTGCTGTGAGGACAATGTTGCCGTTGGAAGTTTGATGGTTTATTACTCCCTCTCAACACCCACTCTTGGTTCTCAACTAAAACACAATTTCACATTGAAATAATTTATAAGCATCAATTGGCCAAGGTTGATTGCGAACCTCAGCTTTTCACTCAATGAATTCCTAGGTGCTTATTAGGATTAAAAATACATCACCTCTTGGAAGATTAGTTCCGTGGCTTTATATGCCAAGAGAAAAGTTGAAACAACTGCACACTTCACTGCTTGGGACTGGTGACAGCCCATGTTTTGTACAGTGGATGAAAGAGAGGGCGCTGCCTGGGCTGGATTTATTTTGGAGTCGGTGAACTCAGGGACACATTAAATAGAGCATACATTTAAAAATAAGTACCACCTGAAATTTCCAATGTGTCATCTCCACAAAGAGTACGATGATGTATATTTGTTGTACTTACTGCAAAGTTTCCTATTGCTTTACCAAGTCCTCATTATTGGATTTGAGAGTCCGCAGTGCAGCTTATTATGAATAGGTAAGATTTGGTAAAAGTACTCTTTAAAGAGGATACTTGACAGGTCCAGAGTTGTAGGATTTAAATCGACGAATAATAAAAATAAGCCCCAACCCACCCAACAATGAAACAACCTGGACTTCTGTTTGGGAGCCTAAGACCATGCTGTACTTCTGGAAAACAGAACCAATCATCCAGAAAGATTAGCAGAGCTGTGAATTGAGACGGAGACTATTATTTACAGGAATTATTTCACCAATTTCCAAAATCCGAAGATGTGATTTAATTGTGAACCCCGCAGCCTTCTCTTGTTAAAAAAGAAATCTGCTACTAATCTGCTTACAGAGTAAATATTCAATGAAATGGACCTAAAATTCCATTATGTATTGATTATTCTCAGAGTTAAGTAATAAAAGAGAAAACGTTATCGTGTAAGTATTACCTTTTCTGGGAAAACAGAAACTGCTTCACCATGCATTCTAGCCCTCACGGAAGTTAAAACATGCAACAAACACAATTTTTCTTCTCTAAACAGAATGTCTGTAATAGAACTGACAAGAATTTAGGAAAAATTAGCTAAGATATTTTGGCATCAAGACAAAGTCCAGAGCAAATGCTCCCACACGTGAGGGAGAAATACGATTAAAATGCCTTAACGCAACAATGTGGAGAACGGGGTAAATATAACATTTTCCCTCCAAGCACTGAAAGGACTTCGCTGCAACAAAACCAAGACCTTCGTGGCCACAATGACTAAGTTGGGCTTCATCCTCCATGGGCCTGCCGAAGCATTCCTCCCTCCCTCCGGTCACCAAGAAGCTCCCCCGTGGCAACAAAGATGGCACTCTTCTTTTTCTTTCAAGATCCCTCTGCAGGATGGGACCTTACTACCCTTTCTCGAATGCTTGCCTTCTTTGCTTTTTGGAGCCCATACGAGTCTCTGATTCTGTCCCGCCTCCTTCCCAGGATCGTCTCCATCCACTTCCAGCTTCAGCTACCCCGGGAGCTATTTTACCTTCAGCCTGGGGACTCTCCCCGGGCCATCCCACCCATTTTCACAGTGACAACTCTCACTCTGTGCGGTAGGCTGCAAATTCCAAACCTCTAGTTGTGACCTTTCCTACAAATCACACACTTGATTCCAACGGCCTCCTTGGTATTTCCCAAGAGGATCTCAAACTCAACGTATTTCAGTCTGAACTTAAGCTTTCCCCCAAACCTACCGTTGCTCCTCCTCGTGATGGGTAATTTCATGGGTCAAGTTGGCCACCAGGGCCCAGAGCAAACGCTGGGTCGGGAGGGGGTTTCGGGATGAGACCTGCGTTTGAATGGGCACACGCGGGAAAGCAGACTGCCCTCTGCGACGCGGCCAGGCCTCGTCCTGCCTGTGAGGCCCTGAATAGAACGAAAGGTGAGAGGAGGATGAATTCACCTCTTTTTCTCTTTGTCGGGCTCAAGCTCATCGCTCGAGCCGGACATCTCATCTCATCTGACCACGGTCTGGGATCTCCGTCAGACATCTCATCTCATCTGACCACGGTCTGGGATCTCCGTCAGACATCTCATCTCATCTGACCACGGTCTGGGATCTCCGTCATTGGCTCCCGGGCCTCTAGACTCTGCATTATTCCGCCAGCTTTGTGGGGCCTCTAGCGTGGGACTTCTCAGCCTCCCTAATCGCATGAGCCAATTCCTCATAACAAATCACCTTCTCCATTATATAATAGAAATCTATAATCCATATTTTATATAGTTATGATCAGTGCAATATATAAACAGATAATATAAAAATTTATATAAACATATAAACCCAGGATATATCTTATATACAAAAAATTACACATGTATGCACACTTATATGTCGTATGTGTGTTATAGATTTATACTAAACACATTAAAGTACATAAGTATTACAAGTTACGTTATATACACACGTACGTGTGTATTTTATGTATAAGTATGTATATTTGTAGACGTCTATTTTATATACACACGTGTATATGTTCCTCCTACCAGTCTGCTTCTCTGGAGAACCCTAACACACCCTTCCTTCTCTAACTCGTTTACAGGCATCACCCTCCAGCCCTGCGCCCAAGCCCGGTGTCTGGGAGTCCTCTCCGCGCCTCGTTCCCTCCCATCCCTTCCCCATCCCCGCTACGTCCCACCAACCGGATGTCCGGTTCAGCACGCAGAAGGTGCTTTACCTCTACTATCTAGCAAGGTAGGCTTATTTTTTCCTTTGGGCAGCAATGACGCTATTTTGTAGTTTAATAAACACTGAGCGAGCGTAATGGTTTAAATAACTCTGTTTTGTGCAGAGTACTGAGATTCTGAGGTCTAGAAACTTCTCCCTAGGAGTAAACGGACAGCCCACTCTCACAGGTCTTTTCACACTGTGTCAGATGTCCCTTGGAAAATGACTCCCCCACGGTCTCTCCTTACAAACAGTGCGGCAAAATGAAGTAAGACCAACCTGTGGCCAAACTCTGGCCCTACCACTTACGAACCTGGGCAAGTCACAGCTCCTCAAACTCTCTGCATTTCCTCACCTTTAATTTGGGGGTGAGAGAGAGCTATCTCCTGGGGTTGTTGTAAATGTGGCAGAATTTACTGTAAGGTTTCAACTAGTGTATTAGTTGTATTATTTTCCCATCTCCCTTCCTATTTTTCAACCCCTTTCCACCTGGGATGCTAGACATTGGTCGACATCTATCAACCCGTTTCACAGAGAAAGCAACAAGAGGACAAAACAACCCAATTTTTGCCTTTTCTGTTTCGAAAGTCAAGATCCTTCCATAAACAGGTCTGGCTAGAACCAGGTGTATCTCCCTCCTCTCTTGCCCAGATACCTGAAAGGAGCAGGAAGGAACAAGAAGGAACACCAAAAGGACACACACCAGTGTGGGTCTCTGAGGACAGACCTTACCCTTAGGCAGAGCTCAGGGATGAGAATACCAGAACTTTGAGCTGGGTCTAGGGATGCAGACCTTTGTTTCCATCAGAAGCCCCAGGGGACACAGAGTGTCCCAGAGCACCAGGGGACAGAGAGAGAAGACTACTAGAAGTGGCTGCTTGGGGACGGGAGAGCCACAGAGAATTTCCTAGAGCTCCCAGAGGGAATGGGAGAAGGCCGCCTTCCCCATGTGCTTGAGGATGGAATTAGTGGAGACGCAGCTGGCAGTTCTGAAAAGGCTTTGCTGTGCGAGAGCAGCGGACCCTGGCCCGGGCTAGAGGGCCGGGGTTCAGGCGCCATCACAGAGACATCAGCAGACAGCAGGGTAGAGGTAGGACGGTGCCCGGGGACGAGACGAGAACCCCTACATCTCAGTGGATATTCCTGGAAAGACGGCGACGGATGACAGACGTCCTCCCTCACCTCTTGGAAGTTAATCGCATGCCCCACAAATGAGATGCAGCTCCACAGAGAAGGACGGGTGACGTTTAACTGAGAGACTTCAAACTGACCCAGTTTTCCCGGGACCGACTCTTACAAAGTTTCTGCCATCAGGCACACATGGGGATGAGAGGCGAACTCGTTTCTAGAAAACTAAAGAAATTGTAATTCTGGAGCCCCAAAATGGATGACCTAGAAATGCACAGTGGACACCTCATGAAAAATCCTGTGGCCCTTTTCAAGTACTAGATATGGTACAAATAATTAGTAGTTATTGTTACTGGTCTCTTAAGTACGACATACTTAGCTGCGAAGCGGCCCATCTTTCCTTTCTCTCTTGCAGTTTATCTGCTATCACTGGATCCAGGCCCAGGCTGCGGTAAACCCTGAATGCTGTCAGTGACCCGGCAACTGTCTACTGCCATCAAATGTCAATTGTCAGGGCGCCTGGGTGGCTCAGTGCATTAAGCGTCTGACTCCTGATTTTGGCTCAGGTCACGATCTCAGGGTTGTGAGACTGAGCCCTGTGCTGGGCATAGAGCCGGCCGGAGACTGTCTCCCTCTCCCTCTCGTGTGTGCAGTGTCTTTCTAGACTGTAGACGACATCCGATCCCTGCCACAGTCCCGTGGGGCCACAGAGGAGTACTCAGCCCCTTCCCACAGAGGGGAATGTAGGTTCAGACGTGGGCGCTCTGGGAACATCCACCCAGAAGGAGAACTATGATGGTCAGCTTTATGTGTCAATGCAGCTAGTTAGTAGCATCCAGTGACTAATCAAACCCGAGTCTGGGTGCGGCGGTAAAGGTGTTTTGGGGACGTGGCTGACATCTACAATCGGTTACGTTTAAGTAAGGAGATTTCCCTTGATAACGTGGGTGGGGCTTGGCCCAGCTGAAGGCCTTAAGAGCAAAAACAGACGTGTCCCCAGGTAAGGAGAAATTCTGCTTCAAGGTTTGGACATCGACTCCTGCCCGAGTTTGCGGCCTATCGCCTGCTTTACAGTTAGGGATTGTGGGCACGCAGGACTGCATGACATAATTCCTTAAAATAAATCCCTGCGCACTGATCCATCCATCCATCCATCCATCCTAGGGGTTCTGCTTCTCTGACTGACACAAAAAGCCAACGTGTTTCTGTGAGGACAAGGAAGTCTTCCAGGAAACTGACTCTGAAGTAAGAGACCAAGTGTGGAGAAGGGGAAAAACAAGAGGACAGATGTGAGACGTTAAGGAGGTAGAACTGATATGATTTGGCAGTTGGAATGGGTAGGTGGGGGGAGGCAAGAGGAAGGTAAGAAGAATCCAAAGGAACGCCTTTTTCGCCAGCTTAGGAAACTGAGTGTATGCCGATGCCACTCCCTGAACAGGGGACACAGAATGGGTGGTACGCTTGGGGACAGGATGAAATACGTTTCCTACATGGTGCACTTGAGGGGCCTCTGGGACTTTGAAGGGCCAGTGTTCAGAGGGCAGTTTGAAGGGTCTGGAGACACAGAAAGGGAGGGAGGAACTTCCGGGTTAGCCATACAGCCTCCACAGACAATAGCTCAGTGACAAACTGAAGCCATGGGAGGAGATCGGTTGCCACGGAGAGCACGGAGAAGGCCTGATGGCCAAGGGCAGGGGCCCCAAACTCTAACATTTAAGAGGTTTATAAAGAAGACAGAGCGAAGTAGGAGCTGGAAAGAAAAGAGAGAAAACCAAGAGTGGGACACCACAGAATCCAGAAGATGATAATGCTGCCCGAAGAGAAGAGACGGGGCAGAAAGAACATCATGGCACAGTCTCCCCAAAGTGCCCCGAGTGAATGCACACACACGAGGGGATGGGTAATGGGTCTGCTGGAGATACTTCAGAAGTGGGCCTGGGGGTTGTAAAAAATCTCAGGACTTCAGCAAACACGAAACAAAGCTTTGCCCCCCTCTTTAGCAAATAACCACTCCCTCTCTACCCTCTAGGGGGGGAAGCCTCTCAGAGGGGGGAAGGCAGGAAGAGTACAAACAACCACTTTCAGGAATTCTGTCCATACAGGGGAGGAGCAAGATGGCGCGAGCGGGAGGAGGGTCGGGTCGGGGAGGGCTCCTGTGGGAGACCAGCAGACGGAAGCATGTGTGAATGCTGGCAGACGGGAGCCGCAGGATGGGTGACCATGAACCTGGACAGGAGAAGGGAGGGAAGAGGACTTGGAGCGGCAGGAGTCAGAGCCCTGCCATGCGACGAGAGGAAAGGAGGGGAAGACGTTCCTCGGAGAAGCTGGGAAGCGTCGTAGTGGGAAAACGTTGAGGAAGCAGTGTTTGGACACTTGGACATCTGACACGCCTTGAGAGAGGAACCCGGTGGCTTGGGTTTTATTCTGTGTTGTTTTTGCTACAAAGGCCTCAGGACCGTGAGGGAAAATGACAAACTCCACAGCACTATGGCCTTGACCTCTCCTCCAGATGCTAGAAAAACCTCAGAGTGGAGGGGGCAGGAGGAGAAGGGGACCACGTGGAGAAAATACTTGAAAACAAACTTGAATAAACACACACACACCCCAGCAAGAACAGCTGTGTGCGCGCGAGCTTTAGCCAGCATCAAAACAAGGGGCCCAGGTTCAGAAACCTGGCTGGGGCAACTGGTAAAACACAAGAAACTTCTGGAACACAGGCTATTGCTCAGAACCCGCCGAGGGAATGGCCCCAGCGAGAACCTGACAGACGCTGAGCGATGCCGACCGGTGCTGGCAACCCTCGGCGAGCGAGGGACGCCGGCCAGCCCGCAGCCCCCCCCGCTCCCCGGGGCACGGGTGGGTGTGAAAAGCAGCGGCCGCCAGGCCCAGCGAAGCACGCCGCAGCCACGGTCACCACCGAGCTTAAAGCATCTCCCGAATCTTAAAGAGAGGGCTCGTTTCTACAAGGCCGGCCAAGCAGAGTCTCTGAAGAAATCCCACAAGCTGGGAAAGGATTACCAGCCCAGAGTACTTCCAGAAAGGAAGTTTTCAGGATGTTTTGGAGCTGGTCACTTAGGAGCACGTCCCCCATTCTCCGGGAGACTCGTGGAGCCCTTGCCGGCCTGTCTCCCCCTCTAACTTCATCTATACATTTTCAGGTCGAGGACTCATGTGAGCTAGTCTCGTGGGTCTCATTTTTCTTTGCATTCTTCTACCTATTTTTAAACTTCTGTCTCCTCTTTGGTTAATTTTTCAGTGTCTTTGGAGACGCTTCCCCTGGACCTTTCCTTCTACGTATATGCCGGTGAAGAGTCACGTGCACTAAATCAGTAATCTCCCAAACGGGATCCGGAAACCCCTGGGGAAGGACAAAGATTTTTCTGGAGGGGGCAATCAGCATGGAGGATTTCTAAAAGTGGATTACATTTCCAGAACCTTTCTCGATACAAATTCTTCCCTAAAGCTGAGGAGCGTGAGATTGCGCTTGTTCCCCTTTCCTACCCCCACTCCCTACTCTCCCCTCCTGAATCTTAAAGCACACTAACAAGAGTGTAAAAGCCTTTGGGATGCCAAAAAAAAAAAAAAAAGGAATAATTTGAAAATGCATTCCCAAGGGAGATCCCTGAAGCGCAAAGCACAGAAAGCTTTTCTTTATAATAAGGGTATGTATGTCTTAATTATACATATAATGAATATATCATATAAATAAGGGTGTATGTGTCTTATTTTATATTAAATTCACTGCAAGGCCCTTGCTTTTCTGACCTATGTACTTCAGATTTATATCCAGAAGTTCGATTGTTGTTTGAAGACACATGTCGACACTTTTTTTTTTTTTAACTGAAAACCAAAGGGACCACTTTTGATTTGCTTGATTAGTTTTACTATGAGGGCCGGTTCTGCCCCCGTTTGTTTTACGGTGGGCGGATATTTTCCAGACATGAAAATCTGTACCTTCCACATTTTTTAAAAAGTAGACTGCATGCCCAGCCTGGAGCCCAAAGCAGGGCTTGAACTTGAACTCACAATCCTGAGATCGAGATGTGAGCTGAGACCGAGAGTTGGACACTGAACGACCTGAGCCACCCAGGTGCCCTCATAAGTTCAAGGTTTTGCTGAAAATATATTTAAAGCATATACGCAATGTTACAAGTCATAGAAGACTGGAATGTTAAAACCATCCGAAAAGTATCTATAATTGTTGGCCCCAAAATGTGTGAAGGGGTCCGGAGTTCTTCAGCATATATATGGCAGACGGTATTTAGAGCCCATGAGTAATCACTTGTGTTGCTTCTTACTCGAGTTGATACCCAGGCTCGCCGGAAGCACTAATGTGTGAACTGGGAGTTCTTCCCATATTGGAGGCAAACGATGACTCTTCTCTGTCTGGTGCCTTCAACTAATGGTTGCTGAGCCTCTGCTCAGGCACTCTTGGAGGTCTAAATTCGATTGACTGAGCTCCGGCAAAACACTTCCAAGGATTCCATCTCATTCCGTTGATTCAAGAAACATACTCCAGACTTGTGCGAGGACCACCCATCTGCGAGGAGCTGAGCCACCCTTACAACGAGACGTTGGCCATCACTTGCTGTTATTTCTAACAGGTCACAATTATCGCATGTGGTGTGAAACTATACTTGCAATAGGCACCCTTGCCTGATACAATGGCATCGACATTTCTTTTGATTAAAAAAAAAAAAAAAAATCAGTCTACCACAGTCAGCAATCCAGAGGGTGGGGAAACTGTGCCAAACATAAATGGGAACCCACCAACCAGTCAAAAGGAAGGAGAGTCCTAGAAGGGAAATGCCAAGATCGAATGATTTATGGGATTCTGGGTAAGAAATCTTGTTATTACCATAATGAAAGTAATAAACATTCCATAAGAGTTAGGAAATAGGAATTCCAGAGACGTTCCACCAGTGTCTAATATTTACTAAATCGAGAGTCTTCATTCCAACCTAACACACAAATATGCTAGAGTCAAATGTGGCCTTGACCCTTTTAGACCAAGCAGCCTTGGTTGAGAAAAGCTGAGAAAAAGTAGCCAAGTGGCACACAAAGCAAATG
This sequence comes from Nasua narica, assembly GCA_028533885.1. Classification (NCBI taxonomy): domain Eukaryota; kingdom Metazoa; phylum Chordata; class Mammalia; order Carnivora; family Procyonidae; genus Nasua; species Nasua narica. The sequence goes on along the minus strand of CM052802.1, from coordinate 113,631,776 downwards.
GCCCCTTGGTTTGCAAACAGGGATGCAAGCAAACAGATCCTTGCTCTGAGTGAGGGGCCCAACAGATTCCGCTCAGAGCTTTTTCGCAGCCTGCAACAATTCATCTGTCAAAAAAGTGCATGAATGGGAAAAATCCCGCCTCTGAGCCAAGGACTGTGTTGCAAGTGTCTAAGATTTTTGAGAGGGGGCCAAACACGCCTTTACGGATTGTTTTCACTCTCTTGGCTTTGTAGCACCTCATCCCTAAATACTTGGTAAGTGTTTTAGAGGTGTAACTCCATTTCAGACACTGACTCACTTAGGCTCTTCAGAGAAATCCATGCACATTTCTCAACACAGATGGTCTATTTGCATATGTACAACTGGCAGGAGGACAAATAAACACATTTTCCTTTTGCCAAGAGCACTTAGCTATTTGAAGAGTGGATTTCCCGAACTCCTTGCTCCAGTTTCCTCCCTGATGTTGCTTCCCCCTTCCCCTGGACTTCTGCTTCTCCCCAGTATATCAGAAGAGTAGGTGTAGTGGAAAGGAAACTGAACTCCAACTCATCAATCTCGCTCTGTATGGTAGCTTCAGGGGAAAAGACTCATGAGAGAAGGATGTGAAAACCATTATCAGGATTCGAAGATGATTCGTGGATCTTAATTATTCCTGTTCTTCCCGTTTGGGAAGGTCAGGGATGATTAACAGCTGGCTGCTGGTAAAGTTCGACGTGGGACAGATGGTCACATTGGTGGACCCTCAAGGGAGTCCCTCCCCTTGACCCCGGACCTGGGTCACCTGCCTGGAGTTTTTAACCTGACACTCTGAGTGAGCATTATCAACTATAAATCCCTGCTTCCCACTCGACTTTCTGGGTTGTCTCAGGAAACGCTGGGTAGGGCAGGCTCGTCACTGGGGGCTGTCTAGTCGAGGCTGATTGAATCTACAGTTTTGATACCCATACACAAAATTACTTCTAACTCACAAAACAGCAACCTGCTAAATCAATGACCTGCCTAACTAAAGGTAACAGCTGCTGGTCAGGAGAATGTCATGGCATGGCACACGAGGGTCTTTACTAAGGACGCATTGCCAAGGATGTGAGCTGAAAGGTTTCTGGGGAGATTTTATTTAAAAATAATAATAATAATAATAATAAAAGCAGGGGGGGAGGGGAGGAGGAAAAACAGACTAAAGAAGGGAGAAGCAGCTGTTTGGAAATAAACTGTAAAACATCTGCAGCACACGACCAGAATTCTCTAAGTATGAGCATGAACTTTTAAAGAGACCTCAGCTTTCAGAAACAACACCCGAACTGCACGGCAACCAACTGCACACCAAAAGCAACCAATCCTTTGAAGTGTGCCTGGCAGGAAGGAAGAAAGGTGCACGGAGATGTGCTCGCACGCGGTAGAGTCCCTTTTTCCCGGCAACCACTTGCTGCATCAGGAGGCACAACTCAGAGAAAACTCAACTCTAGGGCAGTGCCATCTTATTGTGGGTGGAGTCTGAAGAACCAAACGCACAGGGACCTGCTCTCCCACCACTGGGAAGCCTGCACTTCTGCTTCCCGCATCTTCAGGGCTCTTTGGGGCTACGGTAGTCGCCAAAAGAGCAAGCGCACTTTCTGCATGGTTTCTCTGGCTTCATTTGCATCACTGCAATAGAATTCAGAATTTTTTTTTTTTTCAAATCAAGGTTCAAGGGTCTAAGTAGCTCCATTTATTTTTCAGTAACTAAGTTACCAGAAACTTGTAGCGTGGCTGTATTTATTTTCTGAAGAAGGCTCCAAGTTGGCAAAAAGGGTCCTTGGAAGGACACATTTCTTCACGTTCTCTTGATCTCAGTGTGTGGAGATTCGCTTAACAGCTGTTTTATGTACAAGTGTTTTTTCAGCCACGTCCTCCCCCTCCATAAACAGACTTTTTTCAGGCAAAAGAAGTCTGCGAGACACAACAAAATTCTGGGCTGCTCTTTGTGCTTCTTCCAGCAGCAGACGCAGTAAGAGTTTAAGATGATCGTCATGTCGCATGCCTCCAATTTATTCCTTTAATAGTTGAAGATGAGATGCACTGAAAACAAAAGATACTCCTTCTCCTGTGTCAGCTAAGGGAGGCCTTTCCAGGCTCAGCATCACTCAAAAGGCAATCGTGACATAAAATCAGAAGAAACACCAATTTTACTAAGTGTTTGACAATTCTGAATTTCAAACCGGAAGCAACCTTTTTCTCATTTACCAGGGAGACTAGTAACCAGGAGTCAGAGTTGTGACACATAAAAAGAAATGAAGAGAAACAAGTAAACTAACAGTCTTAGAGATATGTATATGTGTGTGTGTGTGTGTGTGTGTGTGTATGTGTGTGTGTGTGTATGTGTATATATATATATATATATATTTTTTTTTTTAAATTACCAAAATAATTCCTTGCATTTTTTAGATGTCATTTATTTGAAGAGTGCCAAATTCAGTAAATCCAGGCTTCTCTCCTTCGGCAGCATTGGGAGTGGGAGACAAGCACTGTTTTTGTAAGTACTGGAAATGGACCATCACAGAAAGCTATCTGGTATACCATCACACTCGAGCCTCCAGTCTTCCTCTAGCTGCCTAGAACAGGTGTCTAGGGAGGAAATCCGTTCTCCCTGGAATTCATCTCAACTTTGTCTCCATGATGACTCTTCTTGGTTCTCCAGTAAAGTATTAGCTATCCCTTGCTAAGTAGGTGGCAGGTGGTCCTAGGGACTTCCCCTTCCAGGACTGCAAAGTTAACCTCAGACTGTGAGAAACACAAACTCTCCTTCCCTTCCTCAATACTCCAGAGCCCAGAGAAGGAGGAAGGGGCTGTGGGACCGGCAGTCCAAGGTAGGAAGCAGCCCACTCTGTGGGGACGACTGCTCCCTCCTTCCCTCAGCTGCTTCTATAAGCTCAGGGTTAGCATCCTACTGAGAAGTAAGAGGATTCCTTACACTTCTTCCAAGATCAACTTCCTACACTTCCTTCTCTTTTGTGTTTGATCTTCCGCCATGCTTGTGTCAAATACGATCATCTCAAGTTCAAAGAATTTTGTAAGAAAAAGTGAATTTTGCCAAACATGTTAATTAAAAAAAAAAACCCAGAAACTATAGAGAAAATATTTGCATTGAGGCATGATGAATGTAAAAAAAAAAAAAAAAAAAATTTGTCCTGACACAGAATAGCTTTATTTCGTAACACTTGTGATAACAATCTGACCACTTTATGATCACATGATTTGAACATACAGATCTGTATCTGTCAGGTTATACTTGAAGACAGCCAATTAATTTGTTTTAAAATAAACTGTCACTAAAGATTACTGGCTTTCGCATTTCTTAAAAATTAAGATGAATTTACATCTTAAAAAAATAAGATGAATTTTACGATTCTTATGAATTGCACCTAAGAGAGGATACAAGAGGATGAGTCACACATTTGATGATGAAATGCAACGTGTCGATAATCACAAAAGGAAACTGAAGAAGGAAAGACCGCTTTAGGTTTCTCTGTGCAACACAGAATGTGAAGGTTAGCTCTAACGGCATCTCCAATTTTTAAATATATAAAATGATTGACCCAAATTGCTAAAGGGTGTTCGTGTCCGCTTACCAGATAATTAAAAAAATACTGAGTTTTAAAAAAGACTAGAAAGACTAAAAATCGAAAGGAACCGTTTTTCCGTGTAAAAGAAATAAACGGCAAAGAGAAGTCAAATGAAACCTGGAACTTTTCAGACCAGAAAGATGGAGCCTTAAAAAGAATCCAATAAAAATATACAACAGCACAGAGGATGGGCACATAAGCTGTTTTGAGAACTTCACGTGTTATCTCGTTTAATTTTCACAATCATCTCATGAGAAAGGTATTTTCATTCCCGATGCGCAGTCATCTGCTCTTTCCTGGAGTGTCAACCACACCCTCTCAACCAGATCCTTCCCCGGGATGATTTAAAACATCAGAATCCCTGCCCAGCACAGCCTCACGCACACACTCCCATCCTCTCCAGTGCACACCTAGTCTCTCTTCCCCTTCGCAAGCCTGATTACATGAGAGTTGTCTCCGCTCTAGCTGTGCCTTTCCTAACCTCTTCTTACCTCTGCCCATCCCAAATTGACTCCTGCCATGATCTCTCCATCAAGGCAATCTCAGTAGTCAGTGACCTGCACGTTGGAAAGTTCAAGGGATTCAATTTTAAGTTCTCGTATTGATCTCTTAGCAATATTGGAACCTGTCACCCCCTCCTCTGTTGATACACCCTCTTCTCAGTGCTCCTGGTTTCCCTCCTACCTCCCTGGCTGCTCCTACACAGCTGCTTTTGTAGGTCCCATCCTGGACCCTCTTCTGTCCCGTCAGAGGACCCTTCCCTGCGCGAGGGCCTCAGTGCCCACTGACTCAGTCACCTTGCATCACTCATGGCACCAGGTTCTAGCCCCACTCCCCTTCTCCTTCAGACTTCAGATCTCTAGAAACCACTGAGTTCTCCACAATTTCTCCTGGAGAACCAAAAGACCCCTCAAAACCCAACATGATCACGACCCAACATGATCTACTCCCCCACCAACCCAGTGTTGTGGATTTCCCTGTCGCCATGAACGACACTCCCTCCGTCCAGGTCTGCAAGCTAGGAACCTGTGCCTCACCCTCCAGGCCCCCCTCCCTCCTTCCCTTCCGCTCACTCCTTCGTGTCTCATCTATGGCCGGATCCTACACGTTTACCTCCCCAATCTCTCAAATCCACCCACCCCTCTCCATGTCCTCTATCATTCAGGCCACCGCTTCTCAACCCAGCTGCCAAAACTGCTCCCTCAGTGGGCTCCCCATCCGTTCCACCCCCTCCCTTCCGTCTGTTCTCTGCACCAAACCGCGGTGATCTTTTCTCAAATGCATATTTGACCAAGTCGGCCCCCCACCACCAGTCACTCAGAACCTTTCCCACTGCGCTTGCGAGAAAGGTTCAAGTCCCAGATGCAGCCTGTAAGGCCTTTCGGTTCTTCCAAAGAGCCACACGCCCTACCGACACGGCCTCTGGCCGAGCACCATGTATTCGAGGAGAGCGTCCCAGACTTCCCAGTCTTGCTTAATGGCTTTCACTCCTCTGGAAGCACTTCACCTCGGTTATCATTATACTCAGTACTAAAATGACTTGGTTGATACTTTTGTCATCTTTTTTTTTAATTTAATTGCACCTCCACGCACAGTTCTAAGCATTCGACGCACAGTTGTTAAACGGGCAGATGAATGAAGGCCAGACCCCTTTAAATAACTCAGCAGGTGAGCCAAGTCTGGTTCAGAGGCAAACCTATCAAATGCTAAAGGTCACCACTCTATAAAGGTCATCCGCTCTACGCCACCGTGCCTCCCTCAGCCAGTGCTCACTGTGGGCCTGTTGAGCCTGAATCCATGCAAATACCTTAAAAATGGGCTAACTCGCAGACTCTTGGTCCACATCCCTAAGGGGCGGGCCCTGCAGGTGGCAGAGAGAGGAACACGACAGGTATGAAGGCAGGTGGCTGGGGGCACTTACCGGCTATGCGAACTGCAGCACGGGACTCCTTCTGTGCCCCAGTTTCCTCCTCTGTGAAGTAGTAGTGAGAATAACTAATACAGGACTCCGGCGAGGATTAAATAGAATGCAAACAGTCTCTCGACTACTGAATGCTCGGCATTCAACGAGAAGGGGCCAGAGGCAGCAGTGGAAAGGAGCTTCAATGACAACGTGAGGGCAAATAAAGACAGTCACAGAGGGCATTAAACTGTTTGGATTAGAAAGTCGCTAAGAGGTGCCGGTGAACACACACGGTCTCACATTTAACGAATACCCATGGATCGCTTACTAGGCAGAAGCTATTTGGGATATAAAAGAAGGATTTAGATTAATGCAAGGATGAAGGAAAACTAAGAGGGTGAAGGGTCTTACTCTTTAAAAGGAATTAAAAAGGCCATCGCCGTGGGTGGGCCGTCTGGTCCCAGCAACACGCGCCAGGAGATGTGAAGTTAATTCGGTCACAGAAACTCAAGGGTGAGGACATCTCGATTCCCCAGAATAGATCAGAACAAATTAGTACTACAGTTAAGTAGAAGCAGCACAGAAATAAATTACTGGGTGTGTGCACTATCTAGACTCTACTTAATACAAGCACACTGAGCCACATACAGCCTATGAAGCAAGGTAGGATGAGGTGAACAAGAGCAGCAGACTGGCTTCCAGAAGGCAGCCTGTGGTTTCAGGGCGGAAAGACCATAGGCACCCAAACACGCTCACTAGATGCCACAAAAAGACACAGCGAGCACCAAGGAGCTACCAGAAAAGGCTGTTTTCTCAATCCCTTCTTGACCTCAGATGGCATCTCTTTGCTATTGAAGCGTCCTTCTCCCACTTTGGTGTCCCCATCTCTAAAAGGGGGGAGGATGAAGTGAAGTCCTGCAGCTGGGAACCCTGTGGAGAGCAGGGAGCTCTGCGGAAGAGTAATGACGTCTTTGTTATCGTTGTTAGTAAGTTATTGTTAGTAAGTTACGCTACTTGCAAATTGAAAGCTCCTTAGAGATGCAACCTGGCCAGGTGAGGCGCGGAGGCAGTAACCTGAGCTTCCCCTAGAGGGCAGCACGGCAGGAACCTGGCACTGTAGCCACTGCCCCAGAGCGGCATCATCAGGTTGCTGGGAGCCCACCACAAACACCCGCAGGGCTGTAACCTGGGTCCTCGGGCAAGCGCTCGGGTCCTCCTGCTCGCTCCACAGGGAGACCCACAGGGATCCAGAAACTGCCAAGACAGTCCACCCACCAGCCCCCGGGTCAGGATTTACTGCTCCCCAAGAAGCATAGCTGTATGGCACGTCTAACTGGTACACGAAAATCGGAAATATCTGAATGCCTACACGTCTGATGCACTGGCCCATGAGCTTGGGAGAGAACTCGACAGTCAGACAGTACCTGCCCTCAGAATGTTTATCATCCTGTTGCAGAAACAAGACCCAAAGACGGTCCACGAGGCGAGATGACTGCACACCAAATGAGCATGGGAGCTGCCGGAACTGAGAGAGAGTGCCCCCCTGGAGGGCACGGGATCGAGGCCGAATGGCATAAGGAGGAAGAGTTCCACCATCCCAGACTCAAAACCAAGCTCTGCTCCTGACTCCGTGAGTCTGGGAAGTGGCTTCAGAGAACGGGACACCAGGCAAACAGTGGGGGGTTAAACTGAAATCCTCTCAAGCTCTTCCCTAGCTCTAAAAACCTAAGACGCTAGGCGTCAGGTCCGACTTCTCTACTTCTTACAAGGGCTTGCCGTTACTCATTCTGAGAAACGTACCAGTGTACGGTCACAGGAACAGTGTCTAGGAAGCAGCTCCCTTCTGCTCGTTCTGAGGGAGGCAGAAACGTCTAGGTTTGGAGTCAGACACCCCTGACTGCTTACTGACCTCTGCCATTGCTGGCTATGCCACTCCCAGCCAGGCGCCAAGAAAGCCTCAGTCTCCTTATCTCTAAAATGGGGATGACCTCAGCTATGCCAAGGGTTGTCATGGAATGGAAATCGAATCAGACGGAACTTCTCAATAGCAGGGTACAATGTTGGGTGCATTATACTCAAGATGCGCTGGCTGTTACTAACGTTTCTGTTTTGTGGTTACATTTCCCTATAATGTGCTTTTGTCCCGCAGACCCCCGCCGCCCCCCCCCCGGCTTTGAGAGGAGGGCACCTAAAAGATAAGACGCGTCTCCTGTAACACACCTCTGCCCACAAAGTTTTCTACTGCGCTCTGAAGGTCGGTTGACAGTCAGTCAACAGTTATTGGAAAGGATTTCCAAATGGCACAGTGGCTGACGCCACGGAGGTGCACCCCTGATAGGCGCGCGTAACCAGACTTCTGAATCGACAGGTAATGTTCCTTGTAGAAAAGTTACTAGCGCTCATTTGGGGAAGGAGGAAAAACTGAAGGCAGTGCTATCACTACCACGCAGGAAGCCAAACAAAACGCTCCGTATACAGAAGTGTCTCGGGCTGTGGGCTGTCACTGACCAGGGCTGGTGGGCTTGAGGTCACTGTGGTCCCGCCAAGCAAGCAACCTCCAAGAAAGGTCGCGCCCCGAGCGGTTCTAGCTCTAAATAAAAAGGTATGTTTGCACAGAGTACTAATTTGGTAGTTCTCATGTGTTTACTAGGGTTTTATGCTTTACTTTCAGCTTTCTCTCCCATTTATTAAAAATAGTAATAATGATTCCAGAAAGATAGCATCTTCATTAGGTTTCTGTGTTGGTTTTGTTTTAATATTGGCCGAAGGTCCTCCGTCTCTTCCCACCTTCTCTCTCCCACCTAACCCTTCCCAAATCTGCAAATGCCAGAAGTCTTCTAAGAAACAAGGCACTTCCTGGGTCCCTGGGTGGCTCAGCCAGTTAAGCGACTGCCTTTGGCTCTGGTTATAATCCCAGGGTCCTGAGATCAAGTCCCAGCATCAGGCTCCCTGTTCTTCAGGGAGTCTCCTTCTCTCTCTGCTTTCTGCTCCCCCTGCTTGTGCTCTCTGTCAAATAAATAAAATCTTTAGGAAAGAAAAAGAAAAAGAAACAAGGCACTTCCTATTTATGCAACTGGCGTCAGGGTTCTGTGTTCCGGTACAGGCACTGGAGCAAGACAGGGGCATTCCCTGTGACCCAGAGTCACTCCGGGGGAGCTCTAACGTGCTTTAAAGAACACACTTTTAAGGCCAGTATTCGCGTGTTACTTGTGTAATTTTAAAAACCCACCATGTGTAAAACCGTGTCCAGTCCACTCTCTCCTAACTTGTTGGCTGCCTAGTTGAAAGACTCATGCACAGGTGTGTGCGCATCCCTGTGCAGTGCTCGTGCAGGTTATGTATTAATGGGCTGAAGTTCAAGGGCACCCAGGGGCCACCCGCCAGCACCCACAGCGGATCAGGCCAACCCGGCCAGCACTTCTGTCCTTCCTCCACATTGCCACATACCCTGACCCAGAAGATGCCTGCCCATTCTGAGGACAACTTTCTCGGGTGTGAGACACCCTTTCTCGATCAGGGGCATAGGAAATGCTCCCATTCCCTGCTGGAACCCTCAGGGGAGTCCGTCATTGAGAAAGCTATGAAGCCATTCCTGGCTCCACAGCATAAAGGGGTTCTGGTTGTGACCACCCCCTATTGTGGTAACATAGGTGTCTAACCTTTTAAGAAAAACTCTGAAACTAGGTATTGAAGTTGTGACCAGATTAAAACCCCAAAGAGTTGATTATCACCTTACTATGTATCTTCTTCATATATGTGACATATATATTACTTGATATACAATATATATGCTATAGTTTATATAGTTTATAGCTTATATTATATTATATTAATATTATATTATATTATATTATATTATATATATATTTCTCTTTCTCTTCACTCCATCATAAGGTAACGAGGATATAGCCTTGAGGGGCTTCCCATACCAATAAAAACAATAATATAAACTACATTAACTATACTGTACTTACACTCTATTCGTTTGACAACAACCAACGGTGAAATTGGGGAATGAAAAATAACAAATTTGGAGGAACAGACCACCCTGAGGAAACAGCCCTACTGAGTCAATGTCTGGCCCTGAGGTTCTTCCTCCTGAAAGTCTGGGAATGGACAAGGAGATTCACTGGCTAACCAAAAAAGAAGAGGCTCTTCAGGAACCATCATTTTTTCTGGACTCGAGATAGCAGATTATACATGGAAAGTAGAATACCAAGCCTTATGTTACTTTCTCTGTGAATTTCTACATTATATCAAAGTTTCTATAAAAGTCTCTTTTAAATGTTCTGTCCAGTTCCAGATACTTAAGGCTCTTGGGCCAAAGTGGGAAGAAAAAAAAAAAAAAAAGCATTGTAAGAAGTTCTGTCAATGTCTTCATATATAACTTAGGCAACTATCTCAATGACTAAATTTCTTATTTCAGCTCTGAATTTTGTTTAATCAAGTTGGGAACCACTCCTCAAAATTATTTATTCCTGCCCTTGGTTATGTAACAAATTAGGGGCATTGATTGATGTTTTAATATTTTTAAAGCTAAAGAAAAATATAGGCAGTTTCATATTTGAAGTGCTATCTCATCTTAATGTGAAGAGAAAGAGTGGAAAGTAAGTTACTAAAAAAATGCATACTTTCTTAAGAGCTAAGGGAGAATGATGCCTTCTTTGCTGCCCCAAATGTTTAGTTTTAGAATCATGGAAGAGAGATTTACCAATACTGAGCCACTGGAGTTGATAAAGAATATTGGCAAATTTATCTCCAATAATAATAATAATAAGCTAATTAACCTGGAGCACCAAGCAGAGAAAGTCGGCTGGATTGGGAAGCCAAGAAGTGGGAAGGTGACAGAATCAGAGATCTGACCTTGCCTCACTCTTATGGGGACATAAGCCCCAGGTCCCTTGACTCTGCCACAAGTGAGCAGTTTCATAGGCTAAATGGCTCATCTTCCTGGAGAGTCAATCGCATTATCAAGATACAATTTAAAACATCATTTTACACTAAAAATAAACAAGATGTATTGTGGACAGAAAGCAAAACTTGCACAATTTCCTGAGAGAATGCAAGAAATTTGAAAAAAATCACAGGCTCTTGGTGCTGACTGTGGCTGCTTTTCCAGATCTTTCTGGAATACAAACTGGGTCTCTACAGTTATTAAAGTTGCTGCAGCAGCTACATGATTCTCAAAATTTCCCACCAATTTCATGCTTGGAGCAGAGGAGAGATGAATTTTATGATGCAGATATCTCCAGCTTCTTAGCTAAGTCCACAGTTTAACATTTCATGCCTTATCTTAAGCATTCATGTGAATTTCCAGTATGCTCTACGATATAGCTGTGTTTATTCTGATAAAGAATTAATGTTTTAAGGTCTTTATCACTGAGGGTCTGGGGAAATATGCCGTGTTGATCCCTTATACCTTAGGAAACCTCCAAGGATACATTCTCCTATTGCTCTTTCTGTAGTAGGCAGAAAACTCTGGATTAGATGTAGGCTCTATTTCAGTTCCTTACCCTAGCCATCTGTGGGACCTTATGTCAATCACTACCTCTTTGGACTACCTATGTTCCACGATGGTTTACTTGATGTGTTTACTTAATTGGACCATGGGTTGCTGAGATAGTTGGTCAACCTTATTCCAGGTGTTTCTGAAAGAATTCTGGGATGAGGTAAACATTTAAATTGGTAGACTGAGTACCCTCCCTAACGTGGGTGGGCCTCATCTAACAGTTGAAGACCTGAATAGAAAAAGGCTGACCCTTCCTGGAGTAAGGGAGAATTCTCCTGCCTGATGCCTTCAAAATGGAACATCAGGGGCACCTGGGTGGCTCAGTCAATTAAGTATCTGCCTTTGGTCATGATCCCAGGGTTTTGGGATAGACTCAAGTGCCCAACTCCCTGCTCAGTGGGGAATCTGCTTCTCCTCCTCCCTCTGCCCCACCCCCCTTACTCTCTTGCATGCACTTACTCTCACAAATAAATAAAATCTTAAAAAAAACAATGGAACATCAGTTCTTCCTGCCTGATCAACACTGGCTCTTCCTATTTCTATAGCAACTTCCAGCCTTTGGACTTAAATTGGGACACTGGCTCCATAGATGTTGGACTTGCCAGCCTCCATAACGGCACGAGCCAACTCCTTATAATAAATCCCTTTCTATACACACACACACACACACACACACACACCCCCTATTGGCTCTCTAGACAACCCTGACTAGGGTTGTCTCCACCATTCCAAAATATTATAATTGGAATTACATATTCGATGTTTCTCACTGACTCTCTCCCCCACCCAAATTCTAAGAGTAATTGGACACACTTGGCTCCTTCCTTCCTTCTAGTTTTTGTAGTCCTAGAGCTAGTGTCCCTGGGAGGCCCGGGAGGCAGCGGGGGTGGGGCTCAATTTAAAAAAATAAAGAAAAATACTACATGTTTTAGAATTTCATAATGCAGTTTAGTGTGAGAAGAAGACTAAGTCTTGGAGTAAAAGAATCTTTTAAACTGTTTGGAATCCTTTTTTTAAAAAGAAAATATAGAGGCGCCTGGGTGGTGCGGTCGGTTGAGCATCTGACTGGTTTTGGCTCAAGTCGCGATCTCAGGGTCGTAAGATCAAGCCCCGTATTGGGCTCTGTGCTGGGCGTGGAGCCTGCTTGAGATTTTTCTCTCTGTCTCTGCCCCTCCCTGCCACATGCTCACTCTCTCTACAATAAATGAATAAATCTTAAAAAAAAAAAAAATACGTCTGTTAACACTGCCACAATAGCTCTTCCACACGTTTTTAAAAATAGCAAATTGGAAAAACAGCTCAGGTCCCGTACACTGGTGTCTCTCTCCACCTGCCATCCTGCTAACGCAGACACTAGGTGACTCAGTCGTGGTTCACCTAGGTGGTCATAAGGAGGAAGTATATGGCTCAACTCTTACTGAGAACACTGGTATGAACTTGGCATCCTCTAATTATTCCTGGCACCCCTCTTTGGTACTATAGCAGCAATGCTTAACTTACTCCTCCTTAATTCAATTCCCTCCAGCCGCCCTTTGTTTTCAATTAAATCTAAACTCACCTAAAGGATCCAGGATAATTTATCCTTGACCCCCCTCCCCTCCATTAGGATATGCCTGCTGGTCAGAGCTGGTATTTATCCTCTACGTCAATGGGGCTTTGTCCATCCCTTATGACCTAGACAGTGCCTAAGTACATAAAAAGCACATATGACTTCACTCATATGTGGAATTTAAGCAACAAAATGAACAAAGGAAAAAAGACACACCACACACACACACACACACACACACACACACACACCAGACTTTTAACTCTAGACCAGAAAAGAGGTGGGTAGGATGGGCGAAATAGGTGATGGGGATGGATTAAGGTCATTTATCTTGATGAGCACTGAGTAACATGTAGAATTATCAAAGCACTACGTTGTACCCCTGAAACTAACAGAACACTGTGAACTATACTGGAATTTTAAAAATAAGAATTTAAAATAATGGCCAAGAAGCAAATGCAAGGAAACATTAGCAACAGGTATTTTTAAAATTAACATATAATGTATTATTCGTTCCAGGGATACAGGTCTGTGATTCGTCAATCTTACACAATTCACAGCACTCACCGCAACACCTACCTTCCCCAATGTCCATCCCCCAGCCCCCCAGCCCTCCCACCCCTCTCCCCTCCAGCAACCCTCAGTTTGTTTCCTGAGATTAAGAGTCTCTTATGGTTTGTCTCCCTCTCGGGCTCCGTCTTGTTTCATATTTCCCTCCCTTCCCCTGTGATCCTCTGTCTTGTTTCTGAAATTCCTCATATCAGTGAGATCATATGATTGTCTTCCTCTGGCTTATTTTGCTTAGCATAATACCCTGTAGTTCCATCCACGTGGAGCAACAGGTAATTTTTAAAAGAACCTAATAAATATCTGTAGAATATGTTAATGAATGAATAAAAGTACAAAGCGGCACTCGAACGCCTGGAAATTCCCTCCGGTGTATGAACTGCACTCCGACTCAGCCTCGGTTCCCAAGAAGGAATGACAGCCTCCTAGGATCTGCGGAGCGCACAGAGGAAGGCGGTGCTGTATCCTGGGAGGGCGACCTGAGGTCCATCGGAACACCTCTAAGGGAGGCCTCTCCTCACCAGAGTCAGGGATGGGGGCCTCAGAGCAATGTGAACTCGGCGGGACCAGGGGCGCGTCCCACCTGCCCTGGGCAATGCATCTGCCCTCAGCTGTCCCAGAATCAGTTGGGCAACCAAGCCATTGGGGGCGTGGGGGGGACGGAAGCCACTTGGGCCAGGAATAAGTTACAGATTGAAACCCCGGCAGCCAGGACCCCAGAATCACCCATCCCATTGCTAGCACCGTACAAACGAGAAAACCAAGGCCAGGAGTTGTTAAATAACTCACTGAAAGTTGCAGATCTCGGAGCCAGGAGTTAAATCCAGCTCTTCTGGTCCCCGGTCCACTATGTTCCCTCCACCGCCACCCTGCTCGGGCCTTGCTCGAAGCCTTAAACCTATCATGAAAGCCTTTAACACACATGTTTTGACATTCTTGGGAACGTTCTGCTTCTATTCTTTCGAGCTGCTGGCGCAGCCGGGGCCCAACGGCGGCAGAAGCCGTGTGCGCGCTGCGCGACCGCAGCCCCGCGAGGGGACGGACCCTTCCAGTCCTGCTGCAGTTCGCCATCGCCACGAGGCCATCAGAGCCACCGCTGCTCCGTGGTAACGGCAGCACCTCGCTGGCCCGGGGCTGTGTATTCAATCACCACAGAAGCACGTCGTTCCAAAGAGCGGTGCCACCAGTGGGGTGTCGGGGAGGCCACGGAGCAGGGACGGGGCGTCCCGGGGGGAGGCCTGGCCTCGCTACTTCTGCGCGCTCATCACACAAGCCTACCCCCCAACTCGGCAAGATGCCAAACCCCCAGGTTCCTTAGACAGATTGCCTTTCTTTTCCTACTACTTTGGAAATGTTTTGCTTTCGGTTGGAGAGATGGGAAAGGAAGATCGAGGCTTTGGGTTCCGCTGCGGCAAAACATGCACACGATGCTACGAACTCTTTCATCCAATCAGCTCGGACCACGGGACAGATCGGACCGCAAGCTCCTGTGAAAAGTCTATGCTTATTTCAAAGTCAAAAGTTAAAAAATAAGATTTAAAAAAAAATTAAGACAGGAAGAAAGAAGGGGAGGAGGGAAGGTGGAAATCGGCCTCTGAGACCCCCCCCCCCCCACCAGGCCTTGCTTGCTTTGCAGTCCAAGCAGGGAGAACACTGGGGTCCCGCCCTGCGGAGACTCGTCCAAAGGCAGGGACTTGTCCACACAGCCCGGGGGCTGCTGCAGGTCAAACGAACCTAAGCAGCAACTTGAAACACAAAGAATCTTAACTCAGGCAAGTAGGGGCTTATAAAATCGTTGAGGACCTTGAGGCGCAAGCCCTGGGCTGGGCCTCTAAGAATGAGGCGTAGAATAACCTAGAATAACACCCCAGAACTGGCCTGCCAGGAAGCGGTGAGCAGCATAGTCAGAAAGCCAGGGCTACAGACAAAGGTCTGATATCTAAGATCTATAAAGAACTCCTCAAACT
>CM052802.1:113601063-113616182 GCA_028533885.1 Nasua narica | reverse complement strand
CGGAGAGAGGCAATTATCTTGTGGTCTCACTTACGTGTGGAGCATAAAGAAAATCATGGAGGGCATCGTGAGAAGGAAGGGAAGGGCGAATGGGGGGAATCGGAGGGGGCGATGAACCAGGAGAGACTGTGGACTCTGAGCAACAAACTGAGGGTTTTGGAGGGGAGGGGGTGGGGGGGTGGGCAAGCCTGGTGGTGGGTATTGAGAAGGGCACGTATTGCATGGAGCACTGGGTGTGGTGTATGAACAATCAATCTTGTAACACTGAAAAATTAAAATAAACATATTTGGGGAGAAAAAAAATCCAGGGCTCAGGGCTGGCTCCGAGACCACATGCTGTCTCAGCTCCTGCACGAGCCCCCGCCCGCCTCCCCTGCCCCTCCAGTCGCACCTCCCCTCCCCCACAGGAAAGAGAAAGCTGCAGGGGCGCACTAGGCTTGTAGGCTCTGCACCACCCAGCAGATGAGGGCCTCAGGCACCTGCCTCTCCCCCTCTCAAGTTGGTTCCAACTTCAATTTCTCCCGCAGGACATCTGACGCGGGAATGAAATCACCCCTGGACGGGGCTGCCCCGGGTCCCCCAGGCTCTGCGGCCCAGCAAGCCACACCAGGAGGAGGACGGAGCAGCACCTCCCACAGCCACCCATTGGAGAAAGCCCTCCCGCCACGGAGCAGATGCCTCAGCAGACTGGGGATGGAGGGCGAGTCCATCTTCGCTCTGAATCACCTCTTCCCAGAGGACCCAGAGCTCAAGCCCGAGCCCTCTTCCGAGTGAGCCAAACCTCCACAAAAACAATATGCCCCAAAGAACAAGTGTCAAAGGAGACAGATGGCCAACGGACACATGGGAAAGTGCTCAGCGTCACCCATCTTCAGGGAAACCAAATCCAAATCCATACTCCCACCTCATTCCTGTGAGAATGGCTATTACGCAGAAAGACAAGAAACGGCAAGTGTTGGCGAGGATGTGGACAAGAGGGAACCCTCATGCCCTGCTGATGGGAACGCAAACTGGTGCAGCCACCGTGCAAAACAGTATGGGGTGCCTCAAAGAAGTTAAAGGTAGAACTACCCTAGGATCCAGAGATCCCACTTCTGGGTGTTTATCTGAAGGAAACAAACACACTAACTCAAAAAAGATAATTGCACCCCCATATCCACTGCACATTACTTACGGTAGTCAAGACATGGAAACAACCTAAGTACCCATCAATGAACAAGTGGATAAAGAAGATTACACACACACACACACACACACACACACACACAGTGGAATATTACTTAGCCACAAAAAGAATGCAATCCTGCCATTTGGAACAACATGGGTGGACCTGGAGGGCATTATGCTAAGTGGAGCTAGTCCGAAAAAGACAAATATTCTATGATCTCACTTATGTGAGGAATCTAAAAACAAGACTGAATTCATAGACACAGAGAACTGGTGGTTGCTAGAGGCGGCAAGGGGTGGAGGGTAGGGAGAGGGGGAAGGGGGCCAACAGGTTAGCACTTCCAGTAATGAGACAGATAAATCCCGGGGATGTGATGCAGAGCAAGGACAGCAGCAGGCACAGAACAGCCTTGCTGGAGTCCCCTGGGACCAAACTCTGGGGAGCCTGCCCGTCACCACCTGCTGCCCCAGAGAAGCCGGACAAGCCGAGCCAGCAGCTTCCCTCGGTTCATTTCTCTGTGCCCAGCTCCCTCCTGGACACTGAGACCTCCCGGGTGTGGCCTTTGAGACTGGGATCCTGCCCTCCTCTCCCCTTCCAGAGATCCCAGGACCTGCTGGGATCACCGAGCCGCCGCGCTGGCTTCCTCCCGCGCCTCCCCCCCACCCCACTGGGTCAGCGGACAGCCGTAACTGGGGGGCAACAAAAGAATCGGGTTGAAATCCTGGCTCGGTCACAGAGAGCCGAGGGGACCTGAGCGAGGTACCGAAACCCACAGAGCTTTCTTTTTCTAACACTCGGTGCAATGAGTCGAGGGCCAGCCAGGGGTGTTGGAAGAATGCTCGACAAGACGCCCGAGGTTGCCCGTTGACCCGGGTGTGCGGGAGTGCTCACATCAGCCCTGGTGCTTGAACCGGGCTGTGCTTGTGCCCATCACTGTCCCCTCATGTCTCCTGCCCGCCCGTGCCCAGGGAGGAGCAGAGCGCACCTGACGGCCGCGGCCCACCTCTCTGGACTCCTTCCTCTGCCTGCCTGCAGCCCCTCCTTCCAGGGCCCCTCCGGAGCCCGGAGGTTTCTCAATCACACTGAGTCATAGCCAAATGTAAGAAAACACTGGAGTCTGCAAAAGATTCCTATTTTTCAGGACTTTGGTGAATCGAGGCTATCCCCAGGCTCACTCACCTACTTGAACGGGAGCCGGCATGTGGAGGACCCCCCAACACCTCACTCCCTCCCCCCCACGGGCCAGAGGGAGCCACCCAAATCCTGGCAGGGACCAGGCGGCATGTGAGACCCCTTGGGCGAAATTCAGGTTCCACCACAAATGGATGTCCACACACCGGCTTGGCTCGAAACTAGCCCGCCCTCGGGCCAGCATGGCTGGAATGACAGCGGTGGTGGTTAAAGACATGACGGCTTCTGGCCCTTTCTTAAGTCCCAAGAAGTCATTACCAACCGGTTAATAGGTCCTTTCCCCAGAATTCCAAGTAGGCTCAGGAAATGGGGCTTTCCCAGGAGAACGAAGGGGGCGGGGAGGGGAGAATCTGTCCCACAACCTTTTGGCCAAACTCGAAGACCAAAGGAGGAAGGCAAACACACGGCCATTCCACATGGTCTCCTCTGGCTGCTTTGGCAAAAAGTCACCTGCATATGCTTAGTGTAACCCTTTGTTCACACTTCTCTTCGTCCCTCTTCCTTTTTAAAGCTTTGGCTTTAGGGGTGCCTGGGTGGCACAGTGGGTTAAAGCCACTGCCTTCAGCTCAGGTCATGATCTCAGGGTCCTGGGATCAAGCCCCACATCGGGCTCTCTGCTCAGTGGAGAGCCTGTCTCCCCCTCTCTCTCTGCCTGCCTCTCTGCCTACTTGTGATCTCTCTCTCTCTCTGTCAAATAAATAAATAAAAATCTTTAAAGCTTTGGCTTTAGGGTGATGCTCTTTTGAACGTCTGCACACGCACATATGGGTCCATGGGAGGGATTTATGGTACACACCCCACATACGCGTGAATAATTTGCACGTTCATTGTGAGCCTATGTTTAAGGACCACGCAGGCCTGTGACAAAGTGTGGTTTCCCCCTCCTTTCCCTGTTCCTGAGCTGGCCTGGAGGGTACCCGCCCCGGGTGACCTCTCCTTTCCTGCTCCTCCCCAGAACCCTGCCCAACCACACTCGCTAGGAAAATGCTTTGTGATGAATGAACATGATTAATAGCAGATGTTCTCTGCTCTGGTCCTTCCCTAATTCCCTGTGGAATACGGGAAGTAATGTGGCTTTGCCCAAAGTGTCATCGGCAACAGTAAAACTGGGCCTACGGGGTTGCATGCATGGGTGTAAGCGGACATGAAAGGCAGAGGAAGGTTTGTGCTGGGGTTTTATGTGCACCCCTTGAGAGCACGAGCGAGTGGAAACCACTGGAATGGTATCAGACATTAGATGGGGAAAATTCTATAAAAACAGAATCTAGGTTCTTCTAAATAGCTTTCTTCTGTCATTTTCCTAACTGGGAACAGCAGATAAGGGCGAGAGTGAGGAATTCCCTCCAAGCATCTGAAAAAAAATGAGAGAGAGAGAAAGAGAGAGAATTGACCTTGGAAAATGAAATTTTAAAAATGAACCCCTAATGAATCCAATTAAGCCACTAGAAAGAGAAAGATTGGTTCCCAGGCTCGCAAGGCATGAGAGTAATCAGATCAAATGTTCTATAAAATACCTAAAGAAAGAATTTAAGAATGTGCTAATCGGGACTGGGCAGAAGGGGTGCCTGTCGCCTGTTGGTCACTGGATCTTAGAAAATGAGGGCGCCCAGAGATTATGACACACAGGTTCTACCCAAGCTGCGTCCAGAGTTAGGGGAGCGCTGCCCCTGGGAATTGGGGAAAGAATCCCGATTTCAGAAGTCTAATTAACTCTTGCATTCGAGTTCCCGCTGTGCCTGAACACATCCCGGTTCTAATTTGACTCATAAGCCTTCCGGGAGAGAACACAGCGGCAGGAGGACACAAGTGCTTAGTCCCCGGCACTTATCCTCACCGTAAATCAGTAAGCTGGCATCCCCGTGTGAAATTTGCCTGGCTCCCGCCCACCTACCGGGAGACGATGCTCCACTGTCTGTCTGCATTCGTTTGGCCCTCCCAGGGGGTCTGTCCTGCTCTTAAGTTCATTCCCCACAGAATGGGCTGTGAGCCTTTACAACGATGCATTGGGCTCTATCCTGACCAAGGAGAAGAATCCCATCTGGTGGGGAGATTCTGCCCATGAGACAGCGAGAAAAAGGACACACGGGAACACACCTCTGCTAGGAATAAGGACAACCAAATGGAGGATGTGTCTGTTAACGGGAGGCCTCTCTGGGGACGTGGGACCTGCATGCATTTGGTGATGCAAGGGCACGGTGGAAGTCCGCTAGCAAATAGAGGAAGCCGGCTGTGCAGTTCCCAGAGGGGATCCTGAGGTGGGGAGATGGTGAGGGGGTTACTCAGGCTGGCCTTGCCGGATGCAGACCAAGCGACAAGCCCCTTTGAGTGACATCTAAAGGGACCGCTCAGAGAGCACTGACTGACGGGCAGTTTCCGGCCCCCCTCTCACCACTCCCACCCTCCCCCGCCCCCGCTATGCCATCATTCCCCGTGCCCCCGCCCCTACCCCCTGACCAAGGGCTTCCATCAAATCTACTGAGAGGCAAGGTTGCAGGACCATAAAAAGCAACAAAACACAGACTCCGGGGCAGGGATGCCCGGGCTCCAGGTGTGGTTCCACCACCTACTGACGGCAGAACCTGATGGAATTAAGTTATGGGAGCTCTCTGCGTCAGCTCTCTCACCTGAAAAGTGGGGATGAGGTTAGCAACCCCCTTAAATAACAATGCCACACTTCTGTCGCACTTACAGGGGAGGGATGATTTCACGGACGGTCAACTCAGGGCAGAAAACCTCGAGGCACAGAAGCAGCCCATGGCCCCGGGCCGGGGGGCTGCGGCCAACAGAACCGCACAAACACCGAGGCAGCAGGAGGTCTGAAAAGGGCCGAGAGCGGGATGGTGCAGTCCGTGGCGGAGTGTGAGGACAGCCGACATCTACGTTATACCGACAGTAACGAACATTTATCAAATGTTTACCAGGGGTCGGGTACACATCGGTTTTTCCGCAGAGCTTTAACGCGGTTGACCGGGATGATTTTTAAAAGAATTATGTGGAAGAGAAAGAACCAGGGAAACAAAACAAAAAAAGACCCATAAGAATTGGAGTAGAATCCTTTGTGTTATGCAAAGATACAGAATCTACTCCGTGCTATCAAGTCTTGCTTTTCCAATGAGACAAAAGGAACCAACGATGACCTTCCAGAAGTCCACTCAGTTCTCAAGAATGCTGAAGGTCAAGGACTCCCGGTGCTAGCACTGAACACTGAAGAAACCCTGCTGCCTGCGGCCTCATTTCCAAGTGACCACAAGAGATGTGGTCACTTGGTGAGGGAGGCCTGGCCATCGGGATCTTCAAAGCCCCCCTCCCCACTTGATTCATACATGCAGTCAAGCCTGAGAGCCACAGATATGATGAATTTTAATGTATTCCCGCATGGGCTGTTTCTCAAGCTTCCCTAACAACAGAGGTGACCTGGGATAACTGGTGAGCATACAGATTCCCTGGGTCCCCCCTCCCTGGGATTTCCGAGGCAGCAAATCTGGGATGGGACCCAGGAATCTGCATGCTTACCAGCCCCCAGGGTGATGTATATAATCGGGGAGGTTCAGAACCCAGGGTGCAACTTTCCAGAGAGGGTGTGGACAATACTGGAAAATCAACAGGGGTGTGAAGAACGACCCTAAGTATACCTATTTACATCCATCAATCCAGTCTCTCCCTCAGAGGTTTTGTGCAGCCCCAATCTATGTCCAGGACTCCGATGACAGACAAAATGTGGGGAAAAAAAAAATTCCCAGTTCTGCAGATACTCGATCCTTAGTGGGCCACAGGCCCAGAGAGAAGAGAACCGATTGTTACATGTGGTTTCTGTCTTCCCTTAAGGGATCATTTCTTTTCACTATTATTTGAACCAAATCACCGGGACCTAGCATTTAACAATGACGTAAGCCATACACACATCGCTGAACACGCACTTAGATATCAATTCACTTGAAAGTATGTTCAACCACTTAAAAACAGGATGTGGCTTCTTTTTTTATTTTAAATGTTTTATACTGTATTATTTAAACTGTTCCATGCATTTTTTTTTTTAAAAGGCAGAAGGCTTCCAAGTTCATGCCTTAAGTTCACACTACAAGTGGCTATATAACCCTGATACCAAAACTGGACGACAGAAAAGAAGTGGAAATATATAGCAATCTCATTTGACTATATCCAAAGATCCTAAAATAGGAGCTTATTAGAATAATATTATAAAGGTTTATTCTGGGATACAAGAATGATTCAATAGTAGGAAATCTGCATAAATTGCTACTTTGAAGGAGCCCATTGTTGCTATTATATATTTTGTAATAAAATATTTTTAGGATCCCTCAGAAGCCCTAGACAATGAGAGACAAGGAAAAGACAGTTATCAATACTGGAAGAAAAATACAAATTTTTCTTTATCTGCAAATGGTAATGTGGCCTACCTCAAAAATCCCAGAAAAATCCACCATGGTGCGTTGCTTTTCTCATTCGATTTAAATAACTGTAATTATATATTACAGTTTAAAAATCATCCTTTCTAAATAGGTTCTCCTGACATTCCATAACTCTTATGGAAACTACCTCTAAGTATTTTCACATGCTGGATCTCTCCGTGCCCCTACCAGATAATCCTTTAGGTTTTAAAGTCAAAGGCCAGAAAATGCAGAAAAACAGAAACCCGGCAGAGGTCGTGGCAATAGGGACGTGCAGAGCATACACCTGTGCTGAACTTGACCCCCGACTCAACACACCTCATACATAGCCCGTGGTTCTCCCACTCTGCGGCACACTGGAATCTGCTGGGCTATCTCTAATGCACCCTGATGCCCCAGACACCAAGACTGACTTATAATGTAGAGTCTGGGCACTGGATTTTTTTTTTTAAAGCTCCCCCAGTGGTTCTAATGCAGGACATAATTTGGGAACCACCGGCTCGAGCAGTTCTCAGGGCCCTCATCCATTTGACAAACAAAGAGGCTATGAAGACCTGGTCAGCGTAATTCTGCTCTGCCCTTTCCAACAGTGAGCTCGGCTCCCTCTCTTCTGATTCAGAAATGACCTGGGACATTTGAGTACTCTGTTGGCTCTCGGTTTTGTTTTTCCTATCTGCATTGCCATACTAACTCATTACGACCTTACAGAGTCTGTTTGGTTTGGAGAGGACGTGTGTATCCCTGTAGAACTGCTATATCTAGTCAGGACAATTAAGCTTCGATCAGATTTATTGATCACCTACCACGCAGGTGCTGGAAGTGGGGGGGCGGTAGCAGCGATGAGTGAGACCCAATCTCCAGCCCCACCCTCCGATGTGCACAGTTTACAATGTGGAGAAAAGGACACAAATGACCGTAACACGTGATGGAGCCTCATGAACTGATGAGTTCAACAAGAAAGGAACAGATGAAGTGTAGCAGGAGATCAAGGGAGAAATATTGCTTTGCACTGCAAAATGCGGAGACAGAAAAAAGTAGCCAAGCATGGAGGGGGTGCTGTAGAAATATGAAAGAGGAAACTGCCAGGCTCCTGAGCAAGACAGGAAGATGTGACAAGGTGATGCGAGGGGCTGGGGTGACGCTTTCCCACAGGAGCCACAACAATCAGCAAGAACAGAAGGAATGGGAATGGTTAGCACAAGTGACAAGGATCCCGAGGTAAGGCCTCTTCAAGGCTGAAGACCTGGGTTCCGTGCCAGCGACCAGACGAGACGACAGCTTCAGGAAGCAGAGGTGAAGAACCCAGCTATGAGGAAGGCAGGGCACAAATGCAAGTGAAATGAGTAATTTTCCCTTTTGGTTCCCAGTTTGGCACTGGGATCTTGGAAGTCACCAACCAGTCCATCCGAACAAGTGAAAAGCTGAACCAACTGGAAATCAACAGCTCTTCTCAGGGGGCATCAGAAAAGTGAGGTCACAGAACAAGACACTGCCCCAGAAACCAGAGACACAGATACAGAGAACCCCAATCTACTGGAGCAGAAACCTCCAGGGGAGCCCAGACCCAGAGAGGAAATCCTGAACGGTAACTGACCCAACTGCTGGAGGTTCCGTGTGGATGAGTCTGAAAATTTACAGCTCCAGGGGACCCCATACTTTTGCGAGTTTTACCTTCTTTAGGAACTTGGCTGAGTTCTCACAGAGAAGAACAGAGAAAAAAAAATCCCCTTGTGCTTCCAACAGGAACAGGAGAAGGTACTCATTTTGAAAAGAGTGTTCTATCTTCTTCTTCTTTTTTTTTTTTTTAAAAGATTTATCCAAGAGAGAAAGAGAGTGAGCAAGCACGAGCAGGAGGGGCAGAGGAAGAGGAGAGGGAGAGGGAATCTCAAGCAGACTCCCCACTGAGCATGGAACCCGTCGCAGGGCTCAACCTCATGACATGGAGATCACGACCTGAGCTGAAACGACACTTACCCAACTGGGTCACCCAGGCATCCCTGGGGCACTCTCTTCTTAAGTCTTGTGCTCATGAGAAACTATTTCACGAGAGCCCAACAGACCAGGGCGGGGGAGGAAATACCAACTTCAGCTGCCTCTCGCCATCATATCCCGCCTAAGCAGAGAAAAAACTGGGGAGCACTGCTGAAGTTCAGAGCCCAGGGACACAGGCTCCCTACAAGACTGAGACCTAGTCTTGGGACCATAGAACATGGTGTCCCTGCCCGACACCTCACCACCACGTCACGAGGATCTGTTTACTAAAGTTCCTTTTATCCAGGACATCAGGTCTTTAAACAAAAAGTTACAAGGCATACTAAAAGGTCAAAAAACAAACAAACGAAAAAACAGTTTGAAGAGCCACAGCAAGTATCAGGATGAGACTCAGGTAGGGCTAGGATGTCGGAATTAAGAGATCAGGAAATTAAAATAATTAGGATTGTCAGGTACAAAACGTGTGCCGAACATTAACTGTTAAATTTTCACCTAACAAGTAAAATTATATATGTATGTGTGTGTGTGTGTGTGTAGTAATTAGCTTTGTATCTGGGGAAAAAAAAGCTAGATATGAGTTTTCGGAGTACTCTTCCCCCACCTGTGAATCTGAATCTCCAGGCTGGGACGCAGAACTCTACACTTTACAAAGCCCGCTGGGTACCCTGAGGAGTAGGCGGTTCACAAAAAACCGATCTGTCTCAAAAGAGGCTCAAAGCTTACTTCGCTAACAAACACAATAAGCATAAAAATATCATCCAAATACAGCTGATCCTTGAACACAGGGATGAATTGTATGGGTCCACCTGTATAGGATTTTTTTTGTTTTACAAATACAGTATTGTAAATGTATTCTCTCTCATGATTTTCTACACTCCAGCTGACTTTATTGTAAGAATATAGTACATAATACATACGACATACAAAATAAGTGTTAATCAACTGTTTGTTATTGGTCAAGCTTCCAATCTACCAAGTTGATTGGAAATAGGTAGTTAAGTCTTGGGCAAGTCAAAAGTCATACATGGGTTTTTGATTGCACAGAGGGATGGGCACCCCGACCCCCCCATAGTTCAATGGTCCACCGTACTATGCTAGTCTCGTACCCTTTTGGGTTGTTCTTTACTTGGGCATTTCTAATTGTCTGAAAGTATCTGATTCTTTTTTGTTCTTGGTTGGACTTTAAGAAGTCTTCAAAATGGGACGGCAAGCTCACCAATAGGGTAGGGATGGTATCTAAGTTCTCTTTATCTGTGTCACTCTGCAAAGTCCCCTGCGTAAAGGAGATGCCATCAAAATATATACTGGTTTTATTTGTGTATAGTATTCTAAAAACAGCAAGCCTACATTTAGACACGAGGAAATGATCTGTCATTACGCACCTAATTAATGATTTCTGACCTACTTTATTTGGACCATTCGAGTAGATTATTACTTTAAAGTAGATTATAAAACCACTCAAAGCCTGCAAATGAGTTTTTTCCATGATATAATCATCGAAACTCTCCATAAGATTGTCCTTCCTTCTGCTTAAAAAACCGACCAGAAGCATATACTACATGCAGAAAGAGTCTCCCATTTAAAATATGTAAGTCATCATAAAGGCATCAAACTTACTGCAGCAGTCAGAACAGTGGCCCCCCAAAAATGCTCAGGTCCTAACCCCTGGAACGAGGGAATGTGTTACCTCTTATGGCCAAAGAGGTTTCGAGGGTGTGATGAAGTTAAGGGCTTTGAGATGGGGAGATAACCTTGGATTATCCAGTTGGGCTCCAAGTAACCTCAGGGAGCCCTCATACAGGAAAGAGGGAGGCAGGAGAAGTGACAAAAACCCTACACCACTGGATGTAATGTAACATGGAGGAAGGGGCCGTAAACCAAGGAACGAAGGAGGCCTCTAGAAGCTGGAAGAGGCAAGGAGGTGTATTTTTCCTGACAGCCTCCTGAAGATACAGCACCTGGCTAACAACTTGAAATTCACCCAGGGAGCCCCACCCCCGACCGTTGACCTACTATAGAACTCTAAGAGTATAAGCTCGCAGGGACTTGTTACAGCAGCCACACGAAGTCCCTTGTCACCTGCCAGCATGTGCCAAACAAGGCTCAGCGACTTACTGAGAGACCAGAAATCAGAACCCGTCACCTTGGGAGGGGCCAAGGCTCATGAGGTGAGGAAGGTACTTCGGTTAACGCGTGCTTCTGGTGGGCTTACATGTGTGCTGTTGTTACTATCAGGTGGGATCACGGGACAGAATTAACCCAACCGAACTGAGCAAGGACTGATCAGCTGGGTTGGTTGTTTTTAGGGAAAGGAGAAGGCTGCTTCTTTTTTCTCTTAACCTGGCATGGTGAGGGTTGATGCAACCATGCCCCATCCCTCCTACAATCCTGAGAAGAGGTGAAACAATAGAGATGGCTGGATATAACGGGGTTCCCCCATGGGGGTAAACGAGTGTGGCCTTTTTGAGAAATAAAGCCCCAACCCCTGGACAGGCCTGTGCCCACCAACTAACTTAACCAGTCAGGAGGGAGGTGGCAGAAAACAACCATGGGGGAAATCAGAGGCTTTCAAGTCTTAAGTCTGGCCCGTTCCAGGAACGTTTTATCAGCCACCATGGATTAGGAGGACCGATTTAAAATGAAAGGGAATGAACTCTGCACAAGGGAGAGTGAAGCAGGGCATTTACTGTGTGTGTTCGACCAAGTCCTCATGAAGGGGAAGGCCAGGGGGAGAGGGCCGCCACATCCCCAAGGCACAGCCTCTCCCCCATGGCCCCACTCCCCACAGCAAAATTGTGCTGTTCTTTACAAAATCGGTCACAAAACACCAAGGATGGGTCTTAACTCCAGGGAACCATCAAGGGGTAAGACTGGATTCACACTCTGGAGGGGACTCCGCTTACCCCAGTCCAATGTTTTCAAAGCTCAACCCATGCTCCCTCTTTAAAACCAAGAGCTGAGGACAGGGACTCCTTGAAAACCACGGTGGGGGTTGGAAGAGGAGGGAAGAGTGGTGGGGAAGGAGACAAAATGCAAACTTCTCACAAGCCTCCCACTGCTGAGAGAGGACTTGGGCTTGAGGATTGGGTCTCATTACCTGCACATGGTATTTCATAAGTATCTATTAAATGTGGGAAGGCGTCACTAGAACCCCTCTGGCTGGCCGTGGCCAAGGCAGCAAGGACTCCACACACAAAACGACCGCTCCCCCTAAACCCAGCTTCCCTCCTCCCTGCTGCTCCAGCCCCAGCAGCAGGGACGTGCTGGGGGACAAGACCCTGACACCAACATCTGACCTCTCTGCCCCAGGTCATCAGAGCCCACCACTGACCCGCAAAGGATGGGCCCATCCCTGGGAACTGCTTGGCGCCCCAGAAGCCTCCGTTGTGGCAGCAAGGAACCAAGAAACGGGAGCGTGGTCTAAGACTTAGGCTTAGCAGCAGTAACTTGTAAATACAGGCTGCTGGGCCCATGAACTTCCCAACAGTCTTCTTTCCGAAGCTGCAGAGGATTAAAAAAAAAAAAACGAGAATAAGTGGAGGAAGATCAAACTTCCCTGCCGTCGCCTCCAGAGGAGGCCAGCCAGGGGCTTGTGTCTGAAGCAGAGGTTAAATCTGAGGAAAGCAGATGAAATTTCAGAACTCCCTTTTCCCCCCAAGCCTTCCCACACTTATCATTCTAAATACTTTTAAGTCCCTCAGCTGAAAACACAGCATGGTCCCTCCTCACACCCAGCCTGTCCTGGAGCACACAGCAGATCCCCCCGCCGCAGCCCTGCCGAGGACCGCTTGCCCCCCCCCTCCCCCCCCTCCCGGGGGCTGGGACACAGAACCTCTGTCCCCTGCAGTGGGTTCTCTGGCAGGGCGGCGTCTTTTCTTTTCTTTTTTCCCCCTTTCTTTTTTTCACCATTTCTGAGGACAGATCCTTCGCTCGACAGCTGTGTTTGTTTACAGGACTAGGACTGAACGCAGGATACACACGCTTGACCCAGAAGTTTTTCTTCTGGCATCTCCCCCCTCCAGATGACACGATACCCCCAGCCTTGTCATCCAGTTGAAATTGGCCATCGGTGAGAGACAAGGAGGGGTGGGGTGGGGGGGCAGAGAGAAGGTCGCCATGTAGGGGGGCCTTGTAGTATTTGCTCTACATTCTCAGGAACAAATTTTTCCTTTCAGCAATGCCAAGAGGCCACACCTGCACATCCATCAGAACCTGCTGTTTCCTTACAAGAGGGGGATGGGGTCCCCACTTTTCAGACCAAAGAGCCCAGTGAACGGCCCTCTGAGTCCATTAAGAGTTTGTGCGGGCGCAGGGGTGAGCCAACTTGCTTGCCAAAGACGACAAGCCAGCCTTTCTTATCTGGCAAAGCGTCCCCTGTAGCAAATGGGGACTTTTTGCATGAAACCCACTAGACTTCATGTTGCACGGTGTTTTAAAAGGATGAGGGTAAAAGTC
This sequence comes from Nasua narica, assembly GCA_028533885.1. Classification (NCBI taxonomy): domain Eukaryota; kingdom Metazoa; phylum Chordata; class Mammalia; order Carnivora; family Procyonidae; genus Nasua; species Nasua narica. The sequence goes on along the minus strand of CM052802.1, from coordinate 113,602,970 downwards.
TGGGACGTGCAAAAAAAAAAAAAAAAAGTGGATGTTTTCCTATTCAGAAAAAACACTTTTTGGGTTTGGGGGGGTTGTGTTTTTTTTTTTTTTTAATTCCCATAGGAGTGCCCTAACCCCTTGGCAACTTTTTGAAAATAAAATCTAGAAGAGAAACTGTATTGTCTGTAAAAACACAGAACTTTGTTATTTTTCAAAATGAACAGTTACAGTCCTCCTGTTTCAAAGTGAAGGGGTGTCTCGTGCTTTCATTGCTTTGAGATTCTTTCATATTATTCCTCCCCTGGGGCTGGCTGCAGAGAGTGGAAGCTGAAAACATCGGCGGACTTTTTCCAAGTTCTAAATCTGCTTCTGAGACATGGGCTCTGTACCTCAACACATGGGTTTCTGAAAGCCAACCTATTTATCCGACGCTTTGGGAATGTCTGCACAGCACAGTGTGGGGCACACACGTGTGCTTGACTCTAGGGGTCGGGTGGGAAGGAGGCCTGTCACACTCGGTCACATCTTACAACTTTCGGCTGACTCCCACAGCTGTTCCAAGGCTTCCCGTCCAGGCACCCAGCATGCCTCGATGGCACCACAGACTTGAGCTGACTGCACAGCTGGGCCACCAGGCGGCTTCACCCACCAGCCAACTACCCAGAGCCGCTTTGTCATCTCACAGTGTAGCCCCTAAAGGGGAACCATGAAAATATGGATGCACAGTCAATGTCTTGCTAGGATGTCATGGCCACTGGAGAAACATTTCAAACAGATGGCACACACTCCAACAGGCACACCAAGCTATACTTCTCAATTAAATCAGAATTGTTACAGACACTATGGTGTTTAGACCTAGAAGGGACGTTGGTATGCCATCGATTACATGGACATTTCGACAGCCTCTCATGATTGTTTCACTCACCTCACATGTAGGACACATTTACGTCCTTTTATTATGTATTTACCTAATCTGCCCTGACATGTTGTGAACTCTGAGGGGCAAGGATTCTCGCATCAGGGTTTGAATCCCACACACAGGACCTCAGCAAGAGATGCTCAGTAACACTGGGAGAGACAAGACATAACTAAAATTAATCGGGAACTTTCGATGAAACTGTCAACCCAGGAGGTCAATGGCTAGGCCTGGACACATCCTTTGAAAAATAACCCAGGACATTCCATGAAGACATGGGTGCTCACATCCTAATGAAGGACATCGTCATTCCTGTTAATGAATCCAAAGTCAGGGCGACACTGTTCTTACCCTCAGGGAGGTTACAGATAAGTGGGGGCAGCAAAGAACAAAGGAGAGCTAAGTGATCAGAAAATGCTATGAAGACTTCAAGGAGGGACATCTGGGTGGCTCAGTCGGTTAAGCACCTGCCTTTAGCTCAGAGCATGACCCTGGGGTCCTGGGACTGAGTCCCACATCAGGATCCCTGGGAGCCTGCTTCTCCCTCCCTCATTGCCCCTACTCGTATTCCCTCCCTCTCTGTCAAGTAAGTGAATAAAATCTTTAAAAAAAAAAAAAAAAAAGACTTCAAGTTAAGGGAGTTTGAATCCACTCAGAAGACCCCAGTAAAGACTTAATGAAAGGGGTACAATTTGACATGGGCCCTGAGGGCTGGCCAAGAGCAAACAAAGGAGAACCAGCATCAGCAGGTGCCTGGGTCTCCTCCCTGGCCCAATCCATTCTTCTTCTTTTTTTAAATAAGTTTTTCCCCGTAAGTCCTGTACATTTTTTAAAATATTTTATTTATTTGATAGAGAGGAAGAGAGAGAGCAAAAGCAGCAGGGGGAGAGAGAAGCAGACTTCCCGCCGAGCAGGGAGCCTGACACGGAGCTCGATCCCAGGACTCTGTGATCATGACCTGAGCCAAAGACAGACGCCTAACTGGCTAAGCCACCCAGGCGCGCCCCCG
>CM052802.1:113516326-113600963 GCA_028533885.1 Nasua narica | reverse complement strand
TATGTGTTCCCTCTGTCTACTGCCCAATTATATTAGGTTGGAACACTCCACTGGAAAACTTACTATAACGACCAGCCAAGTGCTGAAGGGCATAATGTTTTGATTGTCAGACAGGTTGTACATGATGCAAATATATGACTTAAGAAGTGATTTCACAAACATTTTGGTAACAGTAATCTGAGTCATAAGCTCCAACGTAGTCTCATGAAACAGCTGTGTGTGTAAGTAATCCAAAGATGGCCCTTAAGAAATGTTACAGAGAAAAACCTTAAATAAGAGAAAGTTTGAATCTTGAAGAGGATATCGCTTTACACTGTAACTTCAGCGTTCAATGGCAGAGATCAAGCTCATCACGCAAACAAAACCTACCATTGCCGTTCACATCTGCCGACATTATTGATCCAGAGGGAAAGAATACACGTGTAAATACAAATTTTACTGGAAACTTTCCACCCACTAATTATAGCACTAGGCAAAGAAAACACATGTGAGAGGCCTCATTAAGATAATCCTCAATTTCACAGAAAAGTTTTTGATCCATTCTCGACTTTTACTTTGACTTGTAAATTTTATTCATTGGGTATCCTATTTTTATGTGTGAAAACACTGTGGCCCAGGAGAGTTAAGGGACTGGCCCAAGGTCACCCAGCCACAAAGTCAGAGTAGGAAAATGCTGCTTCTCACTCTACTCGGATTCCTTTAATCCACATACTGGCTGACAAAGATAAGAAAAGGGCCAAATCAATAATCATTCTGCCTTCTTCTGTGTCAATCCCACTAGGCTGAGTTTAATCTCGGCAGCATAAAAAATTGTGAAATTCTGGTTTCTTAAAAACGAGAATGGATTCAGGGGTCTAAGATGGACGTCTTTGTTCTTTTTACTTCGCACTTTTAAAATCTGATTTCTTTTCCTCCCATGTAATGTGTCTTTTATTTAAGTTTCAAAGCAAATTCGGGCCAAGAGTTAGAAGCCAAAATAGAAGTAAGAAGAGTTAGAAGAAACTTAAAGAGCATGTGTTTTATTGACGAGGCAACCGGGACTTAGAAAGGTTAAGTCCAAGGTCGCCAGCTAGTTAGCAGAAGTGAACTAGAGACAAGGTGCTCCGGATTTCAGCACACTGAGCGGTGGCTGAATTTGAACTGCCTACAGCAGACAGCTGGCATGTTTGTCACTCATGCTCGGACAGGTCCCTTCTACTTCCAGCTGCTCAAGGAACCACTGGGCAAAACTCACCTGGTGGAATTATTCCACAGCAACGTGTAACCTTCCTAGGGATGCAGGCTCCTAGTGAGTCTGAAGATACTGCTAGTGTTGAGTATACTTACATGGTCACCAGGGATTTAAAAAAAAACAGGTCATCCAGGGGTTCCCTCCTGCCTGAGTCACTGCATGAGTCCCAAAGCCAGCAGGGAGAAGGATAATCTGGAAAAGGGAAGCCTTCTTTGCATCATCTAACCACTTGGAAGAGAGTTCAATGGCTATCATGTGCCAGGCTATGTGCTTAACGATACACAGGAATTCTTACAGTTTCTGCTCTTGAGAGCTCTCCATCTAGTGGGAAGCCCTGAGAAGTAAACAGGCGACTTGTGTCGGTCTGACGGGAGACCCTTCTAGTCCACCACGGCCGCGTGGCCTCTCCTCAAACCACGGAAGCGCTTGCGGACAAGGTGAGCCAACAGGAGGGAATGTGGCCTTCTCCTGCTGCTATGGCCGTGAGCACGTGGGAGGTGGGCGCAGAAAGGGTGAGGGGCTTTGTGGTTCGGTCAAGGACGAGACTAGAGACCAAAACTGCTAGGCCCAGCCTGACCCGAAGTCTGTGGTTTCCTAACATGTCAGGCTTGGCAACTGGCCCCCCATGACCGAGCCCTCTAAAGTATCCCCAAGCCTCACCTCCCGGCCATTACCACCACAGCTATGCACGAGAAGTCAAAATTAACACACACAGACCACAAGGCCGAGGAGGGAAGACAGGGGTCTTGTTGATCTTGTTTTAAATAGGCTTGGTTGCAAACCCTCACTGTCGGTGTGGCCATTTCCCAAAAGGCTAATCCAGTAAGGTCCTGCAAGGACCTCGTAGAAACGCAGATGCACTTCTTGGTTCTCATAAAAAAATGCCTGGTGGTGAGTGTTTGGCCAAGATTCACTAAATCTATTCATGATTCCGCCAGTAATTTCTAGCCTTCAGTGAGAATCACTGCGCCTTTGTTCGGCTCCTGGCACGGCAATGAGAATAGCACTTAGGTAAGTGTGGTGGCTTCTTGTTCTCAAGATGAATTCAGAGAGGCCGGAACCTGCACAGATGATCGTCTTTCGGAAAAAGAAGCTGAGCTATACAGAATTCCATAAGGCAATACGCAAACGGTTTGTGAAAAATGTCAAGATATTTGGTTGGTGTCTCCCCCATGCACGAGCATTCTTCTCTAACCAGAATGAGTAATTTGCCAGGATCCTGTTTCTCATCTGTCTGTGGAACTCTGATCTGGAAAAGGCGCCACTTCTAAGGAAATATGTCACAAAAGAAACTTGCAAAGATGATTGCCAGTGGGCTTCTAAAATATGTGAAACTGTATTGAGATATAGATTATAGAGATAGATTATAACCATTAATAACCATATTAATGGTTCTCAATAGAGAACCATTCTCTAATGGCCGCTGTAGCAGAGTAAAGACTAGTGACCAAGGTTGTGGAAAAGTATGACCAAGGAAGAATGTGGAAAGAATGGAGAGGAATGCTATATGAGATTTCCTCCCCGTTCTGCAGTGCAGTGAGCCTTCAAAGGGAATGAGTGCAGAAATCACTCTGAAGATGAAACTTGGAGCGCACGGTGTATAAAAGAACACCAATAGTTTGCTACGTAGGTGGCTCCCACATAAAGGAGAAGTCTGAAAATGATGTAGGTGGCATCTTGGAAACCGGTCTTGTTTCAGCATAAAGGATTTCCTTATCAAGAGGACTACCTGATGCCAGTTCCTTTTTCTCTGAGCTATTTCATAGCTTTCGAAGGATCAGAGGATCATTGGGGACTCACAGTTGCCAAATGTATTAGGTTGGATAGTATCCCCCAAAACTCACGTCCTTCCCAGAACTGCAGAATGTGATCTTATTTGAAAGTAGGGTCCCTGCAGTTATAATTAGTTAAGACAAGGTCATACCGGAGCTGGGTAGGCCCTTAATCCAATAGGACTAACGTCCTTCTAAGATGTGAAGAGACGCAAAACAGAAGATCATGTGATGACAGAGGCAGAGACTGGGGCGATACTTCTACAGGCCATGGAAGGCCAAGAACTGCCAGAAGCTAAGAAAAAGTCATGGAACAGAGTGTCTCCTAGTATCTTCAGAGAGAGCAAGAGCTCAGCCTCCCTGACACCTTGATTTCAGGCTTTTAGCCTCTATAACTATAAGAACAAAGATAAAAATGATAGACTCCTCATTAAGCCATTGAAGATAGAAGTCAATAGAATATCTCTAAGGTGCCAGAAAAAAAAAAATGCTGTCAAATAGATTTCGAAAGTGAAATTTTTTCAAAAACGGAGATACTTTTTCTGACAAATAGAAGCCAAAAGAATTTATCACCAGTGCACCTATATTACATGCTAAAAAAAGGTTCAAATAGAAAAATAATTCTAGGAGCTCCTGAGTGGCTCAGTGGGTTAAAGCCTCTGCCTTTGGCTCAGGTCATGATCTCAGGGTCCTGGGATTGATCCCCGAATCGAGCTCTCTGCTCAGCAGGGAGCCTGCTTCCCCTCTCTCTTTGCCTGCCTCTGCCTACTTGTGATCTCTCTTTGTCAAATAAATAAAATCTTTTAAAAAAATAATAATTCTAATGGAAATTTAGATCCACACAAATAAAGAACACAAAGAAAGAATATGTAGAGAATATGTTTCTTCAAAACATAATTAATAGAGATGCCTGGGTGGCTCAGTTGGTTAAGCCTATGCCTTCAGCTCAGATCCTTATCTCAGGGTCCCGGGATCAAGTCCTGTATCCGGCTCCCTACTCAGCAGGGAGCCTTCTTCTTCCTCTGCCTGCTCTAACTGCTGCTCCCCCTGCTTGTGCTCTCTCTGACAAATGTTAAAAAAAACATAATTAACTGCTTAAAATTTAAAAAATAGGACATTAAAGGATTTGTAACACATGTAGATGTAATATGAATGACAACAATGATACAAAGGACAGGAGGGGGAAATTGAGGTTATACACTGTGAAGTTCTTACACTACATACGAAGTGGTAAAACATTATTTAAATGTAGAATGTGTTAAGTGTTATATGTATACTGCATATCCTACAGGAATTACTAAAAAAAAAAAAAGTATAAACCAGTAATGGAGACAGAATAAAATCACAAACACACAATCAAAAAGAAGGTGGGGAGGAGGAAGAAAAAAGAACACATGGGTTAAATAGAAAATAAATAGCAAGATGGTGGATTTAAACTCAAGCAAGTCCATAAATCATATTAAATGCAAATGGTCAAAACACTCCAGTTAAAAGGCAGAGATTGCCAGATTGTTTAAAAAAAAAAACAAACAAAACAAGATCTAACTCTGTGGTATTTATAAGAAATCCAATTTATGTATAAATACTAAAGACAAAGAACCATTAAAAGTAAAAGTTTGGAAAATTATGCCGTGCACACATTAATCAATAGAAAACTGGAATGGCCATATTGATTTCAGGTACAAGATAGCTTCACAATGAAGAATATGACCAGGGATTTAAAAAATTAAATTAAATTAAAAAAGGACATTTCAAAAATCCTAGAGTCCAGACATACAACAATCCCAAATGTTCATTTTCAAATAATACAAGGGAAAAAATGACAGAACTGAAAGAGAAGTGGACAAATTCATAATTCTTGCTGGAGAGTTCAACATCCAATCATCAGCAGAACAAGTAAACAAATAGCTGTAAAGATACAGAGGCTTGAACACCATCAACCAACCTGACCTAACTGCCATTTACGAAATCCTCTGCCCAACAAGAGCAGACTGTATATTCTTTTTAAATGTACAGGAAACATTCACCAAGACAGACCGTATTATGGTCCCAAACAATATTCAAATTCAAAATTACCGAGGTCATACAGAGAGTTCTCTGATTACAGTGGAATTAAACTGGAAATCAGTTAAATCCCCAAATATTTCAAAATTAAACAGCATACTTGTAAGTAATCAACAGGTCAGAGAAGAACTCACAAGGGGAATTTCAAAAAATATTTTGAAACGCATGCAAATGAAAACGCAACATAACAAGAACTGGTGGTTAGAGGGAAATGTCTACCATTTAATGCTTATTTAGAAAAGAAGAAAGGTCCACATACCAGAGCGATGAGGGTGCTTGTAACTTTGGCACTCAGAATAATCGTATTTTGTAGACTTGTAAGCAAAGACTCAATGCCATGGGAAGTAGAATTTTTTTTCCTCCACCTTATCTCCCTAAAAACAACTCAGGCTCTTTGTAAATAGGCATTTCTCAAACAAACATAATTTTGCTGTGTCACCTCTACGAAGAGGGCTGTAGAGGCAACCAGTGGCTCTCAAACTTGAATGGGTCGGCGAATCCCATAGGGGGTTCTCATGAAAGATGAGATTCTGAATCCAAAGATACAGGGTAGAGACTGAGAGGATGCATTTCGAACAAGCTCTCTGTGAGGCGAACCACACTTCCAGTAACAGGAAACAAGAACGATCTCCCCCCAAGTACCTAAGTTTGTTTTAAACAGCAACTCTTTGTCCCGGCAAATCGGAGTTTTCACCTTCTCTGGTGTACTCATCCTCTGTGGAGAAAAATGCCAAGAAAAGGCCAGTGGGCGATTAGGGCAAAATCACTTAATACGGAAGAGACGGAGCTTGCCAGGGACCGTTTGATCAATTAAGTAGCAGGTGCACAACTGAGGTCAAGTTTGGCTTAATAACCGTTACTTCAAATGTTCTGAAACCTTTTATTTAATTACTTTGGACTCAGACCAGTATTTTTTTTTTTTAACAACAGCAGCAGTGCTCTCACCACATATAATGCAAAATCTTAAAAATGAAGCAAGTTCTGGGCTTACTAGTACCCGTGTTTCTGCAGCGTGATAAACTCCGACTCCTGGCTGACCCTGTTTCGTGATCCTCTGAGCTGCGGGTGTAGGTGTTTATTATGCCCAGCAGACAACACTCCGGCACCACCATGACCCTACAGGGGATACTAATCAGTAGAGAAGAAAACCCAAAGGGTAAGAGGACAGGGGAGAGAACCACATGAACAAGGCTTCACGGAGCTATCCTGCGCATCCATCTCAACACCCATCCATAGCTCTCGAAGGATGACTGTATTCAGAACCATAAAAATATTCTGCCCTTTGGGAGCAGACACTTTTGTCCAGCTGTATCTCCCTCATCTCCACATGGCCAGCTCTTGATTGGAAAAGCTCCACGATCAAACGCTAAAAGCACCTTCTCCAAGTTACTGCTTCCTGACATGAAAAATGACCTAGTATTAAAATCACCCCCTCTGGAAAAAGAGAAAACCCTCTTAGGGTCCATAATAACACCAGGCACATTTAGAACAGGAGATAATTCTACTTACACATTCCTGTCTAGGACGTAAAGACCTGAGGTGGACGTCCCAGTAATGCATCAAGCAAAATAGGGGGAAACCAGCCTGGAATGTAAAGCGTAAGTCACTCACATTCGCAGTAATTCACCTACATTCTGCACAGCTCTAGAACAGAAGCCAGAAAACTATGGCCCACGAGCCAGCCATCCTGTTTGGTAAAAAAAAAAAAAAAAAAAAAGTTAAACTGGAACACAGCCTCGCTCATTTGTTGAACTACTTGCAGCAGAGTGATGGTGACAAAGATCACGTCCACAACGCCGAAAATATTTACTATCTGGTTCGTTCAGAAAAATTTTCCAACGCTAGCTCTACAAGAATGAGCAAGTATCAAGAATCGTTAAGGAGGTGGAGAAACTATTATACTGAGGAGACTGCTATTGACTAGGACTGTACAGCGTTTAAATGAACTGTCTCCATGAAGTAGTGAGTTTCCCCATCACTGGAAGGGTTTAAGCCACTCTCAGAGGATGCTGGCCATCTCAGAACTGCGGTGAAAGGGATGCGTGCAACGTTCAAATGGCTTCTTAGATCACTTCTGTGATGTTGCATCGTTTTACACCATCATTGCACAGAAATCCACGTTAGACTTCTTGAAAAATAGTCTCACTTGACTCACAAAGAAAAACAGCTTACATTATACCTAAGAGAATCTACAGAAAGCATACAGCTTGCAAAAGAGAGCCCTGGATGTCTTCTGGTGGCCAGTTTGTCTGTAATAGGCCCACAGAAGTGACTCTGCTGGACAGAAGCCATGTCTAATTCTGTGGCCATTATAGCTCTTAACATGTTGGGATTGCTCCGCAGAGATCTGTAAATATAATTTAATGATGTCTCCGTGTAATCCAGATTGCCAAATCTTTCCGCAATCTTACTCTTGGGCAGAGAATGTATGCGTCGACACGGTTAGATACTCTGAAATATCTGCCGCACTGTTAGGATCTCTTAGAACAACAGTGTTGTTCCTGTTTCCTAGGAATCCAGGTGGGTGGGCTAACGGAGAGAGAAGGTAAGGCTTAAGAAGTCAAAGAGGCATCATTGTTTTTCATTTCTTAACCAAATTGCTTTCATAATATAGCACATTGACAGGGTTTTCTCAGTCTTCCAAATTAATGAGTTTGACATGTCTACTACATTTTAGTTAGGGAGCCCCAGGAGATGGATCTGGGCTCCAGTCCTCTACCAGAGGAACTCGGCTTTGCAATTCTCAAGCCAATTCTTCGACCAATTTGGCAGCACCATTGGCTGGGCTTGCAGGTAGCAGAGCGAGCACACTCAGCAAAACGTTCATTTTTATGGTGTTGGCTTTCACCTAAATATCAGCGGGAGGCAATACCACTTGGCCAAGTGTGCCTCTAAGCTACATCAAAGGCACGGAGCTCAGTGTGGCTGAGTGCAGAGTAATCCAGCAACGTTCAAGACTGGGCTGTAGGCGAGGACAAGTAGGTTGCGCTTATGAGCTCTGGCTCTAAGAGTGACGTAAGCAGCATCCTGAGATGGATCCATCCACCATCGTATTTGATGCAGTTCAAGAAGACACACAAGGTGGGGAGGATCTGAGCTCGGACACAGCCAAACTGGGGGTAGGAGTTGGGTAAGGAGGTTACCCGACATTTAACTGCAATGGGTTTGATGACCATGGAAACCAGATTTAAAAGAAAATAAATAGCAGCCAGGTTATTGAAAAGCTTACTATCTATTAAGTTTCTCTTTCTAATAAAAAATGTTCACTTCGTTTTTAATAAATGGAGAATAGGGGCCCCTGGGTAGCTCAGTCGGTTAAGCGCCCGACTCCTGGTTTCGGCTCAGGTCACAGTCTCCCTGTTGTGGGATCAAGCCCTGTGTTGGGCTCCATGCTCCATGTGAAGTATGTTGGAGATTCTCTCTCCCTCTCCCTACCACATTTTCTCTAAAATAAATTATATATGTATATATATTTAATATGTATACACATTAAATATATAATTATGTATAATATGTATACATATATAATACATATATTTACATATTATATATATTATGTATTATGTATATGTATGTATAATACATAATATATACACACAATAAAAAATTGAAGAGATTTTTATTTTTGTATTTCAAATTCCAGAACCACCTGGAAAAATCAAGACACAACGAGGTCCTTGTATTTATACAGTTCACTTAATTAAGTTGCAAAAAGGCAGATAAAACACAAGCAAACCACCCAATAAAAATTAAATGTTTTTGCAGAAGTTATTGTGGGGCAAATCTCAAGGTAAATCACTGCCTTGTACAGTTCCAAAAACTTCAAAGAAAAATATCTGCACGATTTTGTTTCAGAATCCCTCTGCTTCCTCATCCTGCCCTTAACATTCCCTAATGGATATACTCCAAACACATTCCTATCAGAATACCAGCTACACTCCAGAAGTCCTGTGTGTCTACAAATCAGCCTCTCCCTTCTCAACAACCGGCTGCTGCTGGAAGAACGTGGCCTCTGTATTTTAGCATGCTCGGCGCTGTCGGCAAAGCAGCCGCCACACAATAGTGACTGGTGTTTAAGTGGATGGATACAGAGATGGGTCGGACGTAGGAAAAATGCCCTCAACACATGTGGCATCCACCTGTTCACCTCTCCGTCTGTCACCCATGCTGGCTCATTACCATGAGTTGTGCCTTTCCTTTGGCTATTTTTTTTTTTTTTTAAGATTGCATTTTTTTGAGAAAGAGAGAGGAGAGAGAGACAGCACAGGCAGGGGGAGGGGTAGAGGGAGAAGCAGATTCCCTGCTGAGCAGGGAGCCCGACACGGGGCTCGATCCCAGGATCCTGGGATCATGACCTGAGCCGAAGGCAGAAGCTTCACCCACTGAGCCCCCCAGGTACCCTCCTTCGGCTAGTTCTATCCCTGAAGGGCACCACCCCTCGTCTCTGTAAAGCCGACCCACCCCGTGAGGCTGCTGTTCAGTCTCGTCCAGGAACTGCTTGATCAAAAACAATGTAGGATGCGTCTTAACAGGCAGACTCCTTGGCCCCACAGCAGACGGAGTGAATCTAAACCCCTGAGAGGGAAGCCCAGGCCTGTGCATTTTAAGTGAGTTCCTCAAATGACCCTGATCCCCATCATCCCCCTGCCACACTTAATGTCAAGTCAAACTTGCCTTGAAAAGTTAATCCACTCGGCAGCGTCCCACTGTCCCGTCTGCCCTGATGACTGCGTGGGACACATAACCCCTCGGCAAAACACTCCAGCCCTCCGCTCATGGGGAAGTAATGGGGTGTCGGCCGTTTCTTCAGAGAAGAGTCCCAAAGGCCTGGCCACAGAATGGGTGGGGGAACCTACTGGTCCCCAGGCCGTGGTTTCCTGGACAATTTACTATTGACCTTGAGCAGTAATCGGTTTCTTCCTAGTTCTTAAAAACAGACCTGAGACAATTTACAGGAAAACTTCACCGAATCAACACTAAGCAGATCTGGAAATAGGAATAAAAGGGGAAAAAGGCAAGACAATGAGGTTCCTAGAGAAAAATAAATACCATATAATAAATAGAAGTAGTTCGGAGTTTCTTAGTGACCAAAGAATACGAAAACATGATCCTTTATAACACCCCTGTAATAATAAAACACAAGTCGGTGGGGGTGGGGGGGCCTGAATTTCCGGGAGACTGGTCACCTGACCTAAGCACGGCCTCACGCTCTGAAAAGCACATCAATAACATGAGCTCTCGATGCTCACTGCTCCCCGGCGGCGGGGGGGGAGGGGGGGGCACAGTGGCTCATCGGGGAGGGGGCCCAATGGCTCAACCGTGCTTGCCTCTGGTGAACGAAACACACAGCAGGCCCCGAGCATCTACAGGAAACTTCTCGTGACACCAAAGGACAGAAACCCAGGGGCATCGATGTGGAAGTTCAAAGTGGTTCTAGAGATTTTTCCTACTGTTACTGGGATTCCTGATTCGGCTCAATGGGAAAAAACTGGAAATCCCTACGTCGATAGGTTCGTCCTCCGGCTACCAGCACCAGGATACAGCAGCACTCCTGCAACGCTCGGGACGAGGACCAGCCGTCCGTGCGAGGAAATGAGAAGACTATGGAAATTACGAGACTGCGGAATTTCAAAATTATAGACCTACGGAACTGGAACGTTCCTCAGTCCCTGCATTATTGGGACATCGACAGGGAATCTTCAACGTTTGGCTTGGGTAGACTTATCAATGGCAAACATCTCTACCCACTCAGAAGCCGACCACAGGCACTAAGCTAATTCACAGGGTATTTGCAGGCCCCATAGTCGGTATAGCCCCCAAATACCCTGCTTTATTTTACCTTGCACTGGCATAGTGCGCTAGCTTGACAAATTTCTCTCAAAAATTACTTCAAGTTCCAGGGAGTACCTCATAGATATGTTCATTCCAGAAGAATATTTACTGCCTGAAGTTTCCCAGGGTTTTTTTTTGGGGGGGGAGGTAGTTTTTTTCTTTTTTTTAAATGGCTTCCTAGCCTTAACATAAGCGGATGTGCTAAGCTGTATGACAGGTGAAGAACAAAGATTTTTTTGTAATGGTCCCTTCTTGCAAACAAATCCAACAGCTTACAACAGCATTTAAAATGGGCCAAGCACTGGCTAGAAGCTTGTTACATGGAGCATATCAGTGAATCCTTACAACCCCCCTAAGAACTAAATGCAATTATTAGGCTCTGTTGTTACAGGTGACAACACGGGAGCACAGAGAGGGCACCGACCCAAGGCCGCCCCACTAAGGGATAAAGCCCACATTCCAAATACAGGCAGTGCCCCTCCAGAGTCCACCACCACACGGTCGCCGATGGGAGGGATTTCCAAGGGAACAAGAACGGTATCAAAGCCCTCTATATAAATGACACCATATTCATTTATTACTGTTGCCTTAACAAACTGCTACAAACTTAGCATCTCAAAGCCTCCACCGTGCCATCGGGCAGAAGTCTGACACGGGTCTCCCTGGGCTCGAACCGAGGTGTCGGCAGAAGTGCTTTCCTTGCGGGAAGCCAAGGGGAGAATCTGTTTCTTGGCTCATTCGAGTTGGCAGAATTCAGTTCTTTGCGGTCGAAGAACCGGTGTCCCCATTTCCTTGCTGGCTTTCGGCGGAGGGCCCAGGCCGCTGCAGCCCTTGTTGGCCCAGGGCTCTTTCCTCCGTGGGCTGAGTCCCTCCTCCGCTCTGAATCTGCCTCTTCTTCCACATCTCTCCGCCTCTGCGGCCTTCCTCTTCGGTCGGGGACTCACCATCCAGGACGATCTCCTTGGCTAAAGGTGAGCCATTCAGGAACTTTCATTCCCTTCTGCCATGGAAGCTAACAACGTATCCACAGGCTAACACCATGGGGCAAATGCTCTGGGGGCCAGAGTCCCACCTACCACAGACACTGGCACCGGCCTCGGTCACATCCCCAGCCTGTATCTCAGACACATGGTCATCCTGAGTTTTGTGCCCGGAGGGGATGACGCTCTGTGAACTGTGCACTGTGAAGAAAGATTCTTAGGAGTAGGTCCTTCCGCGATGAATTAGGGAAGTTGAAAGACGAAGAGCATGTCCCCTACTTGAATTGACATGGGCTGATTCCCAACCCCAGAAGAGGACACCTCTCTTTTACGCTGTTTGTCACACGTGTGGGCTGGCCAACAAAATGCAGACAGGCCAGGGGGTGAGTTAAGCTGAGTCCCAACCTGGTCAGCCCAGTTGGGCCGAGAGGCTGTGAACCAGGCGAGTTCATCGTGCCCCAGTCTCCTCTTGGACTGGTTGAGCCAATTAGCTTCAAATATGGAAACATTCTCTGCAGCTTGACCACAATTCTAAGCTCACAAACTGCTGTTTTTAATTGTAAGGAGAAATGAGGGAAAGAGTTCCAGGAAGACCAGGTTAAGTCTCTTTAAATGTCTATTTAAATCCCTGCGTTTCAGATTTTAGTTACTGGAAGTACCACTTTTTCCACAAGTTATAATCTCTTAGGTGCTATTCGTGAATTTGACACCTAATTTCCCTTCTTAATTAAACATTCTAAACTTAACTGGAGGAAGGAAAAAATGCAAAATACTTTTAAAATCTCAAAAAGCCCCTCAGATGCTGCAGATACAGATTAAATGGGGGGTGGGGAGGTCTACCTAGACCACTGCAAAAATGTGCTAGCTGGTCTCCCCATTTCCAGCCTCTTCCACGCTGCTACCAGAAATATCTTCCGAAGCACACTTCAGCCATTCCACAGCCTTACTGCAAGTTTGTGAATAGCTCCTCACTGCCTACAGAATAAAGTCCAAACTCCTCGGAATTGCTTCAAGAGTCCTCATGGTCAGGTCCAAGCTTACTTATTCAACTCCCTCCCCCCACCTCCAGGCCCACTTCCCCTCGGATCTAGCACCTCAGACCTCGCTACACCCAGTACCCGGCCGCCATTGCCCTCAAACTTCCTCCGGCAGGAAGGCCCATGCCTTCCACATCTGCCAGCAGGAAGCCAACTCTTCTTTCTACACTCACCGCCTGAATATCATGTCCCCCCATAAGTTAATCACATCTTCCTTGGTATGCCCAGAATATTCTGCTTTTAGCTCTATCCAAGACACCACCATATTCCGTTTGGGGTCAGGGTGAGGTGTCCATACGTCGGCCTCCTTCTCTGGAGGCGGCGAGGGCACCTCTCCCCTCCCCACCAGAGTCAGAGCTCAGCCTGGTGGCTTGAAAGAGCTCCGCAAACACACCCCATCACCAGACTAAGTAAGTCTGTCACTTCTACACCAAAGATACTCCCCAGGCTGAAGGATCTCTTTCGTCAGAGCACGTTCCCCGGGGCCTCGGCTTCCATTTGGTCTGAGGCACACTGTCACCGTATCTTCCAGAATTCAAAAGGGTATGACAATAGAACCTATAAACTTCTGTCTTCATGTGCTATATGGGATCCTTTTCTAAGTAGATCTTTTCTGCATTCTGTGGGCGGTATATAGTCACTGTAAAATATTTCATTTCTTCTGCTTGAACTTTTTCACAAAATGTTGGCACAAGTTAAAAGAGGAAATTTGGAATTGGCTTCCTCAGAAAAAGTGTAGAAGCAAATCAAAATCTTTGCCGAAATCAACATGGAGGAGGCCGAGAATTCGGTGTGGAACTGTGAATGAAAAGCCTTTGGGTAAGAATTTGGTGAAACATGCTTGCTGCCTGGGAGGAAAAAGCACGTACCGTAGCTGACCTCAGAGGATCATGGAAATAAATCCCTCCTTGCAGCAAAATGTTCTGGTGACATCTTTTATTTCTGTAGTGTTCCCAGGGCTATCCTGATCATCTCTGTGGTTTTAGTGATGTAGGGTGGCACTTCAGGAGAAGTTTCGATTCTGAGTTCGGCCTCCTATGAGCAGGCCCCGAGCACCAAAAGGGTCGCGAAAACATAACACCCAGTGAGACAGACAGATCAAGTGAATGAGAATGAGCTAGCATTTCTACTGGTTGAGAAAACAAGTCAAAGGGATGACCCCTTTGCTTCAGAAAAGGGCATCTCGTGTCCTCACACACCGAGAGAAAACCAGTTAGATGAGGTACTACAAACACAAGATGAATTGTGACTCCAACAAGAGCGGGCCAAATGGGAAAAAGGTGAGAGGACAGACACTACAATGGCCAAAATGCCTTAACCTTTTAAGTCCCGAATAATGCAACATTACACACTATTACTATTCCTAAACAGAGCCAAAAAAAGTCAAGATATGGAAACAATCCAGGTATCCATGGACAGATGAATGGTAAAAGGAATGTGATGTACTCAGTAGGGTATCAGCCTTAAAAAAGAAAACCCTGGCACACCACAGATGAACCTGGAGGACGTTATACTTAGGGAAAGGAGTCAGATACGGACACAGAAAGACGAGTGCTACACAATACCACTTATATATGGAATCTAAAATAGACGCAGGAGGGTAGGGGGATGAGGTCATTGAGTGATGAGCACTGGGTGTTATACGCAACTGATAGCTCATTGAACACCACACCTGAAACTAATGACGTACTTACCGTAAGGCGGCTAACTGAACTTAAATAAAAATAAAATCGTCAAACTCAAGCCAAGAGGTGGTTGGTGATGGCAGGGGCTTGAGGGGCGGGATGGGCAGGGAAATGAGACGATGTTGGTCAAAGGGTGCGAGGTTTGTGACGCATGGTGAGTTCTAGAGCTTAATGGACAGCATGGGGACTACAGTAAATATTGTGCCATGGACCTGAAATGTGCTAGAAGGGTAGACCTCAAGTGTTCTTACCACCCACTCACCCCCCCCCCAAAAACACACACAGAAAATGGTCACCATAGAACATGCTGGATATGTTCATTAGCTCGATTGTGGTGATCATTTCACAATTACTTACGTCGAATCATCATGATTTGAAACCTTGAATATATACAATTTCTGTTTGTCAATACTACTTCAATAAAGCAGAGAGAAAATAAAAACTGCCTCACTGGGTGGGAGTCAGGTAAACGGAGTATATACTGTATGATGATACCTTCCTCTACATCTATACATATCTTAAAATTATAAAATACACAAGCTCACCGCTTGCAAAGAGGAATCTGGAGTTACTTCATATTCCTCTTGGCTACACTCTTGCAGTTCATCAAATAAAACAGGGGAGAGCTGGGTCGCCTCAGAGACCAGTTTATGACCTGTATCAGCTCTGTCTCTCTCCCTCTGCTAATATGTCGCCTCTCATCCTAAGACTAATATATATCCTGGAATGAAAGTGTTTATGTCTTGCATACTCTTGTAGGGAGAGCAAAATTTAAGTGGGATGAGGGGGGAAAAAAGATGTTTTCTGTTCCAGGACCTACCTGTCTCATTACCCATAACTTAAGTACTCAAGAGCTGTTTAATTTTAAACAACGTTTATAACAGTCTATAAAAAGAGAAACATCACATCGTGCATGTGCTGACTCTAATTTGACATTTTTTTCCAACCTATTTGGACATCCTTGTGCCCACTTCAGCAGTCTCTCTGGCTCGGCTGCTCAGAGTAGAATTCTACCCGATTCCTTTCACCAATGCTTTGGAAATACAGCGAGACAGTAATGCACGTCTGTTTGGGCAACCAACCAAGAGACCACCCTCCCCCTGGCCAGACCTCTCTGGTCCTGAGCAGGGGTATCTCAACCCTGCCCATGGCTTTGATCTGTCTTTGGGTTTTAAATGCTCCCTGTTGCCTCGTGGGGAGCTAAGTGAGTTTGCTTCAATAGACATTATGTCACCCCCTCAGCCCTTACATAAACAGAGTGTCTAACACCTTTGCCATGTAAGCCAAGCCATCGAGCCTGGAGCAGAGGCTGACAAGATAAGTATTTTGCATCGGCACCTGCGGGAATCATGCCTCCTTGCCTGCAAGCTTTACTGCATGGCACAACCAGGAAATTTAAATTTAGACTCGGCAGCAATTCTTCCTGGCTCCTAGTAATACTTATTAAAGTCCTAATGACATCAGATAGAGGGAAGAGAATATTTCTTCTTCCTGAGGGTTTTCTTTTTTTTCCTAAACCATCTAGAAAATCACAGAACATAAACCCTGAAAGGAGAAGGCAAAGTAAGGTCCCTTTTTAAAAAAGAACCGCTTTTGTGAATAGAAAAGTTAAAAGAGTGTTTCTCGTATCTGCACAGCATTTCGTAGTTTATAATGCTCTTGCACAAATGTTTGAGGTTATCAGTGATGAGAGAAAAAAGACATGCATTTGCCGATCTGATTTTGGACAACCAACCTTCATTCCCCCCGTGAGCACTTAGGATCGATGGAGGTTAAGGCACCACATTAGGTACCTGGGAATAAAGGTGTTCAGACCAATAAAATATTACACGATAAAGAATCGCGCAAGTTGGTGAAGGTGATTTGCTCAAATCTGAGCCAACCCTGGAATTAGAGGTTCCCAAGTCCTTCCTAGAAGCCACACAGAGTTCATCTGTAAACATGCATTTGAAGTTATCAAGCCGCTCTCTGGCCCTCCGCACGAAGGAAGGCTCCAAATGTTCTCCCCAAGGGTCACGGCATGGGGGTCAGCCGATGTCAGAAAGGCCACCGTGATAAGATGGCATTCAAACCAGGGTTGGAAGGGCAGAACTGAGCATGTGGAAATGGGCAATTGTAAAGTATAAACACTAAAAATCCGGAGAAAAAGGCCAGGAGGAGGAGGAAATCGCCCAGCAGTCCGTTAGCTGAAGGACAGATGAGTGCAGGAGGTAAAGCTGGAAGGCTTGGGAATCAGAGTGGATCTCCGG
This sequence comes from Nasua narica, assembly GCA_028533885.1. Taxonomy (NCBI): domain Eukaryota; kingdom Metazoa; phylum Chordata; class Mammalia; order Carnivora; family Procyonidae; genus Nasua; species Nasua narica. The sequence goes on along the minus strand of CM052802.1, from coordinate 113,584,113 downwards.
GCTTAATCCAGCACATGGTGAGGATCCAGAGATGAGAATCCCGAGAACAGAGGATCCGGAGAACAGAAGGTCGAGCCACAGACCAAAGAGACGGCAAGCGTGGGTTAGTCACAGAGGACACAGAAGTCTAGGTCAATAGCACAGTGACCTTGTGCAGGCAACTGGGGGAAAGAACAGAGAAAACCCTTGGGACTAGGAGATCTCAGCAGCAGAAACAGCAAGCCTGGTGATTGGCTGGATGTGGGAGGAGGTGGGCGGAGATTCAGGCGGCACCCCTGTGCATAGCTCCCAGGTTCCCAGACCCTGGTAGATGCCCACATCGGATGCCCGGAGTCAGCCGGGTCCAAGAGGCTGCTTGCTAGAAACAGGCTGGGTCTGGGACTGAGCCTGCGTGGCTCAGCCGGTTAAGCGTCTGCCTTCGGCTCAGGTCAGGATTCCAGGGTCCTGGAACTGAGCCCCACATCTGGCTCCCTGCTCAGCAGGGAGCCTGCTTCTCCCTCTCCCTCTCCCCCTGCTTGTGCAACTGCTCTCTCTAAATAAATAAAATCTAAGAAAGGGAAGAAAGGAAGAGAAACTCGCTTGGTCTGTGCTGATCCACCAACTGTCACCAGCCCACAGCAAGCACAGAAGTGGAGACTATTCAGTTTGACAGCAATTTATTTCATACCAGCCGAATCCAGTAACTAAAGATTGGGGTTTGATTCTGTATAGATTTGGGTCTTTTTTTTTTTTTCCATTTCGCTTCTCTAATAACTCACTTTTGGTGGATTTTACAAAAGTAGAGGTCCACAGAAATTAAAAACAAAACCAAACAGAACCAAAACTGGTTCTTGTGCAAAGTCAGCTTGAGAAGTGCGGCACCGAACAGTTCCCGAGCCACCTCAGGCCGGGACCACCCTCCGAATACACGGGGCACAGGAAGAGAAGGGAGCATGCGCACAGGTGCTCGGCACGGACAGACCTCCCTGGGGCCGACTCCCGGCCCTCGGACTACACCAGCTGCTGGGCTCCCCATCGCCACGGCCCGCTCAACCTCCAGGCCACCATGTCTCTGTGGCGGGGCACCTTGAAGCCGGGCACCTGCCTGTCACCGTGCCCTATGGCCACACGTCGTCTCCTGAGTCCTGGGTCTGAGTATGCTCCGGCCCCCTCACCCCCCCAGCTGTCGTGCCACACGCCCACCCTTCTCATCTTTCGCTGCTTTTCTGGAAATGTCCCCAAACACAGCAGGAGTCTGTAGGATAGAAAAAGAACCAAGAGGGAGCAAGCAGCATTACAGAAAGTAAGGAGAGAATTTTTTCGCCTTTTGGCTGTACGGTCCTCTCCAGAGGGAGAGCGGGGGAGAAAGATCTCAAAGTGACAAAGCCTCATGAAGAGCAAGATGAAGACCTGGGACAGGTGAGTGACAGGGACAGAAATCAAGGGGAAAGGAGAAAGTAGGTGGAAAGGCAAGAGCAGCTTCCCCGGGTCCGGAGTTAGGGCATGGTCAGGTAATTCACAAAGCTGTTCCATTATGTGACCGGCGCTATTAGGAACGTCAATACAACTCTCAGGAACTTTCTACAAATTCTCCCCTATCTTACTATCTATATTAAAAAATATATATAAAAGTCTCAGTTTTTGCCTTGTTGAGATAATAGGGTAATAAGGGGCATCAGTCATTCTTCCAGGCAAAGGCCATAAAGAAATGCAATACTTATGTTTTCTTGCAAAAAAAAAAAAGTGCAGATTCTACTTAAGCTTACAGAACATTTGGAGAAGGATGAGCATAGGAGGAAAAGTGGGGGTAAATTGGAGTCTACTTTCACATATTTCTTGGACTTGTGCCCTACCTAAATTGCCAGAATTTAAAACAGAAATGCAGGAAAGCATCTTTGTGATGTTTTCCAGAAGGATCAGATCTTTTAAACTTGAGTATTTAGAAACAAGATGCCAGTAGGATCAGTAACAACCCAAAAGTACCCCTACATGCTCGATCTCAAAATTAGGAAAGATAATTTATCTATTTTTACTACTAGCTCCTAAAATAAATATGGGAGGTGAGATATAGGATACAAGCCGATTGCAGCTGCAGAGAGCAGGCTTGACCCCAGGAAGGCTTGACCCACAGTTCTTGGTTCCAAGATAACCATTCGCAAACATCTTCAGCAAATTCCTTTCTTACGGATGTTCAAGGCTTGTAAGAGGAATGCATGAAGAGCAACATCATCCATGAAAAATGGAAATTTTCACCGACGTTCCTTTGTGTTAGGATTATTGCATTCCCTGGAGTAATTGTTTAAAAGAATAGCTCAGGATGTACGTTCACTATCCAGATTGTGGGGATGGTTTCAGAGGTACAGGTCTATGTCAACGTTCATCAAATTGTCCACTTGAAATGTCAATTACACCTCAAGAAAGCTGTTTGAGAAAATAAAGAATCACGCCGAGAAACACACCAGGGAATACCCCCAGCACCGAGTTCTGACACTCTCTAGTTCGGCGTTGCCCTGCATGCCACCGAATTAAGAGGTCATAGCAGTCAAGAGTCCAAGCAGGGAGAGCGGGATCCCTGCAGGTGTTTACAACGGAGGGCACATGATGCAGGGGGACTGGTGGTGTAGACAGCTGGGACAGAGCCAAGCAGCCACACAGGCTATGAGGAGACGACCCATGGACTGGCAGCCGAAGGAAGCCATTCTACACTCAGGAAGGAGCGCCCCCGGGACCCCCAGTGGCAGGTGGACCACGGCAGCCCATCCGGAGAGAGCTGGGGTCATGGAAGAGCAAGTCACAGCTGGAAATGCAGCTGCCTGGGGTCCCACCCCTACTCCACAGAGACAACAGGGAAAGGGTCAGGAGTGGACCTGGGGACAGAGGCACCTGAGGCGGACATAAAAAGCCATTACAGAGCAAAAGTAAATTCAAAGAAAACGCCCTTAAAGCAAATCGGCAGACTTCTTCACCGTTGGGCTCGACACGCTGATGGACTTGTACGTCTCAGAGGGGAGAAGGATATAAATGATCTTCTCCCCGATCATCTTCTGCAGAGCATTTTGGGAAAGTAGTGTTCCGTGAAACACTATTTGGAAAATGCTGATCTGGCCAACGTGCTCACATTTTACAAATAAGGAAAGATATTTTACAAGGAAAGAGACCGAGAAATTCGCTTAAGGGGCTTGACCAAGATATTAGAAAAAGGGATCGCACGAAGACTAGAACGCCAACTCAAGCTTTCTAAATCTTGATCATGCACTCTTCCCTGAATTCTATATTGAGTTGGCCATAAGCCTTCCCAGCACCATCCAGAAAACGAGCAACTTAACATTCTAGTGGCCACAGAGTCATTCTGGGGGTACAGGACCACCAGAGGCCGTGGAGATGGCGTGGAGTCAGCTGTGTCAGGCCAATGGCCAACCAAAGGCACCAACGCTGTGACAAAAGAACAGAGGGGAAAGAGGTAATAAATGCAAGGGAGTTGCTAAATTTACTAATGGGAAGAAAAGGGAAAAGCACGAGAGAAAGAGACCACCTCCGCTAGGGACCACCTACGTCCCTGAAGCTATGCGGGAGTCATGAGGACAAGTGTGCACGCTAACAACAGGGGTCAAACACCCTGGATGAAGCAAATGCAGTAAGCAAGGGGCCAGATTTGTGAGAACAGGGATTCCACCCTCCACAGACCCCTAAGAATGCAAAGGTGTGTTCCGTGGTCCCCTGGGAGAAATGCAACGCTCCGAGGTCAAGGCACCTGTGTCCTCTTCACTATTCCCTACCCTGGGTCTTGGTCCTACCTTGTGGCATGATCTCACTGAGGGCTCCAGCAAGCTTCTATCTTCCCAGTGGGGTACTTAAACCACAGCTCATCCTAAGTCAGGAGTTACACACCAAAGTTACATTTCTCAAGCCCATTGATACCGCCACGCCCCAAGATCTCCCCCTCTTTTTGAGAGGTTTCATTCTGTGGGGGAGGGGGGGCAGAAGTAGGGGGATGGGGAATTTAGGTAGAATTCAGTGAAAAAACACTCCATGAAAATGGAGAGTTGCAGAAAGAGAATCAAGGAGAATTTATGAAGTGTCTCACCCGTACGATGCTTGTTAAACACAAACAAACAAAATGCCCACAAGTTCCCGAAACACCTCAAATGAATTGCTATTTGTCCAACAGCAATCTTTTAGAGTTATCATGTTATTTGCTTATTTACCATTAATCTGTGGAGCCCTATCTCATAGAAAACACTTCAAAGCAAATAAGCCTGATCTATATATCACTTCCAAAGACCTCTGGATTTATGGAGTCTTTAGTGTTTAGTGTTAATCTGATCCAAACCTTGTAAGTTCCCCTGATCCTGTCTCTAGAGCCAGTAAAACACATTTTTCTGAACTTCTTAATCCAAAGGCACACTAAGTTCTAGTAGGTTTTCAGAAAGGAAGGAAAACTATTTCATCCCTGCCCTAACCACCCCCCTCAAATTTCAATAATTTACAAGCACGGAATTCCTATAATTCTTGTTCATTCTTCGGGCTTCTTTGACTCCCCCAAATCCTGCCGAGCACGGATCAAACAGGGCACAAGCCAGGGAGAAATTTAATCGCTCATATCTCTGCCTAAGGGATTGTCTAGGTACTATGGTGACAGACATCTCAATGAAAGTATGTGGAGAAAAAAAGATTTTTAAACTCCCAGACTTAAAAAGAAAAAGAAAAAAAAAAAAAAAGGTGGGGGAGGGATTTCTAATGGGTTTGGGGTCAACATACAGAGGCACAAAATCAGGTCCACGGAGTCCGTCGAAATTACTGATTTATATGCCAATGTGGTAAGACCGCAGAGACAAAACGTTCTTCGACGAAGGCGTTTTATGTTTCTCCCCACAAACTCTGCCTATTTTGAACATTCGTATTCCCATTGATTTGTTTTTCTGGTTACGTGTACAGCTTCTCCACAGAGGAGTTTTAGGGAAGTGAAAGGACCCTGTGTGATACCATAATGATGGGATTTACGCCCTCATACAGCAGTCCAAACCCAGGGAACACAGGACATCGAGAGCTGACCCTAAAGTGAATGATGAACTCAGGTAATTACGGTAGATTTATCCAGTAGAACAAAGGTTACCACTCAGGTATGGGATGTTGACAGCAACCCAGGCTCCTCTTATGGGGGTGGGGAGTAGAGGGGAGATCTCTGGACCTTCTATTCAATTATGCTATAGACCTAAGACTGCTCTAAAAATAAATTAAAAGTTGTTTGGTTTTTTTTAACGCACAGCTTCTCTGTTAACTTACTCTGACATGCAAGGGTTCAAATAAAATTTGGGGAAAAAAAGTCAAGGAAAACACTTAGTCTCTAATTTTGTACTTTACAAAGCTGTCTTCAGAATATCTAAACGTAGTTCATAGATTTGAAAGAGGGGAGAGAAAATGACTGGTCTCGGGGATTTAAGCAAGCCTACTTATGAAAAAAAAAATCTCCCAACCTAATCAGCACATAAAATAGCTCACACGGATCATAGGGTGAGCTCACACTCTGCTGATACACGAATCAGAATTTTTTTTTTGCCAGTTCACGTTCGCGTACAGGAAACCAACAGGACTGTAAACACAGGAACAACAATCAACACGCACAGATGTCTGAGGCTGGAAAGTCACATTCCGAACAAGGTGAAAAGGGTAAGCGACAGCAGAGTCATAATAAGGATTGAGGCGGATATCAAAGTTCAGTGTGTAGAAGGCTCCGGGCTTGGCTCTGTCCAGAGACACTGTTTTCTGCCTGCAGTCCAAGTCAAGCCACGGCGCTCGCCACCCCCACCCCTACCCCACCCCCACGGAGCTCCCCGATGATGAGAAAACCATGTGAACATAAGATCAGCAATATGAAGCAAGGACATTTCAGGCCTAGGATAATCCCAACCTACCCAGCAGGATCAGTCATCAAGGGCGTATGCCCAGGAAGCTCAAAGTCAGGAAGGCTCTCCCACCCGGAACCAGAACCTCATTCTGCAAAAATGTTTGAAGGGGCGTCTTCTACCCGGTCATCTGGGACTGGGTTAGAGATAACAAGACCGTGGGGACCCATCAAGGAATTACCTGATGTCATTTGGATTATCATTTCTATTATGGACCCAATCATTTTAATAATGGACATGGGAAGGGCAGGAAGAGAACCCGTGCCTCTAGACCTCAGTGGAACAATGCCACTCACGGCAACCTGGTTTTCGACTCACTTTCAGAGCAGAGAACAATTCTTTGGGGTCCGCAGGGCTTCGGCACACGGAACAAGGGCATATTCACAGATAGGCATGGCTTCTTCTTTTTCAAAAGCAGAGTTCTAGGAGAGAATGCTACCCACGAAGAGAAAACCCACAAAATTCCAGATCTGGGCTTCCCCACCTCTGGCCTAGGGCAGGGCTCTTGCAGGCTTTTCTAATTTCTCCTTAATTATCCACTCCTGCCCGACCAATGGCTCTATGGCCCTATTCGCCTGGGCACGACGATCTCTTTGCAGTTGTCCCTCAGCCTTAAGATATAACATCAGTGAAGAAGAAATGGTCCTGAAGAAATCAAACAAATTTAACTACAAACATAAATGATGAGATGATATGCAAAAACCTTTAAAGCTCTAAGTTCTATGATCTATGGATAACTAATAATAATCTTAAACTTCCTATTAATGATAGTGAAACCCTGCTTTAAAACATGGAGGACACTGGGAGAAGGAAAGGAAGGGTGAATTGGGGGAAATCGGAGGGGGAGGCGAAGCATGAGAGCCTGTGGACTCTGAGAAACAAACTGAGGGTTTTGGAGGGGAGAGGGGTGGGGGGTTGGGTGAGCCTGGTGGTGGGTATTGAGGAGGGTACGTATGGCATGGAGCACTGGGTGTGGTGCATGAACAATGAATCTCGGAACACTGAGAAAATAAAAGTATTTGGGAAAATAAAATCAAATAAAAATAAAAAGGTAGCACACTTAAAAAAAAAATAATAAAAATGAGGTGTCAGCAGCTTGGGCAGCTTTCCCAAGATAAAACATTGTTATGGAAGGGAGCCGTGTCCCCAGCCAGCTCCAGAGTCTAACTATACACACAGAGGAATGAAATACTACATATTTACAGTGGGGGGGAAAAAATAAAAGAATCTTTTTGAAGATTTTATTTACTTGAGAGAGAGAGATCACAGGCAGGGGGGAGGAGTAGAGGGAGAAGCAGACTCCCTCCTGATGGGGAGCCCAAGGACCCTGGGATCATGACCTAAGCCAAAGGCAGACACTTAACCGACTGAGTCACCCAGGCGCCCAAGAACAGTATTGTCAAAACACCAGTAACCGAACAAAATATCCAGTCAACTTCAGCGAACTAGTTTCTTATTGCTAATGCTTCCCATGGAAGATGAGCAGGTACAACTAAGTTCTGAGAATTTCTGGCACTCTCGAAAACTTCAGAAGGGTGACGGCCCTGGTTCTTTAGTGAGTCTAGTTTTCATGACAGCGAGAATGGTTTTCCTTCTCCTTGGTATAACTGTCACCACTTGCCTATGTTCCAGATAAGACGAGCGCCATTTTCTGGCTTACCAGTTTCCAGAGGGCAAGAGTTGGAAGGGAACGCGGCCAGCCACGGTGTTAGAAAGGGTGTTACAAGAGGAGAGAATGCACTTGAATAAAAGCAGCTGAGTGGTCATGACAAAAACAGAGAAAGGAGGAGGCATCAGCTTTTTTGTGAGGAACGGGGGTCAGCACATCAGGTGACACCCCACGGCCAAAGGCAGCCATGTTACCTGGCACTTGGTTGGGTTGGGCCATGGCCACCAGGAGGGTGAGGACAGAAAGGTTAATGGGTAACAGCTGTTCGCCTACATGAGGACTCTCAACTGTTCATCTCTCCAGAGAGTTTCTACACTGATTTCTACTCCTTTTACTTGGGTATTTCTGGAAGCTTCTAGTCAGGAGCACAATTGCCTGATGACGTTCCCTATTGCCTGCTTTCCTTCCCACTGCTGGAGTGCCAAACAATAGGATGTGACTAAAATTCAAACACAAGGAGAGAGAGGGAAAGGCAGGACGAGGCTCACAACAGAAAACTGCACCAGCTTTACAGGAAGGAGAAAGCACTCTACGGACTAATTCAGTTCCACATACAGGATGGGAGGTAGAGCGCGAAGGACAGAGTTATGAAAAACCAGAGAATGCTGGTGAATCATCCAAGAAATTTTACACTCTTCGCGCTCCTTTTCTAACTCAGTTCCTTCAACAGAGGGTGAGGCAGGAGGGCAGGGCGATCATCTGTGAGAGTCAGCTAGCCACCTTTGACGCCAGACAGGTACCCACCCTCCCCCCCAGATTCAAGTAAAATGTTATTTGGAAGCCCAGCATTTAAAGTCACTCAACTCTGAAAACAGCGAGGACATGTCGAATAAAGTTCTGAACCTTGTTGTCCTGCTCCCCTCCCCCCAGCCAGTTGTTGGGTTTTTTTTTTTTCTATCTGTAGGAATCCTTCCTCCATGCTAATCAGAGGTAAGCTCTTAAGTAGAGGAACTAAGCATGATTCAGCACATTTAAAAAGGATTTATACCCATTCTTAGAAGGACAACCAGAGGAAACACCATCTCGAGTCTAAACAATGATATCTGCTTGCCCTTTGATCTGAGTTTAAGAACACTTTGTACAACTTTTTTGTTGTTGTTGAAATACCACTGAATTTCACATTTACTATTTGAAATTTCTTTAGAACATCCACTGCTCCTTTGAACCACACTCTTGCAACCAAATTCTCCAAATCATACTTGCTGTGAGTTAGCTTGCAGGCAGGGATTTATTTTCTAACAAAAATCTTCCTAAGTACAGGCAGCCCCCATGAAAAATAGTACCTCTGATCCCTATGTTTATGAGAAAAAGACAGTACAGAGTATCTGGTTACAAATACAAGTAGGGAGTATTCCATTTTTCTAATTTATGTTTCCCGAGGGTAATTTTGTTCAGAAGATTGCCAGTATTTTTAGTACAATAAGTTTCTTGTTACTTGTACTAATACATACAGATTCCCTTTTCTGAGCATATTTTGAGTTATTTCATTTTTTCCCTAGCATCTAGAGATCAACACCTCATTAATTCAAAATAAACGAAGTCTGAAATGCAGAGATTTAAAGACACCTTTGCCCTACTCTCAAAGGTGATTCACATTAGAAATATACATATGGGTACCTAATTTAAAAATAGGTATATTAATAAAACATTATGGTATACATTAGATACCATTAACCTCCCTGTCCTAATTGTCTTCACTTCAAAGGTCTGACTCAATAGAAATCAGGTACGCCATTTCTAAGTGATCAGACCTTCCAGACTAGTGAAATACGAATTTTAGATGCAGAGGTCTTTCATTAATTCAATCTTTATTACACATCTTTCATGTGCTCAGTTTGATATTAAGACTTAGGTTTCAATGGTGGATAAAGCCTGATTGCCTTTTGGGCTGCCACCCAGAGGGGTGACAAGTAAGCAAATTTTAAAGAAAAAAAATACATATACTTTTTGTGATAAACGCACCCAAGAGAAGCAGCAGCATTCTGTGACAGTAAAGAATGGGTAGGGATGGCACTCTTTTCTCTAGAGGGGTTCGAGAAGGCTTTTCTAAGGTGAATTTTAAGACCTAAACGGTATTTCAGGATACTTCTCTAAGGTCACCAAATTGGCAGGCCTGCTTATCAGATCGCTAAGACATTTTTAGCATTAGAAAACAAATAGAAAATGGCATCTGGGGCCCCCGATTGAATGCACCCCGCATGCCAGCGCTAAGGAGGTTACACACGTCCAGCTTATTTACTCAGAGAGAGTTTCAAACAGTCAGCATCAGCATCCAACAACCAGCAGTTGGGATAGGTGGGAGAAACTTTATTCTGTTGATTCATACTTCCTGATAGCCACTGGGGCTGAGAAGGCTCAGTGTGTTTCAGATGTATTTCATGAGTAAATTATTCTCCCTTGGGGGGGGGGAAAGAGTTTACAACTGTGTATCACTTTCTCTTATACTTTATGTAACTCACCAGGTGTAAAAGTAGCTGAAAACATGTATCTTTCTGCATTCTCTAATGAGTCAGGGACCGGGTGCAGGCAATGGAAATCAGAATTCTCCCAACATCCTAAGCAATTCCTTTCTTCAAATGAACTGTCCTTAGGCTCAGAGCCATGATAATCAGATTTTATCACATTTTAGCCTCTTGCTCTGAAATCCTCTTTCCTACTGCTAAATAGATTAAGATTAAATAGAACTGTGGGACTGGCAGGTGGCATGGCTTGTGACTTAGATTCTGCTTACCTGAAAGTTCCCCCCCAACTGCCCATGTAGGTCCAGGGCTGGACCTACAGACAATGACAATGCGTAGTCAGAAAGCCCAGCACTATGACAAGAGGGGCTTGGGGCAGAGTTTCCCCACCCAGGAATCTCTTCCTGTTCCCCGGAATCAGCCCGTCCCAGGCCCGAGAGGACACATCTGTTTTCTTTTGGAAATTTTTCCGTGTTGTTTTTTGGACCTTGAAGTTTCCCTTCTGAGAAATGTAAGTTAAATCATCACCTTAGCAGGATTAGTTGCCACCCAGCTTCAAGCAGAACCAATGTGTACCTGTAGACCAAGAAAGGTCAGACGCGCAAGGAACGAGGAGAATTTAGAGGTCATGAAACACAGTAAATGTCACCATCCTTTACAAACTCTGCCTCAAGCCAACTCTAACAATTTCAAATCCCACCTCGGGCAGTGGGTCCCAAACACTGAATTCACATGAGGAACCTTTCAAACTCTGGCTACCTGGCTTCCACCCCACACATTCTGGTTTCACTGAAATGGGGTGCCGCCTCAGCATCTGGGTTCTTAAAAGCCGCCCAGGTGATTCTGATGTGCAGCGGTGTTTGGGAGCCACTGACATAAGGAAGCATCGCTCCTGATCTCTTCCTGGGATGATCTGCTTTCCTTCGGATGTCAGGGACTTGTGTTTCTGACCATGGTGGCGCATTAGAAAAACCAAAGACACTTAAAAGATGCCACAGCCCAGCCTCAAAGACTGACTCAATTGCTCTGGGAGCAGCCCCAACATTCCTTAGTTCTTTAAGCGTCCCCAGGTGATGCTAATGGACAGCCAAGGTTAGGACCTGTGGTCTAAGCCCAGGCACGGTTCTCTGGAGAGTGTAAACGATTCTCCATGAAAGAGCCAGAAGTACCATTCCTCCTCCACTTTGTCCAGGTTGGGACTACCCCAAGAGCCAATAAAACATCTCCCCAAGGCTGTCAGGAAACAGGAGAGGGGGATAGCGAGAGGTAGAATTCACTAAGCCAGAAGAAGCAGGGAAGTTAGAGGAAGAGCACTCCCCCCACCAAACTTTATTGACAGCAATGAGTCCCCTTAGAATGCCTCCTGGAGGTGCCTCAACCTTGGATTTGGTTCCAATAAATGGTGAAAATTCTTACCCAATCAGAACTCCTGGCACTGCAAGGAGCAAGATTGGCAGGCCTTAAGCCTCCACTCCCTGTTACATTCTGTTTCATGAATTTCCCAGGAGGATTTCTCCACCAGTTGGATGCTGTTGGACCTCCCTCTTAAGCCCCCTACTCCTTCCTTCCCCCAAATCCCAGCAGAATTGAGAATCATCTCATAGATATATCGGTAAAGAACTCGCTGAACTATTTTACATGATAATCATTCAAGCAAATAATGTCCAATGACAGACATCTTTGACGTGGCTTTGACAAGTGTCTGGTAACCCACTTGGGGGCCTGAGCAGGGCCACGCGTCTCACAGGGGAAAGGAAGTCCGCGGAGACCCACCCCTGACGGGGCTACGGCGCCCCCATTTCTGCCCGCGGAGAACTTGTCTCCTACATCCCTTTGTCTACGCTAAGCTGAGTCAGTTTATGAATGAAGAGTAGCACAAATCAGAGGTGCTGATCCTGGGGAAAAAAAAAAAAAAAGTCTTGCCTACACCGTTCTCATTTACAAATGAGAAAACTCGAGGGGAAAAAAGGCTATGTGACTCCGTCCGGGTTTGCCACATAACATTTGTGGCGGAGCCCGATTTAGCCGCCCTTGAATTTCCATTCTGTTGCCTGGCAACCAGTTCAGACCAGCTCAGCGCCCAACCCCGGCCCCTAACCCGCACCCTTTCTCTGCCCGTGCGGCTCGGGCAGCAGTGATCAGAAGTTCAGTCTTTGAGGGCACCCACCAAAGGCATGTGAACTAAGATCCTGGATGGGTTACCCCAACTGGGCTGGGGATCCTGTCCCAAACCCGCGCGAACCCCGTCTGGCTTGCCTTCCGAGGTCCTTTCGGCACCTTTCTCTGCAACCCTCCTCCCCTAATTCCTTGGATACCACTTAACACAATGGCAGCAACTGAGAACTTTGGAAACTTGACATCAGATTCCCTAAAACTCCGGGTGTTGAAACTGGCATTCAGAGCTTTAAGGGTGCAAAAGAAATCAGAAGGGGAAGGAGTGTTGAAGAGCCTTCTCCTTCCCAGCTGGCTACACTCGGGCGGGACTTTTCTGCTCAAGTCGAGTTAACCTGGCCCCGGCATTATTGGAAAAAGCGCGGAGTACGCTCGGACGCCGCAGTCCGAGGGCCCCACGGCCCGGCGCGCCCCCGCCCGCCCGCCCGCCGCGTCCCGCAACCCCAGCGCTCAGCCTGGCCCGCGACGCGGGGAAGCGCACGTGCAGCCCACCCCGGCGCAGGTGTCGGGAGCGCATCCCCGCCGCGCCCCGCGTGCCAGGGGCTCCTCCACCCTCTCGCCTCCCTCCCCGGGCCCGAAGACCATTATGGGGAGAATGTTCTCGCCGTTAGGCTACCCCCAGATACTTACCCAGGTTCACAAAGCTCATGACCATGTCCGCGTCGTTGAGGAAGGCGCTGTCCTGCGCGCTCGTCAGTGGGGCCGCGCCGATGCCCGGTCCCGCGGCCAGGAGGCTCTTGCCGTTGACCCGGGGCGCCGCGCCAGGTGGCGGCTGCCGGCGCTGGGACGAGCCGACCCCTCCACGGGGCCCGTGCTGCAGCCTCTCCTCACCCGACGCCCAGTCCCCGTCATCGTCCACGGCCAGGGCGTTGTACAGATCCAGCATGAAGAGGGGCGCAGATTTTAGCCGCCCGGGAGGGGGCTCCCCGCGAGGTTGCTGCTGCGGGAGCGCTGCAGGCTGTGGTTGCTGGAGGCCGTGCAGGGGCCGAGGCCGGTGCGGGAGCCCCAGCACCGAGAGGATCTCCTTCTGCATCTCGCGCTTCTCGTGCGTCTTGAGCCGCCGGTAGAGGAAGCCGGAGGACGACGACTGCGGCGGCGGCGGCTGCTCCGCGTGGCCCGGACTCCCGCCGTCCCCCAGCAGCGCCCCCCCGCCGGCGGCAGCGGCGGCAGCGGGCAGGGGCGGCCGCAGCGGCGGGGGCCCGCAGCAACTGCACAGCAGCCCCCACCACCAGCACAGCCACTGCGCCCTCCGCCCCAGCATCCCCGCCCGGCCGGACTGGCCCCGCGGGCCCCGCGAGGCGTGGAGCGGGGGAGCGAGGCCGGAGCGCGGCCGCGGTGGCCCTTGGCGTGAGCAGCCCCCGCCACCTCTCGGCGGGCTCGCTTCCCCTTCCTGGCCCTCAGTCCTTATCTCTCATCGTCCTCTGAGGCGCCCCCAATTGCCCAGGCTGGAGGGGAGGCGAAGGGAAAGATCACCCGGAAAACCACTTGGAGGAGAGCCCCACGCTCCGGCGCGGGTCTCTAGAAGCGCAAGGTCCAGGCCAGGTGCGTCCGAGTCCCGGCTGCACTGCAGCCGGCGCCCTAGCCCCTGGGCGGGTCACGGCGCGGTCACTCTCGGGCCTCCCTGGCCGCGCACGTGCGCTGTCCCGCGCCCTCTCGGGCGGCTGATTGGGAGCCGGGGCGACTGGGCGGCTCACCAGCCGGGGCGACTGGGCGGCATCATCCCCGCGCACACCTCTCCTTGGCTCGCACAGCCGCCGCGAAGTTTACTCCGCCGTGGGGCCCAGGCTGTGGCGACACGGCGTCCGGAGATGCCAGTCTTCTCCGCGAGGCTTAACTTCCTTCCCGCTCACAAACTCCGCGCCCCTCCGCCCTCGGGCACTGTCGCTGCCCCCCCAGAATTTTCGTGTGCCGCTCTACCCCCCAAACGGAGGCGGCAAGGATCTTGCTTTCCGTTTAGAGCTCTCCCGGCTGCCCCGCAAACACCGCTCGCAGAGGGGACGGGAGGGAACAGTGACCGCAGCGGCGGCGCGGGAACTCGCAGTCTCCCGCCTCCCGGCACTGCGCTCCCCGCAGCGGCCAACGTGGGCTTTCTGGTGCGCGTCTCGTTCAGGTACCGCACTCCAGCCCCCGGGAGTCCCTGCCCTCTTGGGTAACAGACAAGTTGGCAGCCAATGAAGAGGCGCGTCTAGCCTGTATTTAAATAGGGCCGCCCCCTTCTTTCGCCCTCCCTCTCCAGGGAGGCGTTGCCGCGGCCCCGCGTAGGTTTTCAAGAACAGAGAATTCTTGGAGGCACCCAAAGTAGGCGCCAGGTAGCAAAGGCGAAGAGGTCATCGCTAGTAAGGACGATCTAATCAACACCCTAACGTAAACCTGTCTCTTTTACAATCACGTGAAAGGCCTGAATTGATGATTTAACTAAATAAAAGTAAAATCAGCTGTTAAATCAATGCCACCTGTATTCACAGAGGAACAGCAGGAATAGTTTCTAGTACTTAGTGTCTATTAACGACTGTTAACATAGGCGTTTAGCGGACACGTGACTTTCAAAGGCAGCTGCGCGAAGTTGGGATACACCCTCTGAGAAGCTGCTCGCACGGGCCACACAGAGGGCCAAATGTAAACCAGAGCCCACGTCCTGGGGACTAGGGGCCAAATATTTTGATTTATCTCTTCAGTTCAGGTTTGACTTGGCTTCTTAAGCTAGCACCTTAAAGAAACGGGGTAAATAGGTAATAGAAAAGCCACCTTCTACTTTTCTTGGAAATATTTCAGTGCTAGATAGATAGAACTTGAGGAGAAGTGGTATAGAAAATTCCTGCCCAGGTAGAGGCTTGGCGTGTTCCCATTCAGGGTAATAGACACGGGTGCTGAAAGGTTGCCAGCAGCCTTAGACAAGTGTATGGATTAGAAAACAAAAACTTCAGTGACTGTCTTAGTTCACACAGTCCAAGGCATTTCTGAGCCAGACCGAAAACGGTGGGATTCATTGACTTATGAGATCAGGGGGCTTCTGCTGATCGAAATCTGATAAGCCTTTCTATCTCATTTCAAAGGATCTATTTTTCGTGGGGAAGGGTCTTCACCTCCCCCGCACCCATTGGACTGCTCTTGCTGGTTCTCTCTTGGCCCAGACACAGTGATCCTTTAGTCTTTAATTCTATAAATTTAATTTCTTAATTCAGATTTAATTCTACGAGTGAAGTCTTTAGTCCTACAAAGATCTGAAGTCACTGACCTCGGGTAACCCAGCTTCAACAACACAGAAGGCGGGTCTTTAGCGGGGATTCTTTCCTCGTGAAAAGAAAATATATCACTACTTGGTCTGGCATGCCAGGATCCTTAGAATTCAAAAGTCTCCATCATTTCTTTCTTCTTTATGGGTCTTGTTTGGGCATAAAAATCGCTGCAGTACATAAAATCACAGCAGCCAGGAGTCCCGGTCAAAAGATCTGAAATCTCTACAAGTATACGTAGGCTTCCTGCCAAGATCCTTCTCCCTTCAGAAATGCAGTCACACCTTCTTCGTCTTAAGACCTCTAGTGATACAGAAGCAGAGTAAAAGCATTTCCAACCTATTAGGGCAGGGGGAAAGCTCTGAAAAACTATAAAACCCCTGAACACAGACAAGGGCACCTGGGTAGGACTGTGCTGTTGAAAACACAAAAATAGGTTGTGACCCATCTATTAGATAGGCACTTATTGTCTCTGCACATAGGATCAAGTGGAGAACACACACATAACATCTTCCCCTTCTCTTAAATACTTGGTGAGAAGTAGATGGACCTTGTGACACGGGGCTGAAAGTGGCACTTAATGACCCTATCAAACATCTGAGCAACAGCCCCGATTCAGGTCTGCCATGAGGCTCCCATCCCCATCAAGAGGGCCTCTCAGTTCCTGGGGAGGAGTAGTGCCGGAGAAAGGAGGTGCTGAGGGTGCCCCCAGAAGAGGAACACAAGAACACACAAGTCTCGTAAGAGCCAGAGGGAAAATATGTGAAATGCAACATGGCACTGATCATAAGGCACATTCAACTGAGGGCCGCAGAAGACGGTATGCTCTCCTTGTGTCCCCAGCACTCCCCAAAGGGGCACATGTTAGCGGTAAAACACTAGGAGACCCCCTTGGATTGGATACTGGGGCAAAGGGAGATAAAGAGATGCAGTTCCCAAGTTTTTATAACCTCAAAATTGGGACCTCTGCTTTTCCAAGACGGCTGGAATTCTGGGTGGCTGAGAACCTCTAACCCACCACCCCCCCTACTCCCTGCTTTTCAGACCTCTGAGAGGTCTCGGAGAGCTGGACAAAATCCAGATGTCATTCTGGAGGGATGGGGTGAAGGGAGAGGAGCAGGTTTGGCTTTGGAGTCTGCAGGAAATGTGGGACCCGACTGGAGAAAATCAGAGGTAACTTCGCCCCCTGCAGGACACCAAAATACTACCGCCCCTTCCTCTGCGCCCGAACAAGCTTCCTTAAGTTCTCTGTATGTGTCTCCAAAACATCTGGGTGGAAAGAGGAGGAATTCGGTCAAGAAGCCGGATGTGGGAGCCAATCCACATCAAACATCTGGTTGCTTGGCTAACATCTCATGCAGATGGCCTTCAGTTTTCTGGAAATAGGTTGCCTGTCCCGCTCTCGCCCATTTAATGAAGGAATGAGGAACCCCTCACCATAAAGCACAGGTTCATCCCCTGATGTCAGTGACACTGGGGGAAGGACGAGGAGCCCGGACCGGTGTTATTAATGCACAGGGTAATTCACACAACGATTCTTTAAAGCAGCAGTTCTTCTTGTTTCTTTTCTGACGAGTTCTGTTACACATTTAAAATACACATGGCCAAATGATTTCTATTTTTAAAAGATGTTGTTTATTAATTTGACTATTCTATACTCCGCACTTCCTTTGGAATTGTTAGCAATAAACTGCACTTGCCGTCTTTGGTTTTGTCCTAAATCACACGTTGTCCCCTTTCAACTGTCTTGCAGCTGAAAGTAGGCTGCTTCTAAAATGAATGTTAAGTGTCATAACCCATGTTGCTCTTGTGTCCAAAAAGCCCAAGGTCCAGTCACCTTGAATCCTTAGGAAGCTCCACTCAAAATACTACATTTTAATCTCTAATATTTGCGTAAGCATTTGATTATTTCTTAATATTAATTTCTAAATAGAATAACATGCGCTGATTTCAAAAATACCAATTTGGAGTTGAGTGAAAAGGAAATATGGTGAGTAAATGTTTGCAAGTGCGAGAGATGAAAATTTGAGTTAAATATTGCTTCTGAAAGCTACACCTGTAGGGCAGCCTTCAAAATACGTGTCTCATCCAAAAGTCTGTGCTAGCAGTTACATTCACTCACACTTTCCTTTCTCTGTCAACTATTCAAAAATGTTGGGCATTCACACTTCAAAATATCATTCGAGCCATCATATTTTCCTACTCGTGAAGGACATCTGGTGGCAAAGTGAAAAACTAATACATAAATCTGTTTCCAGAGATTTTTTTTTCCACACTGTAACCCAAATGGCAAATCTGTTACTTGTGTGTGCTTTCCAATTTTCGGCCAACCTCAGATCTTTATCGTCCTAGGATTTAGGCTGTCTACATAATATTAAGCAACAGAGTCCTCAGAAACATCCAAATGATTAAATAGTTTTTAAATGTTTCATTGAATAATGGACATGTGCAGACTGAGCCTTAAACTTTTTTTTTTTTTTTTTTTTTTACTGAGCAAAACAACGCTTAAGACATTTCCATGACTAGTTCTACTATCCCTGAAGAGTTCTGTTCCAAGAAATCATTGGACACTTGGCTCCATTGGGGAGGGCCTGGGGCTCCACAGCCCATGCTGGCCTCAGAGCTTCACTCCATTCTGTGGTCCCCTCTGTACCCCATGTCCTGGATGTGTCTCTTGTGGCAACTGGGAGGCTCCGTGAAAATAATGACATTATCATGCTGCACTGTCAGCAATGGTGTGTGGGGATCAGGGAAAACCACACTGCCTGGTTAAAATCAGATTGAAATAAAATCCAAGACCTTCTTCTAAAAGAAGAAGAGAGGGTCTAAGAAGACGTGGACCTGTGGGAAGGAATATGTTGCCACTAATCACCCAGACTTCATTCATTCATTCTTTCAACAAATATTTGCATGCCTTATATGTGTCGGGCAGCCGAAGATCCCTGCCCTCCTAGGTTCTAGAAGAGGGGAGATGAACAATCAACGAGACAACTAAGAAAATATATTATGGTAGGCAGGATGTTGTCCCCACGATTTTTACCTGTAGGGTTACCTGCAAATACGTGACCTTATGTTGTAGATGGGATGCCAAGATTGCGAAACAGGTGGTATTAAACTGGGAAGATTATCCTGGATTACCCAAGTGGGTCCAATGTCATCACTAGGATCCTTAAAAGCAGGAAAGAAGGGCAGAAGAGATGTAGCAGCCTGAGAGGGACTCTATCTGCCTTTGCTGGCTTTGAGGGTAAAAGGGCCATGAGCCCAGGAATGCAGGTGACCTCTAGAAGCTGAGCATAAACTCAGCCAACAGCTGGCTAGAAAAGAGTGTCTTGACTCTGGTCCCGGTCTTGACTCTGAATTCTGTCTACAACCTGAACAAGTCTGGAAGTGGATTCTCACCCAGAAATTTCCAGACAAGAGCCCCTAGGCAGCTGACAGCTTGATTTTGGCCTCCTGGGACTGAGGGCAGAGAAAGTAGCCAAGCCTAACGGACTTTCAACCTACATAACTATGGGATAAGTTTGATTGTTTTAAACGACCACATTTGTGGTATTTTGTTTCCCAATAATAGGAAACTAATATGTATATAGTATGTTGGTAAGCGCTGTGGAAAATAATATTACCCCCTACCCCAGGAAGAGGGGGTAGGAAGTATGTGGGTTGTCTCCTGACAAGTCTTCACTGAGAAGGTGACACTTGAATAAAGGTGTGTCACAATAAAGAAAGTCAGTCACAATGATACCTGGAGAAAGAGCTTCCCCAGCAGCGAAAACAGTAAGTGCAAAGGCCCTGAGGCAGGGACATGTATGGTAAATATGAGGAAGAGAAAGGAGCCAGTAAGGCTAGGGCAGAGGAAATGAGAGGGGATACTAATAGGAACTTATGACAGAATGCCAAGGAGGGTGCGAATTGGTGGTATAGGTGGCATAGGGCCCTGGGCATCCTTGCGAAGTCTTCAGATTTCAAAAAAACATAAGATGGACAAATCTCACAAAGTTGAGAGGATTCCAGATGCAAAAAAATGCATACTGTAATTCTAGTTATATGAAATTCAGAAATAGACTATACCGACTAAACTAATCTAGATGCCAGGTTAATGGTTCCCTTTGGGGAGAAGAGTAGTATTTCATTCAAAGTAGCATTTCATAAAAAAAAAATAGTAGCATTTCATTCAATAATAGTATTTCATACAATAACTATTGAATGAAACCAAAGTGGGGTGCCCAAGAGTTGGCCTATTTCTTTCCCTGGATGGTGATTACACGGGAGTGGTCAATTTTGACAATTCAGTGAGTGGCACACATATGATTTGTACACTTTACATATTTTGTTATACTACAATAAGAGGTTGGACTAAAAGACAATCAAGGGCCACTACCACCACCACCAACAGCAACAAGGACAAGCACGAGAAGGGAGGGTCATTGGATGGTTTGGAGCAGAGCGACATGCGCCGACTTCCATTTTAACAGAGCCTCTCAGGCCACTGTCTTGAGAATATACTACAGAGTGGCCAGGCCAGAATCAGGGGGACCCGGGAAGAAATTCTCGTTAATGGTCAGACGGGAGTTGATGGTGGCTCATAGGGGACCTCGGATCCTCGGATGAAAGCAATGGAGAGAGAAAAGTGGTTGGATTCTGGACATATTTTGGAGGCAGACCCCCATGCCAAGAGGATGTGTTAATTGGATGTAAAAAAAAAAAAAAAAGAAAAGAAAAAAGTCATGCCAACAACTTCTTCCCCGGTATGGCGCCGACAAAGTGTGGCTTCCCCCACTGCACAAGGCCTGCGGCAGCAGTGGGAATTTGCTATGGGTGGAGGAGAAGAGTATTCATGTCCTAGTGACAGTGGGTTAATACGCTGATTGATAAGGAGTGGCCTGAGGGGCCTTAAATAACCCATCTCCATCAGCATCCACGTTACAAAAGATGATCAGAATAAACAGTGTGTTCCCAAGAATAGCTTCAAGACAAGTCCCCCAACAGGCTTGCAGCAAGATTCCCTATGAGTAATATAACCGCTCTGTCTCTAAAGATGAAAATCTCTTCTAAGATAAGAAGTTTGGCCACTGACACCAATGGGTTTTTTTTTTTTTCAAGATTTTATTTATTTATTTATTTGATAGAGAGAGACACAGTGAGAGAGGGAACACAAGCAGGGGGAGTGGGAGAGGGAAAAGCAGGCTTCCCACCAAGCAGGGAGCCCGATGTGGGGCTCGATCCCAGGACCCTGGGACCATGACCTGAGCCAAAGGCAGATGCTTAACGACTGAGCCACCTAGGCGCCCCACTGACACTAATATTACAAGCACTCATATAAATGTTGTATCCTGGGTAGAATATTGGAGCGCACACACACACACACACACACACACACACACAAAGGATATTAGGTAAAACCTAATGGAATCTGAATAAAATATGGAATTTAGTGAATAATAATATATCAACATTGGTTTATTGGTTGTGACGAATGCACCATAAAGATGTAAGATGTTACTAATCAGATGCACTGGGTGTGGGATTTACAGAAACTCCCTGTACTAACTTGGCAACTTTTCTGTACACTTTATATTATACTAAAAGGGTTTATTTTAAAAATGATTCCTATAGCTTTACTCTTAGGATGAAATAATTCAGGCTTGGCCAGGTTCTTTGCTATAGAAAGTAAAGTGTGTCTTTATTCCAATGCAGTGAGCATTTTATATCTGTAAGTATATTCCTTCCATTCTAAAACTTCCATTTAGTTGTGTTTTTTAATAACTTCTGTTTCTTCGCTGAAACTTTCTACTTTTTCATTTCTTTCCAGAGAGCTTGAAATTGATTGTTGAAGCTTTTTTGTTTGTTTGTTTGTTTTTTACAACAGCTGTTTTTAAATCCTTGATGGTTTGGATAAGGATAATCTAACGTCTGATTGATCTCGATGTTGGAATTAGCTGATTGTCCTTTCTCATTTAAGTCAGAATTTTCTTGCTTCTTCATATGACAGGTGGTTTAAAAAAAAAAACTGAGTGGGAAGTCATCAAAGAAGGAGAACCATGAGACACTCATAAGTATAGGGAACAAACTGAGGGTTGATGGAGGGGAGGTGGGTGTGGGACGGAGTAACTGGGGGATGGGCAGTGATGCGATGAGCCCCGGGTGTTGTACGTAACTGATGAATGTAATTCATCAGTATGTAACTGATGAATCACTGAACTCTACCTCTGAAACTAATGATGTATTGCATGTGGGCTAATTGAATTTAAGTTAAAAAAATTTTTTTTAATTGTATGCTGGACATTTGTTCTGTTACATCAGGAGTCTCTGGGTCCCATTTAAACCTTTTATTTTAGCAGGAAGTTGCCCTGTTTAGGTTCAGCATGGAGGTCCTGGCCTACTTTTGTAGCCATGGTTCCAAAGGCTATGTAATTGTCAGATTGGTGGTGCTATTTTCATCTGCCTGGTTTATCCGGTGCTGTTGGGGTTCCCACTGCCTCAGCGGGTACTGCTTGACGGGACAGCTGAGCCTTCCCCAGTCCAGACGATCAGGTGTCTCTTGGTGGAGAAGGGAGGCCCTCAAGATGAGGAGGCTCTCTTGGAGCCAACTTTTAAGCACCCACATATTGGTTATCTACCATAAAAGGTTGGTTCCCGGATCTCTTCCTCCAACAACTGCCTAATGCGTGTGTTCACTCCTTCTCCCTGTGGATGAGTACAAGTTCATTTTTCCTTTTTACCAGAATAAGTCAAATCTCCTCCAGTATGGCTAGTGTGGTATATTCCAGAAATAAGTAGAAACTGCTGTTTGGGGGACGCCCGGGTGGCTCAGTCGGTTAAGCGTCTGCCTTCAGCTCATGTCATGATCCCAGGGTCCTGGGATCAAGTCTCACTCCCTGCTTAGCAGGGAGCCTGCTTCTCTCTCTCCCTCTGTCCCTTCTCCGGCTTCAGTGCTCGCTCTCTCACTCACTCTTTCTTGAATAAATACATAAAATCTTAAAAAGAGAGAGAGAGAATTCTAGATTGTAAGCACTGCTGTATTGCAGCACTTAGCACAGTGCCTGGTACATAGCAATAAGCATGAGTTTAATGATAGAATTTTATAGGTTAGGGCCTTGGCTGGGGAAAGAGAACACAAAGGACTCTTTCCTGACTACTTTCTCTACTGTGAGAAGACCCCATAACCTAGAAAAATATGTTCATTTATAATAGTTAAACTAACTTGTAGCCAATGATAATAAATACTAAAATACTCACTAAATATAACTAAAATGCTAGGACATTAAAACTATGTATATTATTCTCTTCCTACACAGACATGAACACGGGAAAACAGAAACTAATTTTAGCAGTCACCTCTCCTCCTTCAATCACACCCATAAAAATGAGACTTTCATACAGAAATAAAACGAAAATCTGCCAATACACCTCAGAGTAAAATGTTATTTAAGGATTAGTAAAACATTTCTTTTCCTAGCATGTGAATAGGACACTTGTTCTCATAATTTTCCTCCACGTCTCTCACCAGA
This sequence comes from Nasua narica, assembly GCA_028533885.1. NCBI lineage: Eukaryota > Metazoa > Chordata > Mammalia > Carnivora > Procyonidae > Nasua > Nasua narica. The sequence continues at coordinate 113,561,190 of CM052802.1, read as the reverse complement.
ACTGAATCTTCTGGCATCTGGAATAGATTCTTTCAAATGCACACATCCACCTGTTTCAAATTCAGACTCCCCAGGACCAGTACAAGGAAGCCCTTCCAGATGACATCAGTAGGAAGGGGCTCCTGTCAGCCAAGCACTTGGCCAAGGAGAGAATGGGATCTGTCCCTGTCATTGGAAAGGAGCTGAAGGGAGTGCTACCTATTAAACGAAGAAAATGGTATTATTATCACTTCCCGAGTTTACAGAGGTGTGTGTGCCATCTAAAGCATTTTACTGTAACGCCCTTGGCTCCTGACATTTTCTCTAGCCTTTTAGCATGGCAAGTCAAACATTTTCTCTAAGAAATGTTGTGTTCTAGTAATACAAGATGAGTAAGTTCTAGAGATGTGTGGGACAATACCGTGCCTGTGGTGAAACATACTCTGTTGGGCACTTAAAAATTTGCTGAGGGTCGATCTCCTGTTAAATGTGACTCGATGGCCTGGGAAAGTTGTTAAGAACATAGTTTCTCAGTTGAGACTGGAGCACAACAAGGAGGTTGTTGGTTTGTGTGCGTATTTACTAAGTACTTCTAAAGTGCTTGAGTAGACCTTGGGTATTGGGTAGACCAGTGTGAACAAAGCAGACATGGCCTTTGTCCGAATGAAACTTATGGCATGACAAAATAGGCGACCATAAAGAAATGTCTAGACCTGTAATTACTAGTTTTGACAAATGCACGAGCCTGCCGGGAGGGAGCAGGGAGAAAGTGAAGGAAGGCATGGCAGGCTGAAGGAACAGCCTGTGGAAAGACCTGGAAATAGAGAACTCAGTGTGCTTAAGAAATGATGAGAGCCAATGCTGCTGGCAAAGAGCGAGTGCAGGGCGAATGCAATGATCTGAGGTCAAAAACATAAGCAAAAGACATATCATAAAAAATTTTGAGAAATTTAGATGTTACAAAAGATAAGGGAGCAAAAAAAAAAAAAAAAAAGATAAGGGAGCAGCACCAAAGGGTTTTATCCAAGAGAAAGACAGACTGAGACCATTTCTAAACTATTTAATCAGTTCTTTTGCAGAGCAGGACGTCCAGCAGGGGACAATTGTAGTAAGCTAGGTGACAAGATGGCAGCTTAGGTTGGGGTAGAGATAGTGGAGGGGAAAGAGATGGAGTGGTCATATATTTGGAAGTAGACAAAGTACAGGACTTGGTGATAGATTGGAATGGGGGATTGAAGAAGAAGAGAAATTAAGGATTTATACTCGAGCAAACAGAGTGGCTGGTGGCTTCATTTACTGAGGTGGGGAACTCAGAAGAGAAATAGTTAGGGAGACAGAAGTTGGAAAACAGAAGATCTGCTATAGACATTACATTTGAGGTTCCCCTTGAGATTTCTAAGTGGAATTACCAAGTAAGCAGTTAGAGGAAACTTTCCAAAGTTCAGAGGAAGCATTGGCTGAACAAATTCATTTCAGGTTCATCTACATATAAATAATATGTAAAACCCCAGGAGTGCGTGAGGTCACTTATGGAGAGAGGGAGAGAAAGAAGACACGGAACTGAGTCCTGGGAAACATCACCAGTTAGGCTGCAGATACAAGAGAAACCAACAAAAGAGAGTGAAAAGGAGTGACCAGAATAATTAGAAAAAATACATCATGATGAAAATGTTGTGTCGTGGAAATCCAGAAAGGAGGGTAGGAATGGTTAACCATGTTGAATGCAGGGGCACTTGGGTGACCAAGTCAGTTAAGCATCTGCCATCGGTTAAGCATCTGCCTTCGGCTCAGATCATGATCCCAGGGCCCTGGGATCGAGTCCCACATCCGGCTTTCTGCTCAGTGGGGAGTCTGCTTCTCCCTCTGCCTCTGCCTGCCTCTCTCTCTCTGTCAAATGAATAAATAAATCTTTAAAAAATATTAAAAAATAAAAAAAAACATGTTGAATGCAATTAAAAATAGGAAAAAAAATAGGGAAGTGCTCCTTGGGTGTAGCAATATGAAAATCACTGGTGACTTTGATGAAATAATTTCAATGAAGTGATGGACAGAAGCATGGTGGATTAAGGCCAAGGAGTGAATGGGAATTGAGGTGTAGAGGGACCATGTGAAGGCAACTTATTAAAAAAGTTTTTTGTAAAGGGAAGTAGAACAATAAGATGATAGCTTGAGGAGGACAAGAAGCCTAGGGACATGTGTGTGTGTGTGTGACAAGGGAAGCAGAAGGAAGGACATTTTGTCAGTGATAACAAGAGGAAAGATGGAGAAAATAGCTACAAATGAAGGTGTGAGACTTGGTTGCAAGAAGGTAAAAGATGGTTTATTATCTATTTTCTTAAAGAACAGGAGGCCAGGTTGTCAGGTAAGAGTGGGAATTATCAAAGGCAACTAGTAGAGACATCTTGTGGCATGAGGAGAGAGAATTTGGTAGGAAGCCACTAAGATGGCTCCCAATAAGCCTCACCTCCTGCTTTTTGTGAATTTGTATAATCTCTTCCCCTTGAGTGTGATCTGGACTTACTAACCTTTAACAAATACAAAATGGCAGTGATGGGATGGGAAGTGATAGAATGTTTCTTCTGAGATCAGGACAAGAATATGGTTTCGTCTTGGACACTCTATCTCACTGACTTGTTCTGAAGGAAGTCAACTGCCATGTTGTGAACTTCCCTTGGAGGCCCACCTGCCAAGGAACAGCCAGCATGGAACTGTGGCCCTCAGTCCAATGGCCTATGAGGATCTGAATCCTGCTAACGACTACACGAGTGAGCTTGCAAGGGCTCCTCCTTCGCTTGCTCCTTCAGATAAGACTGCAGCCCGGGCTGTCCGTTGGCCTGCAGATGCATGAGAGAACCTCAAGTCTGAGACTCCCCGCTAAGCTGCACCCAAATTCCTAACCTACAGAAACTGTGAGATAATAGAAATTTGTTGTTTCAAGGTGCTAGATCTGGGGGTGATTTGTTACATAGCAATAAAAAACTAATTCAGAGAAGAAAATAAGGAACAGAAATCTTGAACAATGAGAAATTCAGTTAACTAGAGAATCATGGTTAGGATTGACGGCATTAAATAACCCACTTATGAAGAAGTCTCAACTCAGGGGACGCCTGGGTGGCTCAGTTGGTTAGGCATCCGACTCTTCACTTTGACTCAGGTCGTGATCTAAGGGTCATGAGATCGAGCCCCACCTCAGGCTCCATTCTTAGCATGGAGTCTGCTTGGGATTCTCTCTCTCTCCCTCTGCCCTGCCCCCACTCTCTCTCACGCGTGCTCTCTCTCTCTAAAAGTTAAATAAAATTCTTAAACAAAAAAAGTCTCAACTCAGAGGGTGCCCAGCTGCCTCAGTCAGTAGAGCATGCAACCCTTGATCTTGGGATTATGAGTTCAAGCCTCACGTTGAGTGTAGAGATTACTTATGAATAAAATCTTGGGGGGAAAAAAAAGAAGTCTCAACTCTGTGAGGTCAAAATGTAAATTATTTTATATATATTTTTTCCAATTTATGCATCCAGCTTTGCTCTCTCAAGTCCTCATTGCCCATTCCTCCACACAGCTCGGGGAGATGTCATAACTTGCTGCTCAATTTCAGTTGAAAAGTCTAGACAGTTTAACATGCCAATCTCTTAATTAATTAATGTCTGACTGAGATTTTGAAGGAGCACACCAAAACCCTCTGTGTGGTTTACAGGTTGGATAACCAGTGCTCTAACCCTTATAATAATGTTTCACCAAGGGTATCCCACAGAATACAATGGCTCCTTAGCCTATTCTTAGGAATTCTGACAAAACAAAACCAAAAGCATGTGCAGTTTTTTTATTTGTTCTAGAATTCACTTAAAATCTGACCGTAAGAAAAATGTCTAACTGCATTATAGAGTTGTCTTTCTTCATTCTTGATAATCTGTCTTTAAAAATGGTCTATCTGATGAGTAAGTGCTGAGAATTTCTCAGTGCGCTCGCTTTGTGTGTGACTGCATGGTTTTAATCTTCTGACTGATGGACAGGAACGTTTCTAAATTTATTATTGCCTTGATGTCTGCCTTGATTTGATGACCATTGATATAATATTAGATATCATGTTTAATATTCAATGTCTTTGGCACTGTTGTTTTCTTTAATATCTCTGATGTTTTAACTGATATAAATACATTTGGAATGATTTTTTGGAGGGATTAATTTATCAGTGAGATAATTAATCCTTGTTCACAGCTTTCCTCCAAGTTTGCAAAATATCTCATGTGCTCCTGCTAGCGTTGTATCAATTTTATAATTTAAATGTATGCAGTGTTTAAGAAAGCCTGGGATAGGCTGACCTACAGAAATCTCAAGCACTGGAATTCATGGCTTTATTTCCAAATATACTTCCGGGACTACTGATACTGTGTGTGTGCACAAGCACACATGCATGTATGTGTGTGTGTGCCATTTAAAGCTATTCTTCTCTCCCAACCTCCTCCCATACCAGCACCTTGAATTGGACAGAAGGATGTGGTCTAGTTCTGTGACACAGTTCTCCCTTCTCTTTCTCTGAGTGTACCTCCTCCAGGGATGAGGACTGAGAGAAACAAACAAGAAGGCAGAGGTTATCCAAAGCAACTGATGTCTTTCTGGTGGTGGTGGTGATGGGGAGCACCTCTGATCCACTTTGGCCCCCCTGATGCTGGTACCCTCTGCCAATATGGTGGCTTATATATACCCAGTATGCGTGGCTGGGGGTTGATGTCAGGTTCCTCCCACCTTCTCCATTAATGAGGATCCTTTCAGAGAGGAGCACCCCATGTGTCTCCTTGTCTCTTTGTCTACACCCTCAATTACCTCCCCAGGTTAGGCATCCCCTCCTGGCCCAGAGGCTTCCCGGAGTGGCCTCCTTCCTGCCTCTCATCTGACTTCTGGCTTCCTTTATGTGGAGCCATGGGAGCCACCTAAATTCTTTTCCACATTCCCCAGAGGCCAAAGGAACTACACTGAGGCTCCCCAACATCTCTCTTCTTCACACAAAGCAGGCTAAACCACAGTCCTTACTCATCTGGCTGGCAAGGGTTAGAAAGCCTCTCACCTTAGGAACGTCAGGCAAAGGAGACCCTGTTCCTATAGGCATGTGCTATATGCTCACATATGCTCCTGAACTCCAGGGGACACAAGTCAAGTTCTCCCACAGATCTCTTCTTCATGCTCATCTCTGTTCTATGGCAGGCATCCAAGTGGAACGACAGAAGCAAGAAGCCAACGAGTGAGACACCAGCCTTCCCTTCTTGCGATCACTCACCTCTGCAAGTGACTCTCTGCGTGCTCTCTGCACACACTCGACATTGTGGGAAACAGCCCCGCTGCCTCCATGGAGAGGAAATAGAGAAGGCATGCATGACCCCCTCCCAGGCCAGTGACTCCTGACTCCAGAGATTCCTCCTCTCCGCCCTGCTTAGGAATATGGGGGCAGGGTGGGAATCTCGTGGCTGGGGATTAGAGGGGAGCTTCTGTAACCTCTTCAATAATCCATGACAGGTACCTGGCTCTCCGGGTAGGCAGCTGCTGGCACTTAAAACTCCTCTACTCTCTACTTTGGAACCTCAGCTTCTGAGCCAGGAAAATAGTAAATGTCTCACTTTGTGGGTCAAACAATCATTGGAGGATATTCTGGGGAAAGAGAATAGCATATGCAAAAGCCAAGAGGTCTTTCAATAGCATGAGAGACCACAGGTACAGATAAGTAGATCCATATGCTTGATTCGGAGCAACTCTGAGACCCGAGTCAAAAGATGAGGCTGAAGACACAAAAGGAAAGCCTCTGTGAGGAGACCTATGTGCCTTTCTAAAGAGTAAACCTTAGGTAATAGCAGTGATGCAGTCACTGAAGGATCTTCTGCAAAAGAATTGACAAGACCCGATTTGCCTGTTAGGAAGGTAACTCTGAGGCAGTGTGTCACGGAGATTATGGGGATGCATCTAGAAGCCAAGCAACCGTCTCAGGTGAGAGGGGAGAAGGGCTTGCATGGATGGCTGTGATGGGCAGCATGAATGGAGGTGAAAGGTGTGTAGGATACAGACTAGACCAGTCTTTGTGAGTAATCAGGTGCATGGGAAGAGGGAGGCAGGGACATTTACAATAGTCCATTGGTTTCTGACTTGAGGAAGCTGGTGGATGATATTTGCAAAGACAGAGAACTCAGCAGAAGACAATAAGTCCCACTTTGGACATACTGAGTTTGAGATCTTTCTGGGACATTCCCATGGAGCTGCTTAGCTAGAGGTGCAGGAATGTCCCTCAGGGTCAGCCTGGCTGGAGATGTTGTTTCAGAAGTTGGAGCCATGAGTTTGAGTGGGGTAAGGATAGAGTGATAAGAGGACTTGGGATAGAATTCTAGGGACCACTGACATTTTAGGAGTGGGAAGAGGAGGAAGAAACTACACACACACACACACACACACACACATACACACCACAAAGAATTTACTCCTGAGGTAGGTGGGAAAGTAGGAGAGAATAGTACCACAGAATTTGCCAAAGAAGAGTTTACATAAGATGCTATAGGAGAGGTCAAGTAAGACGCCATTTGAAGAGTTTCTACTGAATGCAACCACCAGAGTGTCATTTGACATCTTGGGGAGTGAAGGGCAGAGGGGTGGAAACCGGTGTAGAAGGTGCTGAAGAATAATGGAATGTGAAGAAGGAGAGAGGGCAGAAGGAGAAGAGGGTCTACTGGGAAGGAAAGAAAAGAAAGAGACAATAAAAGGGAGGGGGAGGTGGGGTCAAAAGAGGATGGTGTGTGTGGGCAAGAGTGTGTGCTGGGGGGGTCCACTTTATTTCAGAGAAGGGGCAGGAGAGTGACATTGAGGGATTCCTACAGTTCTATATGCTGAGATGACTGCGAGTTCTGGAGATGCATCCTTCTAAACTAGCCTGGGACTTGCTAAATTTTACTTATCCATCTCATGAAGTATGTAATACTTCAGTAGAATTTAGGAGCCACAATGGGGCACCTGGGTGGCTCAGTGGATTAAAGCCTCTGCCTTCAGCTCAGGTCATGATCTCGGGGTCCTGGGATCGAGCTCAGCAGGGAGCCTGCTCCTCCCCCCGCCCCCGCCCGGCCTCTTTGCCTACTTGTGATCTCTCTCTATCAAATAAATAAATAAAATCTTGGGGAACAAAAAGAATTTAGTAGCCACAAATTACCAACATTTGAATTAAAATTCTTTATATCAACCAAATTATGGAGGCAGCCCAACAGCCTATCAAGAATATTACTCAGCCAAAGAAAAAACAAAAAAACAAGAATGAGGTTTTGCCATTTGCAATGATATGGATGGGACTAGAGGGTATAATGCTAAGTGAAATAAAGTCAGACAGAGAGAGACAAATACAATATGATTTAAGTCATATGCAGAATCTAAGAAACAAAACAAATAAACAAAGAAGAGAAAGGCAAACAAAAAAACAGCCTCTTAACTATAGAGAACAAACTGATGGTTACCAGTGGGGAGGTAGGTAGGCAGGATGGGTGAATTAGGTGAAGATAGATAGGTAGATAGATAGATAGATAGATAGATAGATAGATAGATAGATTTTGATCCTTTGCCTAAATCTCTGCTTTTCCTCCCAACAAAAGAAATAGAGAAACCAGGAATCCTATTGCCAGTGCCACCAAAGGCCTGTGAATTTGGTTTCTCTTACGGCATAATATTCACAACTAGCATTTTGATAGAAACCATGAGGGTCTTTGAAAGCATACCTAACTATAAGTGATCAGTCATCTGAAGCAATCAATAACTCTTCCACTATCCTCCCAGACCTATATGAGCCTCAGACAGCACTGGAGAAAAACACCCGGTGTGGAGACGGGCCATGAGGACCGTGCTCAGCTGTTTCCCCAGGAAACTGCCTGCAGAGCCTTCTCTCCAACTCCATGCGACGCCAGGGTCCTACCTCCTCAACCTGCTGTGAATTCAGCTCCCCTTTTGCTCTTCACTATAACTTTGCGTTACACCTTACAGAGGGGGCAGGGGGGAACCTATTGGGAAAAAAATGTCGTCACTTTCCCACATCAAATCTTTGAACCCATTTTCTACTTCCTTCTTCATGGTCACAATGAAGGAGGGGGCCCTCCTCTTATTCCAGGAGTGATGTGAGATAAAGCAGAATGCTCCATGCGCCCTTGGTCACATCCCCTGGTGACCCTCCGAAAACTTCACTCCTTTGATGAGCCACCAGCCCGTGTCTGTCTGACATCCTGTCCCTCATCCATATGCCGTCATCGCCATTGGTCTCCTTCCAAGGTAGAGGACTTTCCTTATTGTGTCCAAATGCTTTAGTATGTTCCACGTGTAGGACCTTCCCTTCAGTCTCCACCCAACACACACCCCTTCCAGTTCTCTCCCCAAATTTCCCCTTCCCTAGATGGCTAAGTTCCTATAAAGTGGGGTCTGATTATGCTGCCTCCGCTTCAACCACCCCAATCCGGCTTCCACCCCTACTACGCAGGGTCACTACCTGCCTCCCCGTTGTCAAAGGCGGGAGCAGCTTTGGAAATGTCTCAAAGTCATTAATTTGACCTCCGCCTTATTTTTGAGATCCTTTCATCTCTTGGCTTTTATGAACGTCCTCTCCCTTGGCTTTGTCTTTTCTCTTCCTCCAGCCCATTCTCCTACAGCCATGACGGTCCCCAACGTAAACTGTATCCCTGCTCAAATCTATCAAAGGCCTCCAAAAATCCTGCTGAGCTCTCCAGCCTCAAAACCGTGCCCCTCCCTCCGATGCTCACTGCCTTCCTGTCGCTATTTCTTCCATTTCTGAGAATGTGGCTACATCTCCTGCCTCAGGCTCTTGTCACATTTTGTTCCCTCTGTCTGGAATATTCTTTCTCCCTTCACCCTGACTCTTTACCTAGGTGAATCCTACTTCAATGTTTACATGTCACTTTCTCAGAGGCCTTCCCAGTCTGCAGTTAGCTCCCTATAACCATCTCTCATAGCCCTCTTTAGATTTTCTTCATAATATTTATCAGAGTTTTAGCTATTTATCTGTTTGTGCACAATCGCTTAACGTGAGTCTTGCCGACAACTTGATCTCCTCCAGGAGATCAGGGCCTGTGTTTCTTTCCTCCCAGAAGCCAGCATGGCTGTGGCTCCCAACAATGACTATCTGTTGAATAAAATGAATTACTACGTTGAAATAACTTTGTACAATTTGAAAATTACATTCTTGGTATACTGATTATATCGTATCACTTGCAAAAAAAAAAATTAGAAAACAATTCCTCCCCCCTCTGGTCACAAGATGATATGGTGTCGCAGAAAGAATGTAATCCAGCTGGGGACACAGGGAGACAGCACTGGCTCTGCCCTCCGACTCTTCACAGTTTTCTCCTTTGTAAAATAGGGGTAACAATCATACCTAACTAGTATTAATAGAATTATCGTGAGGATTAAATAAAGAAAAATGAATGGAAAAGTGCTTTGTAAGTTGCAAAGTGTTAAATAAACATGGTTATTAATATGATGCTGCTGCCAGATTTAATTCTGTTGAGAAGGCTTATTTCCTTATTCGTCTTCCTTACAAAGAAATAGACCAATTAGTTGTTTACGTATTGGAAAAATATAGATCCGTCCCTGAGCTCTAGTTCACACCTATTTTTCGATTCACCAGAAATACACCCTGCACCTGCTGTTGAGGAGAAATTGTGGAAAGTCTCTATTAAAAAAAAAAAAAAAAAAAAAAGCTGTATTTTTTGCATTTGTTGCATTGATGCATTTGTATGCATCAATTGGAATAACTTATTGAGACTAACACGTTGGAATGGAAAGTCACCTACAATGCAACGTATGTTGATAAATGAAAGGAACCGGGCCATTAAAATTGAAGGAACAAGCATCTTAAACAAAAGGATTCTTCTGTTATGGCCAAACTGAAAGGCCATCTAGCTCAAAGCACAGTGTACTGGGAAAAGAGGATGGGCTGTGTTCTTGCAGAAGTCTTGACATTGTATACTTCTTCAATTCTAAAAGATGGCTACAGAGATACACATCAGCCTCTCTTGGAAAAAAGCAGGTAAAAACCCTAAATGAGTGAGTGACAACTTCAAGAAAGTTTCCCATGGGATAGCCATGCACGCCCTTTACCCATGATTCCCTGCTTCCTTTCCCTTCGATGCCTTATGGGACATTCTTGCTTCAACCAAAGGGGGCATTTAGAAGTCAGAACTGTGATTTCTACTCTCATGTCAACTCTGAGGGGCATCAACTGTTTCTTTTAAAAATTCCATTCGATACACATTAATATGTCTAACATATCCTTTCTCAAGGTGGTATTTATTTAAACGGGACTTTTCCAAAACTGATTTACTCATTTAGAAAGATCATCCTGTGACATTCTGTATTCGCACTTTTTTTTTTTAAGATTTTATTTATTTATTTGAGAGAGAGAGGGTGAGAGGGAGCATATGAGGGGAGAAGGTCAGAGGGAGAAGCAGACTCCTCATAGAGCTGGGAGCCCAATGAGGGACTCGATCTCGGGACTCCAGAATCATGACCTGAGCTGAAGGTAGTTGCTTAACCAACTGAGCCACCCAGGTGCACTGTATTCACACTTTTTAAAGAAAAGCTTTTTAAAGCTTTTAAAAGAAAAGCTTTGTAAGGCACTTTTTAAAGCGCTTTAAGAAGTGCTTTCTCCTACAGATGACAAAACTATTCAGTCGACCAGCGCAGGGCTTTATGTTTGCTGCAAATGTCTTCGGTTTTATAAGATCGTGGATATATACATCCTACAAATATCTGCAAGTATCTGCAAGTTTAGACATCATCCTGATGTCCAAAACATGCTTTGTAACTGCCCCATATGTGATAAAACTGTCAAATTACACGGAGGCAGCTGGCTACATTTGGAAAGCAAAGTCAAGGTTCTATTTATTCTGTGACCGTGTAAGACTTGCAAATTTTACAGCATTCTGGAAAGTTAAAACCCTCACCCCAACTTATTTGTTTTTTTAACTCATGCTATGGGGATTCCTCCCAAGTGCTAATAAGCATTTATTAAGCTGCTCTATTTCTAAGATGAGATATTACACATATTTTTCAACTTTTTATTGAATATACATTCCTATAGACATACACTACATTCAGAAAAGTGCATAGACACTCAGAAAACATACATTCAGAAAGATGCTTCTGTTGTAACACACAATTTGGTGAATTTTGGCAAACTGGTCACATTTCTATAACCAGCACCCAGATCAAAGAAACATAACCAGCCTTTCGGAAGCCCTTCAAGCAACTCCTCTTCCCAAGTCCCATCCTGACTTTTAACAGTCTACGTAATTTTCTTAAAGATTTCATATATTTATTTGACAGAGAAAGAGAGACAGCAAGAGAGGGAACATAAGCAGGGAGAGTGGGATAGGGAGAAGCAGGCTTCCTGCTGAGCAAGAAGCCTGATGTGGGGCTCCATCCCAGGACCCTGGGATCATGATCTGAGCCGAACACAGACACTTAACGACTGAGCCACCCAGCAGCACCCCAGTCTAAGTAATTTTGCCTATTTTTATACTTCATATAAACTGAACCAGGCAGTATGCTGGTTTCGGTCTGGCTTGTGTTCAACACTGTGTTCTATGCGCCTTATTGTTGTATCTATCGTCAAATGCAAACTAGCACAATACTGTAATTCTTATCCAATCATTCAAGAAATATTTGTCGACCTCCTAATGTCTGCCGGGAACCAATGAATCTTCATTTCTAGTGATAACATTTCAGGGTTCTTTCATTTCTAGAAAGTCAGTAAATGAAACTTACACTAACACGCCTTTCAAAGTTAATTGCTTTGTCAAACTGAATTCAACTGAAAATAATAATGTAAAAATCACTGATAAATCATTGAACACTGCACCAAAAATTAATGATGTACTATACAGTGGCTAACTGAACATTAAAAAAAAAAGCAAAAAAAAAAAAAAACTTGAGAATGACCAAAAAAATAAAAATAAATAAATAAAAATAAAAATCATTATACACATAAGGATACAGGCAACACTTTATTTTTCTTTAAATAGCCACAACTTTCAGGGATACTAACAGTCTCAGTGTTTACTCAATAATCAGTGTTTTCTTTCATGACATTTATGATACAATTTATTTTGTCGCAAGATTTGTAAACCCAAATTCTTTGAAGCAGTCAGTTCCTAGGACAAATTTGTACTCTAAAGCAGGTGGTCCGACTCAAGGACACACTGAACCTGGGATGCGAAACCCAATTTCGCCCCGTATTAGCTGTGTCGCTTTAGGCAAGTTTCTCAACCTCTCTGAGCTACTTTCTTATTCCATAAATAAGGTGGTAAGCTTACATGATTTCTGCAGTCTCTCCTAGCTCAAAAATCCATTAATCTTTGTTAGAAATAAGGCTTAGTTCCCAAACCAGTTGAATTTTTCTAGTTTTCAAGTATAGGCAAGAACTTGCTAGAAAGGAGAGAACCAGGTCAAAGGAAACGGAAGCTCTATTGATGTAACTTAGATAGGACCAGCTGCTGCCAGGTACTGAACTGGTCCTAGATCAATCCAAGGTGCGACATTCATTCACTCAGAAGTGTGTCTTCCATTTTCCCTATACAGCGCCCAGAGGATCCCTGGGGACCGTCCCTTATCTTGTCTTGCCTTACGACAAAATAAATTATATCATAAATGTTATGAGAGAAAACACTGATTACTGAGTAAACACTGAGACTGTTAGTATGTTACATTCTGGCCTCATAGAGTTGGCTCCCTCCCACATCCAAAGGGTAGCACAGAAATGTAATTTCTTTTAGGCGAACACCCTTGCTATTGGAAGGGAAGCTCCAAAATCGTATTTCCCCATATCAAACTTATATTTAACTACCCAAATGAAGAGCAGAATCTGGTCTTCGCAGCATTTGCTACAGTGTTTTCTTTCTTTCTCTTTTAGTTTTATTTATTTATTTGAGAAAGAGAGAGCCTGAGTGGGGAGGAGAGGCAGAGGGAGAGGGAGAAGCAGACTCCCTGCTGAGCACGGAGCCCGATGTGGGGCTCCATCCCAGCACCTGGAATCACAACCTGAGCTGAAGGCAGATGTTCAACCAACTGAGCCACCCAGTCGTCCGACAGACAGCATTGTCTAAGCGGCAAGCCTAAGCAATGAGCCTAACCATATACAACAGACTCTGGATCCATTTTCCCAAAAAGAAAAGTTATCAGAGGTATTATCTTTTTCCTTGGCTCTATGAAACATTTGATTAATGACCTAATCTAGCACATAACAACCAAAAATAATACCACCTTAGTATTTCCTTTAGTCCTTAAAATGCTTAAGTCTGTGCTCGCTTCGGCAGCACATATACTAAATGCTTAAATCTAACCACAAAGCTTAAAAATTGTAGTTAGTATGTATCAACATGGACAGGACTGGAAGAGATTATGCAGAGTGAAATAAGTCAAGCGGAGAGAGTCAATTATCTTATAGTCTCATTTACATGAGGAGCATAAGGAAAATCATGGAGGGCATTGTGAGAAGGAAGGGAAAGGTGAATGGGGGGAAATCCAAGGGGGCAGTGAACCAGGAGAGACTGTGGACTCTGAGCAACAAACTGAGGGTTTTGGAGGGGAGGGGGTAGGGGGTTGGGCGAGCCTGGTGGTGGGTACTGAGGAGGGCACGTATTGCATGGAGCACTGGGTGTGGTGCATGAAAAATTAATCTTGTAACACTGAAAAAATAAAATATATTTGGAAAAAATATATAGAAGCTGTAAAAAAAAAATCGTAGTTAGTAGATAAGGGACAAGTTTCTTCTGTGTCCCCCTTTGTACGTGCCCTACAACGGAAGACTGGTATATGCCTCAAGTTTAAGGAGTAATTAACAAAATGAAGCCCAAACTCTAAAGGACGTTGATAAATATACTAATACACCGTCTACTGAAGTTCATGCCTGCTTTCTTTCCAGTTGGGTAGCTCTGAGCTCATGGCTTCATTGAATTCATATAGATTGAGGGGAAAATCCAAAAACAGAACCAGTTCATAGGGGCTTTCTGTCCTCTTCCAACAGGGAATTACAAACATTTAAATCAAACCCCAATCCTATTTTTGGTTTATTTGAGGCAGAAATACATCAACACGGATTTTTTTTTTTTTTTTTTTACCTCTGAAAAGTAAGTCACTACTTACGTAAAACAAACACCCCAGAAAGGAAAGCGTCATCACCCCCGGCGTGCGGTGGGATTTGGGGAAGTGCGCTGACGCAACTCAGGATTCCATTTGCCAAACAACAACTGAGCTCATCCTTACGGAGTTGGTAAATTTGAAAAGGTAAACTACTAGAAAGGTTGCATAATGACACCAGAAGAAAGAAAAAAAAAAAAGTCATTTTTGAGTTTGCTGTTCTTTAAACTCTTTGAATTCTTGCTTCAGTGGCTGTTTTGAGTCACAGCTGTGATCCATGTTGGCCTGAACCAAAAATAACATGGCTAGCTGCAAAGGTTACAGGGTTTGGGCCGGCTTTTTATGGCCACACAGCAGTACCTTTCTGTGGAGTGGAAATGTAACATTTAGCTTGTAAGGGAAATCTTTCTCAAGCAGGTTCTTATTCAAAGTTGTCTGAGGTCTGCCCAAAGTGTTTCTTTCTGCTCTGCTGAGAGCCAGGGTGAGCAGACTGCTAGGATATAAAACCTACAGCATGACAAGAACCCACTTATCTTCAGGGGACTTCCTTTGAACATCCGATGCTGAACCAGACCACTAGTGGACAAAATGAAGCTTGTTACTCAACCCAAATCAGCTCTACATCTGACTTTGATTAGAAAACATAAGCCCTTTTCAGGACCTTTTCCCCTTCTTTCCCCTCCTCCCCCTAACATGGCACTACAGACTGCTTCACTTTTTCCAATCATACAGTGATATTTGGAAAGTTCCATTTGCTTCCATTAAGAAAAATACAGAGAAGGAAAAAATACATAATAGCCATCTATCATTTTGTATGTGAGGCTTAGTTATGGAATTCTAAAACAAAACAAAAGTCAAAAAACCTGTTTATTATAGGAATAATGTAGGTATTGTAGTGATAAGCCTGTTTTCCTTTAAAGAAATGATTTGTAGGGGCACCTGGGTGGCCCAGTGGGTTAAAGCCTCTGTCTTCGGCTCAGGTCATGATCTCAGGGTCCTGGGATCGAGCACTGCATCGGGCTCTTTGCTCAGTGGGGAGCCTGCATCCCCCTCTCTCTCTCCGCCTGCCTCTCTGACTACTTGTGATCTCTCTCTCTCTCTCTCTATCAAATAAATGGATGAAATCTTTAAAAAAAGAAATGATTTGTAGATATTAGCAATGTTTTGTTTTGTAATCTCTCAGCAAGGTTTATTTTGCCCTGATCTCTTTTGCCTTCATCTTTGTCATTTATTCAATATAGATTCATTAACGACCTCCTGACTCCAGGCATCGAGATACAAAGGTGAGTGACGTCAGCCCTTGGGATTGGAAATCCAGTTGGAAAGACTGACGTGAATCACCAAACGAGTTTGGCAAAGCAGTTACCAAAACTGCATGTGGTAGAGCACAGTGTTGAGAGAGGGTTGGATCTCATCACAGAGGTCAAGAAAGGCAGTTCGAAGTAATGGGGTGCCTGGGTGGCACAGGTGATCGATTCAGCTCAGGTCACGATCTCAGGGTTGCGAGATCAAGTCTCGCGTCCAGCTTCGGGCTCAGCGCAGAGTCAGCTTAAGATGTCCTCTCCCTTTGCCCCTTCCCTACTTGTGCTCACACTCTCTTTAAATTAGTGAAATGGTTTTTTAAAAAGGCATCTTGACCTAAGTAGTAGCTGAGAAGAGATCGAAAGGGTGAGACAGAGTCCACTGGGAGTAAAGCGTGAGTGAAGGACTATCCAGGTGCAATGTTGCTTCCTGGTGCAGATGCGGTCCTTCCTGCATCCAAAGAGCCAGAAGCAAGGCTGGGACACCCAAGGGCACCACGGAGCCCCAGAGGGACTTGCGGGTCAGGGAGGAGGCTCATGAGCTGGGTGGCACAGAGACCGTGAAGGGGCTAGGAGCCATTAAATAAACATTTTAGTCTTTCTCCCCAGAACAGCAGGAAGCCATTAAGGTGCAGTAATGAGTAAGTAGTGGGTGACTTAGTCAGATTTCAATTTTATTCTTGTCACGCAAGTAAACGGTTGAGTAAAAGAAAAAACACAACTCCAGGAGATCCAAAAGTGAATTATTGCCTTAATTATTAATTATTGTTAGGAATACCCCTAGCAACGCGTATGAAAGATAAACTTGGCACACGCCAGTTTCCTAGCAAGGACAATGATTCTTCTCTTCGTGGTCATAGAAAGTTGACCCAAACCCTGGTAACCTTTGCCATTAGTCATGTCGGTTTTGGCTGACCCAACTCACCTGTTTCCAAAACACGGGGAGGTACTCTGGCAAGACGGGCCCAATGCCCTCCCTGGGCCAGGGAATCCAAGTAGCCTCCTTGGGTATCTCCAAACAGATCCCTCGCATAAGGCAAGGGGTGAATCTCCAGAGCCCAAGCAATGACTGCCTACCAGGAAGGCAGAGCATTAGCTGGAGTTATCCTTCCAGAAGGTGTTTTTGTGTTCTGGTTTGCTTTGTGTGAAAGAGAGCCTGAGACTTCGTTAAGCTCGAGAGCAGTCCCACTGTGGTACGCCTCCCAGTTCTACCTTCCCACACGGGGTTCCTCAGGGACCCCCATGAGCACCCCGTTGTGCATTCCACACCTGGGAAGTCAGCTTCCCGTGCCTTCCTCTCTTTCTTGCCTACTTCCTCCTCGTAAAGGCCTAACCAGATTCTACCCTTCAGACATCGTGCATCAAGAGAAAAAACTGTAAGCAAAGTTCTTATAAGGGGAAAAAAAGTGCTTTTTAAGGTTTTTACAAATATTTTCAAGAGCAAGGAGGTTGGGAAGAAAATGTGTCTGCAAGGCCTCCCTCCGTAGGCCCCTGACACAAGTCAGCCGGTCCCTACTGAGAGGCCCAATTCAGCTATGGGCATCGGCGAACCACACGAAACGGAGTAGGCCCTCGATAGATCATGAATAGAGCGCTCTTAGTGGACCTGGAGGTTAGAATAAAGGAGCACATGTCACATAGGTCATAGTGGAACCCGGTCCAGGACCCAGGCGAGGGCTTTGCCTTACTACAATGAATTCGTCTAAGCAGGGACACGTTATAACTCTCGAGGGCGCCAGGCCTTTCTGGCCCCTTCTCCATTCCATATATAATATATTTATATACAATCATTATTTATATTAAATATTACATGTCTATATATACAGCATCGGTGTCAAGACAAACATTATACATTAAGACGAAACCTTCAACCTGAAAGTGATTTTTTTTTCTTTTGACTTAAAAAAAATTCAGATATTTTCATGAACTCCTAAAAGCACTGCAGGCTCTCAGCCCTGAGCCCACTGTACACAGTGGCTCAGCAAGAAAAACCTTCATACACACGAATGCTTCTCAGGCTTGGTATGCGGTGGTTCCATGTCCACACTCCTCGCAGCACCGACCGCAGCATAGCATGAAAACCGCTGTCCCACTTCCCATCTTCCCCATCGGCCCGTGAGTTTTCTGAGCACAGAAGCGGATTTTGTGCAAGTTTTCTTCCTTATCGCTTTGCAGAGAGACTAGCACTTCATAGGGATGCCCTAGATATTTGTGAAACGAGTAAATTGAATGAGCTGGGTTTGGGCGTGGCGGAGAAGACCATGCAGCTCAACTTGTCGGGCTTGGAAGGCCGGTAAGCCTGCATTCAAGGCCTGGCCGTGACCCCTGTGTAGACGCCCTTGGCGGATTGCTGAAGGAGGCAGGGTCGGAATAGGTCTGCCCGCGTGAGCACTCGGGCTGCGGCACCTCCCGGCTGTGCGGCTTGGGGGGCACGTTTCCCAGCCTCTCCAAGCGTCTGTTACCCCACTTTTAAAATGGAGGATCCCAGAACTGGGGTAAATGTCAAGGGGGATAATAGCGTGGGGAACTTAGCACAGAGCCGGACACGTAATACAGAATCGGCTCATGTCAAATATTTAGGTCAGTTCTCCTGAATCTCCTCATTTGCATTGGAGGAATGAATATATCTGTGTTCCCTGGGCGGTTGTGAGAATAAAGGGAGACAATAAAGGCCTCGTAAGGCATCAGAAGACCCGAATCTATCCCAGCTCCAAAACTTATTGGCAGGACACCACTGAGTCTCATATTCTTCATTCACAAAAAGGGGACAATGCCCACCTCAGAATAGAGCTTTGGGATGAAATGGTATTGTGAATGTAAAAAAAAAAAAAAAGAGCTCTGTAAAGTCCAAGGTGCTATTAAAAAAAAAAAAAAACACCACTGCCCAGCCCTGGGTATGGGTCACAAGTATCCAAAGCCATCAATTCACGGCTGAGGCTTAACAATGGCAGCCATTGATCTCATCCTTCTCTCCTGCTTCCAGTCACCCACCTTTTCCCTCCTCTGCTGTCAGCCTCCTTCGGCTTTTAGCATTCCTTCCTTAAAGAGGTCTACCTTGTGTTGTAAAAGAGTTTGTATTTGTTCTATTCATGTTTTCATCATATTATAAGCAATTTGATAAAAAGTTTTGCAAGAAAGATGATGCAAAATAAATAATACTATTATCCATTAAAAAAAAAAGAGGTCTACCTTGCAGTTTCTTTGTGTTCTGAACCCCTCAGACTTCGGCTGACCTAAGCCCCCTCCCCTCACCCCGCCCCCACGTGCCCTTGGCTAGGCTGAGGTCCCTTAGGATCATCTGGTTCCTCTGTGGAGCCCGACTTCACTGGGCGCGAAAGCCTCTTGGGATTTCTCACTTTGCAAACTGCACAACCCGGGCCAGTATTCAATGAGATAACATAAAAGGCACCAAGCAGTCTATTTACTTCCCCTTCCCTGCAATAGACACACGTAAGATTTCCTGCCTGTTTATCAGGCTATTGTTCTAGGTTTAGGAGGAAGTTGTAAAACAGAAAACAAAAACCAAAAACCAAACCAAAACAAAAACCCCCTCGCTGATAGCCTGCTCCTCCAGGGTGAGGTCAAAACGACCCCTCGCCGCCATCGACAGTTTTAAGCCCCCACGAGAGGCACGTCTGACTCTGCTCTGACTTCAGACGCCGTCACCCCCGCCGGTGACTCACCGGCCCAGAGGAAAGGGTGGGGCTGCCCAAAGTAAACAGAACGGGACACCTAAGTCTGAGAACCCCGGGAAGGCACTATCTGGGGAGCAGGCTCCCCGGCGCCCCGCACACCAGCGGTGCAGCGATCCAGGCTTTGGAAGAGATCACGCTGGACAGGCGGTCATCCACACGGCCAGCCTGTAGCTTCAAACACCGCCACGGTTTGCCGATGATGCCGCAAATACCTCTTTTCGGATTCATGGTTGCAAAGCAGAATTTCTGAAAGTAATCAGAAGCCTTTCTCACCCCTGCCATCTGCATTTCCCCCCGCTCCCCCCACCGCCCCCCCAACCCCAGGGTCTCTTTCTCTGTACTCCAGACCTGAGAACGCTGGCCCAGTAGAGATGGGGGAACCTGTGAAAAAAGTCTGCCTCGAGCGGGCATTTCCCCTCCGCTGTCCCCCAGGATCAGGCGCACCGTGGGGGTCAACCATCATCCAGGGCCTAAAATCCCTCCGCTAGTGGGCCTTCTGGGGCGCCCTCTGGACCTGGCTTCTCTAGGAGCCACCGGCCCCGCCATGTACCCCAGGCTGCCCCACACCACACGGGTGGGTCCCGGCAGCCTTATCTGGACCAGTATATGTCCTGCCTATGTCAGGGCAGGTACCTGACCCGAGCTGGACAGAACAGCCCCTCCCAGGAATGAGGAACTGGAAATCAGAGACCGCTAGTCAGTCTCTGTTTATGTGACTGAAGGTGGAGGAACATAAATACTCAGGAGGTGAGAGCTAGCCATCTTCTGCACTGAGGCACAGGATCTGATGGTCTACAGAAAAACACTAAAATTCCCGTGATGAGGGGTGCCTGGATGGCTCAGTTGGTTAAGCGTCTCCCTTCGGTTCAGGTCATGATCTCCGGGTCCTGTGATCCATGACCTCTGGGTCCTGAGATCAAGCTCCTCCTCGGGCTTCCTGCTCAGCAGGGA
The DNA here is from genome assembly GCA_028533885.1 of Nasua narica. Classification (NCBI taxonomy): domain Eukaryota; kingdom Metazoa; phylum Chordata; class Mammalia; order Carnivora; family Procyonidae; genus Nasua; species Nasua narica. Next base: position 113,541,113 of record CM052802.1, on the reverse strand, counting down.
GTCTGCTTCTCTCTCTTTCTCTGTCTCCCTCTGCCCCCCCCCCCCACTCATTCTCTCCCTCTTTCTCTCTCAAATAAATAAATCTTGGAAAAAAACTCAAAAACTTCCTGTGATGAGATAAAGCCAGAGAGAAAGAGGGAGAGAAGAGCAGAGGGAAGAGGGAGGAGAGGGAAGAAAAGAAAGAGAGAAGTGACAACTTGGTGTCTGAAGGCTCTCAGGTTCTTGACTCCTGACCCTTCCCCCAACCACACTCTTCCCCATCCTCGGGTTCCATAAGACATAGCTGTTTCCGTGTAATTCCCACCCACCCCCTACTTAAACTAGCTCAGGTTGATTCTGATATTCATAACCTTAATAAGCATTGGGGCTGCCTCCTTACCCGCATTTCCCCTTTCTTGGCAACTACCTCGATTCCGTTGTCCACATTTCCACCAGGGCCATACGCCATGCTTTAGAAGAATGTGACTTCAGAACAATACATATGACTCAGGGTCAAGTCAGTCAGCATAACCTGGTCCCCTGACCACCGCTGCAAGTCCAAGAATGACCCATCAGCCACTGAGACCATTGAGACGTGAGGAGCACTTTGTCGAGGTCTCTTGGGAGCTTTCAGAATTCACTCATACCTTGGATCCTGACGAAGAGGCATGAACACCAAGGAACTGATGGCAACTGTCTTATGACGAGAAAGAGATGATACCATGGAAGGCTACATGGGAAAATGGAAAAATGGGGAAAAAAATGCCTCGTCTTGGAAGACATCATTGAGCTGTGAAATTAAACCATGTCTAAAGTCCACCATCTCTCAGACTATCCAGTTATGTGGTCCAATAAATCCCTTTAAATATTTTAACTAAAATTCCAAGATACTACCCCAATGTACACGTGTCCATAGCAATCATCCCAATCTACCTGTGTATTCTGGGAGAATAAAAAGTGAAACAGGAAAAGAGTGCTTGACTAGACACTTGAAGGCTTCCTAGATACTACCCATCCTCTGCCATAATTAACAATGGGAACTTCGGCAAGCCAAGAACCTTCTTGAGCCCAATAATTCATATGCTGAATGAAAAGAAGCAGGCTTCCAACACCAGCATTTCCCAATTGTAACTGTAGACCCTTAGCTCCAACTTGTATTGAGTCCCATGGCGTAGTTTATAATTATTTATGTGAACTCTGCCATGTTCCCGAACTCAGAAAATAACAACAACAAAACATTTTATATGCATTAAAACTCTGTAGGCAAGAAACCCAGGGTTAGCATTCTAACTCAGAAGGGTGGGAGAGGGGAAATGAGGGAACACAATGGAAGAGTCTTCCAGTTGACCGTGGTTCACAAAAGCCAGTCGTTGGAGCATTTTTGAGTTATAATGACCAAGAAATCCATGGTTTGGGTGGCCTTGCTGGTCACACCCAGCCAGGGGACATCCTTGACTTGAGCTGTGTGGTTGTGGCTGCCTCCACCAACGGAAAGAGCAGCTGGTCCATCAGGCTTTGTGAAAGAGGATCTAAGTGTGTAATATTTAACTTAGGCTTTGAGCTAGTTAGAGAACACACTGAACCCTTAAAAGTTAGTATTTGTTATTGATATCATTTTGCAAGACATTTTTTAATTGTCAGAGATTGTTTTGTTTCTCCCTTTTGTGGCTTGGTTACTGCTAAGAAAATAAAACCTGTCCCAACCCAGAAACTCAGAACTGATACTCCAGGTTCTCTCACCGGAAAGAATAACAAAAACAAAGAGCGGAATAATTGACTTACACCACAAAGGGCACCTACAAGATTGCACACACGCGTGCGTGTATACGCATACACACACTCACACCAATTCGTAAAGGATCTTGGACCCAACCATGCAGAAATCAAGCTGGGACTAGCCCTGCCATATGGATCTACTTTTACTGGAGGTTTCCAAATATTCAAGTTCGGAGCAGACTTCAGTACCGTGTTTTCAAGAAGTCTCTACTCCCCACAGCTTTAAATATAGCTGAGTGAAAGTCAAGCATGATCTCAAAAGAACAAAGCAGGAAAAGCTCATAGATCATCATTTGGTGAAGTACCAAGGATGTATCGCATGGCGGGATCAGTATATCAGGCCAACTTTAAGACTGATGTCTACCCATACCAGGGAATATAATACTGGGGAAAAATACAATTATGGAGACTATAAAGAAACAGTATGGTGTGCATTTTCCAAATGCCTTTAGACTAGCTTCAAAAAATGGCTTGTTTGGTTGGCCAAAAACATATTTCAAACAAAAAATATTTCACAATTTTCTCGACTCACAGACTCCAAATTTGAGAACTAGAAGAAATCACAATGATTATCCAGTCCAGTCTCCTCATTGTTACTTGGCGTATTTATACTTAGTTATAGGAAACTAGTTTGAACTATAACTAAGCCTCGTAAGAGTGCAATATTCAACACTGCATGATTTTATTTACATGAAATTCAAAAATAGGCAAAACTAGTCTATGGTGCTAGAAATCAGAATACTGGCTCCTTTTGGGAAGGAGGAAGGGGTCTCTGGTGAAGTTCTATCTGTTGATCCAGGTGGTGGTTAGTTCGGTACATGACAGTTGTGACATTTATAATCAAGCTGCACATTTATAATCTATGCATTTTTACATATATGTCATGCACCAATCTAGTTTACTTCTCCCAAAAAAGAGCATACATAACCAAATCTAAGTAAAAAAAAATCTTATTTTGTTCTCAATCCAACATTAATTTAGAAACCCATTCATTAGCTTTTTATTCACCTTTTAAGTTCATATACAGTTAAATTCACTGTTTTTGGTGTCTTCTTCTGTGAGTCAGCTAATGAATGCAATCAGGCTGCCATTATGAAGATGTAGAACAATGCTCTCATCCTCAAAGATTTCCTTGAGCTGCCCCTTTGCTGTTGACCCCTCCCGTCCATTCACCCCTAGCAACCGCTGATCTGTTCCTATCATTTTGCATTTTCCAGAATGTCATATAATTAGAATCATACAAAATGTAGTCTTTTGAGTCTGGCTCCTTTCACTTCGCACAAAGCAGCATCCGTGCTGCTACGCGAATCAGTCATTTGTTCCCTTTCGTTCCATTCTGAATAGTAATCCCAGTATTCGGAGGTGCCATACTTTGTTTCTAGGAGTGGGGTTGCTGGATTATATGGTTGGTATATGTTTAACTTTATAAAAAAAAAAAAAAAACAAAAACCAAAAAACAACGGCCAATTTTTTTTTTTTTTTCCCAGAATGGCTGTGCGTTTCATTCTCATCAACAGTGACTGAGAATTCCAATTACTCTACATGCTTACAAGCACTTAATAGTGTCTCTCTTTTTTTTTTAAAGCCATTCTTGGGGAACCTGGGTGGCTCAGTCAGTTAAGTGTCTTCCTTCAGCTCAGGTCATGATCCCAGTATCTTGGGATCGAGTACCACATTGGGCTCTTGGCTCAGCGGGGAGCCTGCTTCTCCCTCTGCCTGCTGCTCCCCCTGCTTATGCTCTCCCTTTCTCTCTCCCTTTGTCAAATAAATAAAATTAAAAAAAATTTTTAATAAAAAAATTTTAAAAAATAAAGCCACTCTCATTGAAGGGTCAGGTTCACAGAGAACATTTATTTGCCCAAAATTCTAATGATACAAATAGTAAGGTTAAAATTAAGGAAGAAATATATACGTTAATATAGTTCTACAGGCTGACTGAAAGGATTATACTTCCTTCAAAATGATGAAGTTTCTTTTCAATTTGAATCTCTTTAATAACTGATATTGAATATGTTACATTCATTGGCCATACGTTTTCCTTTCTATGTGAATTGCCTGTTCGGATACTTTGCTCCTTTTCTACTAGTATTTTTAAAGCTAACTTGAAAGAGCTCTTCATGGGACATCTGGGGTGGCCCAGTTGGTTAAGCATCTGACTCTCGATTTCAGCTCAAGTCATGATCTTGGGGTCATGAGCCCTGTTTCAAACCCTGAGGCTGGCTCTGCACTCAGTGGGGAGTCCGCTTAATTCTCTCTCTCCCTCTGCCCCTTCCCCCCAGCCTTAAGCAGGCACACATATCTGTGATCCCTCTCTCTCTCTCTCTAAAAATAAATAAATAAATAAATATTTTTTTAAAAAGAGCCCTTCGTGTTTTATGGAAATCAGACTGTTGATAGCCATTATGTTGTTAATAAGCTGGTGCTTTTACTTTATGAAGTTTGTTGCCAGAGATTTTCTTAAATTTATACTCAAATTTATGATTATTTTTCTTTGTAGTTCCTGAGTTTAGTATCATAATTAGAAAGACCTTTTCCACTCAAAAATTATAAAAACTTCTTACCAATGTTCTCTATTATTTTTTTTACTTCATTTTCTTCTGTATAAACACTGATCTACTTAGAATTAATTTGAGGGGCCCAACTAAGGAAAAGAACCCAACTTACAAAGATTAAATTAAGGAAAAGAAATTAAAATCTGCCGTTAAAGGTGGAAAAAATTTTTCTTAAGATTAATAAACTTCTTTCCCCCAAATAATTTTTTAAATGTAGGGGTTTTTAGTCACTTTTCATTTGCTACCACATTCCAGCTTTATAACCTTTTGAGATTTTTTACTTTCTTCAGCTTTATTTAAAATTGAATGTTACAGGGACTTTTGGGGGAAATGTGGTATTGAGGTCTTCTCTTAAATTAAATATTTGGAAAAAAATGCGCATTTAAGTGACACAATTTGATCTTGAGTAGCTAAACAGTAGACCCAACATCATTCATTATAAAAACCCCATTGGGAAAAATGTGGATTCCAATGCAATAGTTTGATCCCAGTAAATGTAAATTCAAATATATGGTTTATCCTAAATACATAAGAATAGTCCCATCACCGTCTGTCAAGCAATTCATAGTTCCCCTCCACTGACTTGAAATGCCATTTTTCTTATATAATAAATTCCCATTTGTTGTTGGGTTTATTTCTAAATTCTCCATGATTTTTCCTTAATCAGTCTATGAAATGGACCCTTGTTCAGTTTCATCACATTATGCCTTTAAACATGAAAAAGACTAATCTTCATTTTTGTGTATTTTATTCTAAAAATTAACATAGACATAGGAAAGTGCATAAATTATGTAAGAACATTTAAACAGTTATAAAGGGAATCCCTGGGTAAACACCACCCAGGTCAAGAAATAGGACTGAAATTTATTTTTTTAATAAATAAATAAAAATTATATATATATATGTATATAAAATACAAGTCTTAATAAACATCCTATTTAAAATAATTATCAGTTCTGATGGTTAGCCAATCATATTCAGTCATTTAGTAAAAATTGGGATATAAATTGATAGTGGAACTACCAAAGCTCCAGGAAATAGAAAGTACTTGGTTAATTTTGTTATTTTTATAAATAAATAGGTTTTAAACTTCCTTATAATTCCATACTCTACAAATACAAAGCAAAAATTTTTCCTTATTATACAAAAAGGTTTTCCCAAGTTAATCAGTCACGTAAAAAAGAAACATTTAATCTTGAGAAGGACCCCTTTTAGATGTTCAGAAGGATTTGTTTATTCATAAATGGTTAGGCCTGCCCTGTCCAATATGGCAGCTGCCCGCCAGAGGTGGCTAGTTAACCTTCAACTTGAGTTAGTTAAAATTACATAAAATTTAAAAATTCAGTTCCTCAATTGCACTAGGTAGCTAATGGCTACCACTGGTACTCAGCACAGATGCCGAACACTTTCGTCATCACACAACATCATGTTGGATGGTGCTGGTTTAGACCCTCCTTGGCTTCCATAAATGATTTGGGGTGTCTTAAAACACACTAATTTGAGATGTCTTTAAAACACACACAACCTACAATTAAAATAAATATAGGAAAGAGAGATCAGAAATTATAGAGATTATAGAAATTATAATCAGAAATTATAGAGAGACACTAGGGAGACATTATAGCAAGGCACTAGGAACTAGTGATATTATACAATGGAGCACTAAATCTTGTTCTAACCTTGTTTAGCCAAAGCTAAACAAATAAAGCATCCGATGAATCATAGAGTTCTCATTAGGCAGAAGGAGGCATACACTTTTATTTGGCAAGACCTGCTGTTTCCTAGCAATAACATTTGGCAAGAAAATATCATGGAGAACCTTCTATCAGTGTAACCCATGGGTGGCTGGACCATTTATGTGGCCTCCGCTCACCCTGCAACCTTGAAATTGGCCCATCGCTAATCACGTCAAAACAGTAGCAAAAATCATTAGCAAGATTTTCTTGAGGGTTTTGTGGCGTGAACAAAAGACTGTCACCCACATTACCTCATCCAACTTGTATTAGCCACAATCTGTCCCTGTCCATCTTCATTCCCCCTTCAGCGAAGTTTTCTCTTCTTTCGCTGCTGCTAGTCCCCAAATCCTCATCTACAGCTTCTCAAAATCCTCTTTACTGGTCCCAGCAATTCAGTTCATGCCCTTCCACCATACTTCACTCGGCAGAGCTCAAGCTCAGCGGGAAGCCAAATGGTCACCAACCTGCAGCCTCCTTCACAGAGGGTGTCCCTTTATCTTCACACCTAAGAAACACTGAGCAACCATTTGACTCATGCCTTCAACAGCAATTTTGAAGACAGCTTTTTAAAAAGCTGTAATTATGACATTAACTTCCAACTTAGTCAAAGCAAATTCTTTGAACAGTTAAGCTCACTTGACCTAGGTATTTTGCTTTCTGGTAAACTTTGTAGCATTCAAGGCAAAACAGAATAACAAAGAGACACACGTACAAGGGATGACGTATCTCTCTTCTGGCAGAAAGAAGCATACAGTATTTATGGGAGGACATTCTTTTTTTTTTTTTCCAGCTCTACAGCTGGTGACATCTGGGACGGAAGGAAAATGACTTTCCCAGTCACAGAGATCATGAAGAAACAGGTCTGGAATTCCAGCCTGTGTCCTTCTGGACAATTCCATTACACCATCTTGCTTCCCTTGTTGACTACGGCATGGGAGAGAGCAAGAGATACAAAGTTCATCACGGTAGCTTCCAAAGCCGACCTCTTCTTAGAATTCAGGTAGCCAACACTGGGCACCATAATGAATTCCCCCAGAGTGGCAGCCCGCTGTCGACACTACTTATTTCAGAGGAAGGGACATAAAAGATATGGTCCCTGTGTTTACCAGCCTTCCTTGCAGACAAAAATTAATTAGAAGTCTATTTAGACATTGAAACCATAGACTTACAGAACTAGGAAAAACTCCAGCGCTCATCCCCCGTGCTCCATTTTATAGATGAAGTTGCTGGGGGTCCAGAGAAGTTATGAGACTTGTTTAAGATCACCTGTGGATTAGGGCCAGACCCCGAACCAGAACCTGAACCCAAGGTTGCCTGCAGCTCCAGTTATTTAAATCAGAGTTGACAAATCATTGGTCCATGCTGTGCATTTAATTTTTTAATCACTTGCTTAAAAATCTTAAAGCTGGGAAATCGTACCCCACCCTCCCCCCCCAGAAATCTGCATTTCTGACTTTAGAAAGAAAACCAGAAGATTTGCTAACCTGGAGTAGTGGCTGCCTCCTTTAGGGAAGCTAGGTGCGCCTTGGTTCACTGCCAAGTCGCCAAATATTCTCTACTTACTACACCTGCTGACGTCACCATTTACGTGGCCAGCCTGCCCCCCAAGGTCCTGTGAGTTGGTAAGCCCTACTTGAGATAATGGGCATGTGTTTCCACTTCCCAGTCAGCTCCCCAAGCTCAGAGCCAGGCCCTATGGATTTTGGGAACTCCAGTAGCAGTGGCTTGCCTCTGACTGGGATGTAAGGCACGTTTATTTTTTGAATGAGTGTTTCCTGAATGATGGCTTGACATTTCGTTCAAGAGAGAAATGAGAAGAGGCACGCCTTGCTCTGACTGATGGCTGTGCTCTCTCCTGAGTTATGAGCTTCTGAGGGACATTCGCATCCACGAAGAGCACCTGGTAAGCTTGCCCCCCTCACGGGTCCCTGAGGACCTCAGTTCTGACAACCTCCTCTCTCCTTTCTTCACTACCCACAGTTACACACAGAACCGTGGGTTCCCTTTGGAGCACTAGATAGCCAACATCTCTCTCCAGCCCTTCTTGTTAGCTCTGTCGCGCCCTTGCTTCCCCCACAGCCAGTCTCAAAATGGTGCATCGACAGACCTTGGGTTCTCGGCCACCATCTTGTCCCCCAGCCTGTCGTAGTACTCCCAATCACGGCCTCCCTGGCCAGCCCCAACTCCACGCTCCACATCACAGAACCTCAAAATGTTTCACAAACTCAAAAGAAGTATCGTGGTCTAATAATTTCAGAGCACTTTTCACCAACATTTTTTTTGGTCCAAAATGTGTAATTTAGCAACTTTAAACAAATGCCTGACTTTGAGGAGGTTTCTGCTCTGCCTTTTATCTTTGTTTTTTGGTTTTTTTTTTTTGCTTTTTCCCTTGGGCACCATAATTTTTTCTTTGTCAGCCATAAGGTTTGCATTGTGGGGGGTGTGTGTATGTGTGTGTGTGTGTGTGAGAGAGAGAGAGAGAGTGTGTGGTTTAGTTACCCACCAGATAAAGCCATGCACTAACCTTACTGAAAACTTGGTGTATAACATTTCTAGAACAACGATTTGGAAGAAATAACTACCATGAGCCAGGCTTTCCTGCCCACTGGAGAAGCATCCGATTGGAACATGCTGAAAACTTCGGTGGCTTCAGAGACACAGCTATCAACCACAAAGGGATAACATATAATTTAACTGTGTGACAAATATATTTCCAAGTAAGTAAAAGGCCACAAGGGGGAAAGGGAGGAAGAGCTGAAAAAAAGAAATCCAAATTTCATTAAAAGAGTGGTTGCAAACCAAGCTGAAAAACTTTGACAGTCCCATTTGCATGAAACATCTGTTATTACATGTGTGTCAAGACAACCAAATGTCCAAGACTGTAGTATGAATGATCCATTGTTTCATCAGCAAAAGGGCAAGATCGTGTAAATGAAAACGTGACAGGAAAAATGTACAAAAGAGAAAGATTCCAGTGGAAACCTTCTGACAAAAACTCAAACATATACACAGAAACTTTGCCAAAAATAGACAAAGTTAGATAAAAATCCAGACCAAGAAAGCAACAGAATGAGGAAAGGCCATTTAGTGACTCAATTGCCTAAAACAAAAATAGAAAGGAAAGGTCAGTTAAGCTGACCAGTGGGGGAAGGAGGGCAAACACAGGGAGTGATGGGTGAATTTCAGCTTTCTATGGTCCACTCAGCTCCCTCCCTGAGCCACTCCCAAATTAACATCCTGGGAGAAGCAATGCCAGTTCCCCAGCCCTTTTACCCAGGATTATTTTCTCTATACCCTTGTTGTATGAAATTTCTCAGGCTGCCACTTCGAGGAGACATAAAAAAAAATGCTAGGAGTTCCTCTAACAAACAACCAAACAAACAGAAATAAGCAGGCCGGCTAAAAATAAGCAATGAAAACAAGAGGTGGAATGCCTTGTTGCATTATCTTCCCGATGGAATACCAACGGTCATTCAGTTGTTATGATTACGGTGAATAGCTAAGAATATATATTTCAACCTCGTCTGGGTTGCTCTCCATGTTAGCCAAAAAAAGAAAAAAAAAGGCAAAAAAGGCAAGGATTAAAGCTGAGCGACTCTTGATTCTCCCACTTCCAACATCGCCTTATGAGGTGGTACATGTCCTTGTGGGATTGGGGGATGGGGGGAGAGGATCATCTATAGCCACTCCCTTCAGAGCCCTTTCACCCAGACATGTACCAAAACACTGCTGAACAGCCAAAAAAAAAAAAGCAACAGGAGATCAGCCAAGAGAAAAAGCCAAAGTCCCCCCTGCCCCCCCAGCCCATGGGCTGGGGCAATGGCAGGCACTCCGGAAGCTACTTCTGGGGGACACCCTCACAAAACAAGCAAGCAGCCTCAATGTCTCAGTACCAGAGATTTCCCTCAGCCACGTTCATTTACCACATGCTATCTTTACAGCGTGTTCTAGTAACTAACCAGGTGTAGAGGAAGGACGCTGTCCCATTGGCCGCCATTGCCAGCATCTTACTGGATGGGTAAGTCCCTCCACATCTCCTCTCTGCTTTCTGACTTCTCTGTCACATCCATCCTCTCTTGTCCTTCTGCAGAAGTGTTCAGACTTCAGATTTGGGTTCAGTGTCTGTATTCTGCCTTTGAAGCCCTCCAGGTTACCCCCCCTCCCCCTCAGACATACGCGGTAATCCTGCTCGAGAGGAACGCTCTGAGTTTCTCCCCTCATGAAGTTCTTCTCCATCTCTGGAGAGACGTGAACTCACTACCCTGTGGACCACCATTCTGCTCCCCTCCTTTCAACACACCACCCCTTCCTTAGTTCTGAAATGTCACTATTCCGCTACGAAGGAGACAATACTTCCCCTGAGGAGTTCTGGAACTTTCTGGCACTTACTTCATGTCACACCTTCCACCCTTCCCGCAGGTCTGCTCCTTGACACTCACAAAGTCACAGACCTCAAAATGAATCGTGAGATAAAATAAAAGCCTAAGCTTTGGGTACCCTGAAGCTACTTTCGCAGAATCAGAACTCTGATGCCAGAGAGAATCTAAAGACCATACAGATGAGGAAACAGAGGTCTGAGAAGATGACTGACTCGCCCAAGGACATATAATCAGAGACAAAAGTTGGAGGTTGGAAACAAGTTTCCCAGGATCTAATTCCGACGACCCTATAACAGAGTACGGCAAAATACTGATAGGTTCATTTTAGAATATCTCTTGAGGAAATTGTCTTATTTTTCAGCCATATCTGGAAGCCTGCTGAGTCCCAGGCACTGTGCTAAGCGCTCAGGGCAGGGGCCTACTGCTTTGCAAGTATGTAAATTAAAATAGTTATTACGGGGGGCACCTGGGTGGCTCAGTGGGTTGAAGCCTCTGCCTTCGGCTCAGGTCATGATCTCAGGGTCCTGGGATCGAGCCTTGTGTCGGGCTCTCTGCTCAGCGGGGAGCCGGCTTCCCCCTCTCTCTCTCTGCCTGCCTCTGCCTACTTGTGATCTCTCTCTCTCTGTCAAGTAAATAAAATCTTAAAAAAATAATAAAATAAAATAGTTACTACTGTCTTGAGAAAGGTAGGGAGTCAACTGTCATTCCACCAAGATCCCCCATGGGAAGGTTACATGGAGGCAAACAGCTCCTTACTCCCTAAACCAGTGGTCCTCTTTAACGAACCATTTTTCTCTGTACGTGCAAACATCCTTTCTGTTCCCCCATCTGTTCTCATCTGCCTTCTGTAATAAAAAGCCGCGGTTTAAATCCACGCCTATATTGCCGTCTGCTTTCATTTTTGGCTCCTCTAATATCACTCCTAGCTACAGCTGCATGGCTTTAGTCTTTAATGTGGATGATAAATAAGACTCCGATTTCTGACATTATGAGGTTTATGATGGGTCATTTTACTCTAGGAGATACACACTACCTCACCAGCTTCCAAAAGAGGGAAAGAAAAAGAAAGCACATAAGAATGATTTGAATGATTTTCATTCCTAACTTGGCCCTTCCTTCCCCCCCCCCCTCTTTTTAATCGTGCCCTTCCTCGTTAATTTTTTCAAACTCACCATCTTCTAACATGGCGTGGAAAAGAACGGGATGCTTCTTAAAAGGTAGCCTAGGTCAGACATCTGTAAATGGACCTCGGTTCTATGGAATTATTCACGGCTTCTCATTTTGTTTCATTTTAAGTCTTTCGGCAGACACGAATGCCCTCTGACGTGCCCCTAGGACCACAGCACCGGATTTCTTTACTGGACACGGTTCCTTCTTCGTGCCTTGTGTGTAACCTCACACAGTACACATCACCTTCCTAAAGCTGATACTTTATTCTTCGTGTGACCCTTCTTGTTGAAATATCCAACCATCTCGCAAACACGGCACACCACAAGGAGCTTCAGAGCTCCAGCCAAGCCTGGGTGGAGAGGGCTCGGTCAGAGGAGTCTCAGTCATATTATAAATTTTCATTTCTTCCATTGGCTTGTGTCCTAAATGCTATTTAATAGCAGTTAGTGCCAATTCCCTTTGTTTCCGGGAATGTAATGAATGTGTACCTAACGTGACTTTAATTTCTTATCAGAGTCTAAATGAGTTTGCAAGACATATGATCAGTCTTCGCCACAGACTCAAGAATGAACAGTCTTGAATTTATTGCTGGATTATGGGTTCCCTTACCTAAGAGTGTTTTGGTTGCTCTGCCTTCAAACACAGAAAGCAGAAGTGGGACACATCATAAAGGACTTCTAGAAAACAGGAGAAACCTGAAGGTGGCTGAAAGTAAATCAGTAAGAAACAGCAGATTCCTGGGGTGCCTGGGTGACTCAGTCAGTTAAGTGTCCGACTCTTGATTTCAGCTCAGGTCATGATCTCGCAGTCACGAGACTGAATCCCACATTCAGCCCAGCATCAGTCTCGGCACTGAGCGGGGAGCCTGCTTAGGATTCTCTCTCTCCCTCTCCCCACTCCCTGCTCTCTCTGTCTCTCTAAAAAAAAAAAAGAAAAGAAAAGAAAGGAAAAGAAAACAGCAGATTCCTTAATCAACTGGGTCAGTATCTCTCAAAGAATATTTTGTAGGTGTATAATTTAAAATATTTTAGATGCTAATTAGTAAAGATTGTCTATTTTCTTTTGCTCAGAAAAATATCTCTGTTAGTCATTATTCTCCAGGGAAATAGAGCCAATAGGATATGTGGATACATACACACACTCACACACACACACAGAAATGTTAAGGAATTGGTTCAAACAGTTGTGAGGGCTGGCAAGTCTGATATTTGTAAGGCAGGTCAACAAACTAGAGACTCAGGGAAGAACTGATTTGGCAGCTTGAGTCCAAAGGCAGCCTGGAGGCAGAATTTCTTCTTCCTCAGAGGACCACAGTCTTTTTCTCTTAATGCCTTCAAGTGATTAGATGAGGCCCACCCACATTATGGAGGACAATCAGCTTTACTCAAAGTCTACTGATTTACATGTTAGTCTCGTCTAAAAATACCTTCACAGTGACATTTAGGCTGGTGTCTGACCAAATATCTGGGCACCATGGCCCAGCCAAGTTGATACATAAAATGAACCATTGTACCACTCCATCTGACCATCTCTATAAAAAATTAAAATGCTATGCTATTTTACATAAGATCTTCTAGTTTTCAAAGCCGCTTTACCACTTCACCCTTAAAAGAGGTTATGACATGAAAATTTTACAATCAGGATCCCTTGAAAGTTGGAAAGAATAGGTCCTTTTTGAAAAGCTGAAGTCCTTTGTCTGGGACTTACAATATAGCAATTGCAACAACCAATGTAATATGTGGTTGAACTTGGCCTACTTAATCCATCATATGCCAGTTAAGTGTGCGACTGACTGGTGGTTCTCTTTCAGGTGATCTAATCACCACTTGTAAGACTGTGTCTGTGAGGGAAATACATTGTTCAAACCTATACATCAAATGCTAGTATTTTGGTATCCTGCCTATACCAGGCTCCCATAAATTAGAGATGGTGGGGACCCCAGATGAAGAGAAAATGGGAAGGTAGATATGCCCCTGGCTGCCAGTCACTTCTCTTCTCTGTGCATTTGCACAATCCTGAGAAGTAATCACTCTCCGTTTTTGTTAGCTGATACTCTCTGACCCAAACGGTCCCTGGTACACAGGTGTTTATCCCAGGAGACAAAGGAAAAACCTGGAGAGAGTCCCTTCTTACTAAAACTCTTTCCATATAAAGGCTGTTTATTAGACAAGGACCAGCATGTCTAGGGGTCATTTTAAGTGTTAGAATAACTGCCCTCAATTGTGATGTGAACACTGGAGTTAATTTTTGTTTGTCTGAATATAAAAAACGTAGAAGCAAGAAGAGCGAATTCAACCCGTGCGATGGAAAAGAAGCCCAACTGTGTGCTAACACAGTATGTGGTGACTACCATCGAGCGGTAAATAAAAGCTCCCGAACTGAGAAGGGTCACAGATAGACTGTTATGAATTTGCCAGATCCCATTTTATCTCTCTCCTACCCTCCCCCATTTTCCCAGCTTCCTAGCCGTTGGGGAGGCAGGACCGGGTGCTACTGTTGGAAGTTACTCGAGTCACTTTCCCGCCCCCCAGCAACCCACCCCGGCCCCCCAGCGGTGTTGTCCTCAAGCTCTCCTCTCCCGGCAACATTACACACCACACTTTGAAGACTGTGGGGTCACGAGATAAAAGGAGCCTGAAACCCCCAGACACTGCTTGATAAAGAGCCACCACAGAAAGCCACCCTACCAGCATGACAGGAGTGAGAAAACCCCTTTGAGGTGTGAAGCCGCTGAAATCTGCAGTTATTCACTAGACCGCATAACCTATCCTATCCCCGTAGAATGTTATCCAGGCCTCGTCATCTGACAAAGGAAAACACCATTCCTTAAAGCAAGCAGTATATTTGAAAGAATATTTGTCATGTAGGACATTATTCAGAGCACAACAAATAGCGTAACATCACAGAAACTGTTCACAGATTTCCCACACATTTAGAAGCTTCCTTCATTCAGCTGTTTCTCGTTTGGGCCAAATGGCTAGCATGGCATTCAATTCCCCCCACCGCCTAGGCATTTCCACCCTTTCTGGTCCCACCTTCCTCTCCCTGCATCTCATATGATTTCTGGAAACACCAAGCCGCCTGTGGTTCCCTGCACCGACTCCGACATTTCGTGACTCTGCTCATTCTATTCCTCCTGCCTGGACCATTTCCCCCCCAGCCATATGTAACTGGTCTACCCATCAAGGTCGACCCAAGAAGTTTAACCACTGGAGCGATCTAGTAGGAGGGGTGTGTTACAGGGAACTGACCCTACGCGACTGTGGATGCTAGCCAAACAGCTTACGCACAGCTGTTGTGTCTGCAGCTGGCACTGAGCCTGGAGTGAGCGGGACTGGGTTCAAGTCTGGGAAGGAGAGATGGATGTGAAGGAGGGAGAGCCAAGGGCAAACCAGAACCCACCTGGATAAGCTGGGGGCCCAGAAGGATGAACGGAGCCCGCGCAGATCTCCCTGTCCTCAAAGGTCAATGATGCTCTAGAGGACGCTGGCATACCTCATCACAGAGCCAAACACACAGCTGACCTAGCAGTCTGAGAAGCTGAAGGAGGAAGTCAGGTGCGAGCAGAAGGAGGTGCAGGCCTGGTCGCTTGCCTCACCCCCAACAGGGCAGGGAAACAGACCTGCAACCACAAGTGTGAGCTAGTGCAACAGTCTGGCCCTCCATTGACGTTCTGGGGGTAAACATGGCTGCCGCTTGGCCTTCACCTTCCAGAACCCAGGCACATTTCTCTTGCGCTGAATCCTTACCCAGAACCATAGGGAGAAGGGAATTCTGGGGAGTGTAGTTTCAGCTTAGTCGAGTGGACAAGTAGAAGGTCACCACACCAGCTAACTGGCTCTTCTTTTCAGACTCTGGGAAGGCAACTCCTTCCTCAGGGAGTTGTCCTCAGCTCGCAGATGAAGCTCATCTGCCTTTCTCTGGGGTTTTTTTTTTTTTTTTTTTTTTTTAGCATTCTGTGCGTACCACGGTCAACGCGTTTAACTTATAATATTTAACCCATTTACCTGTCGGTCTCTTCAGCCCAAACGTAAGGTCCCGGAAGGCAGGGGCCATCTGTTGTTCATTTGTCCTTCCAGAGCACACGGTCTGGGACGTAACCGGTCTCGAGGAAACGTGAAGCACGACCCTCGACATCCAAGCCGTCCATAGCCCATTATTACCCCTTGTCAAACTAGGATCAGATTTAGAAACATGGGTAAAGAAAGGCAGGAAAAGTCCCCCTTCTCGCTGGTGTTTGAGCGGGAAGGAAGTCGTACCCTGCCTGGAGCTGATTCAAGTGGGCGACATTGCGGAACCATCTCCCTAAGTGGGCGGCTGAGGATGGGCAAATGTAGCATAGAAACAGCCGTTGGACATTTCTCGGGTGCCAAGCATTATCCCACGTACCACACATGCCTGGACTCCTATTTCCGTTCTCACTGGAGTGGTGCAAGGTGGGTATTACTATTACCCCCACGGAGGACTGGGGGCTGTTAAGTGAGCTGCCCGCAGCTGCCTCAAATCCCAGCTGGAGTCTTCAGACTCCAACACGCACGCTCATTCTGCGGCGCGGCATTTCCTCCTGGGGGCTCAGTTTGGGGACTCAGAGGACCCTAAACTAGAAGGGAAGGAAGTGGCGCCATCCCCTGGTACAATCAAAAGGCCTGGGGTGCTTCTAAACAATCCCGTAGCCGCCCCTCCCTCCTCCCCACAGAGCGCTGGAGACCAGAACAGTCAGGGCTGGAGGCCAAGTCCCCGCCCGTCTCCCTCCTTCCCACCCGCATCGCATCGCCGCCCTCCGCCCCCTGGTCCCTGGGGCATGCCCTCTCCTTTAGCTTCTTCCGTGCTGTGCTGCCTTGGCTCTTCCTAACGCCGGCCTACTTGGTGGTCCTGCAGAAGGCTACTTGGGTATTCATGCGTTAAATAGAGCCCCCCAGCGGGGCAAGGGAGTGGGTCCTAGACTGGGATGAACCCACCGTCCCAACCACCCCGCAGGCTGCCTAACTACTCTTCTCCAGGACTAGATGGTCCTGCAGATTGCTTGGCTGCAGGAACAAAGCACGATCCCTTTGTGCTTTGAAAATCCTGGAGGGCAGCAGAGAATAGGTGGCCTTGGCACCCAGACCAGCCTGAGTGTGGGTCCTCGTCATGCCTGTATGACATCCTCAGGCTGCTTACTCTCTCTCTCATCTCCAAAACAGAGACAGCGCCCTCTGTTTTCGGGTGGTTGGGAGGGTAAATGGGACCAAGGCATGCGACACATTCAACACCAAGCCTCGCACACCGCAGTTGCCCTTGTGCGCATATTGTGGCCGGTGCTAATAGTGCAGCCTGATTTGGGAGGTGTGAAAAGACGCTGCCCCCCCCCCCGCCCCCACCGGCAAGTTCACGGTTCCTGTAGCCCTCAATCGCTCCGAGCCAGGGCCTCAACCATGCAACGAAAATAAAACCACTCCCGTTTCTTGATGCCAAAGTCAAACCCTGCTGCTCTCTTCAGCGGAATGGGATTCACACCTTTCCATGAATCCCTCCTGTGTGCCAACCACGGCTAGGCGCCGCTCGCGGGGAGGTATTTGAGGACCCAGAAGACGTATTTCCTGGCTTCAGGGAGATTTCAGTCTCCATGCTTCTTACCAGGACGGCACTTGGACCGTGGAAAGAAGGGGTTAACAGCAGCTCCTTCTCCCCTTAAGCAGTTGCTGGTTAACAGCAGTAAATTCTCATCTGAACTGCAATTGACCCTATGAACACAATCATGTTATTCATATTCTTATAAACAGAGGGTACAGTATGTATAATTTCCTAGATTTCTGGGAGGGGATGTATCATAACTAAATTCCAACTCTTCCTTTGGAGAAACAGAGCGATATGTTCCTGGTTAGCTTCAAAGCGAACACTAATTTTTTCCTTTTATGTGTCAGTAACTTGAGTGAAATTTGTCACTTGTTTTTATGAAAAATTCTTTGCCATTGCCTTCATTGCTTGAAAAAAAAAAAAACACCCACAACACTCACACTTCCTACACAGTACCAGGGACTTGAAAAGCAGTGACAGAATGGTGGTGTCATTTCCAGTCATGGAAACTCACCGGAGTCCCACCAAATGGCCTGAATGCCCTCCGCCTATCCAACGAGAATCTATTTTCAAGTGCCTACTGTGGGAGCGAGACCACTGGTGACATCTTGTTCCAATTTAAGCAAGGTCGAGCTCTGGGCCAGCTCCTTCAAATCATAACCAGCACAGAAATTACCTCCTACCAAAAAACCACAAGGGTTAGACTCTATAAAGAATGAATCCCAGAAAAGTTGGAACTCTCTGGTCCAGGCATGTTTCAGAAGCAATCCAGTCAAGAACAGCATTTTCATTTTCTTTGGTTGGGGCATTTTTTGTTTGTCCTGGGATGTAGGACGAGGGTGGTTAGGGGATGATGAAGAGCTGCTTTATTTTGCCTTAAAAAGAACAACTCCTTCGCCGTTTTGCTTTGAGCCAGAGCTATTTAGAAAATGCTCAACCTATTTTTACCTTTCTATATATGTATTTAATTGATACCATGTCATTAGCAAATTACCAAAACACATGAGCTGACACACTCTCAGAAATGACTCAGAATAAACAAGAGGTCTCTCGAGGAGTAGTGTTCTCTCCGGGGACGGTTTCGTCTGGGCCCCATCTTCCTTCCCTGGACATGCCTCGGTTCCTCCAAAGGAGCAGGAAGATTGTGATACTTTAGGGAGGTGCCTTGTCTACATCCTAAACCCCAAACATCACTCTATACACTGTGGCTTTGAACTTATAGTTTGCTTAGCCTCTTGAAGTTCAAGTGACCAGCGAGCAAGGAAAGAAATAGGAGTGGCCCTCAGATGATTCACTTGTGTTGGGTACACCCAGGATAAATGAGGAGCAGCCGATTCAGGAGTGTAATGTGTGTGTCACTACGGGAGGTGACGTAAGGGACTTGAGGAGGGAGGGAGGGAGAGAGAGAGCTGAAGGTGGCGGTCTGCAGTGGTCACCTTGACCACTCTTGCAGGGGTCAGACAGGCAGTGTTGGTCGTAGTGTCCCATCTGAAATGGTCACTGGAGGTGTGGCCTGAATTGTGTCTCCCTGCTCCAGAGATTCATATGCTGAAGTTTTAGGCCCAGTGCTTCAGAAGAAGACTGTATTTGGAGGTGAGACCTTGATGGAGGTCATTCCGTTAAAATGAGGTTATTAGAATGGGACCCTAATCTCATCTGAGAGGCATCCTTATACAAAGAGATTAGCAGCCAGACACACACAAAGAGAGGGCACAGGACAATCCTGTGAGAGGACACAGGGAGAAGGAGGCATGCGCAAGCCAAGGAGGGAAGCTTCCGAAGGAACCAGCCCTGCTGACCCCTTGATCTCTGACTTCTAGCCTCTAGAACCATGACGTAAATTGCTGCTGCTTAAACCCCCCTGGTATTTTGTTCCAGAAAGAATGGCAGCCCCTGCCAACTGATACAAGCAGTGACTAGCATTTGCAATGTCAAATTATTCTGGAATTCCTGGCAAACTTTGTGTATTTTCAGAATTTCCTCAAAGGAAGCAAACCGAGAGAAGTCTTTCTTTAGGATTTTGAAATTGGGAAAAGAGGTAGCATTTGAGAAGCTTTTACAACCACAATCCCAAAATATCCCTATTTTTCTCACATCTCTGGTGAGTTGTTGGACACCCCCATGGTTGTTGGACATGCTGAGCCTCTCCTTCCTCTCTTCCTAAGCCCTATTTCATCCTTAGTCACCTGGCCTCACCCTCCCACTGTGCGAGAACATCACCAACAGCATCTCCAAGCCACTTCTAAATACGTTCCCAATGATGGTCTTCAACTGTGTAACGTCTGATGTTTGACCTCATCAGCACCCCTGACTCCCACCCCACCCCCCACTGATTTCTTCTGACGGAAGGAATACTCGCTTCCTGTGAAAATTCTACATGCTACAAAAGCCTATGGAATTCAAAGTAAAGACCCATCCTTATTCCTCACCCTCAGCCTCCTTAAGACAGTGAGCTGTCCATCCACTGATGAAGGAATAAACAAAAGGTAGCAAATCTATGCAATGGAATTTGGCAGTAAAAGGAAATGAGGTATTGACCCATGTCACAACATGGATGAACCTTGAAAGCATGACGCTAAATTAAGGAAGCCAGTCCCAAAGGACCACATACGATACAATCCCATTTATAAAAAAATGTCCAGAATAGGCACATCTACAAGGTGGAAAGCAGTGAGTGATCATCAAGAGCTAGGGGAAAGGAAAATGGAGAGTAACTTCTAGTGGGTTTGAGATTTCTCTAGGGGAGGGCACGATGAAAATATTCTAAAAATTAGACTGTCGTGAGGGCTGCACAACCCTGTGAATATACTTCAGAAATGAACATGAAAGTATGTTCATCATCACTAGCCATCAGGGAGATTCAAATCAAAACCACACTGAGATACCACCTTACACCAGTTAGAATGGCCAAAATCAACAAGACAGTAAACAACAAATGTTGGAGAGGATGTGGAGAAAGGGGAACCCTCTTCCACTGTTGGTAGGAATGCAAGTTGGTGCAGCCACTTTGGAAAACAGTGTGGAGATGCCTTAAGAAATCAAAAAATAGAACTACCCTATGACTCTGCATTGCCCTACTGGGTATTTACCCCAAAGATACAGATGCAGTGAAAAGAAGGGCCATATATACCCCAATGTTCATAGCAGTAAAGGCCACAATCGTCAAACTGTGAAAAGAGCCAAGATGCCATTCAACAGATGAATGGATAAAGAAGATATGATCCATATACAATGGAATATTACCTCCACCAGAAAGGATGAATACCCAACTTTTGTATCAACATGGACGGGACTGGAGGAGGAGGTTATGCTGAGTGGAATAAGTCAAGCAGAGAGAGTCAATTATCATATAGTTTCACTTACGTGTGGGGCATAAGGAAAAACATGGAGGACATTGGGAAAAGGAAAGGAAGGGTGAATTGGGGGAAATCGGAGGGGGCGATGAACCATGACAGACTGTGGACTCTGAGAAACAAATTGAGGGTTTTGGAGGAAGGGGGCTGGGAGGTTGGGTGAGCCCAGTGGTGGGTATTGAGGAGGGCACGTATTACGTGGAGGTTGGGTGAGAAAGGGTTTAGTGCTTTGGGAGCACCCTCCTGGGATACAGGATTTAATACCTTGTCAAGGCCCCAGGGGATGGTGCAACTGTACTTAGAGCATGAAGAGAGCAATGGCCCACACGAAGCGAAGTAGAAATGCGTGAACCGCCATGACAAATGGTGAAGGGAGGGACTGAAAGTCTCAGAGAAGAGGGCACACTGGAGTGGACGGTGTTACAGGGAAAGCCTAGAGGCTGCCCCGCCCCCCAAAGCGCTAAGGAAGGCACAGGTGAGACGGGCTCCAGCTTCCCTCGGGGGTTCAGTGGTGGCTCTGCGGGGGATGCTGCCACAGAACGGGGCTCACCCGCAGGGAAGGGTGCAGCAAATCCCCCTAAACAATAGAGGCCAGGTGATGGCAATCGCCACCAGGAGCCAGATGGAGGCAATTATCACATGAGTGCCCAGATCAGAGGGGCAGCCAGGGAGCCTGACCCATGGGGAGCTCAGGAAATAGTGAGCAGAACATGCCGCCCACCCGCCCAAGGGACCGAATAGATGGGCAGCCAGCAAGGATATTACTGCATCTGTGCAATTACAAAATCAAGGAGGGGTGAGCTAGAGGCTGAGAGTGATGGCCCCGATAATCATTATTACTTTCGCAGTGGCAGTTTGTAGACCCAGAACCCATTTATTAAAGGAGAAGCTGAGCCCCAGGAAGGAGACCTGATATACCACAGAAATATGTCCGGTAATGAGTCTCTTAGCTCTTCCCTAGAAGGACCTATAGCCATTAACTTAGCTGATTGGTCACTAGAGAAAGGAAACGCTCAAACATGTCAAGACTATTGGTTAGGGGGTCCAAGTTGACACTGCTACCTGACGACCCCAAGTGGCGACAGGCCCCACCTGCCATTACAGTGGGACACCTATGGGGGCCAGCAGTCCTGGCCATGCCCGCCCAGATCACTGGAGGTCCTCCGGCTCCATAGACCCACCCAGCGGTCATTTCCCTAGTCTCAGAATGTGTAACTGGCACTTAGTAATGTCTCCCACCAGTTTGTTGGACTGTAGGATAAGAGCTCTCGTGGTAGTGAGACCAGCTTTGATGGGAAGAGCTGCAGGTTAGCCCACTAATTTCCATCTCTGGAGTTTCCCTGGAAAAGAGGCCCTTTGGAATCTCATAGAAACTGCTCTCAGATCTGACACAAGATAATGGATTCCAGTAGCTCAGGGATGGACTGTGCTCTCAGTCCCTACAGGGCTTATCTTGGTTGAAGAGAGGTCCTCACTCAAGACCACGGCCATGTCCTAGAGGGGCTAGAATCCAATGCTTGATTGTTGTAGGCGTATGAAGGCCTGGCGCCATTATCCCAACTTGGGACAATGAGACAGGCTCAGCTCAGCTCCCAACAACCTGTAGCACCATGGAGGCCCCACTGAGACTGCTCTGCAGCTCAGCTTCTCCCTCTGCCCGATCATGGTTCCCTCCCTTCCAGTGTACTGACTCCCAAGACCATCCCTAGTGAACCTCCAGCTCCTTAACCTCCTTTCCAGAACCTGCTTTCCAGGGAACCCAGCCCGTGATAAGACAGGCCTGGTTCTTCATTTTCTCATACATGTAACACTGCTGGAATAGTCATTATTCCCCACTACATGCCCTCTCTCAAGAAACTATAGGAGGAAAAAAAGAAAAGAAAAAAGAAACTATAGGAGAGTGTGCTGCCAAAATATGGGAGCAAGCCAGGAAAGAGGCCTGGGATCCAGGCAACCAGGGATTTAGCAAAACAAGGAGGTGAAAGGAAGCTCCGGTGGACATCTGTGGAGTTGCTGGTTCATTCTGGAACTGGAGGGTAGAGATATCCAGGAGGGAATTCTCCACAAAAGAACACAAAGGAATCAAACACCTGGTGGGTGAGTATGTTTAGAACATTCTGGACTTCCATGGCCTCAGTACAGGTTTGGAGCCATAGGTCCCCAGGATACGAAGCAAAAGAAGAGATGACCACATGAGACGGTTATTAACATTTAAAAGACCAAAACATTTCACAAGAAAGAAAATAGACTCTGAGCTCACCTCTTGGCTGGGCTGTGACCAATATTTACCTGGTTCTCACAGTGCAAACACTGAATATTGATTTAACCAAAAATGTGAAGCAACTGGGAAAATAGGAGGAGAGGCAAGTTTGTTTGTATGCGTGGAGGGTGATGTAAAAGCTAAATCCTCACTCTCTTCAGTGGGAGGCCATAGGGTCATATCTAAAATTGGAAAATAAGAGAGAAAGAGGGTAAACAGATATTCTGACCTATGGAAATAAATATCATGAGAAAGAACTACAAGAAGTAGAAGTTACAGCTCTGGCCAGAGAAAATCCAAGCAGGGGAGAGTCAAGCCATGAGCTACTTGCTCTTTTTTGTTGTAAATTGTGTAGAACTCTTTGGCTTCTTGAAACCATGTTTCATGTGTTTTAAAGTGGGTAGGGGGTGGGCTGGGGGAGCAGAGAGGGGCATGAAGGGGGGGGCACTTGTGATGAGCACTGGGTGTTAGACGTCAGGGATGAATCACTAAATTCCACTCCTGAAACCAATATTGCACCATATGGTAACTAACTAGAATTTTAAAGTTTGAATAAAATAAAGTAGCATGTGTTTACAATAATAAATATTAACTTTTTTAAAGTAAGGGAGCCCTGTAGATCCTTGATTGTTTGGTTGACTGCTTTGTCTAATATAAACCAATGGATTAGTTGATTTTGGATAAAAAGTGCCAGGAGTAAGCTAAGGAGGGGATCCTAGTTATCAGGTAAACTCACAGCTTGTCTCTTCCTGCTTCAACCACAGTCCCCACCCGCCTGACCCAGAGGAGACCTCGGAAACTAGCCAAAGTCGGGCCCTGAGTCACTGCTGGGATGACCGGGGATGCTGGCCCATAGTGCTGGCCCTTCATTTATTTACATAGCAAAATCCCTTCATTCAGAAATGATGCTCTTCTAACTTGTATTATGCAAATATTCAAACATGCACAAAGTGGAAAGAACCTGAGTTTACCCGTTTGCTACCTTCAACAGCTACCAACATTTTACCCACTTATTTTATTTGCCCCACCCAAACTTCTCCATTTCTTTTGTCTGGAATTTTTTTTTAAAATATTTTATTTATTTGACAGACAGAGAGAGAGGTCACAAGTAGGCAGAGAGAAGGAGGGAAACAGGCTCCCCGCTGAGCAGAGAGCCCGATGCGGGGCTCAATCCCAGGACCCTGAGATCATGACCTGAGCTGAAGGCAGAGGCTTTAACCCACTAAGCCACCCAGGCGCCCCTTGTCTGGAATATTTTAAAGCAAATCCCAGACATTGGGGTATTTTACCCATAAATAGTTTAATAGTCATTGCTAGCTGACAGGACCTTTGGTTTGAATCAGGATTCAAGTAAGGTGCACACATTGTATTTGATTGCTATGTCTTTTCTCTCTCTCTCTCTTTAATTAGTTTCGGAGGTAGAGTTCAGGGATTCATCAGTTGCGTATAACACCCAGTTCTCATTACATCAAGTGCCCTCCTTAATGCCCAGCACCCAGTAACCCATCTCCCCACCCAACGCCCCTCCAGCAACCCTCAGATTGTTCCCTAGAGATAAGAGTCTCTTATGGTTTGCCTCCTCCTCCATGTTCATCTTATTTTATTTTTCCTTCCCTTTCTCTATGTTCATCTGTTTTTTTTTCTTACATTCCACATTAGTGAAATCATACGGTATTTGTCTTTCTCTGACTGACTTATTCTGCTTAGCATAATACCCTCTAGTTCCATCCACATTGTTGCAGATAGTAAGATTTCATTCCTTTCCGTGATTGAGGAAGATTCCATTGTATATATAGACCACATCTTCTTTATCCATTCATCTGTCAATGGACATTTGGGTTCTTTTGATGTTTCAGCTATTCTGGACATTGATGCTATAAACACTGGGGTGAAGGGTGCCTGGTTGGCTCAGTCAGTCAGTTAAGTATCTGCCTTTAGCTCAGGTCATGATCCCAGTGTCCTAGGATTAAGTCTTACCTCAGGCTCTCTGCTCGGGGCGGGGGGGGGGGGGGGGGGGGGGGGGGGG
>CM052802.1:113494226-113516226 GCA_028533885.1 Nasua narica | reverse complement strand
TTCTTGCTAGATACATCTACAAAAGCAAGAGAAACAAAAGCGAAAATGAACTATTGGGACTTCATCAAGATGACTTTTCTCTTTTACTCTTTAAGAGCCCCTCTATGTTTTTCTTGCCACTGATTTGTTTAGGAAACAAAGTCAGCGATACTGTAGAATGTTGAGAATTTTGACTTTGGCTCATTACTTTTTCGTGCCATTTAACTTGTTCCTCTAGCTCTTGTGTTTCCAATAGATTAGTTGTCAGATGTAGGAGTTTGAAGAGATCCACCAGGATCAATGGTGGAACAGAAATAGTCGTGGAGTGATGCCATGGGCTTCCTCTTGCACTACATCACAAGGCTCATAATTCTGGTTGCCCTACTTTGACTACTGCCGAGACTGGTTATTGGGTTCATACAGCATCAGTCCCATCTCTCTAGCATGAAGTTCTCCACAAGCTTTTCACCTAAAGATTTTAGAATCTGTGATATATTGTTTCCAAAGACCACCAGCAGCAACCAGAATTGTGGGAAATGGTGAGAAGTGTCTGGATTCAGAACTGCCTTGGAAGAGTGATTGCCATGGGTTTCCCGTTCTTTCCTCTTTTGACCAGCTATGCCCTATCGCAGCCTCCCTGTTGTATGTCTCATGTGTGGAGGGGGATAATTTGTCTTCCTAGCCCATAGGTCTCCGGTCAACAGGAGCTACAGCCAAGGACCCAGTTTAGCTAACAAAATGGTGGACTTTCAGAAGATGCCAAAATGGAAACTTTGGCAGGGAAGGGAGCTAAATGTATTTTGCATGTGGAAGGGTATGAACTATTGTGGCTAGGGAACAGACACACTGGTCCAGCTTTCCAGGACAAACAAAAACTAAAGGAATTTGCAAACACCAAGCCAGCCCTACAGGAAATATTGAAAGGGACAATGGGGTCAAGGGGTCAATGCAATGGCACTAAATTCATATCTGTCAATAGTTACCCTGAATGTAAATGGGCTCAATGCCCCAATCAAAAGACACAGAGTATCAGAATGAATAAAAAAACAAGACCCATCAATATGCTGTCTACAAGAAACTCATCTTAGACCGAAAGACACCTCCAGCTTTAAAGTGAGGGGGTGGAAAACAATTTAGGTCCAAGCACGTCTCAGGGGCCTGGCTTCGGGCAGTGATATTAAAGATCATTTCCTGGGCAAATTCGTTCTGATACCATCTCTGGCCCCGAATGTGGAATGAATACATCTCCTCTGTATCAGCAGTCTTGGTACTTCTCCATCTCAAGCAGGTTTCATTAAATATTGTAATGTTACTGATGATCTGTTTTACTGCTGGTGCAGTTGTCATCAGGATTTGCACTGAGTGCTGCTCAGAAGATCCCAGGAGAGTGACCTTCACTGTGTAATCAGTTGCTGGGTACAGGTCTAAACACACCACTGGAGCTCGCTCCCTTGTTGTGAAGTTAAATGATGTTGCATGATAAAAATTATTCAGGTACCATCTTTGACCCAGAACTTTAAATTGGTACATTTGTTCTGATCCAAGTTTCCTAGGATGCCTGTTCAGTTTCAAACAAGCTTCAGTGAATACTGAAATATTGAAAATTCCATCGTCTTCTAAGAGATCATCAGCTGTGTGGAACCCGATGGTGGCCCGCACGGAGCGTGTGGGAGGGGCGGTGGAGATGCTCATGGTGTAGTTGGTGCCTTGGTGCAGATCTAGGCACACTTCTGGGGTCTTGCTGTCTGTGGTTACATTGACTGTCTCCTCATGTGTGACACTGGTCCAGCTTCTGCACCAAGGCACTGGGGTCTATCTTGGTCCCGGCAAAGACGTTCATGTTCACGAAAGCCCATTCCTTCGCGCCGACCCCGCCGGCCGCCGCCTGCGCAGGGGCCGCCTCCCGGGCCGGGGGCGAGGGGCCGGCCAGGGCCTGCCCTGCGGGCCTCACCACCGCCTGGTGCATTACGCCTGAGATGCCCATGCCTCCCATCAGTCCCTTTCCCCTTCCTCTGAATCTGGACTAACTTTGTGATTTGCTTCAACCAAGAAGGTGGCAGAGGTGACACGGTGTCCCTTGAGGGTTTAGTCTTTAAGAGATCAGTCAGTTTTGATAGTTTCTTCCTCCACCCATGTGGAAGCCAACCACCATGTGAAGAAGCTCAGGACAGACTATGAATGATGAGAGGTCACTTGTAGGAGAATCAAGGCTCCTTAGTGACAGTCAGCACCAAGTCCTGCCATGTGAGTGGGGCCATCTTAGACACTGAAGTCCTGACTGAGCCCCCCAAAGAATATAGCCACATTAGTGACCCCAGCTGAGCCATGTGATGGTGGTTTGTCATGTATCAACAGATAACTGAGATACTTTATAGATAGATAGATAGATAGATGAACCCATTGATGACTATCACCTGGACTCATTATAGGTTTCAAAACGTGTTTTTTCTAATTTCCTCCTCATTGATTAACTGGAAACCTACTTTAAAAAAAAAAAAAAAGGACAACATCCCATAACAATGATTTGCTTACCCTGAAAGGGTAAATATAAGAAAGCGAGGACAAACATTCGATGTTATGTTTGAATTTTCATAGTGCCCTATAATTCCAATTCACCAATGAGATTTGGGTTTTTTTGGTTTTTGGGGTTTGGGGGGAGGGGTCTTTTGCTTTTATTGTTTTTGTGTTTTAGCATCATTATGAACCCTTGGATATGTATATATTTGTTTCAATCTGTTGCAGTTATTATCCTTACTGATACCCAGATAGCCCCTTCTTTGGCCCAGGGGAGGATCCTCAAATGGGATCTGTGCTCATGTGATAGGACCCCATTAGTCTTAATAGCTTCCTTGTTTGCTGGCATAACAAGATACCCTAGATTCATCACATACGTTTCCTGCCCCAGTTCTGGAGTCAGTCATTTCTCTAAGGAGTCCTAGTTCCTTTAGTGGGAAGTAGAACCTATTTATTCTTAATTTGCATTCAATTCCAACGAACTTAGAAATTAAATTTCCTTTCCCCAGATGCTTAGCATTATTACATTAGAACCGGGCTGCTATTGACATGTACTCACAGCTCTAAGATGGACAGTTAATAGCCAATTAATAGGAGAGAGAACTGGAAACAAATGATGAAGGACAGACATATGAACTCCAAAATTTCAGCCATCTGGCCCCACTCCACACTTACATTCTTCAAGATCTTCATTATTCCCATGTGAAATTAATCGCCTTTTCCAGCCATTCCTTAAATTTTATTTATACCTCTGTTATAATATTTATCAAACTGTTATTGTTTTGGTCTGTTGTCCAGATTTCACATGTCCATTAGAATCATCCAAAAAGTTGCTTATTAACAAAATAATAATGAAAAATAAAAAATTTTTAAACAGATGTAATTGACATATAATATTGTATAACAGCTTTAGATACAGGACATAATAATTTGATACATATATAAACTGCAAAGAGATTGCTAAAATAAGTTTAGTTAACATCCATCACTGCACATAGATACAGTATTTTTCTTGTCATAAGAACTTTGAAGATCTATTCTCTTAGCAGCTTTCAAGTATACGATATAGTATTAACTATATTCACCGTGTTGTATATTATATCCCCAGAACTTCCTTATCCTAAAACAGCAAGTTCATACATTTTGGCCACCCTCACTGATTTTCCCTTCCCATATCCCATACTTATGGAAACTGCCAATTTTTTCTTTGAGCTATGAATTCAAGGTGTTTTTAGATGCCAAATATAATTGAGATGATACAGTTAAAGAAAAATAATTAATTGGAGCGCCTGGGTGGCTCAGTTGGTTATGCATCTGCCTTGAGCTCAGGTCATGATCTCAGGGTCCTGGGATCAAGTCCCACATCGTGCTCCTTGCTCAGTGAGGAGCCTCCTTCACCCTCTGCTCCTATCCCTTCTCATGCTAACAAATAATTAAATAAAATCTTTTAAAAATTAATTAATTGAATAAAATAAAATGACATCTGGGTCCTACAAGTAAGAGCATTCATATTAAGCAGGTGTGAATATTTTTGGAACTTGCCAGATGTTTCTGATAGATAGTCAGGGTTGAGATTCACTAATCTATGACCCTGGAAGGGTAGAGCTTCACTCAGTAGTTCTCGTGTCCCCCTTAGCCATGTTCCCCAGAACTGCCATTCGATAAATGTTTGCTGATTTGAAATGGGACTGAAGTTAACTAAAAAGCCTGAATCAAAGTGGTTAGTCATTTTCAAGATAACAAAATGGACGGAGTGTCCCACTCCATCCCCTCAAAGGACTGGACCCATAGCTATCTAGGAAATTGTACTGTTCTGAAGGACATATTTTCAGAGGCATTCAGAAAGTTCAAGTTTGCATTTATTTAGGAAAAAATCACTATCTTGAAGAAGCTTTTATCCCAAAACATTAAATCTCATTAGATGTGTAGGTTGGAAAGACTCCTACAGATGTGGAGTTGAAATCCGCACGTAGACAATACGAACGTGGGCGATATGGTCATGTGGCCTGGAGATAAAGCGACTGTGATACAGTCAACAGACGGTTTTCTGGACAATGCCACAGTGACCGCCTTGATGGCACAAAGCCCAAACTGCCTTTGATTCTTTACTGTCCCTTGTGTGTATGTGGCTCATTGGAACTCCTGGTGGGAAGGAAATAAATGTATCTTATATAACATACTTTTTTGTATTCCTTCCACACTTCACAGTGTGCTAGGCATAACACATAATGGACAAATAAGTGTTAAATCTTTTAGGAAGGAACATGAGTGTGCTTGCCACCTGCCTCTCGAATGAGTCCTGTATCTAACCAGTTAAGACCACATATTTTTACTATCCTCATTAACATGATACAGGCACAAAGGCATTGAAAATATGATCCTTTCTATTTTAGGAGAAACAAAGAACTACAATTTTCTCTAAAAATAACCTAGATTGGAATTTTCTTCCACCCATGAGAGCACTATGTTTATGAACACACAGTCCCAAAACCTGTGTCAACAACACTGTAAAACAATGCTTTACTGTGATAATCACATATAATAAGCATTTGGTTCCTTAAGTTTTCATTAGTTTTGGAAAATTCTTTTTTTTAGCCTAACAAAGACAGGATCTTTTCTCCCACACAGCTCATCTGGTCAACACCAGCCTTATACTAGGATGCCTGAAGAGGGACAAAAAGTAAATTATGGATAATAATGCTGAGTGCCCTGAATCTATTTCCAATCCCCAGAAGCAGAATAGCATAGGATAAACTCTATAGAGCCAAAGTCAAGCCTTGAAATGAGAGTAGGCATCTACCATCCCTTTGGAGAATTTTCTGGAGCATCTGGACTTGGATCAAGAGCTTGGCCAATCTAAAGTTCAAGTCATATCATGCAGAATGAGCTACTTCTAGTGGAAAGTGAGGTCTTTATTTATCTTTGCCTATCCTTGAGGATTTTACATGAAGTGAAAAGTAGAGATTCACCATGTAACTCCCAGATACTCTCTAGAAGGCAAGTCCTCATTCTTGTAGCACTCCTCAACCAGATGAGGGGTTTGAGAGGTGTAGGAACAGTTTGGGTTGTCAGAGTTTAGAGATATTTAGGGAATATAACAGCTAATTAATTGCACCTTCTACTCAGCCCATAGTCTGAATTTGAGGAAGGCGATAGGAAAATCTAGAAATTAGTTTCAGCGAAACTATTCCAACAAAAAGAAAATTAAGCCAAAAGCAAGTCCAATGCAAGGCAAATGTAATGAAGACAGTCTGGGAAATTATCAGATGAATTAAATGATTGAATGCAATAACTATTGGCGTGAGAGATATTTCCGAACTGAAGAACCCGATCTAAATTCTCTTCTATGTTGATAGTTGCTAAATTGCTCTGCTTATGAGACAGATGTATATGATTCTCCTACTTTAGTTTGTATTTCTTGTACCTAAAACAAAAAATGAGTACCTATAAAATCAAATGGAATTGCTTTCAAGAAGATACAACCCAAAGTAGAAGTCTTGAGTTTTAGTGCTTTTGAGAGACATGCCTCTAATGGAATCTTGCATTGTTTCCTCCTGGCTCAGGCACAGATGATGAGTAATATACTCAGGGCAGCCTTTAGATGGAAAATATAATCCAGAATCCCAGATAAATTCTGAATTTTAAGAGAGTGCTCCAAATGCAACGAGGTGAGGTGCATTTTGATGAAAGTACTAGATGTCGAGGAATATTATAAATATCTTCCCAAAATATGTAAACAAACATATCTTCATGTATTAATCAAATATTTGTTGGTCCGTACTATATACCTATGCCAACGTGCCAATAGAACTAGAGTTTGGTTTGTTTCCCCAATATGCGTTCTGATTCCACAGAGCTGAACAAAAGGATAAGGAGTGGAGGGTGGGGACTAACAGAAAGGAGGAGAAAATGGATCAATGGATCATGCAGGATGCAGTGGGGCTCATTGCCTCCACAATGCAAGTCATCCTTGGAAACAGTCTTCTAGTTTTCAGCAAAGGCAGGTTATATAGGTATGTCCATAGGAAAGTCAGCAGCATCTCCTGTTAAAATGATCTCTCCTGTTTCTGGAGCCTGTGCTTTGAACAGCTTCTTGGGGGCCCTAAAGGGTTTGCTTCAGCTTATTTTGGTTGGTCTACAAGATTCTGTGTTACCGAGCATCTCTGTCTCATTCTGTGTCTACTATAAATGTAGATATTGAAATATCCTTCCGGGATATATTAAAGGACATAGTGGAATTGGGATAATACTTTCCAGAACCAGGATATAAACTGTTAACCATAAGATGGCTGGGATTGTCCATAAGGGAGAATCTTGTATCTATTTATATGCAACTATAACTGGAATGGATGGAGACCCAGCACCGGGCAAAATATAGCCATCTTTGGAAATGTCTGACATTACTAAATATTCTTGTTGGCCCAGGAAGTAGCATGGAGTCCATGTGGACATTGCCAACAATCAGGAATCAGGAATCAAACTAACCCTCTGGGTCTTCCATTGTCCTAGGTAAAAATGTCACAGTTATTAAGACAAAGGGCACTGTCCTATATGCAGGGCTTCCAGAAATTTCTACAGACTATGATCAATATTTTGCAGAGTAGGGTCTTAGCCAAAACGCAACCCTGAGGTCTGGGCTCTCCTTTCCCTGATATATTTACTGGGTATTTGGCAGAACAAGTCCTTCCTGAATGCTGGGTCCTTTGGAGGATATAGAAGAGTGTTTTCAGGTCTTGCCATGGTGAGATTAAATGCTTAAAATTGGGGATGGGTGGTGATGGGTCTCTTGGATTGAAGAGACCTCTGTCCTTCCTTATTCTTTCTTTAGAAGGAACAGAGAACAAATGTAATTTAATCCTGTAAAGTAATACAGGAGATACCATATACTACTATATCATGAAAAGATATTTCTGACTAAAGACAAAACAACTCTCATGATAAAATGCAACTGCTTTTACTTTTAAAGGCCAAAATATTCAAACAGTTAAGCAAAGAACCAGAAAGAAAGAGATACAATCAAGTGGGACTGTGTCTACTCCTTTAGTAGTGACATCTGGAAAGGTTTGGCTACCAGTGACAGGATGTCTGGGTAGGAGGTGGCCCAGTAGTCTGCACAGGGGAATATCTTGCTTTAACACACACACACACACACACGCGCGCACACACACACACACACACACACACACACACACACACACACACGGATACCTGGGTGGTTCAGTCAGTTAAGCATCTGCCTTCAGCCCAGGTCATGATTCAGGGTTCTGGGATCGAGCCCTGCATCAGTCTCCCTGCTCAGCAGAGAGTCTGTTTCTCCCTCTCCCTCTGCCCACTTCCTTCTTTCTCTGCCCCTCCACCCTGCTCATGCTTTCTCTCTCTCTCTTTCTCTGTGTGTGTGTCTCTCTCTCCCCCTCTCTCCCTTTACCTGTCTCAAATAAATAAAATCTTTAACAACAAAACAAAGATCTTGCTTTAACAAACACACACACACACACACACACTCACACTCACGCTCATACTCAGTCTCTTCCCTGTCTGCTATCCCCCTGGCCATTTACTCAAGGAGGACTTCTATACCCCAAAATTCAATTATCACAGCCTTGCTGTTCAGAGGCCTCAAGGCCCATACCAATTGAAGTAATGATACCATCAGTCTATAGATTTCATATACATTCCCTTTATCAGACTTATCTAAAGGACAAAACAAGAGCAGATATACTTGGTTGGCAAGCCAGCTGTCAGCCAAGTTAGCCCCAAAAATAATTTTTAAATTTACTGAATAATTATTTGACACATAGGCATACACATTTATCTATAGGTTCTGAGGAAGAGACATCTGTTACACGATATTTTTCCAGGAGGAAGCGGGAGCCTAAGTTAAGACAGAAGTCCTCAGGTTATCTCCCCACATTATGATGTAATACCTCTTGACCTGGTTTCCAGCCTATATTAGCACAGATTAGATTTGGAATTCCAGTATGTCAAGGATTGGACTCACTTTATCAACTGTGAGCTTTAGCTGTCCTGGTTTATGTCAGCTTCTTCCTGAGAGAATAGTTAGATTCCATGTTCATTGAGTTCTGGGTCCATCCAAGTTTGGGTCTTCATTGCTTAAAAGTTTTTGATTTTTAGAAATTTCTTATATCCCAGGGGTAAATTTACCTTGGGCAAACCAGTTTCTTTGTGAAGCAGGTGGAGGGGCAGAAGTAAATAGTTTTGGAGTCCTCTTATGAAGGGTTGCTCTGCCACCACGGTATTGGGGACATCAATTTGGTGATTTGGAAGAGTTGTACTGGAATATGCTAAGCCCAAGGTAGGTGTGAGCAAGTTCTTCAATGCCTGTAGTTGATTTAAAGAGGTATGGTATTAGAGAAACTGGAAAGGAAAAAATGAGGAATGGATCTTGTAGGCGATGCTTCTGGAACACCAGGACAACGTCCTTCGGTCCATCTAGTTTCAGTGCACCTGTGATGGGCAGTTCTGGCATACTCCCGACATCCCATATCAAGCACCTTTCTCAGGTCCCTCTGCTTTGATGACTTTGATGAGATTTCTCTAAAACTATGGAAATCTGCTGAGCTTAAGCTCTTTGTGATCCATATGCACACTGAGGCTAAGACTGCTGGGGATAGCCCTCAAGAAACTCAGATGGGGGCCAGTGTATAAATGTCACAGCCCCCCCATCTCCTGGTGAGACAATTTTGAGTTACCTTCCACACAGGTCCTCAGAGAATCCCCAGTGGGGTTAACCCTTCCTGTCTCCCTTTCTCTACTCTCATTTCTACTGCTTGGAATTACCTCCCAAGTAACCTATGTGCACCTGAGAAAGTCCTTGTCTCAGGCTCTCCTTTCAGAGCATCTCCTTCAGGGCACCTCCAGGGCAGTGGATAATTGTCTAGTACATCAGTTAAAATCCCTCCAGTTGAAAATGGCAGGAAATCCAACAGAACATGTATTTTGATAAGTGAGAATGTATTGGCTTATTGACCTGAAAAGTCTAAGGACAGAATTGACTTCAGGCATGACTGCAATGTGAGGATCTCAAATCTAACATCAAGATCCAGCATTGGTGCCTTTTGGCTTGGTTCTACTGTCCTCCACATGTTGACTTTACCCTCAAATAAGAGTTCCCTCTGTGGTCATAAGGTGACTATAGAAGTTCCATGTCTTCTCTTCTTTAAGCTATAACTGCCACTAAAAGCAGCAAGACTATCTTTCCCTCCAGAGGGCTCATCATATTTATTTGACTTTGTCTGGGTCATGTGCAGATAGGGAATTGGATGATCCAAATCTACATGTGGATATGTAATAAACAGAATGGGTAAGGGGTGGTTTCCCAGAAAGAAACCACATATGGTTGTCAGAATAAAGGTAAATCATTGCTGGATGGCAAAATACCTCTAAAGTCCATCAAAGTTCACTTTTCTGGGCTTCTCAGAACACATACACATGCACAGGCATGCATGCTTCCTCCCATATCCAGCAAAGTTGTTACACCTCCTTAAAACACATTCACCACTTCTCCAAAAGGAGATAATCTGATTCTAATCCAGCACGAAACCTAGGATCTCTGAAAAATATGCAATATTGTTAATCAAGGCAAAATGTCTTGCCTCATAAGCTGATAGTCTATAGCTAAATGATCATTTTAGCAACCCCTCACATTCAGTGTACAACAGTGGGGTAAGAACAAGATAACTGCTGTAAGACCATTTGGGAAAAGCAAGAATTGGAAATTACCAAGTGGTCACTAATCCAAAGCAAACATCATGTTCCAGCGGACAGGAATAACAAGGCTTACTTCCTGGCATTGGACCTTGATCCTTGGTTGGCCAATCTGGACAGCCCTGGGAAGTTCTCCCTCACCTGTTTTCTCCCATGGCTCATGATTTCTCCTTCTTGGATGGTCTCTTTGTCCATTATCCTCCATAGTCATATTTGAGATGGTCTTAAGAGGTAATGACTTACTTAAAAGCTATACTCTATCAACTCATTTCTTAATGACATGAATTCAGGCTGAAGAGTGTCTTCAAAATCAAGCAATCAAGCAATCACGCAATCACAAATTGTACTTGGCTTAGGCTTATATTTTTATTGTAAGCCCTCACTGAAACCACAAAAAGTAACCAGCATATTCTAACACCTGGAATTCTTTCTACCAAGTACCATAGTGTTACCTTTGGTCATCCACGGTGTGAGTGCCAACACACAGCAATGAAAATTTGACCCGCATTTTTACTACTGCTTAATTAATATTGTCAACTTTATAACCTGGGATAGAGAGTTCCTTTTGACTTCCATTCAACATTGACCCAGCCAATTCCCTATTCCAGAATCTGCTACTTGCTAACTCTTATTCCTGGTACTAATTCATCGATCACTCACTTATTCAACAAATATGTCTTGAGTGCCAATTATGTGTCAACCACTGTTCCCAGTTCTATGGATACAGTGGTAAATTAGGCAGGCAAGATCCTGCTTACATGGAACATATAGTTAAAATTCATTCATTCCCAAAAGACAAAAGACAAATCCAGCCCTAATAGGATTAAGCCAAAAATGTAATTTATTAACTAAGATAACTGAAAAGTTCAGGGGTAGTATTGGCTTCAAGCATAGCTTTGTGTAAATGCCAAACAACGTTGCCAGGACCCAGTTTCTCTTCATCACATGGTCTACTGGCCATGATCTATTCTGTGTTTTGGCTTTATTTTCAGACAGTCTCTCTCTTCCTGATCACAAGATGTCTACAGAAGATCTAGATTGTATATCTTCCAGGCTTTAAGCCCAATAGGATTTCATTTTATTCACTCTGATTGAGTCATATTGGGTCCCTAGCCAGGAACTGAGACATGCTGATTGGCCAGATCTGAGTCATATGTTCTGCACCTCAAAGGAGCCAAAACAACCAAAAGTAAATGGGAGGAAAGTGTATTAGGGGAGGTTCCCCAGAGTGATATTGGGGTGTGGTTATCAGAGACAAGTGAATGGATACTGGGCAGCAAAATGCATCCACCAGATCCAGAGGAGTATGGACATCTTGACTCACATACACACCCAGTCCAGGATCTCCAGGAGTTGACCATGAGTTGGTGGTGCTACATTCAGTTGAGAAATATCTGAATCAATGATTCATAAAGGCCAGTGAGTACATGAAGCTGAAGTCTCAAGTTAGAAAGTAATTGAAAGAAAGTATGGGTATTGCATATGCCAAAGGCTGTCCTGAGCTTGTCTGTAAAGTTTGTGCCCCTTCATCACCCTCTAAGATCTGGGTGAGGGTATGTGCCCCAAAGATTCAGTTTGACAAAGGCTTGGGCTCCTCCAAGTTGCTTCCGAAGATTAGAGATTGGAGGGGAGGGAGTAGTAAGACTGCAATGACATATTACCAGGCTTCTCAAGTGATTGCCAAGAATTACTCAAAGCTTGAGAATAACAGGGTAACAAGATGAATATGACACATCTTTTCAGAAAATATATTTAGCTCAATAAGAAGTAATTTAAAACAGTACTTATAAACATATAAAATGGTGTAGGATGCAAAATTTACATTAATTTTATGATAAACCATAAACGTCAAAGAAATTTTCAAGCCTGTGGGGGAAACTCAAAGGAAAATCACTTGCATAATGGAGAGAGAAAACCCAACTCTTTTCCCCAGACAGAGATTAAGAAGCATGATCCTTATCTAAGCAGTTAATCCAGCCTCTCTAAGCAGAAAATCCAGTGTATTGGCAAGGTCGTTTTAGTAGCCAGGGAAGCAGCCATTGAATATGGCTGAGTAATGTGCCTGTTTATTATCCCCAACAGACCCGCTGAGAAACCGTTTGAAATCCAAAGTGAACATTCATTGTGAGTAAGTAGGCCTTGCAATTAAAGAACTGTGAGGAAAGTATTAATCCTTTCCTGCTATACAATCAGGAAAATAAATATACACTTCCACCACTCACACTGGGGGCCAGGGCACAAAGAACAACCTTGGGGAGTCTGCCTTGACAGTGTCTAAGGAGAGTCCAACACGGGCTATTTTGAAGCAGTGGTAGCAAAACCCACCACCTGAACAACTCTGGGGGACTTCGAGTGGCCAAGACCACAGCCCATCCTCCCAAAGCTCCTGGAACGCTGTTCCTGGACTGACTAATTAAGACTCTGGGAAAGTACTGGTGAGAGGAGGAAGATGTGTTCTGGGGCATAACAGAGCCCATCATAGGGTTTCCCTCATTCTCCTAATGGCGGGGGCAATTCAAGGTGAGGTTTAGAGGAAGAAGGCACATGGAACAGAGGTTGGGGGCGCGCACACAGAAGCTGGGTATATCAGAACAAAGTCCCCTACGGCAGGCTGACCATTTGGCACGCTTGCCCTTAGAATTGCATACCACAGGCGACGTCAGCACACAATTGTGTGTTGGCTCACAATTCCTTCCACCATAAGTTGCCATTCCCTTGCGTTTTCCCTAGCCCTCCAATAAAATCGGATCCATCCGTATAGTTATGCGTGGAAGGCTGTAAAGACAAGCTCCACAGAGCTACCAAGAAGGGTGTGAAGCCTGTCTCACTGTAGTAGAAGCAGTTTGAGAAATAAGGCGATCATCCAGCTCCTAATTCCCATGGCGGTCTTGCCTTTGCCCTCCTTTCTTCTTTGAGGAAATTGCTTTACTCTTACCACATGGCCCACCTGTGTGTTTGATGGTGCCACCCCATGCCACGCAAGTCCAAGGGAAGCTCTTGGCCTTCCAGCTGGCCCGGATGCAGGCCAGGCCCATCAGAACGCTTCCCCAGTTAGAAGAAGCCCTTTTGTCTTAGAGGGAAAATTTGGGAAGATGTGTGCCCAGTGCTATCAGCACCCATGATTCTAACCCTACGGAGAAAAATACTTTAGAAAAATTATGGCGTGTAAAAAGAAAGAAGTGAAAAAGAGAACCCTGTTCTTTCTACCATTTACTGATCTGAGTCAATAGATTCCCTCTTTCCCTAAGCTGCTTAGTTTTGGATAATTATCACTTGAAAATAAAGATCCTTTATTTGTGTCCTTTATAGCACACGAGTACGTGGATACACACATGCACATACATATGCACGCTGCAGTCAGTGGCGTCCAGACTGAGACCAACGGTGAAGAAAGTAGAGTCTACAGTAGAAAAGAGGGGACACACAGCTCCAAGAAGTCACAGCAACACCTTGAGAGCAGGGGGAAGACATCCATGCCTCTTTCCCAAGTAATATGACACTCATCCTAGCCATCCAGAGTGGTTTCTTATTAGTCTGTCTGTCTGTCCGTCTGTCTTTCTTTCTTTCTTTCTTTCCTTCCTTCTTTCTTTCTTTCTTTCTTTCCTTCTTTCTTTTCTTTCTTTTTTCTTTCTTTCTTTTTTCTTTTTCTTTTCTTTCTTTCCTTCCTTCCTTCTCTCTCTCTCTCTCTCTTTCTTTTATTAGAGAGAGACAGAGAGTGCAAGCACAGGGGAAGGAGCAGAAGGAGAGGGAGAGAGAGAATCCCAAGCAGGTTCCATGTCCAGTGCAGAGTCTGATGCAGGGCTTGATCCCACAAACCTGAGATCATGACCTGAGCCAACATCAAGAGTCCAATGCTTAATAGACTGAGCCACCCAGGCACCCCATTAAAAACAATTCATAACCTAAAGAATAACTTGAGCAATTATATTTTTTATAATATGAAACATTGCTATAGATAAGATTCATTTTCAAGGGAAGGGGAAAAAAAACTGTGAAATTAGGAGTTACAACCTTAGATTCAGAAAGTTCCTGGCCACTGGCCTATTCAGAACCTGTCAAAATACTACCTTATCTCCAAAAGTCTATTTTATCCTATTGTGGAAAACTAAAAGGTTGATTTAAAAAAAAAAAAAAAAAGCCTAAATTCTAAAAAAGCCTAAGTTCTAAAAAATGAGTAAGTCACTTTAGTCAAAAATCTTTTTGTATGGCCTGAAATAATTAAAATGATATGGATAGTCTGCTCTTGCAAGCTTATATTTTTGAGTCATTCTCCTGACCTTGTGTGCTCATTTTGAAATGCAAAAATTACTTCTGAAAATTGGTCGTAAACACAAGCAATGAAGGGGTAACCAACCATGAAAGTAATTAATTTAAAGGGTTCCCACTTAGTTGAACGTTTTCTCCAGTAAAAACACTTTCAGAAAATGGCTCACATTATAGACTCAGATGCGCTACTAGCTAAATCTTAATTTAAGAAAATTATAACCACATACGGTTACCCTAAGAAGTTAACATTCGTGTGGTGGCCACCCCTAACCAGTAGAGCTAGTTTTCTGGAAGCCCCAGGGTATGGCTTAATTTGGAGAAACAGTTAGGCAAAAATAAGGTGGGAAGGGCAAAATTGCAAGGAAACACATGAATGCCATTAGAATAACACTTTATATGCATAAAAATCAAGCATAAAGACAACATAGGGAGTAACTAAATTACCAGTGATATTTTTTTTTAAAGATTTTATTTATTTATTTGACAGAGAGAGATCACAAGTGGACAGAGAGGCAGGTAGAGAGAGAGAGAGGGGGAAGCAGGCTCCCTGCTGAGCAGAGAGCCCGATGCGGGGCTCGATCACAGGACCCTGAGATCACGACCTGAGCCGATGGCAGAGGCTTTAACCCACTGAGCCACCCAGGCGCCCCTACCAGTGATATTTTTTATTATGGCAAAAAACACATAAGATTCCCCCCTCTTAACAAATGTTTCAGTGTATAGTACAGTATTGCTAACTGTGGGCAAAATGATGTATAGCGGGTCTCTAGAAGTTTTTCGTCTTGCAAATCTGAAAGTCTGTACTTACTGGACAGCAGCTCCTCATTTCTCTCTCTCCACCCCCAGCCCCTAGAAACCACCATCCTGCTTTCTCTCTCTATGAATTTGACTCCTCTAAGGACCTCATATAAGAGGAATCATACAGCATTTATCCTCTAATAACTGGCTTATTTCACTTAACATAATGTCCTCAAGGTTCACCCAGGTTGTAGCCTGTGTCAGAAGTTCCTTCTTCTTTAAGGCTGAATAATAGTCCATTATTATTCACAGACCACGTTTTCTTTATCCATTCATTTGTCAATGGATATTTAGTTGGTTCCACCTTTTGGCTCTTGTGAGTAATGCTGCAATGAACGTGGGAATGAAAACATCTCTTCTAGATCCTGATTTAAATTCTTTTGGAGAAATACCCAGAAGAGTAATTGCTGGGTCCTCTGGCAGTTCCATTTTCAATTTGCCAATGAGATTTTATGTATATAAATCTGCGGTAATGGTTTTCTAAGATTAAGTTCTATTTATCAGGTTCTAACAGCTAGAAGCCTTTCATAATTTTCTTTCTCCTGGTTTTAATAAAACGCTTGTTTTTCTTTATTACAGATAATGAGCATGTAGATTTTTTGCATTTTTGGTAACTAATGCTATGACATGAAATGTTTCAATCTTGCTGTGATTCTTGCTGTGAGACACAGAGCAGCTTGTGTGTTTGAGAGGCTTTGGCGGCCCTCATGCATGTAGGGATTTCTTCTTCAGCCCCTTCCCACTCCTCAGAGTTACACAGCTTGACCTGCCTGGCATCCCTTCAAGGCCAATCAGGAGCTGTCAGCAGCTCTGATTAATGTCTCAGTTCCCTCCGTCCCACAGACAGGAGAATATTTTCCAAGTCTCGGATTAGATTTTCCTCATCTTCCTTCTTTCCTCCCAAGTTTTAGTAGAAAAAAATCTCTCTTCTGATCTGCCACTCACTTTATATTCCTTTCTATTCCCAACCTCCTGATTTTATCCTTTGCCAATGTACACAGGTGAGAAAGAAAGTTCTTGCAATCGATACAATATTATGCAGAAGTAAACCCCTGTATAATACAACTGTGGTGGGGAAGGGATTACTACTCCCTTCTCAAACCATGTTTGTTTTTTGTTTTTGAGAGAGAGAGGAAGAGAGAGAAAGCATGTGTTGGGTGGTGAGGGGCAAGAGAGGGAGAGAAAATCTTAAGCAGACTCCATGCTCAGCGTGGAGCCCAATGTGGGGCTTGATCTCATGACCATAAGATCAAAATCTGAGCCAAAATCAAGAGTCAGATGCTCAACCTGTTATGGAACCTGGACTGGATCCTGACGGAAAAACCAAGCAGCACTCGGAGACCTTGGAGGATAGGAGATTTATTTAACGCTACGGGCTCAGAGGAGAGTAATCTCCCAAGGTCTGAGCCCTGAGCACAAACAAAGGGTATAGTTTATACACTTGTACTTCCGCATCCATGGCGCTCTTGCAGCTGCAGCTGCGGGGTGGGGGAGGGGGGACCCGGAATGGCCCTGGGGCCAGGACTGGGATTCCCCTACTGGATTGGTTGGCCACCTTAGAACACAGATTTCCCTTATCATTCCCCCGCTTTGATGCCCCTTTAAACACCTAGTTTAGAGGGCATCATTCTTATTTTTTAAGGGGCGATACTGAGTAAGGAGAAACTGGAGTCTGATCTTGGCAATTTGAGCAGTGATAAACCTGGTAAAGGCATTAAGAACACAAGGACCAGGGCCCCTGGGTGGCGCAGTTGGTTGAGCAACTGCCTTCGGCTTGGGTCATGATCCCGGAGTCCCGGGATCGAGTCCCACATCGGGCTCCCAGCTCCATGGGGAGTCCGCTTCTCACTCTGACCTGCTCTCTCTCACTCTCTCTCTTTCCTAATAAATAAATAAATAAATAATCTTAAAAAAAAAAAAAAAAAAACACAAGGACCAAACGCTCCTGAGAGGAGGAGCATAAGGAGGGGCCGATGAGGCGGGCAAACCAAGGGACCCGTTGGGAGAGGGAATCCCACCACGTTGCCTGCTGGAGAGCTTTCCACCAGTCATTTACTTGTTCCTGTAAGTGGGTTAGAGTTTTTTTGGATCACCCTTGACTCATTAGCATAGAAACAACATTTCTCCTGTAAGAAGAGGCAGAGTCCCCCCGCCTCCACCTTGTGCAGCCCTGAGCAAGTGAAGCCCACACCTGTTTTGGAGGACCATTGAGGCCAGCGAATTGTGTTGGCGCTGCAGGTCTAGGGCGGACTGAGTGAGGGCGGAAAAATCTGCCGTGGGTTGTTGGGTTAGCCCCTGGTACCGAACCTGTGACATTTTGAGGCCGGTGGCTCTGAGGGTAGCTCCTGATGCAGCCAGCAGGCTCCTGAGAAGGGCGGCTAGGGGGTCTCCACATAAGTGGAGCGTCGCTCCCAGGGAGGACTGAAAGATCAGGTAAGAGACTGACAAGTGTGCCTAATTGGTTGGGGGGGGGGTGTCTTCCCCCTCCCCCGCCACCCGCAGGGTCAGGTGAGCTAAAGGTAGGAGGAGGAACAGCACACCAGGGAGCCGAAGACCAGGACTGACTGGGGGCAGAAAACCACGGTGAAATGCACTTTGGAGTAGACAGCAGAGGGCCAATAAAAGTTGGGTCCACAACCATAGTTAGAGGGAGCCATCGTGGCTAGCCCAACAGCAGATAAAACCTGTGGACAGTAAGTGTAGTAATAAACAACAACAATGGCAAGTCTCTGGGGGAAAGTCCAGTCAG
This sequence comes from Nasua narica, assembly GCA_028533885.1. NCBI lineage: Eukaryota > Metazoa > Chordata > Mammalia > Carnivora > Procyonidae > Nasua > Nasua narica. Next base: position 113,498,195 of record CM052802.1, on the reverse strand, counting down.
AAGGGACAACAGTGTAGAGTCTGACCCCGAGGATGAGGGATATCACACCGATGAGAACTAGGGACCACGGTAAGCAGGTGCCCATCAGTTGGTGGGGTCTCGTAGGAGGTGAAGCCAGAGTGAGTTTGCAGGGTTTTGGCTGGACTTTCCACTGGTGTGGCTCTCATCCGGGTGATGGGCTTTGTTCCCTCTGGAGTGGTGGGCCCACGGGGTGACACCAGAGACCTTAAGGGCAATTGGGGTGGTTAGAACAATGGTGTGAGGCCCTGTCCACTGTGGTTTGAGGGGATCCCTTTTTAAAAATTTTTGACCCAGATTGAGTCTCCAGCAGGGAAGAAGGGCACCTGGGACCCTAAGGAGACTGGGGCCCTCTCAATGGTGTACCTTTGTGGTTTATTTAGGGTGGCTCCCAGGGCCTGAAGTTGTCTTTCTATCTCTTTATCCCGGTAGGTGATGTGGAGCCTCCAGGAGATGTTGAGAGACTTGGTCAAGACCCATACAATGTCTGCTACCAATGCGGGCCCATCGTTACTGCGGACGGTTAATGGCAGGCCGAACTGGGGCACCATCTCCCACAAGGGGACTTTGGCTCCCTCCCCGCTTTGCTCCGTCCTGGTCGGAAAGGCCTCGACCCATCCAGAGAATATGCATATTATCACCAGGAGATATCTGAGCCCACGGCTCGGCTGCAAAGTCTATTTCTAGATCTTCGAAAGGGGTCACTCCCATCCTCTGGACACCTGGTTGGGGCCACGGTGCAGGCCGAGCGTTATTTTTAGCGTATGTAGTGTATTGCTTGCTGGTCGTTCGGCATAGTGTTGGCAGCTGGCTGACGCACGAGTGCTTCTGGAGGAGAGCCTCTGACGCGGTTTCTCCCAGGTGGGTGAGCTGGTGGTATTCCTGGACTAGATGCCCTCTTGTTGCTGTTGGAATGAGTATGCGCCCGTCTGGCATCACCCACCATTTCTTTTTAGTCAGGGTGGCCTCCTCAGCCATGGCCCATTCTCTTTCCTTCTTCGTGTAACGGGGTGGGGGGACTTTTTCCGGGGGTATTAGGGCCATGGTGAGGAAAAGGGCTCTGTCCCTGCCCTTGCTGGCTGCGGTCTTGGCAACCTCGTCGGCTAGACGATTTCCCCACCCTATGGCGGCGTCTCCTCTCTGATGTCCTTTACTGCACAGGATTGCTACTTCTCTTGGGAGCCAGATGGCTTTGAGGAGTTTCAGTATCTCTTCCTTGTTTTTGACAGCTTTTCCTATGGTGGTTAGGAGGCCCCTTTCCTTGGAGATGGCCCTGTGTATATGCACAGTAGCAAAGGCGTACTGAGAGTCAGTGTGGATGTTGACCCGCTTGCCTTCACGGAGGGTGAGGGCTCAGATTGAGGCCTACTGTTCAGCCCGTTGTGCTGACCATCCGGCTGGTAATGCCTTAGCTTCTAGGACTTCAGTGGTTGTGGTCACTGCATAACCCACTTTCCAGGCACCCTCTTGTAGGTAACTGCTGCCGTTGCCGACCAGCATGAGCTCTGGATTCTTTATGGCTTGATCCCTTAAGTCCAGACGGCTCACACAGATTTCATCAGTTACTTAGGAGGAGTCATGGTCTGATTCCCCCTCTCCCATGGGGAGAAAGATTGCTGGGTTTAATGTCCTTACTGTTTCAAGGGTGACCGCTTGAGGATTTTTGCAGAGGAGCCCTTGGTATTACGCTAGCCAAGAAAGCGGTGCCCCTGTGTTTATGAGGGACGTAACTGCATGAAGGAACTTGACGTTAAGTTCTTGCTCCAGAGTGAGCTTGTCTGCCTCCTTAATGAGCAGGACTGTGGCTACTAAAGCCCTGAGGCACAGTGACCATCCTGAGGGCACGGAGTCCACAGTTTCTTTGACAGATATGCAACTGGCCATTGCCAGGGCCCAACAGTCTGGGTGAGTACCCACAGAGCTACCTTTTTTATGTAGGGCCCGATTTGGGGCTAGTCCAGGTGGGATGTCTTCAGCCTATACTGAGGGGAATGTGAGTCTGAACTCTGGCAGGCTCCTCAGTTGGGCCTGGGCGCAGAGTAGCCTCTATTCTTCTTCCCTCAGTGTGGTAACTGCTAGTGCCAGAAACCCCGTCTCCTCTTGCCCTGGGTTCAATCGGAGGCTGGCGTGCCCAGTGGGCTCAAAGGTTATCTCAGCCCCTAGCTTGGAAAGTATGTCTCAGCCCAGGAGGGAGATGAGCAACCAGATAGATAAAGGAATTCATGGCGGACCCTGCGGACCCCGAGTTCACACGGATGAGCCTGGCAAAAGGGCTGTGGTATTGCCCACGTCCCAGTAACCCCAAGTATGGTTGCAGTCCTTCTGCTGAAAGGGGCCACTGGGGAGGTAACAACAGAGGGCTCAGCTCCAGTATCAACCATAAAAGTCACTGTTTGGCCTCCTATTTTCATTCTGACCATGGGCTCATGGGGACCATGGGGAAGAAAGACGGGCTCCCCCTCAGTCTGAGTCTATTTCCACAAGGCCTACGAGAGCCACTTCTCGGGGTTCTTCCTTGTAGCGGCTGGGCTTCTGAGCCTTTCCCCGGTTGGGACGTTGGTTCTTCCAATTCCCCTTTTCTTTACAGTAGGCACATTGATCCCTGGCCAAAGGGGTTCTGGGTATCCCCACTTCCAGTGGTCGGGGCCTCTCTGTCTCACAGACCCACCAACAAGGCCACTCTGAAAGCCCTTTCCCAGAATGAACCTTTACCAAAGAGGACAAAATACAGCTTAGTCACAGGAAAATCTGATGTGACGAGGGAAAGAAAACTTGGTTGAAAGGATGGGCATGAGGGTGAGAGGGAGGAGGGCTCTTACAAGGTGGGCTCATGTGTCCAGACGCTGAATCTCAGGGTGACCATCCATGGCTCCGGGAAAGTGCTCAGTCCAGTGTGGACCGAATCTGTCAGGTTCCACTTGATCTGGGGGATCCTCTTGTGAAGGTTTAGACCAAACAGAATCAGCAAGACTACAGTCAGCACAAATGTGATACAGCTCAGAAACTCAAAAAAGTAGAGGCCTTCACAGGGGGAGCTCTCCATGATGGTCTCTATACAGATGAAGGCCATCAGGGCCAAAATCCCCTGGGCGACCTTGAGGCCTCCAAGCATTCGGGGCAGGTAGTTGGGGTCGCAGGGAAGGCTGGCCAGCCCGCGGCGTTGGCTCACCAGCTCGGTGGTGGGCTGGTAGGGCCTGCTGGCGCCCGAAATCATGGAAGTGTCCGAGGCCTCACCCTCGAAATTGTCCAACTCCTCCTCGTTCTACAGGCTGCTTCCTGGCCCTGGGCCATGTCGAGTGGCTGGCCCCTGGTGCCTGGAGCTGGCGGGCTCAGCCTGGCCGCTGCAGCAGGGCTGCACTCATCCGCCATAGTCCCATGAGCAGTGGAAAGGGAGGCAGGTGGGAGCAGCTGAGAGGGAAGGAGGGGGGGAAGGAGGGGGAAGGGGGGCAGCGAATGTCCACCTGCTGGCCGCTAGGCGGCGCTCCATGGCTGGGGCTTCTTTTGGTGTTTTTGGGACGCTTAGAGGAGGCGATTAAGACCCTGGCCACAACATAGGCAGTAACCTCTATGACATTAGCCACAGCAACCTCTTTCAGGACATGTCTCCAAAGGCAAAGGAAACAAAAGCGAAAATGAACTTTTGGGACTTCATCAAGATAAAAAGCTTCTGCACAGCAAAGGAAACAGTCCACAAAACAAACAGGCAACCCACAGAATGGGAGAAGATATTCGCAAATGACACTACAGACAAAAGTCTGATATCTAAGATCTATAAAGAACTCCTCAAACTCTACACTCACAAAACAGATAATCACATCAAAAAATGGGCAGAAGACATGAACAGACACTTCTCCAAAGAAGACATACAAATGGCTAACAGGCACATAAAAAATTTTCATCATCTTTAGCCATCAGAGAGATTCAAATCAAAACCACACTGAGATACCACCT